>JAKSZT010054334.1:28439455-28500564 GCA_026826555.1 Tolypeutes matacus
TACCCTACAGCTCAATGGACTCATCCAAGTCACCTGGTGATGAGACAACGATGGGCAATGGCCATCCCAGGGAATGGAAAGGGCCTGCATCTGCAGGCAGGATCATCCCACCCACCATATCCGTGATATAAGCCCTCTCTCACTTGGAGTTGGAGTGGACATCACCATCCCAGTCCCCTCAGGATTGGGGGAAGAACTATGGACTAGAGTGGACTTGATGGTATTCTCTTGTTCACATATGGTGATTCTAGCAATGCAAGAAATTATAACAATGAGGTGGAGCCAGTGGCCACTTGACACTTTTGGGGTAGGGAGGGGATGAGCAGTTGAAATACAGGGGCTTCTTTGGGAGTTAGAGGTTGTCCTGAGTACCGTTGTGGCAACGGAAGTAGGCCATTTTAAATCAGCACACACCACTCAGATCTGAGTGAGAGAGAGTGTTGTCTACGGTGTGAACTGTGGTCTATGGTTGGTGGCAAGGCTCCAGGATGTGTAAGTTCATTGAGGGTGGTGGGCCACATTTGTGGGAGATGTTTGTGTGGGAAGTGGTGGGAGGTGTGGGAGGTGGGCAACATGGGAATCCCAGTGGGTTCCGTGTAATATTTTGGGTAATCTAAGCACTTCTTAAAATATATGTGTGTGTGTATATATATATATATATAAAAATAACATTTTTGTAAGCAAATACACATATATGCATATATATTTATATATCATTTTGCAAATGTTTGTATGTATTGTGAGAATTTTTATTTTTATCCACAATAAAAAAATACATATATATATATATATATAATTTGGGAAATATTCTGAAAATTTAAAGCTTAAGTATTTCAAAATGAGATACCTGGAAATACAAAAAGTTACTAAGTTTGATTATTATGAAAAGAAAATTATTTTATTGGCACTATTTCCTAGTGCCAGTCTACAATAATTAGAAAGCCTTCTGTAGAAGTATAACATGTAGCAAAGAAGGAAATGACTCACCCAGCTGGCAAAATGAAATGCTTTAGACATGTATAGATATGTTATATATGACTTCTTATGCTAAATAAGCTGGTAGTGAGAAACCATACTTCTTACGGAAAGCAAAATACTTCATTGATTTGTCCTGTTGGCTGATCTGCCTGCAGTCTTGGGAGGTAACCACTGTATCTTTGGAATTCCCCATGATAGGATTGTCTTTTGTTCTTGATGGTGGGCCCAGGACCACCCTTGACAGCTTATACACTGGGGAGATGGCAGGATGAGGACAGGCATGCCTGTATTCTTAAAAGTGGGGGGCTGCCTGACCAGGCAGAATCACCATGGGATCCAGGGATTGAGGCTTTGAGCAGGTCATGTCAGCCCAATCTCCAGACGTCTGGGAGGAGAGGAAAGCTAGATGTACTACAACCCCATAAACACTCCAGACACCTCCAGGGAACTTCCATGACAGAAAAGAAAATTTGCTGTGCCAGAAGGGTGCTACATAGGACACAGAAGCTTGCCTTTGAGACCCTCCCAGATCTCTTCCTCTGTGTTCCTTCTTTTGGCTTCTTATTGTGTTCTCTCACTATAATAAAACTATAATCCTAAGCATAGTGCCTTCAGTGAGTTCTGTGAGTCATTCTAGCAAATTGTCAAACCTGCTGAGGTAGTGGGAACTCCCGAATTTGTGGCCAGTTGGTCAGAAGTGTGGGTGGCCTAGGCCCCAAGTTTACGAAGAGTGCCTAGAGGGCAGATTGTAGAGGATCGCCCTTCACCAGTGGAGTCTGGACTAACTCCTGGTAGTTAGAGTCCGAACTGAATTTGGAAGAGTTACTGCAGTCTTTGCAATTGCTGATTAAACTTTTGTATTTATATGCAACTGGATTTCCATGTAAATACAGAGTAATAAAAGAGTATTGTTGGTCAGTCTAAATTAAACTAAGAAATTGTAAAGAAATTACAATTGACAGAGCAGTAAATACAATCAGGAACCATATTAGAATTATTAAAAGTATAAGATATTAATAAGAATACCACTTGAAATCTCTATTTTACATACTGCTAATTTTTAGTATTTAAAGAAATTCTTCTGATTATCATTGTCTATTAAAACCAATAAAATTTGCTTTTTTTATTATAGGAGACTCACTGAACAGCTGCCCTTTTTAATTCAGAAATTGGAACTAACCAGACTGAGCCACATACTGGATTTGATTTTCACAGGGACAGCAGAGCATAAGAACCCAAAATGAGATGCACATTTCAGTTCAAAAGTAAAATATTTGGGTAACCAAATCGACATATATGGTGATGTTTTCAAAATTCTTACTGAACAAATTTGAAATTACAAAGATAAATAACTGGTTCCATGACTCCAAAAAACTTTGTATGTCAACCAAGACTTACTGTCCTAGTTACTATTCTCCCCAGCATTGTTGCAACATACTTGAGAACATTACTAAGATGACTGATAGGACAAAATAAAATGAGAAAATGTTACATCTCACTTCTCAGTCTCAAGTTTTTAATCCTTACTTTCAAGAAGAGTAATCTGAAAAATAAAGAATATTTATGTAAAATCCATTTTATTCTTCAAAATCTTAAATCAATTACTGAATTAAACTTGGATTTCCTAAAAAGAAATAAACAATAAACTATTGCCCTTTAATTGCTGATTTATTTTCAAAAACTAAGGGTATCTTATAATCATTAAGTTTATCATAATTTTGGGTTAAGAATAAAGGAGAATTTCTACTGTCAAACTAAAAGACTGTACTATTATTACCTGATTAATAAAGAAAATAAACTTGGTATGCGTGTCCTAAAGTTGAATAGATTTTTGAACATGCAGGGGTACCTACTACATGAAATATTTCCTAATTTTTATTCTTGTATTCTTTATTTTAGATTTTTCTATCTTTAGAAATATTATGAACTATTGTGTTTACTGCATATACTATTGTAAGCTTTGTTTCGTGTGTGTGTGTGTAGATGTGCACTGAGTAGCAATGTAAACCACACTGAATAGCAATGTAAAGCATAGTTCTTGTTTCTCGTCAAAAAAATGTAAAAATATGAGCTCTAGGTATTATATAAGTATAATTTAGTAGTTGTATAATTCTTTTTACTCAGAAAATTACAAAAATTTAACAAATTAAGACTTCTGTTTTTCATTTGGTAAAGACACATTCGCCCCTTCTTCTGTCAAAAATCTCTCCAAACCAGCAAAACAAACCTCATCTCCAATGAAATCACAAGATTTGAAAATGTAAACATAGTAGACAAATGGCATAGGACTTAGCTGATTGGAAGAAGTGTCCTCAGAAGACACCAGCAAGAAGTAATGCAAAGAAAAAAAATGTTGATATTAAAAGAAACAGGCGCCCGAGTCTTCACCCTCACATTTACCCAACCTTACAAGAGAGAGGGGGTTTACCTTTGGGGAAAAAGGAATAGTAAATTATCTAGCTTCAGGGTCCCCAGGCACAGAGGAGCAAAGTGGTGAGAGGCTATAGTGAAACCTGTCGGCATCCCTCTCTCACTCATTCTAAGACCTACAGAAAAGCTTGTATCTCCAAGGTCAGAGCATCCCTCTCTGGAGATAGCAAGCCATCCTAGAGAAAATGCCAAGAGTTCTGATACCTTAAAGTCACCAACCAAAAAGCCACAGGCTAACCACTTGACTTTCAGCTCCATGAACACATACAAATCTTACAATCCGCTTAAGTGCCTTGCTCCTGAACAGTAAGGGTCAATCTCCAACACACTGAAGAAAGACCAAAATAAACAGAAAGAAATGGAGAGAAAAAAAAAAGGAAATAGGAGAAAATTTGAGATGACTATATTTAACTTCCTCAGAAAGAGAACATACTTCTTCCATGAAAGAAAAACAGTATGCTATAAAAGGAACAACAGAAAACAATAAAAGAGCTCTTGGTAATTAAAAATATGATAGTCAAAGTAAAAAGTCAAAAGCATTTGAATTTGTAGCTGAGGGAATTTCAAAGAAGGTAAAATATAAAAATATGGTTAATGGAAAGATGAGAAAATTAGTATTAATAGGTGTTTTAGAAAAGAACAAAAAACATTGAGGGGAAGAGGAGAGATTCTTTTAAAAAAAAAATTTTTTTTTCCCTGTGTGACAGATTGAAGTTTTTTTTTTTATGATTCCCTAAAAGAGAAAGATTATGCTTTTTAACTAATCCATCCCTGTGGGTATGAGACCCTTTTGATTGGACAATGAGGCATGACTCAGGTTGAGTCTTCGCCCTCTTACTGAAGCAGATATAAATGGAAACACAGAGAAAGGAAGCCACCATATTGACCCTGCCATGTGAGAGAGAGGACTGCAGGGAAACAGAGGAGCCCCGAGGGTTGAGAGAGGTTCCAGAGTCTGGAACCAGCAGAAAACTGAGGTACAGAAAGAGGCCCCCCAAGAGGCTGGGCCCACAGGTGCAGCTCAAGGCTGAAGAGACTTGTCATGTGCCTGATAGCTCACAACTGAATGTGGGAAGAAAGCCGAGCAGCCAAGACTAAGAGAGGAAACCCGATAAGAGACAAGCCCTATGCCTGGTTGCCCACAGCTAAGCTCCAGGAGATGGTATATTCTGAAGGGGAAGGCAGGAACCTCAGCAGACATCGGCAGCCATCTTCTGCATGTGGCAGGAAACCAAAATCACCAGTAGCTGACTTTGGTGAGAAAGTATCTCTGATGCCTTGATTTGGACATTTCACTGCCTCACAACTATAAACTTTTACCTCAGATAAGTTCCCTTTAGAAAAGCCAACACATTTCTGATACTTTTCCTCAGCAGCCCTTTGACAAACTAACACACCCTGAAATAAAGGACATGAATGTTTAGACATGAATTTTCAGAATTCTATATTACCAATCACGTACAGAGCTAGAGTTAAAGCATTTTTTAACATAAGCCTTCAAAAAACTTACATTCTGTGCAGGAAGTTACTAATAAATACGCTCCACTAACACATGGGAGTAAATTAAGAGGATATTATGGAATTCAGGAAATAGGGGACCCAGGAGTGAGGCAAAGAGCAGAACCTCAATGACAGCTGTACAGCAGGCCCAGACAGTAGTAGAGGAAAAGAGGGCTCCAGGAGGAATGTCTCCAGAAAGGAGTAATCAATGGGACAGAGACTGATAAATTAGACTATGTAGAAAAGCTGTGTAGACTGTATAAAATTTAGCTACAGGTTCAAAGAAAGGTAAGAAATTTTTAATGAAACAATTATTAACTTTAGGAAAATATAATAAAATCAATGAATATGATTTTAACCAAAAACATATTTGGGAAGCAAATGTGGCTCAACCAGTTGGGCACCTACCTACCACATGGGAGGTCCCGGGGCCTCCTAAAAGAAAAGCAGACGCCGCACCCACCACAACGAGCAGATGCCACAAGCCAGCAGGAATGGATGTGGCTCAGGCTGTTAGGTACTCGCCCTTCATGTGGGAGGTCCCAGGTTTGATTCCCCATGCCTCTTGGAGAAGGCGAGCAAACAATGAGCAGACAGATGAGAGAAACATCTGGAGAAGAGGGGGATAAAAAAAAATAAATCTTTAGGAAAAAAAAAACAAAAAACACATTCAATCATTTTGAGAAAATAGTCTTTCAAACATCCCAAATTCCTTCTCTTCTCTACCCAGAATAATCTTTCTCCTCTTAGCTCCTGTAAATCCACAGCTAAAACATCAACTTCTCAGAGAGGTCTTCCTGGAGCAGCCTATTTAGGTCAATTATCCGTATAAGAAGGAAATACTATTTTGTAGGTTTACTTCATTTGAAGTGGTCTTTCTCACCAGAATCAAGAATGTAACTTCCTTGAGAGTAGGGACCACATCAGACTTATTTGCTGTTCTACCCTCAGCATCTAGCACAAACCCTAACCATAGTAGACTTTCAATAAATATTTTTATTTTTGGAATGAATGAATTCAAGATCTGGTTTAAGATTAAAGAATTACACCAGAAACCTGCTGACCCCACCAGTTTATCATTCCTTTTGTACCATCACTGCTCTGTGTACCTTTCTTTAAACATCTCTTCTTATCATATGATGTTACTTTGTTTGCATGACTAGCTGTTTTCTCTGAGTTTCAGAGAACCCAAAAATCTATGTCCTTTCCAATCCTTGATTTCAAAACTTGAATTGCACATACACAAATGAGATGTAAGGAGTCCTTGTGTTGCCTAGGAGGAAGATAAAGGTAAAGATTAATAGTATCTTTTGATAGGTTAAGGATGAAAAGTATAATTTCTTGTATAACCATTAAAAGAACAAAAGTAGATAAGGGTATAACTTTCAAACAAATATGAGAAGAAAAACAGGATAAAAAATAATCAAAGGGAAGACAAAATTGGAGACAAAAGGAACAGATGTAACAAACAGGAAGCTGAAAAAAAAGGTGGTAGATTTTAATCTAAATATATCAGTAATTTCTTTATATAATAACAGCTTAAATGTTCACATTGAAGGGTAAGGATTGCCATACTAGATTAAAAAAAAAAAAAAAAAACTAGATTAAAAAAATATATATGTGCTGCTTAATAGAATACTAAAAATATGAAAGTAAAAGGCTTGAATATATATACACACACACACACACACCATACTTCTAACTAAAAGAAATCTAAAACAGCTATTTAATGTCAGAAAAAATAGACTTCAAGACATTAAAAAAAGATGAAAAAGCATATTTTCAATCTGCCAGAAAGATAAAGTATATATACACACACAAACACATATCAATCATACGGCCTTCAAAGACAAAGCAAAATCTGACAAAACTATAAGGAGAAATAAACACATCCACCACTGTAGTGGGAGGTTCTATCACAACCCCCTTGGAAATAGAATAAGTATGTACAACTTCAGAAGGCTTTAAAAGCATGACTTGTCCAGGACTCCAAGCTCAGATGGCTTCATCACCGAGATCAAATGTTTAAGGGAGAAATAACTCCAATATTTCACAAATTGTTGCAGACAGAAAAAGACAAAATATTCTCCAATTCATTTTAGGAAACTAACATTATCTTCACTCCAAAGCCTAATAGGACAGTTTAAGAAAGGAAAATTATCAGCCAATTTTATTAATAAAAATTGGACAAAAATCCTAAACAAAACATTAGTATATCTTTATGCTATGTAGTATATATATATCTTTTTAAAACAACACAATCATGATTAAGTGGAGTCTATCACAGTAATTCAAAGTTCAGTCTACATTAGAAAAAGCTACCATAAAATTCAGATTAACAGAGGAAATTTAATAGATTCAAAAAGCTTAAAATTCATATTCTTTTATAGTAAAAAAACTAACAAATTTGAAACTCAGTGCTAAAGTATACAAAGTTTTCCTTTTGAAATTAGCAAAGAGTAGATATCTGCTATCATATATTTAATATTGCATTGAAGGCTTTAAGGCAAGAAAAAGAAATAAGGAAAGGAAAGGAAGCAATAATGTGGGCAACCATGTATTTGACTTTGAATGAGAAAATCCAAATGATACTAAAGATAAATTACTATAACTAGTCTTTTAAGATTATTGAATATTCAAAACACACTACTGATAATGAGTTTATATACACACATATAAATTAATTTCCAATAGCATAAAAACTCATATAGAAATTAACCTGGCAAAAGGTAAGCAAGCCCTCTATGGAGAATCTGCACAATTTTAATGAAAATAAAGACTATCTCAATAAAAAAAGCCCATGTTCATGGATTGTAAGTCTCAATCTACTCTAATTGTATTACAGATCCAATGCAATCCCAACTCAACAGGAAGTTTTTCTGGAACTCGAACAGCTTATTTAAAATGTATATGAAAACACAAAAGGACAAGAATAGTTGAAACATTCTTGAAGAAACACAAGGTTACTAGGCTTGCACTGTTCTTTAGCAAAACATACATTAAAAATGTATATGAAAATGCAAAGGGACAGGAATAATGGAGACATTCTTGAACAAACCCAAGGTTACAAGACTTGCACTGCTATTTAGCAAAACATACAAGGTTACAGTGACTTAAAGAGTGTGGTACCAGTGCAAGAACCAACAGGTCTAAAACAGACACACACGTGGACATTTGATTTATGACAAAGGAAGCACTGCAGGGCAGGGAGTAAAGGACAGAGTTTTCAATAATGTTACTAGGACAATTATATGGGAAGAATAAAATTGTAATCGTACCTCGTACCAAACACAAAAATCAAATCTGAATGGATTATAAGCCTACATATGAAAAGCAAAATAATAGTTCTAAGTTACAAGAGACTATATTCATAATCACAGGGTGGGGAAACATTCTTTAAACATGACACAAAAGGACTAACCTTAAAAAAGGAAGAAAAAGTTGTACTACATTAAAATTAACAATTTTATTCATCAAAAAATCCCATTAAGAGAATGAAAAGGCAAGCTACATGGTGTGAAGAAATGTTTGTATACATATAATTGACAGAAGACAGAAGACTTATAACAGAATATATAAAGAACTATAAATAAGAAAACCACAATAGAAAAATTCCCTGAACGAGAATCCATAGAAGAGGATGTCCAAATGTTCAATAGACATATGAAAAGATATTCAGTGTCATTGGTAACCAAGGAAATGCAAATTAAAACTATATGGGGCGGGGGGGAGCAGGTATAGCTTAGTGGTTGAGTACCTGCTTCCCACGTATGAGGTCCCAGATTCAATTCCCAGAATCTCCTCAAAAAAAAACAAAAAATCAAAAAACAAAAACCCAAACAAACAAAAAACATCATATGGGACACTACTACACACCCAGATTAAAAAGCTGAAGAGTAATAACAGAAATTCTCACTCATTGCTGGCAAACATGTATAGTACAACTTCTTTGCAAACTAGATTGGCATTATCTAGTAAAGGACAATGTTTTACAGGCAGCTTTTAAAATGGCTCCCAATCATCCTTGCCCCTGGTATTCACATTCTTGTAAGAATCCCCTCCCCTGAAAACTGGGATGCACCTAGTGACTTGATTCTAATGGAAAGAATGTGGCAAAAGTGCTGTTACTTCCAATGTTAGGTTATAAAGGATCACGATTTCCGCCTGGCTGGTTCGCGCTCTCTGGCCTTCTCAGACCCTCACTCCAGCGGGCCGCTGTGTTGTGAGCTGCCCTGCAGTTTTTGGCCAACAGCCCAGAAGGAACTGAATCCTGCCATAGCCACGTGCGTGATATGGGAAGCAGATTCTTCTCCAGGTGAGCCTTGAGATGAATGCAGTCCTGGCTGCATGTCGATTGCAGCCGTGAGAGAGACCTAGAGCCAGAAGAGTCAGCAAAGCCTTGCCCAGATACCTGACCCATAGAAACCCAATACCACCATCCTGTTTCGATTCCCCGTCAACTCTGGCCTAGGTCACCGGAATGGTCTATTCTTCATCTTCCCGGGATTTACTCTTGCCCTCTTGCAGTCTATTCTCATAAAATGCCAGGGTGTACTTAAAAAACTGCTCAAAACCATGCAACAGCTGCCCATTTCAGGATGAAAGCTAGATCCCTTACTGTGACCCACAAAACCCTACATGATCTTGCCCCATTAACTTCTGACCTCATCGCCACTTTCCTCTTTGCTCCCTCTGTTTGTAACCATATCTGCCTCCTTGCTCTTCTGCAAACACACCAAGCCGACTCCTGACTTACAGCATTTGCACAGGCTGTTGCCTTCTTTCCAGCACCCTTTCTCAAAGGTGGTTGAAAGGGGGTCCTGCCAATCACACAGAGCGCTGATTCAGTAGGCCTGGGTGGAGCTTGAGAATCTGCATTTCTAACAGGTTGCCTAGAGCTGCTGAAGATACAGTTTTGGGGACGACTTTGAGATCCACAGCCCTAAGGCACCCATCGTATGCATTAAATTGTCTCCTATGCATCTAGAATAAATCATGTACCATCCTTGGGAGAATTGAGAATATAGTTACACTAACACCGTTTTGCCTCTGTGGAACTCCAGCTGAAAAAGGCTGTGAAGTTGCTTCTGGATTAGCTCCCTCTTGTTTTTCAAGCCTTTGCTCAAATGTCAACTCCTTTATGAGGTCTACACAGACCCCCGTTTAATAGTGTGATCTCTCTCCATGTCCATTTTCTCAACTCCTCCTACCTTGATATCTTTTTACATTTTTCCCCATAGCACTCATCACCTTGTAAAATACTGTGGTTTACTTATTATATTCTCTCTTTTCAAAATGTAAAATCCAAGATGCAAGATCTTTGTTGTTGTTGTTTTTTTCAGTGTTACATCCCAAGAGCTAAAGAGATTTTTTTGAAATTAGGTATTTGAATTGAAAATAAATTGCATATTTTAATTTCTTCAGTAGAATATAAACTCATTTTTAAAATGTACTAACTTAACTACTTCTGTTCACAGGAAGAGCATGGTACTGGAAAAAAGCAGCCTCTGAGTTCAGATAAACCTGGATCCAAAAGTCAGTTACAATATTTCCTGGCTAAATATTTACCCAAGTTTAATGTCACCTCTCTTAGGGTGACTTAGGGTCTTTATCTTTAAAAAGGTGATGCCAGTAGGTGATTGTTAGAAACAGAATTACAAATGTATACAAAATAGCAAACACAGTTCTTGTCCCTAAAAGAGTACTCATATAAATATTACTTTCCCATTTCATAACTCACCTCCTCTAAGCCCACATCTCATTTATTTACATTGCAAGTTATTTAAAAGCCAGTCCTTTTAGTTCCCAATAGAATTATATACAAAGGCACACTTTTAAAAAATAATTTCTAATCACCTTTTGTAGTATTCCATATTAAAGCCTAACATAAAAACATTTCCCTAAACTTTCCACGTAAATACCTTCAAGTGAAAAGTTTTCCAACATATATCAAATACATTGTAAAATAATGATAGTGTTTTTCTGTTTCACTGATATTGAGGAAGAATTTCAAATTCAACAAGTCTCAGCTGACAATGTTCATTCCTAAAGGAGTTTCTGGGAAAGAAGTTGCATGATTTCTAGTGGCCGTTCTAAATGGGATTTACATGTAAAATTAAATTTCTTTTAGAGAAAGAGAGCTTTCAAAAATATGAGTATTCTCAAACTAGCTGCTTTAGATATAAAAACCCTGGACAAGAACACAGCAGCAATAAACATTTTCAAAATTACAGTGAAACATATATGGTTACTCATGTTGTTTGTGCTGTACATTCATGCATGGCCTGATATTGCTGAAATAGTCTTTATTTCTGAACATTCCAAAACAGCAGTATACACAGTAACAAATATTAAGTCATATACCATAAGAAAGCATTCATTAGTGCAAATGGATTTTGTAAAAGGTCTATCAAAAAGATTTATTTGCTTTAAAATGCATCATTTCCAGAAGCATTGTTAATAAAACATTACAGCTTCATCCTTTGTAATAAAGTATTGAAAAACCAATTGTGGTATCGTAGCAAACATTGCAGGTTTTAAGTGCAATGAGCTTGTGATGCCATTATAAATATGAAACTCATGTGTGACAATAAATTAACAATGAAAAAGACAAGACCAACCATTTAACTCTGCTGTCTATCTTCTTTCAATGCTTCAGATTACATTGTGCTCATTCAACATAAAATTATGTCTCTCAAATTGTATGGTATGTTTTTGCTGATATATCCCTAGAGCTAAAAAAATAGTACCTTACCACAAAAATATTTTTATGGCACAAAATTTAAGTTGTTCCATAGTGGTTCACATAGGCGTAAAAAGAAACAGGTGTAAAAAATAAAATTCCTGTAAACTATAAAAAATTAAATTTCAAAGCATACGTTATAGAACATAGTTGTACATATGCAATGTATTAAAATATAGAACACGTAATGGAAAGATGTTTTGAACATGTAAGTAAATTGAGCAAGTTACTTTTTAAAAAAACTCATATGGCAAAGCATTCTTGATACATCTCAATTCCCTCAAAAAGTATTCAGGTACAGAGCAGTTCTACAAAATCTTCCTAGATCTAAGTGTCACAATACTGCAACCATAGATTTGAGAACGCTGCAGTATCTCAGGCAAACATTTAAGTGCAATAATTAGTCTCTGGTGATTGGTCCACTGAAAAAACAATGCAGTAAATATGTTAAAATGCAAAAAGGAAAGAATATCCCAACATCCACTGTTACCCAGCCAGCTAGGTAACACAACCCTCATTTTCACTTCTTTCCCATTCTTCAAGGGTACATAATAACTGCATCAGTAGCAACCATCTCTCCAATTTCCATCCCTCAGAGTGCTGAGCGAAGACAGAGGCTTTGGAGACTGAAGGAAACTATAATGGGGGTGATAAAAGAGAACAGATTATTAATAACCCCATGAATCCCATCCTTACTTTGATCTACTCTCCCATAAGGGCCCTTCTACTCCAGTAATGACAAACTATTGGGATGGCTCCAGGTGTACCTTTGTTTCTCACTTCGGGTCTTGACAACATGTGCGTGAGTAGCACCCCTACTTCATAGCACAGGGCCTTGCAAGTTGTAGGTACACAAGTGAATGTGCAACATAAATGACAAACTGTCAATATCCTAATGTATTAAAATATTTTAAAATCAGAAAACTTCCCAGTAGGAAAAAAAATGGCCTAAAAACATGAATGCTTCATTGAATACACAAAGCAACTTAAAAAGAAAAAAATTCTCAATCTTACTATTAAATAAAGATTTGCCTATCATATTGGCAGAGTTTAAAAAAAAAAAAAAAGAACCATAAGTGTTTGCCTAAGTTTGGGTAACAGGTCCTCTCATTATCAGGCAGGGACAGTCTTTCCAGGAGGGTAGTTTGGTGCCATTGATCCAGGGATAAATGAACATATTCTTTAGTCTAGAAATTGTACTTCCAAAAATTCATCTTAAGGAAAGCATGGTATAAACATACAAAAATATTTAAAGATATTCCATAATAACCTATGTACATCACTGTGATTGTATTCAGTCATAAACAGGGTGCTATAGCTCTGCAGTCACTGAGTGAGAATAAACCAGAATTTGTTGAACAAATGATTTCTATCTGGGTAGTGCGACTATGAGTCAGACTTTATTTATTTAGATTTTTCAAAAGTTTCTGAAATTCTTTTTCTTTATCTGACCACCTATTCAGAAAATAAAAAGCTAAACTATTTATACATACCCACAAATGGAGAGAAAGAAAATTGTTCCCACACCCCTTCAAGCTCTTACACTGGTTTCTCTCTTTCCCTCCTTCATATCCTGGGTTCTAATGAGACTCGTCTGTATTTACTGTCCATTTTCTCATCGTTCATTCTCTCCTCAACCCACTTTTACGTATTTTCTTAACCATAAGACATACCAGGATATCCAGTTCAAGAAGGGTACATCATAACTGTATGTCAGTCTAAAATATTCCCTGTAAGTAATCTGAAATTTTGAAGATAAGGAAAAAAAAATTCTATCTGGACCATACCTCACTTACCAACATATGCTGATAAAGCCCCAGCTAAATACCCCTATGCAACTTTGAAAGCATGAGTGTGGGAGAGGGTGTGTGTGCACACGCACATGGGCCTAACCCATTCTTCCATATCGATCAAAAATTACTGCTTCAGCAAGTATTTGAGATCCTCCCTATGCTGGATCTTGATTGTGGTACTGATACAGCAGTGGGGGAAAAAAAAAAAAACTAGCCCACCCTCATGGAGCTTACATTATGGTCAGGAGAGTCTGAAAATAAACAAATAAATAAGTAAAATATATAATCTCTCAGGTAATGATAAAAGATCTGAAGGAGCAGCAGCAAGCCAAGTAAGCAACTTGGAGAAAGAAAATACCAACACCCTGGGGGTGAAGCTTACCTGGTAAATTAAAGCAAAAGAAAAGTGTTGCCGGAGTGAGGTGATTAGGGGTAAAGGAAGAATGAGGGAAGGGGACCTGGCCACAACCGGACCTCCCCCACCACCCCAATTTCCAGAAGAGGAAGACACAAGTCAGGGAGTAGAATGACCTACTAAGGTTAACCTGAGCCAAAGGAAGAGTCAGGATAGTTCCTGAAGCGGTTTCTAATTTCAAATCACAAATTAAGTTACTTAAACAAAGATTCTTACCTTCTAACAGGCTGTGCAATTTTGCTTCGAGGCAGGTTACTCCCATTTATTGCCAGTGAAGGTCTTGGAAGTGCACTGCGGCCCATTATCCCAGAAGCTGCAGTTTTGTTTGGTGTGGGGATTCCTGTGTTGGAATACAACTGTAAGCCATTGGATAAAGGCATGTTACTGCTGCCTTGAACGGTTGGACTCACATAGGCTGTGGCCTTAAGAGGTTGCCGGACAGGCACTGGGAAGTGCCCCACACTGTGGACTCTGTGTTGAAGTTGCCCTGGTGATGGAACTAGAAGAGAAAATGAAGAAAATGACATTCACATGATGGAAAATTTCTATCATCCAGCTTGATAAAGGTAGGCTTTTCAGAAATGCCTGTATTATCTGAGTATATAATATACATAGATGTAGATAAATGAAATAGAGCTTCAAAGACAGCATTTGGCACTGGAAAATTCTAACCCTTGCCAAGTCTCCTAGTCTGTCAATCAGTGACATTTTTGAGCCCCTAACTATATTTAGAAGCCAGTTCTAAGCAGAGCCTGCTTTCCTTTAACAAATTTGATTATCTCTGACTTCTCACAAGAAAAATTCTTCCTTGCTTGCTTGGAAGACATAAGGATTTTTTCAGTTGTTGCTTTAGGGATGGCTTCAGGAAAATAAGCTGAAGGAACAATATATTAGCTACAATTACAGCAAGTTAGACAAAGATGGGTGACATCTGTGAGTATTACTTATTACAGACCTATTTTTTTAAAATAAAATTCACTAAGACATTGACCCATCCAACTTAATTGCTAGGAAGATTAAATGAATTAATCCAAATAAAACACTTAGAATGGTGCTTGGCACCTGGTAATCACACAAGTGTTAGCTATGACTACTTAATAACAGCAGCAAAATCTGTAAAATGAAGGGAGATCTTTGGGCATAAACCATTAAACTCCTTTAATATACTAGCCCAATTTTGTGTCTCATTTCATATTTTTTTTAAAAGTATCATGCAGAAAATTTAAAATTATATAATCCCTTTACCCAAGGAAAAAATTTAATTGCAAATTTAACAGAAACTTATGCATACAACTCTGCCTGTTGTTGATCAACTATCCTAGCCTTTGCTGCCTATTACTTGAAATTCATTAAAAGTGAACAAATATTGTTTCCTAAACCAATTAAAATGACTTTGAACTCAATTAAGTATACAAATAACTTTTTGAAATAATAAGAGGGGATAAACACAATAAATGTGTCTATGCTTTATTAGCTTAAGTCTGCTTGAATATATTTCCTCAAAAAACTAGATCTGCTCAAGTACACATTAAGTCAAATCTTAGGAATGCTGATATGTGTATAGTATTAAAAAAAACTTAATGAAAAACAAGGTCTATGTAAGGTTCTGCCATAATTCTGTTCCCATCTAGCTTTGTAACAGAGTAAACCTTTGTTGGTTGACAAATCATCTCTAAAATCCTTTACAATCATTTAAATTTTAATATGTCAGTTTGGCTCCCAGTGATCAGTCTAATACTTTACCTCAGACAGCAAGAGTAGAAATGAGGGGGAAAAATGCGTAACAACCACATCTCCACCCTCAAAGTGGAAACATATAAACACGGAGCACTGCTCTCGGGCTAGCAGCAGAAGGCTATGCCAAGAAAGAAACAGATTCTTTTTGTATGAAAAATTAATCACCAGTTAGTGCCTATATTGATATCCTTGAGTATAACGATTATACATCATTATTATTATTCATTGTTAACATAGGCACTGGTGATACTACTACTCGTTTGTAGTGCTGAAACAGAAAAAATAAATTATAAGACAGGGAGAAAAGTTTCCTTTAGTGTTCTTGCAAGTGAAAAGAATAAATGGAATGGTAAGATGTTTTTCTGATGGTGTTATAACTATTTAAAAATCACACAAGTTAAAAACTGATATACTTACTACAAGATTGTATTCTTGTAATTCCATTTCCAGCTCCATGCAAGCTGGAGTCAAAACTCTGGCTGTTTCGCACGGTGACTGGAGAACTAACGTTGCTGCTAGCGGCGGCTGCACCTGGCATACGGGCTAGATTGGGCATACTTCTTCGGAGCTTATCTGGAAGAGTAAAACATTTTGCAAAGTTAAAAATCACAAATTTTATGCCAATTAATACACTAGCTTTCAAAACTAAATAAGAAATAAGTTAAATTTTGCTCCATAAAAAAAGTCATGTGCTTTATGAACTATAACAAGGTAACTGAGAATTAACCTCCTGCATTGAAAAACACATTCAATAACTCCAGAAGGGTTCCAAAAGAAATTTAAAAGAGGTAAGGATTAACTAATCAATTAGTTATCTGTTCCTATTAAATAAGTGGATGAAACTGTATCAGAGTGAGATTGGAAAATATAGCCAGTTAATTTTTAAAAACACTAGAAATTAAGATTCATATTAATTTTTTAAAAAAAAACTAGCATTAGAGTCACAATCAACACTACTGAATCATTTGCTGGCCTATCAAAATTGAACAAATTATTAATATTGCTACTTGAGATGCTATAAAATATTGTGAGATACCCCACTTATCACATAAACATGACCACATTAATTTCTGGAAAGTTTTAACTGTCATGAGTATGCCACCAAATGCTTGGAGACTGAAAAAGACTGAAAATGCTTTGATTTCCTTCTCCTTGCTAAGTATGCTTTCTGCCACCAGAGAGCAGCAGAGAGTTACACACAGATCTCAAAGTTGTGGCCATTTGAAATGACCTCCAAGACTGTACTTCTACAAGATATGTTTCTCTTTATTAACACACACTCCCCCAAAACTAAATAAAATATATTTATCAGGCCACTCAAGCTCATAGCCATTTTCACTCAAGGTAAATACGAACGCAAAGGATATAATTGAATATTAATACAAAACAAGTTCAAACACAAAATTGAGTACACTTTTCTCCACCCTTCCCTTCCCATACAGCTCCTTCATTACTTTAGATCCATTCACTGTAGCCCCGACAAGCAATTTTTGCCCCCTTGGGTTGGTCTAGAGGGAAAGACAGAGAGTTAAACAAGTATACTAAATTTTGGTGAATGTTATGATGGGAGAAGACCAGAAAAAAGAACTTTATCCACCTGGCTAGTTATTACTGATTCTTTAAGAATTAGCTCAATTATACCCTCCCTGGAAAAGCTTTCTTATATACACCTCCTGGCTGAAGTATCTACCCCTCACACGTTTCCTTACTAGCTGTGCATATTTCTACAGTAATACTGCATACTGCCATTTAGATTTCCTGACCATTTTCCTCATTATCTCCTAGAGGTTTATTTTTAACAACCATATGTCCCATATTCCCAAATTCCTGTTAAAATTCTAAGCTTCAAGCAGCAGACAGTTAGCAAATACTATGTGTATTTGTTGGGGGATAGGGGGGTTAAATAGAAGGGATAAAGTCTTAGACCCTACATCTAGACATTTCTCAAAAATAAAAAGTGAGTTTATCAATAGGAGACAAAATTGTTTTGAATACATTTTTTCACAATAGTGAGGCAAAGGGAAATAATTATATGCTATTATTTAGAAACTGAATTAAGCTTCTACAGTTCTTAAATTTCCCAACTATTATAAAAACTTTTATATAAAAATGTTGAAAAATAGAATCACAAACACCTATATGATTTTCACTTAGAGATAACTGTTTTTACTTTGCTATATATAATTCATCTCCATGTATGCACATTGGTTTTTTGTTATTAAACCATCTGAAAGCAGCAGACATTTTGGCAGGTTATCTCCTAAATACATATGTATCTCCTCTTCTAATAATTCATAAGTTCTATAGAATTTAGAGAATTGTGATTCTATAGAATCACAATACTGTCATCATATGTAGCAAATTAACAAAAGCATAACATACAGGATTGTGGGAAGATGGCATTGGACTAACAGGCAGAGCTGAATGCTCTCACAAAAACAATACAGAAGGAGCCAAAAGCAGGTCCAAGGAACCTGCTTTTGGGGGTCAGCAGACCAGGACAGTGCTACACAACTCGCAGGAGAGTAAGGGACAGAGAGATGAAGAAGCCAAAATGACAAACATGAGTTATCGAGCCCCTGTGGATGCCGGGAAGGGCTCCCTTCCCCCACTCCCAAGATATTAAGCTGGGGTAAAACCCCTGACTTACTGCAGCCAACTGAGAGGGGAACAGATATCTTCCTCCCTGTCAGCTGTTTCAAGGGAAAAGAGAGGGGAGGTCAGGGTGCTTTTCTTCAGTGAATTCGGCCAACAGAGCCCGCTTTGAATCTCTGATCTGGAGATTCAACACAGGAACACAAGAAATCTGAGCCTGAAACACCTCCGTGGAAAGGTGTGCTGACAAGCGCCATCTGCTGGCAAGTCTAGAAATTGCATGGAAAAAATTATTCTCAGCGCTCTCTGAATCCAACCCCTGGGAGAAAATCTATGCCCTACTAGTGAGTCCCTGGCCTGATTTTGAACACTTAAGTCGGGCAATTTTAAGGCTTAGAATAAGCTGAAGCTAATATCAAAGAAGAGCTATGGGGGAAAAAAAAAAATAGGCGAGAGAGAGAAATCGGCCATGAAAGTAAATTCACCAACATATCTAGATGCCTAGACATCAGCAAAAAATTACAAGCCATATCGAGAAACAGGAAAAAATTGCCCAGCCAAAAGAACAAACCAAATATCCTGAAGAGATACAGGATTTAAGACAATTAATCAATGATAATCACACAACTCTCCTAAATCACTTCAGAGAATTTAAAGAAAATATGACTAAAGACATAAAGGCTATTAAGAATACACTGAGAGAGCATAAAGAACAATTTGAAAGCCTGCAAAGAAAAGTAACAGACCATATGGGAATGAAAGACACAATGGATAAGATTAAAAATACCTTAGAGGCACA
This sequence comes from Tolypeutes matacus, assembly GCA_026826555.1. Lineage (NCBI taxonomy): Eukaryota > Metazoa > Chordata > Mammalia > Cingulata > Chlamyphoridae > Tolypeutes > Tolypeutes matacus. The sequence continues at coordinate 28,458,445 of JAKSZT010054334.1, forward strand.
TAAGAGCATATTTGAATTGCTTGAAGACAGAACACCTGAAGTGGAAAAGACAGGAGAACAGAAAGAGAGGAGAATGGAGAAAATGGAACAGTCTCAGGGAAATGAATGACAACGCAAAACGCACAAATATTCACATTATTGGTGTACCAGAAGAAGAGAATGGTAAAGGGGTAGAAAGAATATTTGAGGAAATGACAGAAAACTTCCCAACCCTTATGAAGGATATAAATATCAATATCCAAGGACAATGCACCCCAAACAGGATAAAGCCAAACAAACCTACCCTGAGACACCTACTATTCAGAATGACAAATATCAGAGATAAAGAGACGATTCTGAAAGCAGCAAGAGGAAACAAAGCATCACATACAAGGAAAACATGGTAAGATTAAGTGTCAACCTCTCATCAGAAATCACAGAAGGGAGAAGAAAGTGGTATGATGTATTTAAGGTACTGCAACAGAAAAACTGCCAGACAAGTATTCTATATCTGGCAAAGCTGTCCTTCAAAAATAAAGATGAGTTCAAAGTCTTCACAGACAAACAAAAACTGACAGACTATGTTACCAAAAGACCAGATTTTTCCAGAGATACCAAAGGGGATCCTGCGGCCTGAAAGGAAGAAGCAAGGGCAAGAGATCTGGAGAAGAGTTTAGAAATGAAAATTATTAGGAAGGGTAAACTAAAGAAGACGACAATAGACAATAGAACAATATGACAACAGAGAGCTGAAGGACAAAATGGAAGAAGGAAGTAATGCCTTTACAGTAATAATATTGAATGTTAATGATTGAACTCCCCAATCAAAAGACATAGACTGATAGCATGGATTGAAAAAAAAAAAATGAGCATCTATATGTTGTCTACAAGAGACCCACCTCAGATGTAAGGGCATAATCAGGTTAAAAGTGAAAAGTTGGTAAAAGGTATTCCATGTACATAGTAACCAAAACAGAGTTGAAGTAGCAATACTAATATCAGACAAAATAGATTTCAAATCCAAAACTGTTATAAGGGTTGAAGAAGGTCATTACATATTCATAAAAGAGGCAAATTACCAAGAAGAAATGACTATACTAAATATTTATGCACCTAACCTGAATGCCCCAACATGAGGCACACACTGGCAAAACTTAAGGGAAAAAGAGATATCTCTATAATAATAGTTGGAGACTTCAATACACCACTTTCAGTATTGGATAGAACATCTGGACAGAGGATAAATAAAGAAACACAGCTTGAATATGATAAATGAACTAAATCTAACAGACATTTATAGAGCACTGTACCACAAAACAGCAGAATATACTTTCTTTTCAAGTGCTCACAGATCCTTCCCCAAGATAGACCACATGTTGCATCACAAGACAAGTCTCAATAAAGTTAGACTGAAATTATACAGAGCACTTTCTCTGATCATAACGGAATGAAGCTGGAAATCAATAATGGATGGAAAAAATGGAAAATTCATAAATATATGGAGATTAAACAACACATTCTTAAATAATCAGTGGATCAAAGGAGAAATTGCAAGAGAATTCAGCAAATATCTTAAGACAAATAAAAATGAGAATACAGCATATCAAAACCCATGGGACACAGCAAAGGCAGTGGCAAGAGGGAAATTTATAGCCCTCAATACTTACTTTAAAAAGAAGAAAGAGCTAAATTGAAGATCTAACTGCACACCTGAGGGATCTAGAAAAAGAACAGCAAACTAATCCCAAGCCAAGCAGAAGGAAAGAAACAGTAAAGAGCAGAGCAGAAATAAATGAAATCGAGAACAAAAATAGAATCAACAAAACCAAAAGCTGGTTGTTTGAGAAGATCAACAAAATCAAAAAAGCCTTAGCTAGACAAAGACAAAATGAGAAAAGATGCAACTAAATAAAATCAGAAATGAGAGGGGGGACATTACCCCTGACCCTGAAGAAATAAGAGAGGCCATAAGAGGATACTATGAATAACCATATGCCAAAAATCTAGACAATGTAGAGGAGATGGACAAATTCCTAGAAACACATGAACCACCCACACTGACTTTAGAAGAAATAGAAGACCTCAACAAACCAATCACAAGTGAAGCGACCAAAACAGTCATCAAAAACCTCCCAAAGATGAAAACCCAGGACCAGATGCCTTCACAGGTGAATTTTACCAATCATTCAAAGACAATCTAATACCAATCTTGTTCAAGCTCTTCCAAAAAATTAAACAGGAAGAAACACTACCAAACTCATTCTATGAAGCCAACATCACCCTAATACCAAAACCAGATAAAGATACTATGAAAAAAAATTACAGACCAATATTGCTAATGAATATAGATGCAAAAGTCCTCAAAAAAATATTTGCAAACAGAATCCAAAAGCACATTAAAAGAATTATAAACCATGATCAAGAGGGTTTTATCCCAGGTATGCAAGGGTGGTTCAACATAAGAAAATCAATTAGTGAAACAAACCACATCGATAAATTGAAGAAAAATCACATGATCCTCTCAATTGATGCAGAAAAGGCATTTGACAAAATACAGCACCATTTCTTGATAAAAACACTCCAAAAGATAGAAATAAAAGGAAGCTTTCTCAACATGGTAAAGTGCATATATGAAAAACCTACAGCTAGCACAGTACTCATTGGTGAAAGACTGAAAGCTTTCCCGCTGAACTCAGGAACAAGACAAGGATGCTCACTGTCACCACTGTGTATTTAATATTGTGCTAAGGGTTCTAGCTAGAGCAATGAGGGTAGATAAAGAAATAAAAGGTACCCAAATAGGAAAGGAAGAAGTAAAACTTTCATTATTTGCTGATGATATAATCCTTTATCTAGAAAATCCTGAAAAATCCACAACAAAGCTACTAGAACTAATAGACGTGTTCAGCAAAGTGGCAGGATACAAGATTAATACACAATCAACAGCGTTTCTATATGCTACTGATGTGCAATCTGAGGAGGAGATCAGAAAAAAAATTTCACTTATGATAGCAACTAAAACAATCAAATCTTTGGGAATAAACTTAACCAAAGACATAAAGGACCTATATTCAGAAACTACAAAACATTGCCAAAAGAAATAAATAGAAGGACATCCCATATTCATAGACTGAAACACTAAATATCATTAATATGTCAATTCTACCCAAATTGATTTACAGATTCAATGCAAGCCAAATAAAAATCTTAACTGTCTTTTTTGCACAAGTAGAAAACCCATTTATCAAATTCATTTGGAAGGGAACTGCATTAGTCAGCCAAAGGGGTGCTGATGCAAAATACCAATAATCGGTTGGTCTTTATAAAAGGGTATTTATTTGGGATAGGAGCTTACAGCTACCAGGCCATAAAGCATAAGTTACTTGCTTCACCAAAGTCTATGGCCACGTGTTGGAGCAAGATGGATGCCAACGTCTGCCAGGATACAGGTTTCCTGGGTTCCTCTCTTCCCAGGGCTTGCCTCTCTCCAGGCTGAGGCTTGCTTCACTCCACAAGGCCAGCTGTAGACTATCAGACAAATGGCTCATCTCTTTTCCTGGGGCCTTCTCTCATTCCTCACGACCAAGCTCCTCTGTGTGCTTACTTCCCCAGGCTCCAGCATTAAAACTCAGCATCAAAACTCCAACTCTATCCTTTGCCATGTCTTTTATCTTTGATTCCCCACCCACCAAGGGGCAGGCCTCAATGCCCTACCGACGTGGCCCAATCAAAGTCATCATCATAATTTAGTCGTACCCAGGGGAACAGACCAGTTTACAAACATAGTCCAACATTTATTTTTGGAATTCATAAATAATGCCAAACTGCTACAGGCAGGCTCCCTGGAGAGCTAAAAAGATCTTAAAAAAGAACGAAGTTGGAGGATTCTGACTTCCAGACTTTAAAACATATTATCTGGCTACAGTGGTAAAAACAGCATGGTACTATATAAAGACAGACACACTGGCCAACAGAACCGAATTGAGAACTCAGAAATAGACCCTCACATCTACAGTCAAATTATTTTTGACAAGGCTATCCAGCCCTTTCAGCTGGGCCAGAACAGTCTATTCAACAAATGGTACTGGGAGAACTGGATATCCATATCCAAAAGAAAGAAAGAAGACCCCTATCTCTCACCTTATACAAAAATTAATGGATCAAGGACCTAAATCTAAAAGCGACAAACATAAAACTCCTAGAAGAAACTGTAGGAAAACATCTTCAAGATCTTGTGACAGTCAGTAGTTTCTTAAACCTTATACCCAAAGCATGAGCAACAAAAGAAAAAATAAATAAGACCTCCTCAAAATTAAACACCTTTGCACCTCAAAGGACTATGTCAGAAGGGTGAAAATGCAGCCAACTCAATGGGAGAAAAATATTTGGCAATCACATGTCTAATACGGGTTTAATATCTATGATATATAAAGAGGTCATACAATAATAAAAAGAGATAGGAACCTGTATTAGTCAGCCAAAGGAGTGCTAATGTGAAATACAAAAATGGGTTGGTCTTTATAAAGGGTATTTATCTGGGGTAGAAGTCCACAGATACCAGGCCATAAAGCATTAAGTTTCTTCTCTCACCACAGTCCATTGCCACGTGTTAGAACGAGACAGCTGCCGGCATTTGCCAGGGTTCAGGCTTCTGGGGTTCCTCTCTTCCCAGGGCTGCGTTTCTCTAGGCTTAGCTCCTGTTTCCTCCACAAGGTCAGCTGTAGACGATCAGGCAAATGGCTCACTTCTCTTCTCCTGGGGCCTTCTTTCCAACATCAAAACTGCTTCTCAAAAAAAAACTGCCTCCTCTGTCCTTTGCCTTGCCTTTTATATTCGATTTCCCCATCCACCAAGGGGTGGGGCTCAACGCCCTACTGATGTGGCCCAGTCAACGCCCTTATCATAACTTAATCATGCCGAGATTAAGAGATCAGTTTACAAGCATGATCCAATTATATTTTTGGAATTCATAATTAAATCAGATTGCCCAGACAGCTACAGAACCCTTATTCACTGTTGGTGGGAATGTAGAATGGTACAGCCACTGTGGAGGACCTCGTGGCAGTTCCTAAGCAAGTTGAATATAGACTTGCCAGGTGACCCAGCAATACCATTACTAGGTATATATCCAGAAGAACTGAGAGCAGAGACATAAACAGACATCTGCACACCGAAGTTCACAACGGCATTATTCATGATTGCCAAATGTTGGAAACAACCCAGGTGTTTATCAACTGATGAATGGATAAATTGTGGTGTATATACAATGATGGAATATTTATGTAGCAGTAAGAAGAAACGAAGTCGTGAAACATATGACAACATGGATGAACCTGGAGGACATTATGTTGAGTGAATCAAACCAGACACAAAAGGACAAATACTGTATGACAGTGTTATTATGAACTAAATATATGTGTAAACTCATGGAGTCAATAGTTAGAATATAAGTCACCAGAAAATAGAAGGATGGTAGAGAATGGAAAGCTGAGGGTTAATCAGTGCAGAATTGTTAGAAAGGTTGTAAATCTTTGGAAATGAAAAGAAACGGTTAAAGCATATCATGGTGTTTGTAACTAGCAGTGCTATTGTATGGGTAGAACAGTGGTTGGAAAAGGAAAGTCTAAGATCATGGATATTACTAGAAGGAAAGCTAAAAACTGTAACATGGAACTGTGTAATACAGTAAAACCTCATATAAAACATGAATATGGGTAATATTGCATATATGACTGTTTTTACAAAGTATAAACACAAATATCCTAGAGAGAAGGAAAAAGAATAGCAGCTATGTACACCAGGTGAGGCAGAGAGAGATTGAGAGTGATGAGTTTTGTTTATTTTTTATTATTATTATTAGAATAATTAAAGTTCTCTAGGAGTGATTGGGGTGATGAATGCACAAACGTGATTACACCGAATACCACTGACTGTACTCTTTGGATGGATTTAGGCTTTATTAATATGTATCAATAAAACTGAAAAAATGCTTAAGAAAAAAAAGCATATCATAAGTCAATCCATACACAAAATTCTCCAAACATCTCAAGAATGTCTTTCATAAGCTTTTTCCCCTAACCCATGACTCAATCGATGTTCACATATTACCCTTGGTTGTTATGTCTCTCTAATCTCTTTTAATCTAGAAGTCTCTTCCTTTTTTTTCCTTTTCCTTTTCTAATGACACTGACTATTTGGAGATTACAGTATAGATGTCTTCGGTGCCATTTACCTTTTTCCTCTATCCCCTGCACATTTCTTCTTTAAGACTAAAATCACTAAACTGCTTTCTAATTCCATGGGACCCTAGATTATTATATTCCTTTATTTTAATGGCTATTGAAAGGTAGGAAAAAGTTTCTCTCCTGACATCAGTACAAGAAAAGAAAAAAAAAATCAAACGTTTCCAGGTATTACATAGGTAGCATATTTTCTGTTAGCTTCAGTTTACCTAATACTCAGAATCATCTATAAAATGTTTAATTTTCTCAGATAAACAGGCAAGGGAACTGAAGTTTAGAAAGTTAAAGTATCTTGCCCAAGTTACACTCACTATTTAATAATAAAACTGAGAAATAACCACTGACAATGTCCAGGGCACCTTGTAGGAACTTAATCTTTTCCAATAATCTCTTCTATTTATCTCCCGAAAGGCACTCCAAACAACTATAACCTGCTACAAATAACCGATGTTCTCAATCCTATATGAAATATGAATAAAAACATCTTTAGTAAAATTTCCTATTTATTGATCTATATCATACAGCTTAAGTAAAAACATTGTGCTTAGTATGCAAATACAGCTTAAAGACAAAAGTTTCCTATATAGAAATTCTAGAGTCACCAATGATTTGAACCCAAAGTTTCTTGACTACCAAAGGAAGATATATATGAGAAAATTTTGGCTTGGGAAAAGTAGAAAATAGCTTCAAGCCACATTTGAGTATTGTTGTAAATGATGAAATAAGCCAGATAATTTAGAAAAGTAGAGGTGCACCCACACACGTGACACTTCTCTGCAACAGCTTTCATGGGTACGATACACGGCCACTTTCCAAATACCTTTACCCACATGCATATAGGCGATTAAGACTGAAACAACTCAAACTTAATCTCTTTAAGGCAAATAATTGTAATTTTTTTAAGGTATCAGGGGCCGGGGATAGAACCCCAGACCTTATAAGTGAGGAACCAGTGCTCAACCACTGAACTATGTTGGTTCCCAATAATAGTAATTGAAACATGTTAGAAGGATCCCCATTTTGTAGGAATCATTTTATAAGAAGAGGAAACTGAAGTTCAGAAAAACTAAACAGTGTGCTTGAATCATAAGCTGGTTAAGTGGCAAAGCCACAGAGCCACCAAATTAGTCATAAAGCTATTTGGTACTGCATCAGTCTTTCTAAAACCAACCTTTACTCATATTTGAGTCCCAAGTCAATTTGACAAAGCTTTAAATCTGAAATGTGCTCCTAAAAATAAATCCTTTCAAGTGTAAATATTTATGATGCTATTTCTCTGGGAGATATACTGTGCTCAAGGTTGTGCCAGAAACCATCAGGAAAAGCTGTACTTTCATGTCAAACAATTGGGAATATATTAATAGCCATATCTACTTTAAAGTTCAAAGACCCCCCAAAAAATGTTCTATTTCTATCTTCTCAAGAAATCAACAATTTATCTTCAAAGACTATGCTGCAGCAGAAAACAGAAGCAGCAAAGAAAATATTCAAGTAAGTTTTCTCATTATCAAAGAAGCGTCAAGACTTGCCACTCTAAGAAGCAAACAGTGAGGAATCTTTAGGAATAAAGGACATAACTCATTTGCACAATAAACAGCAATCTTTCCAATCAACAAAGGGCCCAGAGAGGTCCTCCAGCAGCTAACACTGATTGCCTCATGCAAAGGAGAGCCCCTGCCAGACAGCACATCAACCCAAAAAATTACAGGAAGGCTAGTAAAGAGTCTGCAAGATCTGGTGATTTTTGATGCCTGGCAAATTATTCCGAATATGTTCCTTTTAATTGTATGACCCCAGAAATACTCCAAGATCTTTTACGAGCCCTCTTTTGAACCTAGGCAGTATAGAAGCTATGGAAGAATTAAACATAAAGATAAATTTTTCATTTATTTTCAATTATTTTTAAATGGATCAATGATTTAAGGGTTAACAATTATTTTCTCTTAGCTGTTTTATTTTGTTAATCTAGAAAAACGTTTGATGTATTAGTTTCAAAGTCACATTTCAGTCACCATTCTCATTTCACAATTTTGTTCAAATACAATTCTGTGGTAACAAATGAAAGCTCAGATACCTGGCCATATGTTAATATCCAGTTAAAGGGGGATGGGTAGACAACCTTAAGCCAGTATTTATACCCCATTCATTATTTCATTTTTCCTCACAATAAACTTAGGTGGAACAATATGTACCGGATGGTTTGATGTGAAATTATACCTAAGTTTTCTATGAGAGAGATAACATTATATCCATATTTTATAGCTAAGGAAACTAAAGGTCAGAGACTTGAGAGACTTGAGAATGTGTTAGTAAGTGGTAGAACAGGACTGGCACTCAGGATCTGTTGGTCTTCAGAGTCTGTGCTCTCAACCATTAAGCTAATTAGTCAGAAATCTAATTCAAAAAATTGCCTTTGGAATGAAGTTCTGATGCATGTGACATGGATGAACCTTGAAGGCATCGTGTTGAGTGAAATAAGCCAGACACAGGACAGATATCATATGATATCACTGATAAGAAATAATTGGAATAAGCAAATTCAGAGAGTCAAAAACTAGAATACCGGTTACTAGGGGCTGGGGTGGGGGGTAGGGAATGGGGAGTGAATGCTTAATTGGTCCAGAATTTCTGTTTGTGGTGATGGAAAAGTTTTGTTGCTGGATGGTGGTGATGGTAACACAACATTGTGAATGTAACACCACTGGATTATATATTTGAATAGTGGTTAAAAGGGGAGATTTTAGGTCAAATATATGTTACTAGAATAAATTTTTAAAAAATCATAGGACTATACAATACCGTGAACCCTAATGTAAATTATGGACTATAGTTAATAGCATAATTATAATAACAATGTATCATCAATTGTAACAAAGATAGCACAATAATGCAAAGTGTTAATAATTGGAAAAACTGTGTGTGGTGTTGGTGAGTATATGGGAACTCTCTATTGTGCATGGATTTTCTGTAAACCTATAACTGCTCTAATAAATTTTGTTTAAAATGCATTTTCATTCCATTTTCCTTTGTACGTAAAGACCAGACCTTTTAGGAAAAATACTACTACTACATTAAACCCTAAAATGAGCATGCGTCCACTTGCCTAATCGGAATCATGACTGCAGGCTTCAAGTTAACTTAATCCTCTTCATAATGGTGTTTATTGAAAGTAAATATCACTTTCCAAAGGTACATCTTACAGCAAACAGGTGGAGTGGAGAAAAATGATCCCAATGACAATTCTAATCAAGATGCAGAGCAAGCATCTGCCTGACAACTAGAATATGACGTTATAAAACACTTGCCTAAGAAAACCTTTATAGAAACAACTCTAAGTCCCTCCACCTCTTTTTTAATATGATAGCATGGCTTTCATTAAGCACATGGAATACAATGTCTTGCTAATATTCTGAGCCAGCAAGTAAGACACAATGACACTCCATCTGTACTGTTTTCTCTTAAATTTTTTATCTGAAGGTACTAATAAAAAGGAGACAGAGAAATTATGAATTTTAAATACACCCCGATGATCTCTCAATCAGCATGAACGATTCAACTACAAAGGATTAAAAAAAGGAAAAGCTATAAACATCACAATTGACTGTTAACACAACTTGGCCTTGCAATATTTTTAAATACTCTATTTGATCACTCTGGGCCCAGTTTTGAGAAGTGGTGCTATATAATAATTAAAAGCTTTAACTGTATAAATATGAATTATTCTTAAGTGTTTTGTTTCTTCATGTGATATGGGATTTACAGGTGAGAGTCTGGCTGATTATTAGCACAAAACATATCTAGGCAGTTCTCCCACTACCCCAGTGTGGGTCCCAGCAGCTCGGGCATGGAAGGAGCAGCAGTGGCCAGCAGCAGCCCAGCTTCACAAAGTCCCCCAGTACCCAGCATGCGCCCTCCCCTCTGCCAAGATGTCCAAGGCAAAGGTCAGCTCAGCTGAAGGGGCATAAAGGGAGGAACCCAGAGGAGATGCAAGAGGTTGTCAGCTAAACCTGCTCCTGCAAATGTGGAAACAAAGCCAAAAAAGGGCAGCAGAAAAGGATAAATCTTCAGACAAAAAGCTGCAACCAAAAGTGGAAAGGCGAGCAAAAGGAAAACAGGCCGAAGTGGCTAACCAAGAAACTAAAGATTTACCTGCAGGAAATGGAGAAACTAAAAGTGAGGAGTCCAGCCTCTGATGAAGGAGAAGAAAAAGAAGCCAAGTCTGATTAATATTGCATACCATGTCTTACCAGTGATCCCCGTTATCTCCCTTCTTGTACAATCCAAAGAATATTTTCAAGCAATTATTTTGTAAATGCAAGTTTTTTAGTCACTCTAGAAGATACATTTTTAAGTGTAAATACTTTTTATAAAGGGGTAAAATCGTTTTCTGGTTGTTTATTTTTTGGTACAACCAGAAAATAGTGGGATATTGAGAACAGGGGGAGTTTTTGACTGTCTTGGATGTCATCTGAATTTTCCATAGGATAGGGAGGTGGCAGTTTTTATATCTTTTAATATCACAAACAAAAAATGGCAATGTGGAGCCACAGTTATGCATTTAATATGTCAAACATTTAAAATTACTTCTACTCCCTTGTTTTTCAACAGAATTGTTTCTGAAAGTCATTCCCTAATTTTGGATCTTCCCGTCAGAACTTTGTGCACTCTGTAACATCTTTGGTTATAGCAGTACAGTTTTCCTAATAACATTGTTACATGCTGTAAAAAATTGGAAATGTGTGTGTGGTCTGTATGTTATTAAATTGTGAATTAGTGAGACTTAAGGATGCAATAGCTTATCAACATTTGAAGATATTGGGACTTGATATCTTCTTAAGGAAAATTTGCCTCCAAACTTTAAGCTGGAAAGTCACTGGAATAACTTTACAAAAGAATTACAACAACGTAGCTTTTTAGATTTTCTGGTACATACATTAAGAATTTTGTACAAATTGTTCATAATGTCTATGTGCTGATCTTCAAAGCAACCAATAAAATCTCGATTATGAAAGAAAAAGTAATAATAATACATCCAGACTTAGACTGTTACATGACTTATAAAATTTAATGCTATATTTCCTATAGCTCTTGGAAGTCAAGGAATATAACTCCTGGGAGTGGAAGGGGAAGATAAATGATGAAGAGGGACACAGAAAAAATACAAAAACAATGACACATACTCCAATCTACCATGTTGACCAAGTACATTAGGACAAATCAATTTCCTATTACCATGAATATCAATATTCTTATCCCTGCTTTTACACAGATACTAATTCTAGATATCAGAATACTAGAAAAACACCCCAAACTTCCCCTAAATCTAAATGTGCACCAGCAGCATCCAATTCATGCCTCATCATCCATGTTTACCATTACTCTGTGCTAGGAACAGGCAGTTCGAGACTGAAGCCTGAAAAAAAAAAAGGGAGGGGAGGGAGGAGATGCAACTCAGAGACTTTGACTCCATAGAGCTCCACCATCAACTCCCCAAACTGAGCAGCCCTGCCCGACAGCTGTGCTAGAAACAACATGATGATGCTCCACATTTATAACTCATTCTAAGCCTGTTATATCATGGTAGTTTCCTTGAAGCTATAAATCTATAGATCTGGGCAGGTAATCAGAAGCTGGTCAATTACAGATGTAAATTTAGACCAAACTAAGTTCTTGACAATGAACTTAACAAGTCCCGGAAACATTTATCAAATATTTATATTGACCTTAAAACCCTTTTTTGGCCATGTATAAGGGATCAAAGCACAAAGAACTTACCTCCATTTGTCCTATTTGGTTGCTGATCTGGAGTCTGTGCTTGAGGTGAATAATACTGATGGTGCTGGTAATTATTTGAAGGGAAATACTGGGAATTGGGGCTCCTCCTACACTCTCGAATGCTAGAGAAAGTCTGTGAGTGTGGAATTCCTCTTTGGAAAGGTGAACATCTTGGAAGACGCGGTTGAGGTGGTGGTAAATTATCAAATTCTTCCTCATCCTCCAGACTGTATCGATCATATTCTTGATCACTACATGTCCCTTTTTTTCCTGAATTCAGTGACACACTGGAACTGTGTCTTGACACAGATGCTGACGTAGAAGCATAATCTTGCCTGAGACCTATTAAAAAAAAATAAGAAATAATGTTCTTTCTTGAGATATTTCTATCTAGTTAAAATTAAGTTCTTATCAATCAAATACTGTAGGAGAATTTGTACCAAATAATTCAAACAGAAACTCATTATCTTGGTTTTTACCTTATTACATCCCAAGAAAATAAACACATGTAGCTATTAAATAAATGTCTAGCAAGCAGATTGCCCTAATTGCAGTGAAGATTAAGCACATGCTTATATTAAAAAAGAAGAAAGTCCAAAAATGGGGGGAAGAAGAAAGAGCTCAAATCATTGACCTAACCTCATATCTAGAAAACCTAGGGGGGGCAAAAGAGCTCATAAATAAAAATCTATCAATTTCCCCCAAATAATCCCTTCTCAAATCATGAGAACTATTCATTGTCATCAGGAGTTTGCTATGAGTTACAATTAAAATAACCCATTCTCTGCCCAATATGAACTCCTTTTGCTTACCAACCCCAACCCAACTTTCAAAGTCAAAGGAAAATTCAAAACCTGAGGTACAAGTATTTTCTAACAAGGTCATCTCTCTTTGTTCATTTGTGTTACTAACATTATCGTGTTTAAAGCATGCTGACACTTCAATCTTCAATAGTTTTGGGTCTTCCTAAATGACAACTGTATGAAAACAGTCAAATCTGAAAGTTTCATCTCGTTGCCAATCCCTCTTTTTTTAAGTAGTCTATTCCTGGCTATTTTAACTTCTGACATGGGCATTCAGTCTTTTAGCCATACAATTACAAAGAGGATATAAATTTTCTATTACTAAATAATGATATAAAATAATGACTTTTCCCTCAAAATGTATTTTATTAAATTCTATATAATCATTATAACCATGTTTCTCATGGTAACCTTGACTAATTTTGAAAGCAGCATATTGTTAGGCTTAACTGATACTGAGCTGTTTCCACTTATGAAATGAAAACTGAAAAGATAATTCCAAAGCAAGCTTAGCCCATTCTGTGATCTACATCTCATTCTGCCTTTTGATACATTGACGCCCTTGAAATATTTCACTCCCAGCTATGCTGTGACTTTACTGAAGAACCAGTGATTAACCGTCCCATATTCAATTATCTACTCTCCCACAATTATTCACCCTGAGAAGTATATATCAACATTTTTTTATTAGAGCAGTTGTAGGTTTACAGAAAAATCATGCAGAAAGTACAGAGTTCTCATATACCCATCCTCACACACAAGTTTTCTCTCATTAACATTTTGCATTAGTTTGGTGCTTTTGATACAACTGATCAATTTATAATTATGATATTTACTTTAGCCTGCTGTTTCCATTATGGTTCATTCTTTGTATTGTACAGTTTTAAAGTTTGTATGTGTGTAGCAACTTACATACAACTTAAAAATTCCCCTTTAATCCCTTCTCAAATATACAATTCAGTGATATTGATTATATTAAAAAGGGGTGCCTCTATCAACATCAACCATTGCCAAAACTCTTTCATTATGCCAAACAAAAACCCTGTACCAAATAAAAATTAACCCCCCATTCTTCTTGTCCACCTGGCCCCTGGTAACCTCTATTTTAGTTTCTGACTATAAGAATTTGAATATTCTGCTTATTTCATACAAGTGAGATCATACAATATTTGTCCTTGGTTTTTGGCTTATTTCATGTTACATCATACCTTCAAAATTCGTCCATGTTGTAGCACTCATCAAAACACTATTCCTTTTTACAGCTTAATAATATTCCATACGTTTTGATATGTTGTGTCTCATGATATTTCCTGATTTCCTTGTGATTTCTTTTTTCACAAATTAATTGCTTAAGAATGTTATTTAACTTGCATAGATTTGTGGATTTTCCAGTTCTCACTCTGTTATTGATTTTTAACTTCATTTCATGTGGTCAGAAAATGCTTTGCATAATTTCAATCTTTTCAAATTTATTGAGACTTGTTTTGTGACCTAACAGGTGATCTATCCTGGAGAATGATCCATGCACTCTTAAGAATATGCATTCTTCTGTATTGGTACACAATGTTCTCTATGTCTGCTAGGTCTAGTTCATTATGACTTGCACAGTATTGTTCAAGTTCTCCATTTCCTTATTGATTCTTCTGTATAGATGTTCTATCCATGGATGAAAGTGATTTATTGAAGTCTCCAACTACTACTGTAGAGGTGTCGATTTCTTCCTTCAATTTTGTCAATGTCTGTCTCACGTATTTGGGACACTGTGGTTAGGTGTCTATATGTTTATGATTGTTATTTCTTCTTGGTAGACTGACCCTTTTATTAACATATAGTGTACTTACTTGTTTCTTGTAACAGTTTTTCACTTAAAGTCTATTTTGCCTGATACTAGTCATAACTACCCCAGCTCTCTTTTGGTTACTATTTGCATGGTATATTTTTCCCATCCTTTCACTATATCAACCTGTTTCTTTATGTCCAATGTGAGTAGCTGGAAACATACAGTTGGACAGTGCTTTTGTAACTATTCTGCCAATCTGTGTCTTTTGATTGGGAGTTAACTCCATTTACATTCAGCATAATTACAGATAAGGCAGGCCTTGCTTCAGCCATCATCTTTTTTTTTTTTTTTTTAAGATTTATTTTACTTTTATTTATTTACTTTTTATCAATTTTTAACCCCCCGTCCCCCCGTTTTTGCTGTTTTTGTGTCCATTCACTGGCAATTCTCCGTGTCTGTTTCCTGCCCTCTTCTCATCCTTCTCCTGTCTTCATCGGAATTCAATCCTGGGAACTTCCGCTGTGGGAGAAAGGCCACTGTCACCTTAGTTCTTGGTTTTTAGGGGCGTTTCGTCTTGGTTCTCCCTTGTGTCTCTCTCCTGTCATGTCATCATCTTGCTGCGTGGCTCAGCGGGGCCTGACACGCCTGGGGGCTCACCCGCTCACGAGGCCTAACAGCGTGCCTAAGCGCCTTCTATATTTTTCTTTATTTTTACCAGTAGGTCCCGGGGAGCAAACCCAGGTCCCTCCATATGGGAGACGGATGCCCAACCATTTGAGCCACATCCACCCCTGGCCCTCATCATCTTCTTATATCTCTTTTAGTCTCTTTTTCTTTATTGCAGCTTCCTTTTGTGTATAGTAGATCTTTTATGATGTAACTGATGATCCCTTTCTTATTTCTGGTTCTTAATATATTTTAAATACTTTCTTTGTGGCTACACTGAGGCTTGTATTAGACAATTTAAATCTATAATCTATTAGAGTTTGAGAAGATTTCAACTTAACCAATAGCATACACAGTTTCTGCTCCAATACCTCTGTTTCCCCTCTTCATTTTGTCTTTGTCATACTTTCTTATTCAATTGTATTCTAATTCTCATAGGAAATAAAGAGGATAACATACTGAAGATACCATACTATTGGACTCTGCATTCACCCATGTAATTACCTTTGCTGGAGGATCTTTACTTCTTCACTCTGCTCCAAGCTAAAATCCACTGTCCTTTCTTTTCAACCTTTAGCATTTCTTGTAGGACAGATTCTTGGTGATGAACTCTCACATTTTTTGTTTATCTGTGAATGTCAGACTCTCCCTCATATCTGAAGGACAATTTTGCCAGTTAAACAATTTTGGACTAGCACTTTTTCTCTTTCAGTACCTTAAATACACCACACCACTCACTGGCTTCTTGCCTCCATGGTTTCTGATGAGAAATCAGTACTTAGTCTTATTGTGGATCCCTGGTATGTGACGAATTGCTTTCTCTTGCTGCTTTCAGAATTCTCTCTTTATATTTGGCAATGAACATACTGATTGCGTGTCTTGCAGTAGGTCTATTAGAGTTTATTCTGTTTGTCTTTGTTGCATTTCTTGGACATGTATATTTATCCCTTTCATAATATTTGGGCAATTTTTGAATATTTCTACCTCAAAAATTCTTTCTAGATCTTCTTCCTCCTCCTTTCCTTCTGGAACTTCCATAATCCATATGTTGGCATGTTTCGTGTTATCCCACAGGTCCCTTAGGTTCTGCTCACTTTTTCATTCTTTTCTTTATCTTCTCTTCTGACTCAATGATTTCCCTAGTCCTGTCTTCTAGTTCACTGGTTCATTGTTCTGTTGTTCAAATCTGCTATTCACTTCTATTGTATTTTTAACCTCTATTCTGGTGTTTTTTCATCCCCATAAGTTCTTTTTTAAACATTTCATTTTTCTTTTTGTTCACACATTGTCTTCCTTATATCCTTTTGTTTTATATCAAAATTTAGTTCACTTCTATCCATATTTTCCTTTAGTTCCTTGAATTGATTTAGAAGATGTGACTGAAAGTCTAATTATTTGCTCCACTTTCTGTATTTCCTCTCAAGTTTTAATTTGTTCCCTTGATTGAGCCATCTCTTCCTGTTTCTCAGTGTAGCTTGTGATTTTCTGTTGCTGTCTGGGCATTTGGCTGTTTTGAGATGCTAACTCTGGAAGTCAGTTTGTCCCTAGATTGGCTGCATAGTAAAGCTCTTCTTCAACATATGGCCCAGTCTTCACTGAACATTCAGAATAGCCCATGTTTAAGAGTTTGGATTTTCTCAGGTTTTTCAGCACCTGCCTCTTGCCCTGCACAGTAACTTTTAAGATTATCCTACTATGTGCTACTCTTTCCCATCAAGGAAATAATTTCCTTTCCTCTGTTTCTCCTCCAGGAGTCCTGGGTTGTTCTCTTTGTTTTTAAACAAAATTTCTTCCCCAGCAGCTATGATTTGTTCAACTACTCTCCCATGCTCTGGACGGCCTTTTCACTCCAGCTCTAAGCTCCAGTTCTGCTCTGCCTTACAGTGGTTCAGTTTCCCCTTTTCATGCAGCTTTTCTGCTTCTGGTAACTTCCACATTAGGAGATTCCAACCCACAGAGCCAGATGGGATCACCTGATTTTTTCGTTTAGGTGCACTAGCAGTTAGGGACTGGGCTGGGAGTGTGCACAGCTTGCCAACAGGTCGACCACAGGTCATTCTGATTTCTAGGTGACCAGTTTGAATGTTTACACACACCGATCACCGGGGCCCTGCCTTGGGACCATGTAGCCTTGGGTCCCCATGCCTGAATGTGCATGGAACTCTAAGTAGCTGCCACGGGTGGCTCTGAGTTCAGCGACTATGGTAGGAAGTACCCAAGCCGGAGCATTGGCACTGTGTCTCTTAAACCATGCAGAACCAAGTGGGGAAGGGGATTCAGACCTGCAAGTCCACACTGCTCTCCTACCTCAATTTGTATAGCCTTTTTTTCCCCTTTGATTCAGAGTTTGTGGAGTCCTTCTCCAGTTTCTATCACTACCACAGTTCCAAGTGAGTCGAATGTTCCCTTTTATTTAGCTTTTCTAAGCATTCCCAGGGATGTTTTACCCTACCATCTAGATGGCACCACTCTCAATGTATTTTTTAATTGAAATTTTTATGAAGATAATTATAGACTCAATACAGTTGTAAAAAATAATAAAGAGAGCTTCCTTGAGTAATTTGCCCATTTTTCCTCAATGGTAATATTTTGCAAAACTACAGAATAATATCACAACAAGGATATTTACATAGATAAAACCTACCCACTTTATTCAGATTTCCCTAAACTCACATGTGTGCTTATGTTTTTAAGTTCTTTACAATTTTATCACCTGTAGGTTCGTGTAGCCACCAAATACCTGAGTTCCAACACCACAAAAATGCCTTGTGGTAGTCTTTTATAACCATATCTACCTCCTCAACCCTATCCCCAATGCCTAGCAACCACTTATCTGTTTTCCATTTCTAAAATTTTGCCATTTCAAAACCATTTTTAAAATGGAATTATGTAGTATGCAACCTCTTGGGATCAATCTTTTCTCCACTCAGTATAATTTCCTGGAGATTCATCCACGATGTTGCATATATCGATAACCCATTCCTTTTTTATTGCTAAGCGGTATTTCATGGAATGGATGTACTACTATTTAGCCATTTACCTACTGAAGGACATCTGGGCTGATTCCAGTTTTTAGCTATTACAAATAAACTGCTAGGAACCTAAACTTTGTATGTAGGTTTTTGTGTGAACATAAATTTCCATTGCTCTGTGATTAATGCCCAAGAGTACAATTTGCTAGGTTATATGAAAATTGCATGTTTAGTTTCTAAGAAACTGCCAAACTGCTTTCCAGAGTAGCTGTGCCAACAACGTCTATATAGCAATATATTTTGATCAGAGAGAGCCCCAACTCCTTATGATGCTCTTGAGAGCACGAGGGCAAAGAACTGCTCCACCCATGAAGTAGGACAGCATGAGACAAAGAATCTAATTGTTTGTCCATCACCTGGGGAGAAAAACCTGAATCACCCTCTCATATTTCAAGTGGCAGCTTCACATTTCTAGTTTAAAAAGAACATACTTTCTTCTTGCAGACGAGCCATGATCTGAACGTCAGTAAGGTCCTGTAATTTATATCCCATGGAGATAGAATCATCCTCCAATTCTGAAGTACTCAGCTCACTGTCTATAGATGACTGGGGACTGAGAGGAGAGCCCCTGGAAGTAAAACCTAAAAGATAAAGCAAGTATTTTTATTATTTAATCTAAAGATCTGTTATCTATTTATGCTTTACAGTTCACATACAGGCACACAGTAATTTGTTTCCTGGTTTCAGAGTGTCAAAAAATGAAGACCACCATCATTATTTAATGATCAGGCAATAAGCACATTTTCACACATGTTCAAATCATATATACAAAAATTCATTTTCAGTATTTTCAAATTCAATTTTCATAATTTAAAAAAATGTTAATGCTAAAATCTATACCCCATTAGATAAATGTACATCTAAAAGGATAGTACCAGAATACATGTTCATATGCAATTTAAATTAGTAATCAGACATACTTGTCTCTGATAATAATTGACTATATATATTTAAAATAAAATGTAATGTGTTCCGTTCATTAACAGATACAAACATAAGTACTATAAATGGGTAAGAATACCACATATAAAAGATGCACAAAGATACACAAAAACATGGAAAACCTTCAAAATTTAGACCAGTGAGTAGTCATGGGAGACTTATAGTCACCCATTAAAGGGAAAAGGCAATGGCTTGAGGCTGGAGAATCAAGGAAGGAAGAACCTAAATGGAAAAAGTTGTAGGGATGGAATCACAACAATGCTGAGATAAATAAGGAAATGGAGAAACCCTCATCTCATAAAAAGCCAGTATGACTATCTATAAAAAGCTACTAGAAAAATAAAATTTTAAAAATATTTATATACATAAAAATAAGTCTTAGGCAATCTTGAATCAGAATAAAAACTACTTGAATTGTGTTTTGACATTTAAGTTTAAAAGCACATTAGGTATTTACAAACACTTAAATACATATGTACGCTTTTGTTAAAGAGGGAAGACTGCCTACTACATACACTTGAGAGCAGTAGTGATTAATGGTGTTTGAGTACAAATTAATGCTGGACCCTTCTGTACTCAATGTAAGGATGCAGCACAATCTCTCCAGTATATTATCCTCATGGTTTTCAATGAAAGATGGATGTTTAAGCTATGTTTAGTGACATACATAATTAGTGAATTATAAAGCAAGCAACTAGTTAAGAAGTTGAAATATTACCTGTTCTTTCAGGTGTTAGTATTGCTTTATTTGAGGTTTTAGAGAAGCTGGGAGTATTAATGCCATTGCTATAAGGGCTGAGTCTTGCAACAGGACTATAAGGAAAAGCCAGTGAGACAGTTGAAGAGAAGAGATTCCGCCATCGGCTAGCTGTCATAGAAACACAAAACAGCAAGTTAGCTATACAGAAGCAGATGTTGATTTGTCAGAGGGAGAAAGGGAAGAGATTTTTTAAAAATCAAAAGACAAAGAAAAGTTTCATTAGCATGTTAAATGACTTCCAGTTTATCTAAGGAAAAAATATGTAAAAATAGGCAATTTGTGAATCAGGATCCAATTTATATAACCATTTAGAAAAATCAATCAGTCTCACCTTGATTAAAGCCAATATGCCTATAGGAAAATGAAAATTTACTTTGAATGTCCACATTAGAAATGTTTTCTATTTTCTCTTTCAGAACAAAGATTGAAGTGCTCTATAATAATAGAAAATGCTAGTTCAAAAGAAAAATTCAAAGAAACTGGTAATCTTTAGAAAGTGTGGGAAGTGTTCTAAATATTAACTATCTGCAATCTTATTTTTCCCTAAGGTCTATTTTCCACCACCTGTTTAATATCAGAAAATGTTGACCAAAAAATCTTTTATGGAAACTTGTACTCAGATTATGTAAGAAACTTAAAATGACTATTATATTTCTGCATTCAGTCCAAACAAGATTTATGGAAAAATGGACTACAATATAATAAAAGGGTATATACATCAAAACCTAATTGCTATTTTAGATGGCAGGCTGTAAAGATTACTGGTGATCTGTTAGATTTTCTCCCTCTCTTTTTTAATATTTCCAGATTTTCTGCATTGAACACCTATTATTTATGTAAGTTTTAAAGGCAGGATTATACATGTTATTACTTTAATACTTTTTTTATATTAAAAAATAAAAATTAATTTTAGCTTCAACGGTGCAGATGATCTAATTCTTATATTACCTCAAATGAATAATATATTTTCCCCCTCCAAAATTACCTCCCCCTAGCTATTTCCAAGTTCTTGGGATTATGAAAAAGACCCTAAAGAGTAAACACTTGCGAAAATCATACCAGGCATCATTTACTCTCCCATCATAGGATATATGACCACTGTACTAGTCAAAATCCACTTTTCTGAAAGGTGATCATTTATTCATATACTAAGTAGCTTGGGAGGGAATTAGTAAAAAGTATTATTTAAGGTAAACTTCACTTTAGTAAAAAAAACTTGGCTTATATTCGTTGGAAATGTGACAAAACCTGAAGAAACAAGTATAAAAAGGACTGCTTTGAAATGCATTCCTCCCAGGTCACTTTTAAAGAGCAAATGCTAATGAGCAGTCAAACAACTGAAAAGTACTGAAAAGTACTGAAAAGTAAGGTGTGGGATGGAGAAAAAGAAATGAGATATGGCTAGTCAAAAAAATAATCAGCTCCAAAATTGGGTTTCTTAGGATCCTTGCAAAATTCCATCAAGGTCCTTTAAAAGAGCAAAATGTTTCCTTTTACTTCAACAAGCATCCTTGAGATAAGTTCCCTTACATTCCACCAATTACATAATAATAATAAAATCTTTTCCTTCTGGTGGTGAAAGAATCAGGCAAGGAAACTACATTCATAATGATAATGTTTTCAGAATCCACAAGTTTCCTGAAGGGCGGCACTACCACAAAGCTTAGCTCCTGATTGACACCAGTCATATCACTTGTCCGACATGTAATTTGACTGTGCCTAAGCAGCTCTTCCCAATCTGAGCCAGAGCACAGACATGCAGATCTGGCCCTCCCACTTCCTTCCACTTCCAGGTATATAAACCTGATCCCAAAATACAATTGAAAAATAGCGGTTAATGTGTAACGCACAATCTTCTCACGTCTTAAATCTCTATTATTCACAGCTTCTCATTAAAAATTCTATATTTAAAAAAAAAACAAAATTCAATAGTTCTTTGTGAGCATTAACTTACTTAACAGATGATGTTATTTTATACCATTCTGATCACTCGCCAGGCAAATTACAGTGACTGCGTGTTCTCATCCACAGATGCAAGCAACGACGAATCACAAGTAAACAGCATTCATTATTCTACACAATAACTACTGTGAACGGCCTCTGAAGCACAATGGCACAGTTATTGTGGCTATGACAGCAAGATCCAGCTACGAACACAATTAGCATCTATTGCAAGAAAGAATGCTCCACATTGTCCTTTAGTATTGAGGTTTTTAAAAAGAGGGAGGAGAATTATTGTAGAGGCAAGCTAACCAAACAACGACGCTGTATCAGTGCCCAAGTTTGCAGTGGAGGAGATTGGGGAACAAGGAGCGGAAGCTATTGCATCCTAGCCATTCTTCAATGTGCAGCTAAAGAATTTGAATAATCTTAACAGGAAGAGTTTTTACAAAGGATTTAAAAACCTGAAAAGAACTTTTTTGCAGGGCAAATTTTTTTTCAGTCAACTAATTTGATGGGTTTTTATTCACATAAGGATGTTAAATTATCTGGGAGACTCAGTGATAATCAAAATGACCCAAGGAAAGAGTAAGATAATCTTACCAAAGAAGAAAATGAGTAACAGAGACTGCTGAATGACAGTTAAATTTTTCTATACTCCTACACCACATACAAGTTCCATGTGCAAGAAAAGTGCTTCCCAAACCTTTTCATTTAATTCCAGCCCCTGGCGAAGCACAGGATTGAGTCCAAACATAATGATGCATAGATTAAATGTATTATACTTGGCAAAGTTTTCTTTCCCAAATGCCTTTTGCTACATGGCTTAACTAAACACTTCTGTCTGTATGCGCTCTACAGCCCTACTGCAACCTCCTTTATTAAGGCACTTGCCACCACCTCATTCAGATTAATCCAACTGGCTCTTCAACAAACAGCCAGCCAACAACCTACCCCTCAACAAGTCTGTTTTGAGCAGCACTACCAGTTGTATTGGTCAGATATTAACTGTGTTACTCTCTTCCATAAAATTATTACAGTGGCTTTTCATCAAATAGAAATTTCAAAGGTACTCCAGATCATCTCATTACTTCCCTCTACTTATTCACTGCCATGTTTCTTACACTCACCTCTACTATTTCTGAGACTACCATATAGAGAATACACTCTGATTGGTTAAACTTTCTACTTTGCCTCCCTTGTCTGATAAGCATTTACTATAGAAATGAATGTGACAAAATACTAAGTTGTTGACTGATACCTCATCTTACTGCAAAAACCTTGAGCTTGCCTAATAATCTATTTTATTTTATGTACATCTTCAAAGTTGCCTGCCCTAAAAATAAATTACAAGAAATCTGTGGGATTATCTTTGTACATTAAGCACAGTATGACCCAAAGAAATGCTCCAATAATGATTAATAGCAAGAAAATCACAAAAGACAAGTAACAAGGTATGTTTAAAAAGAACCTAAATTTGTTTTAATTCCATACATTGAAAATACCACCTCTCTACACCTCCTAAAATTGTTCTTTTGAGAACAAGATTTCCCAGAAACATTAACATTCCTAGCATGCTTAGGTCATCTTTATCGATCAAGTGCATAACTAATAGTAAATATTTCAATTTTTTAAAAATATAAGTCCATACATAGAATCAAAATCTAATTCAAAAAGCTATGACTTAATTCTCATAAAAGAAAAAAATAACTGATCTAATTAAAACCTTTATGATAATCCTCAGGCTATTAGTACCGTATTCCACAAAGAGTTCGAAAATAAAGCAACACTATAATATATTTTGGTATTGTAATCAGTTCTCACTTCACTCTCACTATAGAGATAGGTGGTTCAATACCTCATATAACACCCCAGGTGTCCATCATCGTTGAATGGATAAGTAAATCATGGTTGATACGCACGATGGAATATTATGAAGTGGTAAGAAGAAATGAAGTCATGAAGCATATGGATGACCTGGAGGACATTATGTTGAGTGAAGCAAGCCAAAACAAAAGGAAAAATACTGTATGACTGCGTTATTATGAACTAAATATATTGCATAAACTCATGGAGTTAATTATAATATAGGTCACCAGAAAATAGGAGGGTAGAGAACGGAAAACTGAGGGTTAAACTGCAGAATTGGTAAAAAGGTTTGTAAATCTTTGGAAATGAATAAAAATGGTAAAAGCATATTTATTAACATTTTTATTTGGCATTTTTAATTAGTAGAGCTATTATATCGGTATGACAGTGGTTGAAAGGGAAAGTCTAAGGTCATGTATATTACTAAAAGGAAAGCTACAAACTAACATGGGACTGTATAAGATAGTAAAACCTCATGCAAAACACAAATTTGGGTGATAATGCATATATAAGACTGATTTTACAAAATATAAATACAAATAATCTAGACAGACAAAAACAGAGTAGCAACTATGTATGGCAGGGGAAGCAGATTGAGAGCTGATAAGTTTTTTTTTTTTTTTTTTGTTTTTTTTTTTTAACTATTATTTAAATAATGAACATGCTTTAAGAATGACTGAAGTAATGAATACACAAATATGTGATTACCCTGAATACCACTGACTGTACACTTTAGATGATTTATATTAATATGTATCAATAAAATTGATTTGTTAAAAAATAAAAACATCTAATACACCTTGCACATAGTATGCACATAATAAATGATGAGTATAGTTAAAATTTTAATATGTTCTTATCTCAAACCACACTACTACTTCTACCTTGGCATCTAAATTATTACTTTACTTTTGCCCAATTTCTTAAACTTAAATGAAATTTAGTATCTTTAAAGACATTTCAGTCTGGCAGTATAGCTAGACTTCATTAATACTTCCTAATAACTACTAAATAGTTGAACTTTAGGTGTGCCAATCTTTTGGTTTCCAGATAAACGATTTTATATCATTTATTATATTTATTTGTTATATCATTTTTTATTATTATATCACAGGTTAGGAACTGTGATTGGAATAACTAACATCTCAAAATGAATTAAACTTTAAGAATAGGAGGTACCATCTAGTAAGAGGTAGTTCATTTAAACCGTGTAGTATAGTTAAAATGAAGTGTGCCAAGCATACTAGTTGGCAGTAAACCATGCAAGAAGGCAGCAGAGCCTCCCCAAATCCTTGAAACACTATTTCTTAAAAACAAAGAAACAGTTCACAACAGTTTTCATTTAGTGGAAATTCTGTAAATCTTACTGTCAATAATGTAGCATCTGAGTTGGTGAGCTGATTGAGGCAGTACTCTTACTCTTTCTGGTGGCTTTTAATAGTAAGGCCACATTTCTAAGCAGGGTTAAATTACTACAGAAAACATGCCCAGATCTTTTCTCTACTTCTTTGATCTTTTTCCATTCTTACCGAAGAATAAGACTTTAAAGAGCAAAATTGCAGCTTGCAGACTATGGTTCCTTCTAGTTTGCCACGCACCATTACCTGTCTCTCTTGCAAAGCAGGTTAACTAAGAGTCATCCCCACCCCACAAGGGTGGCTAGAGGCAGGTAGTGTAAAGAAGTCAGCCTAAAGCAGCCTTATACCTGTTTTCATTCCTCCATTTTCACTAATTCTGGTGAAAACTAATTAAAAATGAATTTTAGATCAATTTTACTAAAATTCACACAGAACTGCTTTCTAAATAAATCCTGGTTTTGTACCACCTTGGTCATGGCACTCTTCTCAGTTACCCAAATTTATATTCCCTTAATATCCCTCAATCCAGGTTCTGTTTTGAGGAGCTAAAACAACTAGCTTTTGGATCTTTTTAGAAAAAACACTGTTGAACCCCTGAGCCATAAAAATGTGAAGTGCTTCAGAAAGATCCAAACATTTATGGACCACATGCAGAGTCAATCTTTCGTTCAACACTTACTAACAGATTACAAAGAAACATTAGCAGTCAGTTTTCAGCCCAAATGCCCAAAATATCTTTCATAGACACATGTGGCACATATTATTTCCCTGCTCTGCAGTCATTCTGGGAAATCTGCCTGGCTCTATAGTCTCACCTAGTTTAATTCATATCTCCATTATATAAACATTTGAGTATGCACTCACTACAGTGGTTACAAAATACCAGATGCTGCAGATACTGAGATAAATAAAACATGGCTATGGCTTTCCCCCTCCTTCCTATTCCATTTTCTAAAGACGAGCTGCTGTGGAAGACTGAGAAGGTATGAGTATAATGTGGTACGGTTAGTGCAGTAAAAGCACCATGAAGAAGCACAGAGAAAAGTGAAAGCAATGATTAACTTTCTAATGTAGCCCAAGCACTTCACCAGAAGACATTATGTCTCATATGGCCCTTGAATGTTTAGAAGTTTATTCTGTGGGGTACAATGCCATTCTAGATAGAAATAACATGTGCATGGAGGCAAGAAAGAGCAAATGTTTTTAGGCTGAAGCAAAGTATATAGGAGAAGAGTTAGGGCTGGAAGAGTTAGTAGGATAGGTTTCTGCACTATTAAATACACTCTATACTTCAATATACAGTTAATGTATTTTGACTTTGAGAAGACGACATGACCAGGTATGCATTTTATGAAGATGATAACCACAGAGGATAGAGTAAATGGGCACAGTGAGTGGGAGACCAGTTAGGGTGCTTTTATAGCATAAGGTGGTAAACTAAACCTGAGAGAATAGGTTAAATAAGCCACATCTGAGTTAAAGCGGAACAATCTGGAAACCTAATAAGTTTAAGGAGTTGAGCACAGGGAGGAATCAAAGCTAATGCCATGGTTTCTAGGCATTGATGCCATTTACCAAGACAGGAAACATGAGATATGCATGTTTAAAATAAAGAAGAAAATGAGTTGAATTCCAGATGGTTATAACATGCCTGTAGTGGTACCCAGTAAGGAAGTAGAGTTCAAGAAAGAGGCACATCAACAAATAGTTGTTAGATGAACCATAGGCATGCACGAAATCACCCAAGGAAAATGTACAAAAGGAAAAGAAGGGGTTTGAGGAGGGAATATTTAAAGTTGGTTGGAGGAAGAAAGAAAAGAGACTGAGAAGGTCATTCAAGGAGAATTCATGAGACTCAAGGACCAGTGGATCCCCCCAAAAGAAAAAAGACTAATGAAGAGTTTCAACAAGGGAGCTATAGTTAATAATGGCAAATACTGCAGAGAAGTTATATAGGATGAGGACTAAAAGGAGGCTCTGGCTATGACAATTAGGCCATTGATAAGTTAAAGCAGAAACCAGTTTCAGTAGATCAAGCAAATATAAGATGAGGAAGAAGAAATGATTCTTTCAAGAAAGGATAAGGCTATAAAAGAAGAAGTAGGATTGCAGTTTCAAGAGTGTAAGACTCAAGGGAGGATGGTTTTGAGGATAAAGGAGATCTGCATGTTTACAGAATAAGGAGAATGGACCCAGTGGAGATAAGTCTACAGAAAATGGGAAAGCACTGAAGAAAGTTCCTGGAGACCAAAAGGGATAGGACAGAGTAGTGAGCTAGAAGAACAGGTGAGGCAGAAGGAACAGGCTTGGAAAAGGAAGAGTTTTCTCTTCCTCTGAAGCATGGAGGCAATGATGGTGAAAATATAGAAAATATAGAAAATTCAGGAAATAAAGGAGGGTTTTGTTGCCTCTCTTGTCTTTAAATTAGAAGGCAATAAATGTGCTGAGAAAGAAGAGGCTGGAGGAAGGAACCATTAAAGAACCATTAAAGCAGTAATGGTCACCACTCAAAACAATAAAATCAGCTAAGCAGGAACAAGTAAGAGTGATTGCCTAGGTGAGTATGGACAGCCTATCTCTGTTAAGATTTATCTCAACATGTAAACCTAAACTAAATGTTTGAAAACCTTAGCAAGCACCTATTTTGTGATTCTCTAAAGGGCATTTATATGCAATAGGTTCGGGTATAGATATTTGAAGATCGAAGTGGTAGTCATATTACTCATGGAGATGTCAAAGTACCCAACTTGGTCATAAATAGAAGAGGGGGAAAAAAAAAAAAACCCTGGTGACTGAAGGCGATTTGTCATTGGGAAATTTCAAAAATCTTGGGAAAGCTAGCAGAGCTAGTTGGGGGTCTAGAAACTCTAGATGGTTGTACTCAATGCCAATGAGTCAGATCAGAGCAATAGGTTAGTACAGGGACCAGCAAACCTTTTCTGAAGAGGGCTGGTTAATACAGATTTTAGGCTTTGTTGGCCACACAGTCTTTGTCACAACTGCTCAATTCTGCCAATGTAGCATGAAAGCAGCCATAGGCATTATATAAGTGAATGAAAGTGGCCATGTTTCAATCACCGAAAGCTGAATTTCATGGAATTTTCATTTCAAAAAATTTTATTCTTCTTTTGCTTTTTTTCCCAGCCATTTAAAAATGTGAGAACTATTCTGAACTCATAGGCTCATACAAAACAGGCAACAGGCCAGAGGGGGCCATAGTTTGTCAACCCCAGGCGGGCTAGCATATATACCAGTTTTATAAGACTCACTCTTGAACCCTGAACCTTCAAGACTCCATCAGAGAAAACAAATGCCCCAAGTGCCACATTTTGAAGAAGTTTGTTTTCTTCAAAACCACCAGCTCCTAAGGATGTATCTTTGTCTCTTAAGTAGTGATGTTCATTTCCAGAGTATACTGGAAAGTAATGGAAAAGGAAGCAAGACAAGAATAACAAACTTCCAATCCTTCTGCTTTTATTCTTTCTTTATACAACAGGCAGGCCTCAGTTCCAAGCTAAACAATGGGAGGAATCCAACTACATGGTCCTTTACTAATACTAATGGACAACGTGGTATAAGAATCAGTGAAGATACAGGGAGACATCAACCCTTTTAATGCTTTTTATTCTCCCTTACATTGGCAAGAAGTTTTATCCAATCTACCAGGGCAGGAAGATCTTCATATCCACAAACCATCCTCTCAAAGTATTAACTTCCTAGGTGATCATATTATATTTTCATATATCTAGAGCCTACAGAAATACTTGACACATAGATGCACTGAAGTGTTTGGACTAAATTTTAACAAAAAATGAATTTAGTTGAAAATATTTTCCTGGTTCACTCTTATAAACTGACTGTACAGACACAATGAGATGGAAGTTTTCTGGAGAGGCTGTAAGTTCATATTAAGTACTGTTGACTTTGCTCCACCTTGAGCAACCCCCTATCCAGAGTAGTAACATATGGTTTGCAATTTAGCTGATCTACTTTTTGTCATTGGGTAAACTTGAGTAACATAACCTCTCCACAGCTCTCGAAGGCCTGATAAATAAGCATATGGGATCTAGGAAGTCCTAGAACTACTTATTAAACAAGTGTCTCTGAGCACTCTTTCCCTGACACACAAAAACAAAGAACATTCAACCACTATGTACTTGCCAGTGTGTTAATAGGAGGAGACCAGCCAAAGAACTAGTAAAGGTGCTAATTTGTATTCTTAGGAACTATCAGAGTAAGTTTATGTCATAACTCTCAAGTCTCTAAATCTTCAAATTATAGCTAGAATAACCTACTGAAAATTTGCATTTTTCCCACATTTCCATTCATAAAATTTCTTGTTCTTCAGCATTTTTGAAAAGTTTTGATTTAAAGTCAGCAGCCATGTATATATGTATGAGCACCTAAGACCTCAGTACCTTGTAGATTCTCAATATTGAACTTCCAGTTGTATTCAAAATGTAATAATTTACAAAACCATGATTTGCATTCCATCATTAAGAAACATCTAATAAAAGATTTCATTCATCTTTATAAATATCTAGACCTAGTCAAGAAAATCGCTTTCAACATTAGGATTAAGTTTTTCAATACATTTCATTTGACAGTAACTAAGGGATTGTATACCCCCAATGATTATCAAATAAATGTTTGTTCAATGAGAGATATAAAATTTGACCACGTTTGGTAAGGGATATTGTTTAATAATGTTTCTTTTCCATGGGGACCAGAGTTTTATAGCTATTCTTGATCTTGAATTTTGAAAGATCAAATGTTTCCTAGGTCTTAATAGCTAAAGTGATAATAGTAAAGATGTGTAATCACCATTATTAGAGAATTAGATCTTTTCTACTTCTCAGACCCTAACTAGACCCAACACCACACATTCAATGTCTTCTCTCCATTTCATTGAAATTATTAGATCCTTCTGTGGGACTTCTTTAATAAGGACAATGGTCTAAAAGTAGAGTTCAGAAATGAGGGTTGGAAAGGGAAAATTCTCAGGACTGTCAACTTGTTCCCACTTAGTCACTGGTGAAAACTGAAGATAAGCTGCCAGCTTTAAGCATACACCAACCAATTCCAGTGTTATCCAGGACTGGAGTGATCTCTATAATGTCACCAGTCAATATCAGAATTTTCATCTGCAATTAACAGGGGAGATAAAAAAAAAAAAAAAAAAAAGTCTAAATTTAGTAACAATACACTTCAAAGACATTTTCAAAACTTCTGTTTTATAAAAGCCATTTTTCCCATCAGCCTTCTGCTATGGCTTAAATCAAGTATAAAGACTGTGAAAAATCACCTCAGAACATGACAAGAGGGCCTGAGTGAAAGTATAATAATTTAACCTGAAAAGAACAAGGAAAGAGGGACCTAATAATTGTTTAATTCTATGACATTGTCATGCAGATTTCAGACAGCTGCTTGCATTTAGACTCCAGGCCCAATACCAGCCCTGACAACTGGCTAGAATAACTTCCAATTGCTACACTGCAACAATGATATAAGTTAAGAAAGATGCTATAGAATGTTTATTTCTTTTTCTGAAAGTAAGGATAGACTAGATAGCTAGAAAGAAATGCCTATGACAGTGTACAGGGTTGTGGGGAAATCCAGGCCAGGCAGGTTAGTAGAAAGCACATAAATTCATGAATATTAAAGTGATGAAAAAGGAGTCTGGACAGTTCTTTCTCTCCAGTGTCTCCTGAGCTAAAATACTATTCTTCCAAATAGAAACACAATATACATGACAGAAAAGGCCCTCTGACCCACTAATCTTGACAATTGGTAGAAAAATATATAAATTTAGAGATTTGACAAATGAAAAAAATTTTTTTGCCCAAAACTAACCAGTTCATGATTTTATTGTAATAACAGTAGATGGAAGAACTTTAAAATAGACATAAAGTTCTCTAAAACGAAAGTCTCTTCTCCTTCACCATCCAAACACACTTTTCTGGAGTTTTGTTTTGCGATAATTATACAATCGGAATAAAAGTATAATTTTAAGAAGACAAATCAATATCACCTTGTTGGAACCCGGCTTCCGACAGTGGAATTTTAGATTTTAGTACATGTACACCCTCCTCGTCTCCCTTCCATTTCCAACTTCAGACCTGACAGTCATATTTTTACACTGACAAGGTTTGTAGTACTTTTATTGTTTCAAAGATGTAATCAGGACAGCTAAAAAGTATCTGTAAGATGTTAAACCAAACATCTTGGCACTTCAGTGTTATGTAAAATAATTACCTGAGGCATCAAGCATTGTGATAGGACCATGGGAAAGTAGCGTAATTGAAGACCAAAAGTCTCCCCCATTTTCAGTCATCATGTTTAGCATTACTCACATCCTAGCAAGTCCTCCTGATGGAATATCCTTTCTAGTAATAAAGCTCCACTTTTCAAAACATGCTATAAAAATGTAACATATAAAACTGAGCATGTATACACAGACACCCACAAGACGATTGCAAATGTGAATTTCAAAAGATTGGTATTTATACACATACACACACACACACCCCTTCCCTTGAAATAACTAGGACTGTGGAAGAATATTAGGTTCACAAATATAAACTGACAAAAGCGCCAAAAACAAAGAAACTTATTCCTATAAAAAAGCTTAAAACTCCCAAATATTATAAATAGTTGAAAATATCAACAGAACAAAGCCTTAGCTTTCCATGTAAATTAAGTATCATGAAGAGTTTGGCCACATTTTAAACTCTTCTCTAATTTCCTGACAAGTTCAGGATATTAATGAGAAAAGCAGACTACGTTAAAGAATCATCCTCAAAAAAGGAAAAAAAAAAAAACCTACCCTTCAGTTCCTAAAGAAGTTGAATATAGACTTGCCACGTGACCCTGCAATACCACTACTGGGTATATATATATACTCAGAAAAACAGAGCAGTGACACAAACAGACATCTGCACACCAATGTTCATAGTGACATTATTCACAATTGCCAAAAGTTGGAAACTACCCAGGTGTCCATCAGCAGATGAATGGATAAACAAACTAGTCTATTCACATGATAGAATATTATGCAGCTGTAAGAAGAAATGAAGTCATAAAGCATATGACAACATGGATGAACCTGGAGGACATTATGTTGAGCAAAGCAAGCCAGACACAAAAGGACAAATACTGTATGGTTGTGTTACTATGAACCAAATATATTGTGTAACATATTGTATGATTCAAAGACCAATTTTTGTATCCAGTACATTTAATTGAGAAATGTATGTTTTTATTCAACTGTTTTCTTTTTAGTTTTTAATTGTTTATATTTTCAACTATTAAACGTACAAAATAAAGTTTTTTAAAAAGCCTACCCTTAATAACATTCCAAAAGAATTTCTAAAAACATTTTCATTCTTCATACCTTGCCAGATTTCAAAAAAGGCTCAGTCTTCTAAGACAATTTGCATAGTACCCTGTAGCGTCCCTGTTTAGGGTCATGACACTCCTTTGCTTAAAACGAAGGTCTTCCCAACCATTTTAAGAGAAAGTCCAAAAATTTAAGTCTCTAGGACATATATTTAACAAGTATTGTGCAAAATTTATAGGCTCAAATAAACGGAGCAGAAGAGCCATATATAAGGAAACTATAAATGAATCTAACTCTGTTACACTGGGGAACATAAATTCCAAAGTAAGGCCCACTAACAGGATGCCAAATTCCTGAGCTTATCTGCCCTGCTTATAGTGTCTAGATGTCTCTAGACCCCTAAGGAGCCCCTCTGTTTGAGGCACTGTTTACTGTGGCAGTCAGTGAGATCATACTGAGATGTGCATAAACATAACCTCTGGAATGACTTCCCAACTCACTTTGAAATCTCTTAGCCATAAAAACTCATTTGTATTTAATATTTCCATTTGGTTAAGGTATTTTTCCAAATGCATCACTAGTTGGTGCTTGCTAATAATCCCTCAGTGCCAGGGAGGCTCATCCCCGGGAGTCATGTCCCATGCTGGGGGGTGGGGGTGGGGTAGTAAGTTTATATGCCGAGTTTGGCTTAGAGAGAGGCAATATTTGAGCAACAAGGAAGCTTTCAGGAGGTAACTCTTAGGCAATATATAATACTAGGCTACGCTTCAATTTCACAAGAAAAGGTTCATAAGTACAATCATCAATATCAAGGGCCTGGCATAATGGTCTGTCTTCCTTCACTAGGCATTGCCCTTGTACTTGGGGGATTCTTGCCATTCTATTGGAGAATGTAGCAGGACTCCCCAGGATGGGAATTCAATATTCATTTGGTTATTGTGTGGGTTTCCACCCACCGAGTCAACATCCCATGAACACTTGAACATATACATATGCCTTAGAGGCATGCCCCAGGTGCACCCCTCCCCACACATCCCCTCATCACCAACATCCCATACCAGTGATCCTCCTTGCCACAGTTGTGACCCTTTTGTATCCAAAACCTTTCCAAAAATAAAGCCAACAAAATAACCAAGTAAAATTTTAAAAATGAAATAAGAGTTTTTCAAATAATATAGAAAATAAAAACACTTGAAATATAAAATGTTTAGACATTGTGTCTTTCATCATTGTAAGATCTGTTGTCCTATATGTACAGTGACAATTTCTTCCATATATTCCCTCACTGTCTTTTTCATTTTATCTTCAAAGAAGCTTTAGGTTACAGAAAAGTCACAAAGAAAATATAGGGGATTCCCAAATACCCAATGCCCTCTCCCTTTTCCACTCTCCCCTATTAATAATACTTTACATGCAGATGGTACATTTGTTACAACTGATGCACAAATATTAAAGCATTACTACTAACCATGGTCAATGGTTTACATTATGGTTTACGTTTTGGAACTTACACTTTTATAAGTTTTGAAATCTTTGGTCCATTCATGTGCCAGTTGAGCCCTGAATCTCAGCAGAGTTGCAACACCTACTCTCCAGTTCACTGGACTTACCCAGGACAACTAACAAGGAGATGATGATAGACAACACTCATCCCAAGGAACAGAGTATCTGGAATTGCAAGCAAGACAGTTCCATTCATCTGCCCCATAGGATCTAAGTCCCCTCTCAATTAGAAACAGAGTTGGCATTATCATCCCCAAATCCTCAAGACTGGAGAATGAACAATGGACCAAAATAGACTTATTCTGTTATAGACTTATTATTCTAACAATGGAAGAACTTTTATCACATATATAAAGGCAGTGGTCACCAGAGGTTCTGAGAAGAGGGAGAGGGAAGAATAGGTGTAATATGGGGGCATTTTCGGGACATTGATATTGTCCTGCATGACACTGCAATGACGTATACAGGCCATTATATATTATGTCATAATCTAAAGAATTGCATGGGTCAGAGTGTAAACTATAATGTAAACTATAGTCCACAGTTAGTAAGCAATGCTTCAATATGTATTCATCAATTGTAACAAACGTTCCACACTAATGAAAGATGTTGATAATGTGGGAAAGCGCGGGGAGGGGGGGCATATGCAAATCCCCTATATTTTTATGTAACATTTAGTAATCTAAAGCTTCTTTAAAAATTAATTTTAAAAATTAAGAAATTACAAGGGGTAATTTTGACCATGAGTAATTTATAGAACCTAAGTCCCATGAAAAATATGACTCTACTATTTTTTTAAAAGCTATTTAAGCTCTCTAAGTCCATGTTAAGAGAAAGTTTTGGGAAGGAAAGGAGTAAATGTAAAAAGTATGTAAAATAAATATTTGGTTTTGCTTTACTAAGTGTAGATAAATTTTTATAAAACCCTGCTAACTCACTACAGAGAAGCTTGGCATGAACTCTCTTTCACTACCATGTTCCAGGGTGGTAAGAAGAGGTGTAAAAATGAACTCACTGAGGTATACTTACATTATGACATCTGATTGAGAGGTTTAGTATTGCTGAATAAAAGTTCACATTGAAAAAAAAAAGTGAGAAAGTCCAAAATCTTTAACTTCCCTACAAACCCTACATCTCTCTCTAGTCTCATTCATAATCACCAGCTCACATTTTCATCCCCAGCATTTCCCTCCATTACACTGCCACCAGCTCTTCTCATATCACAAGTCTCGTCCCATCACAGGGCCATCCCACAAGCAGTTCCTATAGCCTAGGCCACTCTTCTGACCCCTTCCCTGTAGAATTAGCAGCTTTACTTCTCTGGCACTTTGAGTCTCAGCTTCCTTGGAAAAGCATTCCCTGTCCATAGTCCTCAGACTAGGTTAGGGCCCCCATTCACAACTTCTTGCTTGTTTTAAGTGATAGGAAGAAGAAAAAAAGAAAAAGAAAAAGTGCTATTTTTGCAATCTGTTTCTCACATTAGACGGTATGCTCCAGAAGGCACTGGGCTCTCCTTGTTTGCCACTGTACACTTAGCACCTAGCACAGTGCTCGTACTTAGTGGGTACACAATAAGTTTATTTCATGATTTAGCATCCTTATTCTCTTGTCAATCAAGGCTCAGTGCTTCAGAAAAGGAAATTCTAGAAATTTTTGCATAAACTTGACACTTCTATTTCCCAGAAAAATAGTCGTGAACACACAGATATGAATACCTAGCCCTGAAAAAAAAAAAAACTAATTTCACTGCCAAATTTAATCAACAGAAGAGAATATGAAAGCAGTAGACAACTACTTTGAGAAAATATCTATTGGGGTTTTTATTTTTGTGGCGGAGATATAACAGGATGTCAATTATAAATTCATTACACCATTATATACAGCCATGCGTTATCTTAACAAATTTCTAAGCAAGATATAAATGAAAAATGAAACGTACACATGTATACAACTTTCAAAAGAAAAGATATACAACAAACACATAACCAAGTAGGTGGATATAATGGATGAAAGCTGCAAATATAGAACAATCCATAATTATTTGTTAGTTACTATACCAAAGATCATTGCCGATAATGAAGTAAATGTATTGGGGCTATTCGAAGAACAAAGCAACACTTTGATGGAAACCCATAAGCACAACCATGTATCTCTGATTTCCAGCTCAAAGGAATGATAGCAAGTGTCATTACATAAAAATTCCCATATGATTCCAAATTATTTTTCCAGCGAGAAAGGGAACTCTTTACAAAGCTTACCTAAAATGAACCACAGAGACTAAGTTTTAATTTTGCATTCTGAATTTGACATAACACCTCAAGACTGGAAACATGAGCTAATGGAGATAGCATCTTGGGCCACGCAAGGAGACACTGGACAGGTTCCTAGAGACAGACACTTGATAAGCTTCTTAACATCTCAGTTCAATCTGTGTGGCTTTTTATAAAAGAAACAGCCACCTTCAGAACTTTGGATCAGTCTACGACTTTCTTCATTAAATGTAGAAACATTTCATCATAAAAACTGAATCAAGAATGGGAACTGGTATCATATGAAGATAAAAACCCCGCTGAAGGGGTGGCATCTATTCACATTTCCTTAGCATATAATCCCAGAGGAGATGAGAGATGGTCATGGGGAAACATGACCCAAGAGAGTAATTGTGCAGGGCTACACCAGTGTAAACCATACCCACACTCCTCAAATGTGACCTGTCCTGATTCAATAGTTATGGACATTCAAGTATCTTAAGGCAAGATAAGCTTTTGCAACTGGCTCCAAATTAACCAAGCCACACATTGTGTTTCAAGTTACTTAGATAAAAAAAAAAAATAATGAAAAAATAAGCTTATTAGAGAAGTTGTAGGTTTACAGACAAATCATGCAGAAAATACAGAGTTCTCATAAAGTAGCCCTTCACCCGAAACACACAGTTTTCCCTATTATAAACTTTGCATTAGTGTGGTACCTTTGTTACAACTGATGAAACAATTATTACCATAATTATACTGTTAACTGAGATCCATAGTTTATAATTCAATGTTTGCTGTACAGTCCTATGGTTTTTAAAATTTTTTATTCTAGTAACATTTACAACGTAAACTTTCCCCTTTTAACCACATTCAAATATATAATTCAGTACTGTTAATTACATTCATAATACTGTGCTACTATCACTACTCCATCACCAAAACTTTTCTATCACCCAAAAAAGAAACTCCATATAAATTAAGCATTAACACCTCATTCCCTACTCTCACCCCTGGCCTCTGATAACCTGTATGCTAATTTCTGACTATTAATTTGATTATCCTAATTATTTCATATCAGTAAGAGCATATAATATTTGTCTGTTTCTGTGTATCTTATTCCATGCAACATGGTGCCTTTAAGGTTCATTCAAGTTGTTACGTGAATCAGAACCTCATTCTTTTTTATGGCTGAATTTAACATTCCAATGTATGTAGAGACCACGTTTTGTTTATCCATTCATCTGTTGATGGACACTTGGTATACTTCCAACTTTTGGCTATTCTGAATAATGCCACTTTGGAAATGTAAACAAATGTTAGAGTCCCTGCTCTCAGTTCTTTTGGGGATACACCTAGAAATGGGATTGTTGAGCCAAATGGTAATTCTATACTTAACTTTCTGAGGAATCATCAAACTGTTTTCCACAGCAGCTGCACCATTTAAATTCTCACAAACAATGAATGAGTGTTCCTATTTCTCCACATCCCCTCTAACACTATTTAAAAAAAAAAAAAAAAATAGAAGCCATTCTTGTTGGTATGGAACGGTACCTCATTGTGGGTTTTTTGGGTTTTTTGTTGTTTTTTTATTGTGGGTAAAAATCAAATTTTTCACAAAACATACTAATATTTGTAAAATGATATATAAATATATATGCATATTTGTGCATTTGCTTACATAAATGTTATTTTATATATATATATAATATATATATATATATATATATTTTTTTTAAGGTGCAAGCAGTCTCTGAGAACCATTGTCTGAAAGATAGGTTAAAAAGGGAGAGAAAGAGAAGAGTAGGATTTGAGCCATCACCCATATGGACATAACCTCATTGTGGTTTTGACATGCATTTCCCTAACGGCTAATGATGTTAAGGGTTTTTTGTTTGTTTTTTTTTGTTGTTGTTGTTGTTGTTGTTGAGATACTGGGGCCAGGGATTGAACCTGGGACCTTGTATATGGAAGCAGCACTCAACCACTTGAGCTACATCTGCTCCCCTTGAACATCTTTTAATGTGCTTATTGGCCATCTCTGTATCTTCTTTGGGGAAATGTCTATTCATGTCTTTTGCCCATTTTTTAGTTGGGTTGTCTTTTTGTTGTCAAGTTGTAGGAATTCTTTATATATTCTGGATATTAAATGTTTCCAAATGTTTTCTCTCATTCTGTAGGCTGTGTCTTTACTTTCACAACGCACAAAAGGTTTTACATTTTATGAAGTCCCATTTATCTTTTTTCTTTTGTTGCTCATACACTTAGATAAGCTTTTCAGCATTGTTTGGTTAACATCCTAGCCTCATGACAAGGAGTTACCAAAGTCTAGATTAGACTTATTACAATTTAGGATATCACTTGAGTTAATCCTACCCATGAAAGTTCAATTAGGGTTGGTATATTTATTCTAAAGAGATAGAAGGAAGAGAGAGAAAAATAAAGACAAGCATGCCAGAAACAAACTACTTCTGTTTCTCCTCAAATCTTTATGTAAAGGAACAGATTAAAGAGGTTATCTTGAATTTTCTACTACTGTTAAATAAACTATACTTAGACTATAAACTTTTCAATTTAAAACAACTAATTAACAAGTATCTTTATTTATAGGCAGATAAAACAGACTCAAAAAAAAAGTTAGTAGCCAAACTGAGAGGATTCCCTGTATTTTCAAGTTCATTTTCTAAATAAGGAGGAACTGTATATTAGGAATGTCCCCATATATTTCTATAGCACTTCTCATTTTTAAAGCAACCTTACATTCAATGTTTCCTTGCATCTTTCCAACAGCCCTATGAAACCTATTAAATGTTTCTACTTATTAGGCAAGAAACTAGAAACAAGTGACAGGCTCCCAATCACAGGGTTAAGTAGAGCTAAGGGACTACAGGATACTAAACCTAACTACTAGATCAAAACACTTTCCATCATATCCATTCATTCAACAATTATCATTCAACTACTACAAATGTGCGAGGAACTATTCCAGGTATTCAAAGGGTTAAAACAGTGAAAAAAAGACTCAAATCCCCATTCTTCATGAACACCACCCACCACATAATTTTTAGGGTTTTTTTTTTTTTTTTGCTTAGCCAGTAGGATGCTATTTACAACACCAAATGTTTGATAAAAATTCATTTTCTTTGCCCATTAAGGGAATTTAAATGCACTCAGAAATTAGTTACAAAAAAAACAACCCTTCAGAGCTTACAACATGTTAAATTTAGTAGTACTAATAATCCAAAGGAAATAGAGGTATAGCTCCTTATCCTCAGATGCGTACTCTAGTTGGAAAGACGGTATATATCCATTAAAAATTAAAGATGTTTACAAAGCAGGGGGATTCTAATGGAAAACAATGTTTGGACCTTTTTCAAAGTAGGAAAAACAACCAAGATATTGAGGCTTTGTCTAAGATTACATGTTCAAATCAGTATTCAGAGTTTTGGAAAAAAATTATTCTAAAGCTTTCTTACTTTTGTACCCACAGACTGCAGATTAAGAATCGCTAAAAGATTTAACTTTCAGTGATTAGTTATATTTTACTTTTACCATTATCTTCTGTACATTATCCAACTAACTACTTCAATTAATCATTTTGCAATAAAATAACTAAAAACTGATTACTTTAAAGTAAACATGCTTTTTAATGGAAAAACAATAATTTTATAAGCTGACACAAAGTGATGCCTGCACTTCTTCTGAAAGTAAGTGATGGCTGGTAAGGAAAATGTTGCAAGAATACCCAGCCCATCTTAAATTAGTCAAAATCAAACCTGAAATCAAAACAGTAGTAACTGTGAGATTTGGTTAAAGAATTTTAAAAAATTCATTTATTTAAGCAAAAGTGCCTATGATGTGTCAGTTCCCTTCTAGGTATGAGGGAGAGAGGGATTTTTTAAAAATTCTTCAAATAGTCCCTGTCCTCATGCAATTTACATCACATGAAGAGAAATACTGGTCTAAGAAAATGCTCAATAATATTTGAAAATGCTGACTGTCCAAGACAGAAATGAAGTCTAAACAAAAGGAAAATGTTCTGTTAGAGTTACTAACTCTCACCAATTCTCACATTATTTGAAAACGTAGAATTCTCAAATTATTCCAATTACGTTGAGCGAAGCAAGCCTCACACAAAAGGACAAATACTGTATGGTAGCGTTACTATGAACCAAATATATCGTGTAACATATTGTTTAATTCAAAAAAAAAAAAAAATTATATGTATCCAGTACATTTAATTGAGAAATGTATGCATTTATTCATCTGTGTTTACTTTTTAGTTTTTAATTATTTATATTTTCAATTATTAAATGTACAAATAAAGTTTTAAAAAATTATTCCAATTAAACATTTATACTATAGTATGAATAGAGTTTAAATTAAAACTGCAGTTTCTGATATCCGTTAGTTAATTATCATTTACAAAGGATCCCCTCAACTGGAAACCAGTAAGAATTCAATATGGAGGTTTGACCACACGATAATCTTACCATGCTAGACTGACAGTTAAACTTAAAGCCTTATAAACCCACGAAGGAGACTGAACAGGAGAGGAGACAATACCAGGAGGTTCACAAAATCTTAGAAATGAAAAACAGATACACACTAGGTAATGGACCTATGCTTTGATGTTCTCTGCTCTAAGGACCAATAGCACAGGCAGGAAAAGCAAACAAGAACCTGAAAAGGTGCTGAATTTAAAGGTACAAGTTTCCAAAGCAAGTAGGGAGTCTATGTAAAACAGAAAATGGGATGATTGGTTGATATCTGTAAGAAAATACTTGAATCCTGAGGCTCCCTCCCCCTGCCCAAGCAATTGCTCTCCTTCTTAATAAATATGCAGCAATAGAATTTAGAAGATGGGTTTTTTAAAATCTCCAAGGAAGTAGAACATGTTAGACAAGAAGAAGAAATAGAAAATGTGAACATCAAACCAGGAGATTCAAATCTGACTAACAGGAGTACCTTGAAAGAAAGAAGAGAGAAAACAAGAGGGAAAATATAAAGAAATAAAGCAAATTTTGCAGAGCTAAGTGCTATGAATTTCCACATTGACAGTACCCACTAAATGCTTATTACATAAAAAAAAATTTTCAAAATACCAGGAATAAAGACTAGATCCTAAAATATCCTGATTTTATGTAGAAAGGTCACAAAGAATCAGAAATGAGGACAGTATTGGACTCCTACAACAATCCTGACATATAATGGAATAATAGCATCTAAATTTTGTGGGAAAATAATCTCTAACCTGGATTTCTACATTTGCCCAAAGAATAACCAAATGTTAGTCAAGTATATGGGTGAAGGAAATCTCAGACACGAAATTCTCAAAGACTACCTTCCACATATTCTCTCTTCTCCCCATTCCCCAAAAGGAACAGGAAAATGTGTTCCACTAAAAAGAAAAAGAAAAAAAAGATTATCAAAGCAGAGGATGTTTTTGCATGTAAGAAAGAGTCAATAAAATGCTGAAGAGAGGCAACGGGAATACCTTGGGAATAGCAAAAGGAAGCCCCAGCATAAGAGCTATATAGAGGCCTACAGAGAACCAACTGAGACTGGAGTAAGACAACAGAGGGTACTTCCAGGAGAAATATTTAAGAACAAAACAAAAACCTTGATGGATTTATGAGTCTAACCACATTGAGAATGGTTCATCTGGAGAGTTTGGACATAAATTAATGACAAGAACCAAGAAAAAGCAAATTGTCTCTTTAAAAATTGGATGAAGGGAAGCAGATGTGGCTTAAGCGATTGGGCTCCCATCTCCCATATAGGAGGTCCAGGGTTCAATTCTCAGGGCCTCCTGGTGAAGGAGAGCTGGCCCACGCAGAGAGCTGGCCCACGCAGAGAGCTGGCCCACGCAGAGAGCTGGC
>JAKSZT010054334.1:28500574-28520063 GCA_026826555.1 Tolypeutes matacus
GCAGAGAGCTGGCCCACGCAGAGAGCTGGCCCACGCAGAGAGCTGGCGCAACAAAAAGAGACACGGGAGAGACAACGAGACGCATCAGACCAGGGAGCTGAGGTGGCACAAGAGATTGAGCACCTCTCTCCTACTCTGGAAGGTCCCAGTATCAGTTCCCAGTGCTGCCTAAAGAGAAAACAAGCAGACACAGAAGAACACACAGCAAATGGACACAGAGAGCAGACAGTGAGCACAAAAGCAATGGGGGGGGAGGTGAAATAAAGAAATAAATAAATCTTGAAAAAAAAAAAAGTTGGATGAAAATAAATGTAAAATACTGCATGGCCTAGATACAACTATTTCTATTATAACACATGTTAACATAGCCCAAAATTGGTTAAGAAAAAACCTACATGGGGAGGCTATGCAAAGAAAAAAATATGGCCGGGGGCGGGGGGTGTTTTAAGAATGAAACCATCATCCAAAAGTAGAAAGCCAACAGACAGAATCTAAAATTGAGAACAGCTATATAAAATTGAAATAACTATATAAACATGGAATTTAAAAAGAGGTAAATAGTAAAACTAAAACAACACATAGCCTTTGTCAAGTAGTTGCCTCTGATGCATAAAATGGACATGGGAAGAATGTGCAGGAATATGCTATTTTTCCTTGTAATACCTCTAAGACTTTTTAAACTACAGATATTTTACTTCATAAAAGGAATCAAAAAAAAAGAATTTTTCATCCAAAGAACAATCCATGCTAATCAGTTACTTGTTATCTCATAATGGGATTATGGCTCTTTGGAACAAAAGCATTTAATTTCATAGCAAAAGAGGATTTGGATTTATAAATAAGTTTAGTAAAAGGCTAATCTTGGTTTTAAAAGACCAGTTCTGTATTCATCTATTATATCCGAAATTTAAATAAATTATATCATGAATAAAACTGCAGCATGTCAATTCATGTCCTCAAAATCTCATATTTCCACTTAGACCCTTATCAGTGAAAGGAAAAATCAGACGAGGCACTTGGTCTAAAAATCTCTGAAGCAACTGCTTAGTAGGACTAGTTACTTTCTTTCTTCAAAGTTTCTTTCTTTATTTATTTTTTTTAAAGCACCTTGAATGTAAATCTGCCTTGTATTCAAATGAGCTAAAGTAGGGGTCAGCAAATTATGGCCTGGGTAGGCCAAATCCAACCAGCTGCCTGTTTTTATAGTTTTCACTAGGCTAAGAATGGCTCTTAAGGTTTTTAATGGTTGGAAAAAAAAAAATTAAAAGAATAAGCTTTTGTGATGTGAAGAGTACATGAAATTCAATTTCAGTGTCGGTAATAACGTGTTATTGGAACACATCCTTGTTCATTGATTTGTGTCTATGACTGTCATAGATTTGAGTAGTTGAGAAAGGCTGTATGGCCCATAATGCCAAAATATTTATTGTCTGGCCCTTTTCAGAAAAAGTTTGCTGACTCCTGAGCTAAAGGATTTTAATTGTGCATTTCATCTCAAATGAAACTGAGCCAGATTCATATTAAAAAAAAAGAATCCTTGAATAAAGCAGAGTAAGAGGGAGCCTTGTATACCATCCTCGGAAGAAAAAAAAGCCCCGAGTTTAACAGTTTGCTTAGCCACTCAGCTCAAAGGGACAATAACCAAAATTAGCATCTCCTGACTCTGAAACAACTCCTATATTAGATAAGCATCTGTCCCCACAGTGTTAACCTGAAACTCCTTAGTTCCTGCTCCATTACCCTACAACTTTCTATTATTAAATCATTTCTTTCCAGCTTTAGTAAAAAGGTTAATAAAACATGCTCTTTAGTTTACCTTTCCCCACATATTTAAAACCGATCTCTGGTGATATTTATGAATGACTGTGCCCATACAGTAGTATACAATACTGGGTAAGCACAGAATCTTCGGTGTCAGTAAGACTAGGCTCTGGCTTTGCCCAAGAACTTTGCCACTGTAATCTACTGAACAACTCCAAACTGCAATTTTATTACCTAACTCAGATGGCTGAGGTTAGGATTGAATTAAAATGAAGGATGTCAAGAATTGAAGTGTAATGACTGACACAGAGTAAGAGTTTAAAAAATGTTATCTGATATACTTTGTCTTATGTCCAAATAGTTCATAACCATTATTTTTGAAGAGCTTCATAGGCAGGGTACATATATTCAGTGTGCATAAGAATCACCCGATAAACCTGTAAGTGCAGATATCCTTGGCCCTTCCCCCAGATACTCTGATTCTTTAATCTAGAGGATGCAGGAAACTGCATTTTCAAGATTGTTGTGTGATTGAGT
Organism: Tolypeutes matacus; assembly: GCA_026826555.1. Lineage (NCBI taxonomy): Eukaryota > Metazoa > Chordata > Mammalia > Cingulata > Chlamyphoridae > Tolypeutes > Tolypeutes matacus. The sequence continues at coordinate 28,502,873 of JAKSZT010054334.1, forward strand.
GCAGGTGGTCCATAAAACAGATACCAAGAGCCTAAATAACCATAGCTATAAGGTCTAATGAAAATAGCAAGCAGTTGAGTACTACTCATTCCTTTTTCTGTTTTTCCATCTACAATTGTACTAATTTTCTTCCTAATTGAACCCAACAGTTTGATTAAAGTTACATACAATAGCTAGATAATTTCTGGTTTGTAAAGGTTAGGATTCCACGTATACATCCAAATAAACATGTAAAGTGTTCATAAAGTTCAGTACTCAATGTCCCAGTAGAATCCCAGTTTTGTACAATATGTTTATACCTTAGAATTCAGCTACATAACCTTGTTGCCAACCTCAGGCCATTTTACTTATTGGTATATTTGTAAACAGAAAGAAAAAAAAAGTAGATTGAAAAATATGTGTTCCTACATTCCAATATAAACTGAAACAAGCCAAAAAAAAAAAAAAAAAAAAACTGGCTGAAAGTAAACACAAAACTAAATGCACCATATATTGAGAAAGCTGTTTTATAAAACATGAAGAGAATTCCATGCAAAAGGGGCACCTTAGGGTAAGGTTCTTCAATTTATTCTAAAACCGTGAGTAAAAATAAGAGTTAATAGTGGCAAGAGTCTGAAAACGTAACGTTCAAAATTACCTTGCTCCAGTCTAAAGCAGAGGGAACGTCTTGCTGCTTCCATCTCTGGAGTTGGATTATCCAAGACATGTCTACACCACTGCAAAGGGCTCATGGATTTCTCTGATGAGGTGAATGTTTTTGAGGGGCTAACATACAGCCTTAAAAAAAAAAAAAAAAAAAAAAAAAAAAAAAGAAGTACACATTATAGGTATTATGTAGGCATATAAAGATTAACCATCTTCTGGAGAAAGCAATACACATTTAAAACCATTTCTGTAAAATAATCAAATGTGAGTTGTTTCTAAAGTACCAAAAAGTCATTTTTAACAGGCAAATATCTCCAAATAGGACATGAAACATTCTGCAGCATGGTAGAAAGGACTTCAAAGAAAGGTCTACTTTCCCCTTAACTATTTCACCATCAGAGATGAGGGGTTGATTACTGAATTAACCCTGAATCAGTACCATGATGTGATTTCACTACCCTCACTGTACATTTCTAGAAAGGAGCATTTTCTTCTCTTTAGCGATAGAATCATATGTTAATTTGGGCCAGTATATGCAAACATGACATGAAAAACAAGGCAAATCTTTATAATTGTGAAAATAAGTCTAAAAACAAGTGAAAGTCAGGGCAACCTTGATTCTCTGAACCCTTAAAAATAATCAGATATTTCCCCTATCTTAAATCTATAGTTTGATATGTGCTTATTTCTCCTTAAATCCAGATAAACAACTTTAAAAGGTAAGTTTTAGGAACAGTTCACTTTCAGCACCTTCAACACTACAGTAATTAGTATTCAAAATGACCTCTCTGAGACACTGCAAGTTATAACAAAGGTCTTTCCCTCACTGATATAATATACTAAGGCAAATTTTAGAATACTTTCATAATAGGGTCATACAAAAAGGTGTAAATTTAAGGATTAATAAACAGTTGGCTGAAAAAGAAAAAGGAAAAACATTACTTCCCCCAATCACTGGCTCTAGTAAGTGATCTTGCTACATTAAGCTGTATTCTAATTATTAATCTTATTAAAATAATACTCCTTCAAAGTTACCATAATTCTTATTAGCATACATTATTGAAATACCATTTCATTATTCATACTCTTACTGTTCTGGACAGGACTCCCACTATTCTTTAGTAAGTTATTCTTGCAGATCAGAGACCCACAAATTTTTTCTGTAAATGGCCAGACAGTAAATAGTTTAGGTTTTGTGGGCCACAGTCTCTGACTCAACTACTCAACTCTGCCCTTGCAGCCTGAAAGTAACCATAGAAAATATGATGGTGTCTGTGCTCTACTTTATTTGTAGACAAAGTTGAATTTTATATAATTTTCACATACCATTAGACATTTGTAACCCCTCCCCATCATTTAAAAATGTAAAAACTATTTGTGGTAGTTTGAGTCTTTTGTGGACCCCAGAAATTTATGTTCTTAAATTGGTCCATTCCTGTGGCTGTGGGACCCCTTGATTGCACTGGATTCAGTTGAGGGCCATTTGATTAGATTGCTTCAGTGGGGCAAAGCCCAGGGTGGGTCTTGGTCCTTTTGCTGAAGTCTTTTTTAAATGGGAGAGAGAAGGCCTCAAGGACAGAGAAAAACTCCTAGAAGCTGAGGGAAAAAGCCCTAGGATTGGGAAGCTGACATCAATGGAACACAGGAGCTAAGAGGAGGCCACTGAAGCCAAAAGCTAAAAGCAATGAGGCCCAGAAGAGACAGGAGGAAGGAAGAGACAAGGGGACACCGCCATGTACCTGCTCACCCACAGGGGCAGCTCAGAGAGAAAGCATCTCCTCATGATGCCTTGATTTGGACTCCTTTACAGATTCAGAACTGTAAGCTTGTAAGTTAATAAATTCCCATTGTAAAAGACAACCCATTTCTGGTACATTGCCTTTGGCAGCCTTTAGCAAACTAAGACACCATTCTTACCTTCCCAGCCATATAAAACATGCAGTGAGACCAATCTGGCCCACAGGACATAGATGACCGATTCCTGTTACAGATAAATGAATGAAAATTCTAAGATATACATCCTATCATCAATTTAATAGTAATTCTAATATATCAGTCTTTAGAGTGTGGCCCACAGTTCTATCTCCCATCAGGAGTATACTTATTAAGCTAAACATTCATATTCCTGGGCCCTGCCTCAGTCCTACTATGACAGATATACTGCCCGCCCATCTAAATCCATCCCTTCCACCCTTTCTTGCTAATAGATTCCTGAACTTTCCAGTACTGGTTACCTCTCCCTGGACCCACAAGTAAATCTTAGTCTAAGCCAGTAGTTCTCAAACTCTGGAGCATCAGAATTACTGAGTTTCCAAATCAGTTGGAGTGGGGTGGGGCCAAAGAAAGTGAATTTCTCCCAAATTCCCAAATGATGCTGATGCTGCTTATCTGGAGATCCCACCTTGAGATACAGGGGGCTAAACCAATCTGTTAATTCTATTATTTCCCTTTGCCCAGTGATTGATTTAGACCTGGATATAATCCTAACCAATAAAAATGAATGGGACATCTGATGGGCTTGTGGGCAAATATTCCCTCAGATTTAAAAGGTCCAAAAGCCCCAAATTATGCTGCCTACAAGAAATGCACTTTAAATAAAAACACACAAGTAGGTTAAAATTAAAAGGACAGAAAGATATATCAGGCTAAGATTAATCCAAAGAAAGCTGGGATGGCTATATTAATTATCAGAAAAGTAAGATTCTTGAGCAATGAACATGACCAGGACTAAACAAGGTTATTTCATATAAAGAAGCAGCTAATCCATCAAGGGGACATAATCCTAGTTTATGCAACTAATAACAGAGCCTCAAATTTCGCCAAGGAAAAACTGATAGAAAGCAAGGGGTTTGGGGAAGAATCAGCAATTTTAGTGGGAGATTTCAAATCAACAATAGAGAGATCCCTGGAAAAACACTAAAGATTTGGAAACACTTCTTAACCCAAGGGTCAAAAAATAAAAAAGAAATTAAGATTTTGAAGCAAATAAAAAAAAAAAAAAATACAAAATTTCTGGATCCTGCTAAAGCAGTAATCACAGAGAAACTTTTGACACTGTATATAGGAAAAATATACTATATATAGGGAGTAAACACCTGTATCAGAAAAAACGGTCTCAAATCAGTGACCTCAGTTTCTCTAAGAAACTAGAAAAGGTACAGTGAAACCAAAAGTAAGCAAAATAAAATAAAGATCAGAGCAGAAATCAATAAAAAAGAAAACAAAAGGAATGGGGGGGGGGGGTACAGAACCAATAAAATCAAAACTTGATTCTTTGAGAAGATCAATAAAATTGATGTCTCCAGTCAGACTGATTAGGCGGAAGGAAAATGAGACATTATCAACATCAGGATTGAAAAAAGTTATGGTGATTTCACCACAGATTATACAGATATTTTTAAAACAAGGGCATATTATGAACAACTTTACACCAAACTCAACAAATAAGAAAAAAAATGGATAAGTTTCTTGAAAGGCACGGATTACCTAAACTCAAGAAGAAATAACTTATCTGCTAAATTTGTAGATACAATGGAAAGATATACCATGTTCACCTGTCAGAAGACTGAATATTAACATGTCAATTCTCCCTAGATTGATCTATATATTTGACACAATCTCAATCCAAATCCCAGCAGCCTATGTTACAGAAATGTAGAAACTGATTCTAAAATTGATATGGAAATGCAAATATCCTAGAATAGCAGGATTTAACTTCTATTAAATTTGTAGTTAAAACCTTGCCATAAATAAAACTCCAGGTCCAGAATAATTCACTAGTGTATTCTACCATTTAAAGAAAAAAATACCAACTTCTAGACAAACACCTCTGAAAATTTCAGGAGAGAATACTTCCCAACTAATTCCATGAGAGCAGCATTACCCTGATACCAAAACCAGACACAGATGTAAGCCTATAGACCAATAGCCTCGTGAACATAAATGAAAAAAAAAAAAAAAAAGTTAAATACTATTTTAACAAATTGAATCCAACAACATATTAACATAGTAAAAGGATATTACATCATTACCAAGAAGGGTTGATCCCAGGAAAAGTTGGTTTAATAGTCAAACATCAATGTTATTTACCATATTAACTAAAAAAGAAGAGCCATATTGTGATGTCAATAGAGAAAAAGGATATGACATCCTGATTTAAAAGACTGTCATCAAATTAGGAATAGATGATGTGATGGTTAAGCTAATGTGTCAACTTGGCCAGGCAATGGTGCCCAGTTGTTTAGTCAAGCAAGCACTGTGCTAACTGTAATACAAAGGCATTTCATGGACTTTAATCATCAGTGAATTGATTGCATACATGGCTGATTACATCTACAATCAACTGAGGAGACTGCCATCAGTAATCAATGAGTGGAGATTCATCTAATCAGCTGAGGGCCTTAAAAGGAGAAGTGATTTCAGCATTCATAGAGAATTTCAATCTCTACTTCTGATAGCCAGTGTCTCCTGGGGAACTCATTGAGGACCTTCATCGGAGTACCTGGATTACAGCCGGCCCTATGAAATTTGGACTTGTGCATCCCCACAGTCCCATAAGACAATTTTTTAAAATCTCATACTATTTACAGGTATCTCCTGTCAGCTCTGTTTCCCTAGAGAACCATTACTAATACAGATGGGAATATTCCCTTAATCTGATTAAAGGCATCTGCAAAAACATGAAAGACTGAATAGTTTTACCCTAATATCAGGAAAAAGACAATGAAGTCCACACTCTACCATTTTTATTCAACACTCCACTGGAATTTCAATCAGGCAAGAAATTAAATCTAGATTGGAAAGAAGTAAATCTGTCTTTATTCATACATGACATGCTAATCATATAGAAAACCTGATGCAATCTACCAAAAACAGCTACTGAGACAAATAATTAAATTTAGTAGCAAGACTCAAGGATACCAGATAAATGTACAAATTCAGTTGCATTTCTACATATTAGCAACAAGAAGTCTTTTTTTTTATTTCACTTTCCATTTTCAGTAGCATCAGAAAGACATGAAAAGCTTAAGGATATATCTGACACAAGATGTACAAGACCTGTACACTGGAAACTACACAACATTGCTGAGGAAAATTAAAGAAGATCTAAATAAGTGAAAATATAAACATGGTATATATTTGTAACATCATAACATTTAGTCAGAAGACTGTCATGGTATCAGTTCTCCCTAAATTGAGAATCCCAATCAAAATCTCTGCAGACTTTGTTATAGAAAAGTAGAAGCTGAATCTAAATTTGGTATGGAAATGGAAATATCTTAGAATAGCCAAAATAACTTGAAAAAAAAAAAAAGTTGGAGAGCTACTGCTAAATAATTTAAATTTACTACAAAGCTGCAATAATGAAGACAGTTTAGTATGGATGGCATAAAGAGAACCACACATAAATGAAATACTGATTTTTAACAAATTTACGAAGATAATGGAGCATAGTCTTTTCAACAAATGATGGTGGAACAAAGTTATTCACATACAAAAATGTGAACTTTGAACCATACTTCATACCCTATTCAATATTAACTCAAAATTAGTCACAGACAAAAAAATAAACTTGAAACTGTAAAGCTTTAAGAGAAAACCAAAGAAGAAAAGTCTTTGTGACCTTGGGTTGCCACGTTTCTTAGATAATTTCTTAAGCAGAAAGCATAATGTATAAAAGAAAAAAGAAATTGATAAACTGTACTTCAAAATTAAAAATGTTGCTCTGTGAAAGACACTGTAAAGGGAATGAAATTACAAACCATGGGTTGGAAGAAAGTCTTTACAAAGCATATATCTGATAAAGAACTTGTATGCAGAATAAAGAATAAATAAAGAGAATAAAGAGCTCTGAGAACTCAATAATAAGCAAATCATATTTAAAAAATGGGTAAAAGATTTGAACAGACCCTTAACTAAAGAAGATATATTCATAGCAAACAAGTACATGAAAAAATACTCAACATTACTAGTCATTAGGGAAATGCAAAGTAAAACAACAATGAGATACCACTACACACCTATTAAGATGGCTAAAAGGCTGAAAGTGTTGACGAAGATGTGGTACAGCTGGGACTCTTGTACACTGCTGGTAGTAAAATGGGATAAACCCACTTTGGAATAGTTTGGCAGTTTCTTAAAAAGTTGACATACATGTACTTTCTGATCCAGTGACTCTGCTCAGAAGTATTTGCCCAAGAGAAATGAAAGCGTAAGTCCATACAAAGACTTGAACACAAATGTTAATAGCAACTTCATTTGTAACAGCCAAAAAATGAAAACAAACCAAATGTTCATTAATAGGTGAGTGGATAAACAAATTTTGGCTATGTCCTTACATGGTAATGCCTCTTGCAATAAAAAGGAATGAACTTTAAGTGAATGAAAAGACAAGTCATAGACTGGGAGAAAATATTTGCAAAATACATATCCAATAAAAGGAGATATCTAAAATACATAATGACTCTTAAAATTGAACAAGCAGAAAACAGCTCAATTTAAAAATGGGCAAAAACATCTGAACAAACACCTCCCCAAAGAAGACATACTGATGGTAAACAAGCAGATGACATGATGCTCAACATCATAGGTCATTAGGAAACTGCAAATTAAAATAAGATACCGCTTCATACCTATTAGGATAGTTAAAATCTAAAACATGGACAACAAATGTGGAGCAACAGAATCTCTCCTTTCCCTGCTGATGGTAATGCAAATGGTATAATCATTTTGGAAGACAGTTTGGCAGTTTCTTACAAAGCTAAACAATCTTACCATATGATCCAGCAATCAAGTTTCTTGGTATCTGCCCAAGTGAGCTGAATATTTATGTCCACACAAAAACCTATTTGTAGCAGCTTTACTCATAACTGCCAAAACTTGGAAGTAACTAAGAAGGCGTTCAATAGGTGAATGGATAAACTGTAATATATCCATCCAATGGAGTATTCAGTCATAAAAAGAAATGAGCTATCAAGCTATAAAAAGACATGGAGGAAACTTGGGCATATTGCTAAGTGAACAATCCCGGTCTGAAAAGATCCCAGCTACATACTATTAGGATTCCAACTATATGACATTCTGGCATAGGCATACTATAGAGACAAAAGGATCAGTGGTTGGCAGGGGTTCAGGAGGGAGAGAAGAGAAGAGAGATGGATAGATGGAGTACATGGGATTTTTTAAGGCAAAGAAAGTATTTTATATGATACTATAATGATGGGCATGTGATAGTATGCATTATGCATTTGTCAAAACCCAGAGAACTACACTAGACTGAGTGAACCATAATATAAACTATAGACTTTCATGATAATGTATCAATATTGGTTCACCAATTATAACAAGTTTATAACACTAATGTAGGATTTTAATGGCACTAATATAAGATGTTAATAGGGGAATGGGGGTGTAGATATGGCGGTGGTATGGAAATTCTTTCTACTTTCCTCTCAATTTTTCTGTAAACCTAAAACTGCTCTTTGTTGTTTTGGTCTGGCTTCTCCAACAACACAGATAAATCTCAAAATAGTTATCCTGATTGAAAGAAGCCAGATCAAAATAAACCAAAAAGAGTATATACTGTTATGATTTATATAAAACTCCAGAAAAGGCAAACTCATCTATAGTGACAGGAAACAGACAGTGGTTGCCTGGGTTGTTGGTAGGGTAGGATCAGGAGAGGGATTATAAGGGCACAGGGAAACTCACAGTGTTGGGATATGTTTACTATCTTATTTGTGGTGATGGTTTTATGGGTGTGTGTATATATATATAAAAACCTATTTAAATTATACCTCTTAAATATGTGCAATTTATGTTATTTCAATTATATCTCAAAAAAGCTTAAAAAATAAGAAGTCACAAGACAAGAACTGTTCCTGTCTCATAATGTTCTTAAACTGAGATTGAGACAGCTGCCATCTACCATGTCTGAGAATCAGAGGGAAGCAGGACCTGCAGCCCACACATATGAGCCATTAAATTGGTCAACTGTGGAACATTTTATCTCCAGATTTCTTTAAGTTAAATTTTCCTCTTTGTTTAATATACACATAAGCTGATGCCAATGACTGAGCCTTGCTTGTTATTCTCAATTTCCTTTCTGCTGCCATTTGAAGTTACTATCTTCCCATTACCTCTAGCATCCTACGGGCAACTGCTCATATCTTTTTATCCAGGCAGCTTCCACCAACCAGCCTGCCTCAGGATGTCAAATACTCAGATGGGAGTTTATTTCCCTTCTGTCCCACCAGTGTTTTGGTCTTTTGTGGTTTTCTTGGTGGAGCTTATTTTTTTAGTAGGGGAACCCCAAGGGATGATTTCTTTATACTCTTCAGTTCTTTCATTTGACCAGGGAGACCTCACAATATACTCAAAGCAATGCTCACCTCCCACAGGCATGCTGAGTTGATGAGGCTGGCCCACCATGCTATACTTACTTTGAAGAATTTCTTTCTCTCATATTTCATTGTCCATCTCTGCTACCTTATACTTATGCTTCGCCCACCCTGCAGCACTTCATAAAATGTGGAGATGATCTTGAGGCTGAAAGCTGAGAATTCATTTAAAAGTCTGTGTAAGGAACAGCTAGAACCTTAGGTCCCCTAATCTACTTCAGAGCAGTCCCACCACACTGTTACCATCACAACATAAGACCAGAAGCTTACTGTCTGGTAGCCTGACTCGGGTGGTTCTGACATCAGGCAACACAAAACATAGTTGAAGGAGGGATGAGGTACCTTTCTGAAACAGACTAACTGAAAGTCTACATACTGACTAGTTAGAACCTCAGCCCCATTTTCCCTAATACCCTCCTAGAACTGACTTACTGCCTTGCTTTTATTTCCCAGGAATACAAAAGGTTCATGTCTGGAAAAACAGACAAAGCTAACAGAAGAAAGACCTGGAGATTTTGGAAGTTAGACTGACTGCCGACCCAAATCACTATTAAAGTTCACAAAGAGCCCTGCCCATGCAGGGCATTAGATCAGCTTTAATGTCTTCTTTGGGTATGAACAGAAAACAAATGAACACAAAATATTTGGAATGTACCTTTTGCATAAAACAGACTAAAAGAGGAAGAAATTTTTAAAAAGGGGGTGGGGGCGGGGAATGCAGAAAACAAATGAAAAATCCAAGAGAACTTTAATTGATATATTCAAAGAAAATTTTTCGCTCAACAAACACAAGATATTTAAAAAGTAGATTTGCTTAAAAGACAGGAAAGCATATTTGGAAAATAAAACTATTAAACCAGAAATAAGAGACTCAATAAATGAGTTTGGAAGATCCAAGATGAAATCTACCAGAAGTAGAATTAAAAGAAAGATAAATTATGAGAGAAGACAAAGAAGAAAATTAAATGATTTGCTCCAGGATGGCCTACACCTGATTGACACAAAGTTTAAAATGGAAAAATCACACACACACACACAAAAAAAAAAAAAGTGGAGAGAAAGTTCTTTTTAAAAAAATGCAAGAAAGTTTTTCCAGAGTTGAAGAAATGATATGGGGATGGGGCTCTACAGTAAAGGGCCCACAATGTCCAGTGCAAATGAACATAAGGCCCATACCAAGACAATTCTTTCAGAATACCAAGAATACAGAAAGAAAGCTGAAGAAAAAAAAAAAAATCTACATAGGACTAGTCATCCAGATGACAGTGCACTTCAATAGCTAGAACATAATGGAGCAATGCCTTCAAACATGAGGAAAAAGGATTAACTTAAGACTTTTGTTCCCAGCCCAACTATGAATTTTGTGTGAGGGTAAAATCAAAACATTTTCAAATATGCAGGACCTCAAAAGTTGACCCCTCACACAATGTCCCCTTTTCTCAGGAAGTGTTGGAGACCGTGCCCCACCTAAGAGAATAAATGAAAAATGAAGATAATGGATTTAAGAAATAAGGGATCTGATGTAAACAAGAATCCAAAGGATTTCCATTTGAAGAGTGCTGTGAATCTAGCCCTAGAGAGCAAACAGCAAAGACTAGAGGCAATGGGATTGAGAGTTCTAGAAGGGATAGCACTACAAAATAGATTTTAAGAAATAGATCTAAAAAAAATTGCCAAATGTATTTGACCTTATTGAGGAATTTTATAGCTCTTTGGAGGATTTGGGTAAATAATTAGGGATAACGGATTGTAAAGGGGAAAACAATAGCCACTATTAATTCTTAGAGGAACAAAATGGAGTTAGAGAAAAAATAAATAGACATAACACACAATTAACAGGGCTCAGCTATTAACAGTTATAATCATAATACAGACATTAAATATGATTTTTTAAAATATGAAAACCATAATGAGAAGATAAGGGAAAGGAGAAATGGTGATTGAGGCTGGGGGAGAAAGAGTTAAGTCTTTATCTCCCACAAAAAGTCCACAGATGTCTGAGATCATAAGAGTACAACGATTATTTAGAAATAAAGAAAAACAAACAGCTTGAGCTGCATAAAATGACCCAGATGTGGAGATCTTGGAGGTAGGAAGGAGGAGAGGATGACTGCTTTCTATAATAAGCTTTACTATATAGACGAGTTATTGATCTATTTATATATTATTTATATATTACTTTGATAAAACTTAAACACTATGCAAATATATAGCATAAAGACAAAAGTGATCATTTTTAGAGTCAGTCTCCAAACAATGTGCCCAGGATAGTTTTGAATCTGGTATTTCTATGGCTAACCCTAGAACAGGATTTAAGAAAAATAAAGACAGTCAGTTACCTTCATTGGACTAGAAAAAGAGATTGTAGAGCTACAAATTCCTCAAGTAAGACAAGTCTCCAAAATTAGATAAGATAAAACCCTATTTCTCCTACATGGATCCAATCCTCTAAAAAGTCATAAAAATTACCTTATTCTGTATCAGTATACTGTTAACAATGTTTACAATATCCTATTTTACCATAATTAATACAACATATCTCCTAGTGACTTACAAACCACTCTTTCAACCTCAGCAGGCTCACTGATGGTGTACTGGAATTCCACAATAAAGTCTGAAAGATCTTAACCTAAAATTTGAAAACTCTTCAAATTTTTAATATCACTAATTTTCTTTAATAAGTTCAGAAAGCACATACCTAGAAACTATTATTCTTTTCATAGAATCTCCTTTCTACATTTCATATTCTGGACTCCCCAACAAATGTGATCACAATTGGTATCAAAAATAAAACAAAGACCACTATAATAACCCTGAATGCTTCAAATGAAATATTTCAACTGTCTAGGAAAAACTCAGTTATTCTCAAGTAAACATTTGGTTCTAAAATCATCCTTCGGCATATAACACAGCATTACAAAAATATGTATTTGTAAGCTTGTCAATGAAAAAAAATGTGGCAGTTCCCAGAAGAGTAATTATAAAAGCCTTCAACCACCACAAATTTTATTTTAAGGAAATAAAACATTAGATTGATAAGCACAATTAACCAGTCTTTATTCAGCTTTAAAAAAATGTTTCATTCACCAGTATCATCTTCAATCAAACCAGGAAGCCACTGAAAAACAAACTAACCTACCATCACTAAGCTAATAAAAGGATAGGTGAAGTTCAAATATTAGTTACTGAACTCTCCTAATATATAGCAAACCCTCCTCACCATCCCCAAGTTAGATCTAAATTTTTATTTCAATATCTCATTTCACTGTTTCAAGTTTACTCATTAAGAGAGACACAGGCACACACTGCAGACAACTCCATTTGCTTCTAGAAAACAATGCACATTTTCAATTAGTAGTGTCAGAAAGTGAAGCACCCCCTGGACTTTTAATTGAAGAAAAAAAAATCAATTATGCAAAAACAGTGTAGGTGCTCTAATTTAGCTGTGCCATATGTATAGTACAAGGTGCTCAACAGCTTTGAGGAAGAATTGGCAAAAATTTTAGCCAGCTGTCCAGGGTCATGGTATTATAAGTTGAGGATGAATCGCATTCAAATATTCCTTAGTTTTTACATATCACATTTTCCCCTTTTATGACTAACAAGTTTTCTATCCTTTCCAGTTGGGCCAATTTAAAATCTCTGCACAAAATTGTGTTCCTGGTTGAAAATCTGACTTACCCCAATGCTAGACTATCTAGATAGCTGTGCTTTTCCATCTGTCCATTTAGTTTTCAAACAGTAAGGAGTTTTTCTAACTTTAACCATAATGCATGAATATATTTCAACCCAGAGCATAAACACATGTAAACAAATAAGTTTAATCAAGATAATATTGTAAGGCACAATACTAATTTTCTAGTCTACTGCACTTCATTTTTTTTTTTTTTTTAAATGTATCAAGCCACTAAATTTATAACCCACTAATGGAGTTAGAACCTAGCTGGGGGGGGGGGGGCGGGGGCGGGCAGAAATAGATGTAAATACTTCAGAATCCTCAGAATCTTTGTAAATAATGTTTTAGTCTTAGCTCTGTCAGTAACTTAACTGGAGGAGATTATATAAGTCATTTCACTTTTGGGTTTCAGTCCCTCAACACTGAAACAAGAAAACTGAAATAGGGCATAGAAAGGCCTAGGATATATTTAGTGGATTATTGCTCTCCCATTGCCACTTCATACCAATCTGATCTCCTCCACTTGTACCCTGGTGATTCTCAGCCTGGTGACACTGAGAAAGATACGGATCTTTATAAGATTTAAGATTTTAGCCTTTTTTTTTTTTTTTTTTAGCTTTTTATTTGCTTCTGATACTCAAGACTTTCTCAAGAGATAAAGCTGCCAGATTAGTAGTACAATAACTGAGAGATCAGTATAGCAGGATATGACTTTTACCATGGGGTTATAATAACTGGACTTAATAGGAAATGACTTTAATTTTCTAAGGCATTTAATTGTAGTAGTAATTAGCTAAGATAATCAGGTTCTATTAAAACAAAATTAAACACTGTACACTCAACTGAGATAAACATTTGAAGAAATAAGAATTGTTTCAAAGCTTTTCAAAGTTAAAAGCAGAACATTCTTAAAGTTTTTTTTTAATAAATAGAAAATACTTCTTAGAAGTTAAATACTCAGAGAAAAGACTTAAACCTGATGATTGATTAACTAATGAACTACCAGCAAACAGTGATTCTACTAGTCACTATTTCCTTTATACACATCATTCTTGAGCCAAATTTTGTTCAGGTTGTTAAAAGGTAAATAGTTTTTTCATTAGGAAACAGACAAGAACTTCTAAAATGTTCAGTGATTAATCATATTTAACTTTCTTTCCTTGAGATATATTTTAGCAGAAAGAACTATTCAAAGGAAGTGACCAAATACAAATTTTGTTTAACCTACTAGGATGAAATAATAAAAATGCACGGAAAATTGTAGGTGATACACTTAACAGTAACTTGGTCCTTAACACTGCCACACTCTAACAATGAGGCAATTGTTACAAGGAGAGGTGCAACTACCTGTACAAACAAGCAAAGATGTCCAAGATATGGTCAATGGAAGGCAAGAAAAAGAAGGATGTATATATATGTGTATATAATTGTTGTTGTTTTTTTTATATGCATGGGGACAGGCTTGAAGGATCCACAAAATGTTAACATAGTTAACTCTGAGGAGCAGTACTGATTTAGGGACAAGAGGGAGGATATCTTTGTGACTTTATACCCATTTTTGTGTTTTGGTGTGGTTTTTTGTTTGTTTTTTACACACAATATATAAAACTTCTATTTTTTTTTTTAAATAATCAGGTTCTAAATACATCCACTCCAGCTGTTTCTTATTAAACATAGGAAACAAATAAGTTGACATCCTGCAAACATTATCAGGGACTCTAAATTAAAAACAACCTACCCTGTTTGTGAGACCATAACATTGACATGTATAATTGCCAGTGAAGAAAGAACCTCAGAGTCCTTTGCAAGCATTATTAACAAGTGGGTTAAACTTTAAAAATTAAAACGTTTTTTTCATCAATAGGTCAAAATACCTATTTGCAATGAAAAAATACCTTCATGTATAAAATGTTATGGTATAAACTTTATGTAAATCAAATGATCTTAAAAAATATATATAAGTCCATCCAACAAAATTAACAGTCCTTCTGGGTTTTTATACCTGGCAATTCTAATCCTAGATTTGCTTAGAGGAAGATACTCAGTATGCCATTCATCTACAGAAACATTTGTAAGGCATCAAGGCATTGGTTTATTAATTTACTCGCCTAGAGTAAAATTAATTGAACCTGCTACAATTTAGTTTTTCTTCAAACCTTCTGAAGAACTAATCTAAGTAGGTAGTGGTGTTTTGTTCTTGTTTTTGTTTTTAAGTTAATAGCAATGCCGTTTTCACACACACACAAATAAAAACAAAACTACAAAAGAAAGCCTAGATAGCAAAATACCAAGTTAGATGACTAAATCTGGTAGAAGTCCATCCAAAAGAAGAAAATGTTGAAATTATATTAGCTATTTGTGTGCTATCACCAATCTACACTCATAGAAGTATCATATTAAACAAAGAAAAAAACATGTTAATATGTTTCAAGCCTGGGATTGATGCCTTATATCTCTCCATGAAAAATAAAGATTCCTTCCAATGTTTAAGTACATATCTTCACAGAAGACCAAGTAGGAATTAAATTTAAAATAATCAGAAAGTGGCATAAGGTCTTACAGTTATTAGGGATAACGTAAGAACCATCATAAGAACATTTTCCAGTACATAATCAGGCTGAACCTGAGATTACAATACAGCCTGGGCTTTACAAAAATAAAGGTATATAAACAAGAAAGAAAGAAAGAAAGGGAAAAAAAGACAAGGAAGAAGAGGAAAGATAAGAAGGTGCAGTATCTAAAGAATGGCTTAAGGTTCCAGAAAGCTGTCTTAACACACACACACACACACATATATACAAGAGCCACCTGTAAAGCTGCTAAAAAGCTAAGTACTAAGGAGGATGGTGAATCTGCCTTTGAAAGGCTTATTGTAGTTCCATATGTTTTGATTCTCACACTCAAACCAATTAAAGTACTTCACAGTTAAGAATTCTCACATAAAGGAAAGTAATGGAAAAGCACACTAGTTTCCAATAAGCCAGTAAGAGTCTCCGTCTCCCATTCCTTCCTTTGCAACAACAGGAACATAATGTGAGGGAAATCCAACTTAGAAAAATGAAAGGACCTAAATTAAAAGATAAAAGAAGTACAAGTACTCTTCTCACCACTGCTAGGTTGAGGTGAATGCTGTTAATCTTCCCTGAATGAACTTAAATTCTATTTCTACCTGATCTGAAACTTGTGTCTGACCATACTCCTAGTGACTGTGGAAACCAGAGGAACTAGCCAAAAGAAGTCAGTCATTAAATGACGACTAGCATAAGCAAAGTAACAGGGGGAAAAAAAATAAAGGAATTCGATAACGCCTCCCCCAATTTATGGAAAGAAGACAGAGCTAACCAGATTTCAGCTGAATAAATGCAGCCAGCCTCAATTTTTCTGATAATCAACTTAAAATTCTTCTAATCTCACCTGTCTTCAATTCCAGTTAATCTTTAAAAATTTTTAAGCGCCTTGGTTCCTGGGCAGTAGAGTCCCTTCAACTTACTCCATTCCCTAAAACGTCCTCTTTTTTGACACCGTTACTCCATAGGAAAGCCAGTGAGGTAAGCACATTTAAGAAAGCAAGTTAGTCTATGAATTAAGAAGCTATCCATGAAAATACAGAGTGAAAACATCTCTGTACAACTAAAGCTGCAGGAATGGAATGTCTAGGGAGAGATGCATCATCACCAAGCGGTTTCGGATGCGCACGGAAGGAGCGACAGCACTCCCCGCCCGGTGTTCCTTAGCAAGGAAAGAACAGTCGCAGGCAGAGACCAACCCGACCCATCCCCCGCCATCCCGCAAAACAGACTGTATAAAATGCAGGATTCAGCAACAAAACAAGATGGCACGTATTTGCTAATGAGTTTGAGAGCCACTAAGGTCAGCAAAGAGCAGTACACGGGGCAGAAGGAGGGACCTAGCTCATCCCTGGGCGGGTCAGCCAGAACTGTTAGAAAACAGGTTTCCGCTCCCCGGAAAAAGCATCAGACCCGCGCCCCGCTGGGCACCTGCCACGCCACCAGGTTCGGGGACCGCGGGGAGTCACCGGGCGGCCGGCGAGTCCCCCCCCACACACTCGGGACACCCCCGTCCCCGCAGGCCGCCGCGGGCAAGGTCTTGGGGGGGGGGGCGTAGCCCCGCAATACCAGGTGCAGTCGTCCTCTTCCCGCCAGGCGGCTACGCTCTCCAAGTCCAGCGGCTCCACCTCGTCCAGGAGCGTCGGGGTCGGCGAGGGCGGCGCGGCGGCTGACCCCGGCGCTGTCCCCGCGGCCCCAGGCTCCGGCCCGCCGCCGCCGCCGAAGAAGCCCGCCGCGGGCTTGAAGTAGACGAAGGGCGCCTCGGGGGGCTGCGCCAGGCTGCAGAGCAGGGAGGGCGCCGGGCTGGGCAGGCAGTAGGTCCCTGGGAACGCGGCGCTGGAGCCGCCGCCCCCGGCGCCCAGCGCCAGCCCCAAGCCCCCCGAGGCGGGGGCGGCCGGGGGGCT
>JAKSZT010054334.1:28520463-28661971 GCA_026826555.1 Tolypeutes matacus
CCATCACCTTTCAAAGTTTCCATCTATACGCTCCATATTCTGGTTATTACTAAAACCTGGAGAAGTGGAGCGTTACTACTGAAGTCCTCAGTAAAAAATCTATTGAAGGATTTTTCCGCATGCTCAGTGGCAGATGCTGGTAGCAGTGTCCCTGCAACACAAAGAAAGGGAGAGGAAAGACACAATGAAACAAAGAGCTGCTGGGTTTCACATTAGCAAAAGAAATTGAGAATAGGCACATAATAGTGAAGACAACAAGAAGTGAGATGTAAAGAAAAGCATTCATTTGACTGCAAATTTTATAAACCCTAAAGGAGAGAAATAAACAGCCCACTTCTCCCCCATTTTCCCAGTATGATCTGTAGAATACATCCAAGCAACCAGTAGTTGAACATTAGCACTCTATTCTCTAAGTAACAATTATTATAAAATCTTTGTTTAAAGAGAAAACAGTCATGTAAATTTAGACATACAAAAAGATGAGACATGCTGTTTTAAGTTTCTATACTGCATAAATCTTCTGGAAAGACAAATTTGCCCTCTTCCTAGCTATTTTTTAAGTGGGAAATGATTTATGTCTAGAGAATTTATACATCATTTCTTTCCTTTCTGTTAAAGCACCTCTTTTTTTACTCTTGTGAATTACACATGTACACAGACACATTCAAAATGCACATCTGATATTAAGTTTGGTATCTTCAGGGTGTCAGTCTCTTTAACACAAATAATTAAGAGGTTGATGGTGTCAGGGCTATAATTAAGCAGTCTTGGTTTTTATTTTGATGTAAATTTGAAAGCTTGTGTTTTTAAAAAAACTATGCATAGTTGCCCAATTTTAGAATATATATTAACACATTTTAAATGACATATATAATGTGATTTTAGAGGTTTACAGTGAAGCTTTGAAAAATGAAAGTGCATGTCTCATTAAAAACTATGCTTTAATGATGCATTTGAAACACTATAAACTGTGGTGAGAAATATTCATAGATCACACATTCAAAACTGGATAAAGAAATGCACATTTCCCCAGTACTGCCCATTACTTGAACTTCAGAACTATGGTCTATCTAGTGAATTTTAAGAGACTATAAACTCATTTTAATTTGTATTTTTCTCTTAAAATATCTCCAATAATATTTATGGGTATCAAATTTATTTAGCAACAGAAGTACAATGGCATCATAGTTTCTTCTTGAGTGTATAAATCTATTTCCCCAACAAAATTTAAGGTACAGCCTATTCCTTGCCCAGTTTTACAGATTAGCTAACTGAGGCCAGGTTACTTGCCCTAGGTCAGTGATTAAAGTGATGTTAGTTCTAAGCACGGTTTCTAGTGACCCAACCACTTTTCTGCTTATTCCTTTGCCTTAGAGTGATAGTCCTCTTTTAGTAAGTCCCGCATGCTTTAAATGTGTTTTAAATGAATGTAGCTGACACCCCCTAATATGAACTCTACATTCATTCAATTGATCCAATTACCTCAAGAAGAGAAAAGCCACCTAACATGTTACAATCAAGGATCCCCAAGTGTGTTTTTTTTTTTTTTCAAAATGATATATAAATATATATGCATATATGTGTATTTGCTTACAAAAATGTTATTTATATATATATATATATATATACATATATTTTAAGAGGTGCTTAGATTACCCAAAATATTACACGGAACCCACTGGGATTCCCATGTTCCCCACCTCCCACACCTCCCACCACATCCCACACAAACATCTCCCACAGTGTGGCCCACCACCCTCTGTTTTCAAGTTGATTCAGAAAGCAGTGTTTGATTCTTCTGTCTCCTAGTGGAGACTCCTACTTATCCATACACTGTAGACCTTTGTGCAGTGTTGTCCTCCACTGCTCATGTGCAGTGCCTAGCACAGTGTCTAGCACATGGCAAAAAGGAAACATTGAAATTTTTTTTTACTGAATAAATGAATAAGTAAATAAATCCCCAAGTTCTATCTGGAATTTAGACAAGAACCTAATTAGTTCTTTCCATAAACCTCATTTGTCATTTTAACACATGAAAGGATTAGAAGGCTTGTTGTAAACCTCATAATAATCCATTATCTCCATCAGACCCAATTAAAAGCTAGAAAAATACTTGCTGCATCTGATGTGTTGTATTTTAATATCAAGTGATAAGAGGAGAAGAAATAAAAACACAAGAATCCAGACTTTATGCATTCAATCCCTAAGTAGTTGTGGCCTTCGAATCTCATCCAACTCAACTACTCAAATTTGTGCCAACAATGCCTGTGATCATACCCTATACAGACACATATAGTAATAGTCACAACAACAACAATTCTTTTTTTATTTGGCAAGCTATACTTGTCAGTGCCCTTTTTAATGAACACTTGTTGCCTGTCTGTTATGTTCAAGTCACAGTGCTAACCGATTTTTTTTCATTTTAAAAATTACATTGAAATATATCGTTCATACATGAACATATCTAAACAGTAAGTGTATAGTAAAAGTTGTGAACTTACAAAACAAACATGCATAATATTATACAGGGCTCCCATACATCACCCCATGACAAATGACTTGCATTTTTGTGAAACATTTGTAACAAATTATAAAAGAGCATCGTCAAAGTTTTACTACTAACTATAGTCCATATCTTACATTTAGTGTATTTTCCTCCAAACACACCTTATTTTTTTTCGTTCTTCATAAGCCATACAATTTATCTAAAGTGTACAATCAATGGCATTTGGTATAATCACCGAGTTATGCATTCATCACTTCAATCAATATTAGTATATTTTCATTCCTAAAAAAAAAAAAAAAAAAACCCTTATCATACCCAAATGTTAGTAATACTAATTACAAATTCTATGATGTGTTTTCACCATTTCTATTCAACTCCAAATATTTACAAACAAATTTTTACAAATTCTGAACAGATTAAACCTCAGCTTTCCATTCTCTAACAATATTCTTTTCTCTAGTGACTTATATTCTAGTTATTAGCTCTATGAGATTGCTCATTATATTTAGTTCATAACAGCGAAGTCATACAATATTTTCCTTTTGTGCCTGGCTTTTTTCACTAAACATAATGTCCTCCAGGTTCATCCAGGTTGTCATATGCTTCACGACTTCATTTCTTCTTACAGCTGAATAATATTCCATCATGTGTGCATCACAATTTGTTTATACATTCATTGGTTGATGGACACCTGAGTTGTTTCCATCTTTTGGCAATTCTGAATAACACCACTATGAACATCGGTGTACAGATGTCTGTTCGTGTCACTGCTCTTAGTTCTTCTGGGTATATACGTAGTAGCAGTATAGATCTACATGGTAGATCTATATCTAACTTCCTTAGGAATTGCCTAACAGACTCCTCAGTGGCTATACCATTCTACATTCAAACTAACAGTGAGTACATGTTCTTATCTCTCCACATCCTCTCCAACACTTGTCAACTTTGGCTTGTTAATTGTATTAGTAAGCCAAAGAGGGTGCTGATGCAAAATACCAGAAATCTGTTGGCTTTTATAAAGGGTATTTATTTGAGGTAGAGGCTTACAGTTATCAGGCTATAAAGCATAAGTTACCTCCCTCACCAAAGTCTGTTGCCATGTGTTGGGGCAAAATGGCTGCCGACATCTACGAGGGTTCAGGCTTCCTGGGTTCCTCTCTTCCTAGGGCTCATTTTTCTCCAGGCTCAGGTGCTCTGCTCTCTCCACAAGGCCAGCTGCAGACAATCAGGCAAATGGCTTAACTCTCTTCCTGGGGCCTCTGCCATGTCTAATGGAGCCTTCCCTCCTTCCTCACATGTTGGCTTCTCTGTGTGTTTACTTCACAGGCTCCAAGATCAAAATTCTCATCTCCCTTCTCTGTGACGTGGTTTCTCTGTGAGTTCTCGCCCACCAAGGGGACAGGGACTCAACATCCTACTGACGTGGCCCAATCAAAGCCTTGATCATTATTTAATCAGGTAAAAGTAAAATCTCTGATTCCAATATAATCTAATATGCCCAGAGGAACAAACCAGTTTACAAATATAATCCAATATCTATCTTTGGAATTCATAAACAATATCAAACTGCTACATTAATGGTGGCCATTCTAGTAGGTGTGAAATTATATCTCACTATAGCTTTGATTTTACATTTCTCTAATAGCCAGTGATTTTGAGCATTTTTTATGTGTTTTTTCTTACCATTTGTATTTCTAAATTATGAAAATGTCTATTTAGGGCTTTTCGGGTCATTTGTCTTTTTCTTATTGAGTTGTAGGATCTCTTTATATATCCTTGATATTGGACCCTTGTCTGATGTATGATTTCCAAATATTTTCTCCCATTGAGTAGGTTGCCTTTTTACCCTCTTCACAAAGTCCTTTGAGGTGCAGAAGTGTTAAGTTTTGAGGAGGACCCATTTATCTATTTTTTTCTTTTGCTGCTCATGCTTTGGGTATAAAGTTTAAGAAACCCCCACCTACTACAAGGTATTGTAGATGTTTCTCTATATTAGCTTCCAGGAATTTCATTTTTCTGGCTTTTATGCTTAGGCCTTTGATCCATTTTGAGTTAACTCTTGTATAGGGAGTGAGATAAGGGTTCTCTTTTATTCTTTTGGTTAGGGCTATCCAGTTCTCCCAGCACCATGTATTGAAGAGACTGTTCTGTTCCAGAAAAGTGGACTTGGTAGGCTTATCAAAAAAATCTATTGATCAAAGAGGTGAGGGTCTATTTCTGAACTTTCAATTTGATTCCATTGATTAATGTGTCTATCTTTATGCCAATACCATCCTGTTATGGCCACTGTAGCTTTATAATATACTCAAGGTGTATGAGTCATCCACCTTCCCTCTTCATTTTTAGGATGTTTTTGGCTATTCAGGACCCCTTTCCATTCCAAACAAATTTGGTAACTGACTTTTCTTTTTGTGTAAGGCAGACTGTTGGAATTTTAACTGGTATTGCATTGGATCTATAAATCAATTTGGGTAGAATTGACATCTTCACGATGTTTAGTCTTCCAACCCATGAACACAGAATGTCCTTCCATTTGTTTAGGTCTTTTTCATTTCTTTTAGCAGTGTTTTGTAGTTTTCTGAATACAGATCCTTTACACTCCTGGTTAAATTAATTCCTAGATATTTGAGTCTTTTTGTTGCTATTGTAAATAGAATTTTTTTTTCTTGATTTCTAGCTTAGCTTGCTCATTACTAGTGCATAGAAATGATACTGATTTTTGCATGATCTAGTATCCTGCCACTTTATTAGCTCAAGTAGCTTTGTTATACATACTTTGGGATTTTCTAAATATAGGATCATGTCATCTGGGAAGAGTGAGAGTTTTACTTCCTCTTTTCCATTTTGGATGCCTTTTTTCTTTCTTTTTGCCTAATTGCTCTAGCTATAACTTCTAGCACAATGTTGAATAACAGTGGTGATATGTGGCATCCTTGCCTTGTTCCTGATCTTAGAAGGAAAGTTTTCAACCCTTCCGCATGGAGTACGATGTTGAATGTGGGTTTTTCATATATGCCCTTTATCATATTGAGGAATTTTCCTTCTATTCTAATCTTTTGAAGTGTTTTTATCAAGAAAGGAGGCTGGATTTTGTCGAATGCCTTTTCTGCATAGATTGAAATGATAGGTGATTTTATTTCCTTCAATTTGTCAATGTGGTATATTACATTAATTGATTTTCTTATGTTGAACCACCCTTGCATATCATGAACAAATCCCACTTTGTGATGGTGTATAATTATTTTGATATGCTCTTGGATTCTTTTTTTTTTTTTTTTTTTTTTGCTCTTGGATTCTATATGCAAGAATTTTATTGAAAATTTTTGCATCTATGTTCATTATAGAAATTGATCTGTAATTTTCTTTTCTTGTAGTATCTTTATCTGGCTTTAGTATTATAGTTTTGTTGTATTCATAAAACATGTTGGGTAATTTTCCCTCTTCAAATTTTTGCAAGAGTTTAATCAGGACTGACATTAATTCTTCTCAAAATGCTTGGTATAATTCACCTATGAAGCCATCAGGTCCTGAACTTTTCTTTGTTGGGGGATTTTTGATGGCTGTTTCAATGTCTTTAAATGTGATTGGTTTGTTGAGTTCTTTTATTTCTTGTAGAGTCATTGTAGGTTGTTTGAGCATTTATGTCATCTAGGTTGTTTAGTTCATTGGCATACAGTGTTTCATAATATCATCTTTTTAATTTTATTTTTTAATTTTTTTAAAGATACTAAAATTGCACAAATGTTACACAGAAAATATAGGGATGCCCATATCCCCTGCTCTCACACCTCTCACACCCTCCCACATAAACAACATCCTTCACTAGTGTGGCACATTCATTGCAATTGATAAACACATCCTGGGTTGCCATTGAGTATGGACCATAGTTCACATTTTAGTTTACACTCTCTCTCACATAATTCTGCAGGCTATGTGAAGATATATAATGGCCTATATCTGTCATTGCAATGCCATACAGGATGATTCCCAAATCCCAGTGCAGACCCCACATTACACCTGTCTTTCCCTCCCCTGCCCTCAGAACCTCCAGTGGCCACTGCCTCCACATCAATGCTGTAATTTCTTCCATTGTTGTAATCACAACATCTATTGTAGAATACCAGTAAGTCTACTTTAGTCCATTGTTCATTCCCCAATCCTGAGGATTCTGGGATGGTGATGTCAACTCCACCTCTAACTGAGAGGGGGCTTTGATCCCATACAGCTGATGGATGGGACTCTCTTGCTTGCAGTTGTAGGCTCTCTCGTTTCCTTGGTATGGTGGTTGTCAATCCTCACCTCCTTGTTAGTTGTCCTGGGTGACTCCAATGAACTGGAAAGTAGGTGTTACAACTCCACTGACGCTCAGGGCCCAGATGGCACATGGACAGTCCAAAGATTCAAGTCTTTTGGAAGTACACCTAACAACTCTAGCACCAAGTATAGATTCAGATAGGAGGGACAGATGAGCCACGTGTAGAGAAGCCATAACTGAGTCCAACTCTGTCACACTCAGGAGCACAAACTACAAAGAAGGGCCCACTAGTGAAGCACCAAACTCCAGAGCTATCTGTCCTGACCATAGGAACTGGGTGTCTCCAGAACACTCAGAAGCCCCACTTTTTGAGGCAGTATCCACATTGGCAGTGTGGCAGTTTGATATAGTTATGAATTCCAAAAATAGATATTGAATTATGCTTGTAAACTGGTCTGTTCATCTGGGCATGATTAAGTTATGATTAGGGCTTTTTCATTGAGCCATGTCAGTAGGGTGTTGAGCCCCACCCTTTGGTGGGTGGGGTCTCAAAGATAAAAGACATGGCAAAGGACAAAGTTGGGGTTTTGAGTTGGAGTTCTGATGTTGAATCTTGAGCTGGAGCCCAAGGAAGAAGGCATACAGAGGAGCTTGGTCATGAGAAAGGAGAGAAGGCCCAGGAAAAGAGATGAGTCATTCACCTGACAGTTCACAGCTGGCTTTGTGGAGAGAGGCAAAGCTTAGAAAGCTCATAGTCTAGAGCTGACCCTGTGGAGGAAACAGAGGAGCTGAGCCCAGAAAGAAATGGAGCCCTGTGAAGAGAGGAACCCAAGAAGCCTGAACCCTGGCAAACGTCAGCAACTGTCTTGTTCCAACACGTGGCAACAGATTTTGGTGAGAGAAGAAACTTATGCTTTGTGGCCTGGTGGCTCTGGGCTTCTGCCCCAGATAAATGCTCTTTGTAAGGATCAACAAATTGTTGGTATTTTGCATCAGCACCCCTTTGGCTGACTAATACAGGCAGTCTATGAGATTCTCCTGAGACGTGTATAAGCGTTACCTCTGAGATTTCCTCCTGACTCACTTTGAAGTCTCTTAGCCATATAAACTCATTTGTCTTTACCTTGTCCTCCTTTTATTCAAGGTCTTTTCCCAGTTGCATTGCTAGTTGGTGGTTGGTAGTTATCCATTGGTGCCAGGGAGGCTCATCCCCGGGAGACATGTCCCATGCTGGCGGGGAAGGTAATGCATTTATATGCTGAGTTCAGCTTAGAGAGAGGCCACATTTGAGCAACCAAAGTGTTGTTAAAATATATTTTTGACATTTTGCCTTTTATCACTGTAATATCTGTTGTAATATCTGCTCTCAGTAGGCAACTCTTAGGCACGCCATAACACTAGGCTAAGTCAATTTCAAGAGCAAAGCACAAGCATAGTCGTCAATATCAAGGGTCCATCAATAGACCGTTCTCCTTCACCAGTCATTGCCCCTGCACTTGAAGGACAGTTGCTGCTACATTAGAGAACGTGACAGAGCTCTACAGGATGGGAATTCAATATTCTCTCGGTTATTGTGTGAATCTCCACCCACTGTAACAATGCCCCATGAACATCTGAACACATTTATATACCTTCTATGTATGTCCAGGTGAACTTCCTCCCATGTATCCCGTATCACCAATGACCTCCACTACCCCAGTTGTAACCCTTCTGTGATCTAAAGCTTCTTCAAAAATGAAGCCACTAAAATAGCCAAATACAATTAATAGGAAAATGAAATAATAATGGTAGACTTAAATATAAGAAATAAAATACATAAAAAATTAAAGAAAACAAAAAATAAAATAAAAATTTTTAATTGGGATATTAAAAAATAATGAAAAATATTGTTAAAAAATATTTTTGACATTTTGCCTTTTATCACTGTAATATCTGTTGTCCTGTATGTACAGTGACATTTTCTTCCATTTATTCCCCAGTGTCTTACTTTTTTCATTTTTTTCAAAGAAATTTTAGGTCACAGTAAAGTCATATACAGAATACAGGGGACTCCCATATACCCAACATCCTCCCGCTTTTCCCTCTTCCTGTATTAATATGTGGGTGGTACATTTGTTACAACTGATATACAAATAGTGAAACATAGCTACTAACCATGATCAATGGTTTACATTGTGGTTTACATTATAGACCCTACACTTTTATAAATTTTGATGATATTTAACATGGCCTATTTCGTCATTGCAAGATTATGTATAACACTTCCATTGCCCACTAAACACCCCCTGTTCCATCTATTCTACTCCCCCCTCCCCCTCCCCCTCCCCTTGGGGCCCTCGGCGACCACCCAGCTTCACTCCTTGGATGACAAGATTCATAGTTACTTGCAACAACACTAAGGTCTTGACATACTTGTTTGTCCTCCCCTATAAGGAACCACCCATGCTCTCAAGAGACTCCTGACCCTCTGTTTGAGAACATATCGGTCCACACCAGGATGGGAGTCCAGCTCCTTCCCTCTCATTATGTGAGTCTCCATCCACTGATACAACACGTTATGACAAAATGATCACTTGAACCCTCCCTAGAAGACTGCCCCAGGTGTGCCCTATCCCGAATGCCACCCCCATCCAACACCCTAAACTAGTAACCCTTCCTTGTCATATTGCCATAAGAGCATTCCCAATTTTGTACTTTCAATCACATACCCACCAATACCCAGTGTTCACCTGGTCCCACCCCCACCCCTCCTCCCAGTACCATGGACCATCCAACCCACCCTCCCTGCTCTACCCACCTGTCAAATCTGCACCACCTAAGCCAATAGTGTTACTAACCTCCTGTCATATCCCTTCAATGCCCAACTACACACTTCCACCTTATCATAGATTACTCCTGTATGGACATTGGCTCATAAACTTCTCTCTTTCTATTTCCTGTAAACCTTCTTCAAGACAATAGCTCTCTGAGTCTTTGCTTAATTCATATCAGTGAGGTCATGTATTTGTCCTTCGATGCCTGGCTTGCTTCACTCAACATAAGGTCCTCAAGATTCATACATATTATCCCGTGTGTTAGTACTGTATTCCTTCTTACAGGTGAGTAATATTCCATTGTATGTATGTACCACATTTTGTTTATCCATTCATCTGTTGATGGGTATTTTCATTGATTCCAACTTTTGGCAATAGTGAATAATGCTGCTATGAACATTGGTGTGCATATATCTGTTCGTGTCTTTGCTTTCAATTCTTCTGGGTTTATACCCAGCAGTGGATTGCTGGATCACGTGGCAGTTCTATAGTTAATTTTTTGAGGAACCACCAAACTGTCCTCCACAATGGCTGGACCATTCTACATTCCCACCAGCAGTGGATGAGAGTTCTCATTTCTCCACATCCTTTCCAACACTTATAGTCCTCTGTTTTTTTAATAGCCACCATTCTAATAGGTATAAGATGGTATCTCATTGTAGTTTTGATTTGCATTTCCCTAATAGCTAGTGATGCTGAGCATCTTTTCACGTACTTTTTAGCCATTTGTATTTCTTCCTTGGAGAAGTGTCTTTTCAAGTCGCTTGCCCATTTTTCAAATGAGTTGTTTGTCTTTTTATTTTCAAGGTGTAGGATTTCTTTATATATGCTGGATATTATGCTCCTATCAGATATATGGCTGCCAAATATTTTCTCCCATTGAGTAGGCTGCCTTTTTACT
This sequence comes from Tolypeutes matacus, assembly GCA_026826555.1. Classification (NCBI taxonomy): domain Eukaryota; kingdom Metazoa; phylum Chordata; class Mammalia; order Cingulata; family Chlamyphoridae; genus Tolypeutes; species Tolypeutes matacus. Next base: position 28,530,939 of record JAKSZT010054334.1, read on the forward strand.
TTTTGATAACCTCCTTTGAGTTGCAAAAGTTTTTAATTTTGAGGAGATCCCATTTATCTATTTTTTCTTTCACGCTCGTGCTTTGGGTGTGAAGCTCATGAAACCATTTCCTATTACAAGGTCCTGTAGATGCTTCCCTACATTATCTTCCAAAGTCTTTATGGTCTTGGCTCTTATAATGAGATCTTTGATCCATTTTTTAAATAAACAATTTATTGAAGTATATCATTCATACATGAACATATATAAACTGTAAATGTTCAGTAAACATTGTGAACTCACAAAACAAACATGCATAACATCATACAGGGCTCCCACACATCACCCCACCACAAACACTTTGCATTGTTGTGAAACATTTGTTAACAAATCATGAAAGAGCATTGTCAAAGTATTACTACTAACTATAGTTCGTATCTTACTCCTCTATACTTTTTCCTTTCCAAAGATTTATCTATTTATTTACTTTTATCCATTTTTCCCCACACACCCCCATTTTTGCTGTTTTTGTGTCCATTCGCTGGGCAACTCTCCGAGTCCATTTTCTGCCCTCTCTTCTCATCCTTCTCCTCCTGTCTTCACTGGGATTCGATCCTTGGAAACTCCGATGTGGGAGAGAGGCATCCTGCTGCCTGCGCCACCTTAGTTCCTCATTTTTCAGTGTGTCTCATCTTGGCTCTCCTTTGTGTCACTCTCCTGTTATGTCATCATCTTGCTGCGTGGCTTGCGGGGTCTGGCGGTGCACCCGTGCATGGGACCTGGTGGCGTACCTGCGTGCGGGGCCTGGTGGCCCACGCGCCTTCTATATTTTTCTTTTTTCTTATTTTTACCTGGAGGTCCCGGGGACAAACCCAGGTCTCTCCATATGGGGAACAGATGCCCAACCATTTGAGCTACATCCGTCCTCCTGTTATATCTCTTAAGGTTGACCAAAGATACCTAGAATTACAGTCTTTTCCTATACAGGATGGTCATATAATAAATCAGCCTTAGTTTATCACCAGCATTCTAAAAACCAGACCTAAGCAGAAAAACTAGGTCTCGGGACACATGCATGGTTTCTAATATAGCGAATGTTTATCCTACCCTGATTATCACAAAATCAGGACAGTGAGAATATTCGCATCTTTGATCCATTTTGAGCTGATTTTTGTATAAGGTGTGAGATAGTGTTCCTCTCTCATTCTTTTGGATATGGATATTCAGTTCTCCAAGCACAATTTGTTGAAGAGGCCATTCTCTCCCAGTTGAGTGGGCTTGGTGGCCTTTTCAAATATCAGATGACTGCATATTCTGGGATATATATCAGAACTCTCAGTTCAGTTCCATTGGGTCAGTATGTCTATCCTTGTGCCAATACCATGCAATTTTGACCACTGTAGCTTTGTAGTATGTATTAAAGTCAGGTAATGTGATTCCTCCAATTTCATTTTTCCTTTTCAATATGTCTTTGGCTATTCGGGGCCTCTTACCCTTTGAAATAAATTTTGTGGTTAGTTTTTCCACTTCAGTAAAAAAAATGCTGTGTTGATTTTTATTGGGATTGCATTAAATTAGTAGGTTAGTCTGGGTAGGATAGACATCTTAATGATGTACAATCTTCCTATCCATGAACAGGGAATAATTTTCCATTTATTTAAGTCTTCTTTGATTTCCTTTAACACTGTTGTGTAGTTTTCTGTGTATAAGTCATTTACATCTTTAGTTAAATTTATTCCTAGGTATTTTATTCTTTTAGTTACTATTGTAAATGGTATTTTTTTCTTGTTTTCCTCCTCACATTGCTCATTATTGGTGTACAGAAATGCAATGATTTTTGAGCATTGATTTTATAGCCTGTGACTTTACTGAATGGATCTTTTTTATTTCTGTAGAGTCAGTCATAACTTCCCACCTTTCATTTCTGATTTTATTTATTTGGATCTTCTCTCTCTCTTTTTTTTTTTTTTTTTTTTTCTTTGTTAGCCTTACTAAGGGTTTGTTGATTTTATTGATTTTCTCAAAGAGGCAGCTTTTGGTTTTGTTGATTTTCCCTATTGTTTTTTTTTTGTTGTTGTTCTTCATTTCATTTATTTCTGCTCCAATCTTTGCTATTTATTTCTTTTTGCTTGCTTTGTGATTGTTCATTTTCTAGTTTCTCCAGGTGTTCAGTTAGTTCTTTGATTTTAGCTCTTTCTTCCTTTTTAATGTATGCATTTAGGGCTATAACTTTCTCTCTCAGCACTGCCTTCACTGTATCTCATAAGTTTTGATATGTTGTATTCTCATTTCCATTTGTCTCAAGGTATCTACTAATTTTCTCTTGCAATTTCTTCTTTTTTAAAATTGATTTTTTTTTTTTAGGTAAGGGGATTGAACCTGGGACCTCATATTTGGGAAGCTGGTGCTCAACTTCTAAGCCACATCATGTTCCCTGAATTGTTTTGTTTTGTTTTCTTGCTTGTTTTGTTTGCTGTTTGTTGTTCGTTTGTTTGTTTGTTTTTTCAGGAGGAACTGAACCTGGGACCTCCCATGTGGGAGGCAGGAGCACAACCACTTGAGCCACAGTAGCTCCTCCCAATTTCTTCTTTGATGTTTAAGAGTATGTTGTTTAACCTCCATACATTTGCAAAATTTCTCCTTTCTGGTCTATTATTGATTTCCAGCTTCATTCCAGTATGATCAGAGAAGGTGATTTGTATAATTTCAGTCTTCTTTAATTTATTGAGAGCTGTGTTGAGGCCCAGCATGTGGTCTATCCTGAAGAAAGACCTGTGAGCACTTGAGAAGAATGTATAACCTGCTGATTTGGGGTGCAATGTTCCATATATGTTGGTCAGATCTAGCTCGTTTATCACATCATTCAAGTTCTCTGTTTCCTTGTTGATCTTCTGTCTAGTTATTCTATCTATTGATGTTGGTGGCATGTTGGAGTCTCCAACTATTATTGCATGGAGGTTTATTTCTCTTATCAGTATTGCCAGAGTTTGCCTTATGTTTTTGAGGCACCCTGTTTAGGTACATATTTTCAACTGTTACTCCTTCCTGGTGGATTGTCCCTTTTATTAATAAATAATGGCTTTCTGTATCTCTTATTACTTTTATGCGTTTAAGTTCTGTTTGTCTGACACCAGTATAGCTATCCCTGCTCTCTTTTTGTTACTTTTTGCATGAAATATCTTTTTACAAACTTTCACCTTCAGTCTATTTGCATCCTTGTGTCTATAGTGAGTCTCCTGCAGATAGCATATGGATGGCTCATGTTTCTTATACATTCTATCAGCCTGTTTTTTGATTGGGGAGTTTAATCCATTAACATTCAATATTATTACTGTGAAAGTATTACTTACTTCAGCCATTTTATCCTATGGCTTTCATATGTCATATCTTTTTTTTTTTTTTTTTTTTCATCTTTACACCTTATGGTTACCCTTTCTGATAGTCTTTACTCCTACACTTTCCTCCAAGCCTCTATCTCTTGTCTTTTCTTTTCTGGCTGCAGAACTCTTTTTAGTATTTCCTGCAGAGCTGGATTATTTTTTATAAACTCCCTTGGTTTCTGTTTATTTGTGGATATTTTAATCTCACCATCATATTCAAAGGATAGTTTTGCCGGATAAAGAATCTTGGCTGGCAGTTTTTCTCTTTCAGTACCATAATTATATCAAACAACTGCTTTCTTGCCTCCATGATTTTTGAAGAGAAAACCACACTAAGTCTTTTATTTTTATTCTACTTTATTTTGAAAGAAGCTTTAGATTATATAAATGTTACATCGAAAATGTAGAGGGATTCCCATATGCCCCACTCTCTTCCCCTCCCACACTTTTCCCCATAACAACATCTTTCATTAGTGTGGTACATTTGTTACGATTGATGAAGAAATTTTTATTGAAGCATTGCTACTAACCATGGTCTGTAGTTTACATTATGATTTATACTTTCCACTACACAATTTTATAGGTTTTTGACAAAATGTATAAAGGCCTGTAACTGACATTGCCATGTCACCAGGACAATTCCACTCCAAAATATCCCATGTTATACCTATTCCCTCTTCCTCCCCTTAGAACCTCTGGTGGCCAATGCCTTTATATCAGTGATACCAGTTCTTCTATTGCTATAATAATAAGTCTAATTTTGTCCATAGTTACATTCTCCTCCTATGTTTGTTCATTCCTCAATCTTGAGGATTGAGGGATGGTGATGCCTACTGTGTTTCTGATTAAGAATGGGCTTAGAGACCGTGGGGCAGCTGAATGGAACTGTCTTGCTTGCAGTTGTGGATATTCTCTGTTTTTTGAGATGGGCATTGTCCACCATCATCCTTTTGTTAGTTATCCTGGGTGAGTCCAATGAACTGGAGAGTAGATGTTGCAACTCTGCTGAGATTCAGGACTCAACCAGCATATGAACTGACCAAAGATTTAAGTCTCTGGGATGTATATTTAATGAGTATAGTGCTAATTATAGGTTCAAATAAAAGGAGCATAAAAGCCATATATAGGGAAATTATAAATAAGTCTTTACTGTGTTACATTGGGGAAAATATATTACAAAGTAAGACCCACTGACAGGGTGCTGAATTCTTGAGATTGTCTGTTCTGCCTAGTGTCTAGATATCTCTAGAGCCCTCAGGAGCCTCACTGTTTGAGGCACTGCTTTCTGTGGCAGTCAATGAGATCCTGCTGAGACATGCATAAGCATAACTTCTGGAATGACCTCCCAACTCACTTTGAAATCTTTTAGCCATAAAAACTCATTTTTATTTAATATTTACTTCTTTTGTTCAAGGTCTTTTTCCAAATGCATAACTAGTTGGTGCTTGGTAGTAATCCCTCAGTGCCAGGGAGGCTCATCCCCAAGAGTCATGTCCCACACCAGGGGGAAAATAGTGTGTTTATATGCTGAGTTTGGCTTAGAAAGAGGCCACATGAGTAACAAGGAAGCTTTCGAGAGGTAATTCTTGGGCAATATATAATACTAGGCTTAGTTTCAATTTCAGAAGAACAAGGTTCATAAGTATAACCATCAATATCAAGGGCCTGGTATATTGGTCTGTTCTCCTTTGTAAAGCACTGCCCAGGTACTTGGAGGATCCTTGCCACTCTATTAGAGAATGTAGCAGGACTTCCCGGGATGGGAATTCAATATTCTTTCAGTTATTGTGTGGGTCTCCATCCACCAAGACAATGCCCCACAAACATTTGAATATATTCATATGTCTTGGAGGCATTCCCCAAGTGCACCCCTCCCCACACATCCCTCCATCACCAACACCCCACACCAGTGTTTCTCCCCTGCCACATTTGTGACCCTTCTGCGATCCAAACCCTCCCCCAAAACAAAGCCAAAAATAAACAAATCAATATAATAAAAAGAAACAATAAAATGAGAAATAACAAAATACAAAAATAAAAAAATAAAAAATTTTTCATTGTGTCTTTCATCACCACAAGATCTTTTGTCTTTTATGTACAGTGACACTTTCTTCCGTATGTTCCCCCAGTGTCTTTTTTCTTTTTTTCTTTATCTTCCAAAGATAGGTTACAGAAAAGTCTCATAGAAAATATAGAGGATTCCCGTATACCCAATTCCCACCCCCTCTCCCACTCCCCCCTACTAATAACATCTTACCTGACTATGGTACATTTATTACAATTGATGTACAAATATTGAAGCATTGCTACTAACTTATGGTCAATGGTTTACTTCATGGTTTACATTACACACCGTACACTTTTATAGGTTTTGGCAAAATTTAAATTGCCTGTATCCATCATTGCAAGATCATGCAGAACAATTCTAATGCCCTAAAAATGCTCTATGTTCCATCTATTCTATTCATCCCTTCCCCTCCCATCAGAACTTATGGTAACCACTAAGTTTCAGTTTTTGAAGACTAAGATTCATAGTTACATGCACTAATATTGGGAGCTTGACATATTTGTCTGTTTTCTTTTATTAGTCACTGCCTCTGTTCTCGAGAGATTCTTGCCCCACTAATTGAAAACATAGCAGGGCTCCCCAAGATGGAAGTTTACTATTTTCTTGTTTATTGTGTGGGTCTCCACCCCCTAAGATAACATGCTATGACAAGATGAACACTTTCATATTCCATAGAAACATGCCCCAGGTGTGCCCTAACACCAACGCCCTGCACTAGTAAACCTCCCCTGCCATATTTGCCAAAAGAACATTCCCACCATTATAGTTTTAACCACAGACCTACAAATCCCCAGTGTTCACCTGTTCCTTCCTCCCAGCACTCCCCCCAGTTCCATGGATAGTCCAACCCAACCCCCCACCCTACTCTCCCTCACATTCCAGCACCATCAAACCCAATCACATCACTGCACCACTATCACCCCACCCACTGTCCAACCATCCCCTTCCACCTTATAATAGGTTTCGCACATATTGAGCATTGGCTCACCACACTCTACTCACTTTCTGTCTCATTGTACCCTATCTTCCAGACTCTAGTTCTGTGAGTCTGCTCCATTTGCTTCAGTCATATCAGTGAGGTCATGTAATATTTGTCCTTCACTGACTGGCTTACTTCACTCAACAAAAGGTCTTCAGGATTCATCCATGTTGTCCTGTGTGTTAATGCTGCATTCCTTCTTTCAATGGAGAAATATTCCATTGTATATATGTACCACAATTTGCTTATCCATTCATCTGTTGATGGACACTTGGGTTGCTTCCAACTTTTACCAATATTGAATAATGCCACTATGAACATTGGTATGCATATATCTGTTCATGTCACTGCTTTCAATTCTTCTGGGTATATACCCAGAAGCAGGATTGCTGAATCATATGGCAGTTCTATAGTTAGCTTCCTGAGGGACCACCAAAATTTCCTCCACAATGGCTGCACCATTCTACATTCCAACCAGCAGCAGATAAGGGTTCCCATTCCCCTATATCTTCTCCAAGACTTGTTGTCCTCTGTTTTTCTAATAGCCACCAGTCTAATAGGTGTAAGATGATATCTCATTGTAGTTTTGATTTGTATTTCCTTAATAGCTAGTAATGTTGAGCATCTTTTCATGTGCTTTTTAGCCATTTGTATTTCTTCTTTGAAGAAGTGTCTATTCAAATCTCTTGCCCATTTTTTAAGTGGATTGTCTTTTTATTTTGAGAAGTAGGATTTCTTTTTATATACTGGATATTAGGCCTTTATTGGATAAATGGCTAACAAATATTTTCTCCCACTGAGTAGACTGCCTTTTCACCTTCTTGACAAACTCCTTTAAAGCTAAAAGTTTTTAACATTGAAGAGGTCCTATTTATCTATTTTATCTTTCTTTGCTCATACTTTATGTGTAAAAAATTTATGAAACCATTTCCTACTACAAGATCTCATAGATGCTTCCCTACATGACCTTATAGGAGCTTTATGGTCATGTCTCTCTAGTTCTTTGATCCATCTTGAGTTAATTTTTGAGTAGTGCATGAGATGGTGATCCTCTCTCATTCTTTTGGATATGGATATCCAGAACTCCAAGCACCATTTGTTGAAGAGACCATTCTGTCCCAGTTGAATGGTCTTGGTGGTCTTGTTGAATATCAGTGGACCATATATGCGAGGATCAATATCAGAACTCTCAATTCAGTTCAGTTGGTCAGTGACATTACCATGCAGTTTAGACCACTAGATTTGTAGCTGCATGCTTTCAAAGTTGGGTAGCATGAGTCCTCCTATTTAGTTTTTCTTTTTCAATATGCTTTTGACTATTTGAGGCCCCTTGCCCTTCCAAATAAATTTCATAATTAGCTTTTCCAATTCAGTAAAAAATACTGTTGTAATTTTTATTGGGATTGCATTAAATCTGTAAATCAATTTGGGTAGGAAAGATATCTTAATGGTATTTAGTCTTCCCAACAATGTACATGGAATGTTCTTTCATTTATTTAGGTCTTCTTGATTTCATTTAACAATATGTAGTTTTCTGTGTACAAGTCCTTTACATCTTTAGTTAAGTTTATTCCTAGGTAATTGATTCCTTTAGTTGCTATTATAAAGGAATTTTTTTCATTGATTTCCTCCTCAAATTGCTCATTATTGGTGTACAGAAATGTTACTGATTTTTTGCATGTTGATCTTATATCCTGCCACTTTACTGAACTCATTTATCAGCTCTAGAAGCTTTGTTGTAGATTTTCCAAGGGTTTCTATGTATAGAATCATGTCATCTGCAAATCGTGAAAGTTTTACTTCTTGCTTTCCAATTTGGATGCCTATTATATATTTTACTTGCCTAAGGATTCAAGCAAGTACTTCTAAGAAAATGTTAGATAAGAGCAGTGACAGTGGGCATACTTGTTCTAGATCTTAGAGAGAAAGCCATTAGCATTTCACCAATGAATATGATGTTAGCTGTAGGTGCTTCATATATACCTTTTATCATTTTAAGGAAGTTTCCTTCTATTTTGTCTTTTGAAGTGTTTTTATTAAGAAAGGATGTTGTATTTTGTCAAATGCTTTTTCTGTATCAATAGAGATGATCATGTAATTTTTTTTCTTTTGATTTTTTAATGTGGTGTATTACAATTATTTTCTTATGTTGAGCCATCCTTGTATACCAGGGCTGAAACCCACTTGGTCATGGTGTGTAACTCATTTAATGTGTTGTTGAATACAATTAGCAAGTATTTTTTTGAGGATTTTTGTATCCAGTTTCATTAGACATTGGTCTGTAGTTTACTTGTGGCATTTTAGGTGGCTTTGGCATTAGGGTGATGTTGGCGTCATAGAATGAGTTAGACAATGTTCCCTCCACTTCTATTTTTTGGAAGAGTTTAAGCAGGATTAGTGTTAGTTTGTTCTAGAATGATTGGCCTGAGAAGTCATCTTGTCCTGGACTCTTCTTAGTTGGGGTGTTTTTTGTTTTGTTTTGTTTTTAACAAATGAATTTTATTGATAAATATTAATAAAGCATAAATCCATCCAAAGTGTACTATAAATGGTATTAGGTGTAATCACATATTTGTGCATTTATCACTTCGGTCATTCTTAGAGCACTTTCATTATTCCAATAATAATAATAATAAACAAAAAACAAACAAAACTCACCACCTTTCAATCTCTCTATGCTTCCCCTACCATACATAGCTACTATTCTTTTTCCTTTTCTCTAGTATATTTGTATTTATAGTTTGTAAAAATAGTCACATATATACAATATCACTCAAATTCATGTTTTACATGAAGTTTTACTGTCTTATAGAGTAGTTTGGAGGTTTTTGATGGATAATTCAATCTCATTACTTGTGGCTTTTCTGTTGAGTTCATCAGTTTCTTCTTTCATCAATGTAGGCTGCTTGCGTGTTTCTAGAAATTTGTCTGTTTCATCTTACATATCCACCTTGTTGGCACACAAGTTTTCAAAGTATCCTTATATGATATTCTTTATTTCTTTGGGATCAGTGGTGATATATCCCCTCCCTGATTTTTTATTTTATGGATTTGCATCTTTTCTTTTTTTCTTTGTTAGTCTAACTAAGGCTTTGCCAATTTTATTAATATTCTCAAAGAACCAATGTTTGGTTTTGGTAATTTTTTCTAGTGTTTTTTAATTCTCAATTTCATTTAGCTCACCTCTAATCTTTGTTACTTCCTTTTTTCTACTTGCTTTGGGATTAGTTTGTTGTTCTTTTACTAGTTTCTCCAAGTATGCAGTTAGGTCTCTGATTTTAGCTCTCTTCTTTTTTAATGTAGGCATTTATGGCTATAAATTTCCCTCTCAGCACTGCTTTTGCTGTATCCCATATGTCTTAATATGTTGTAGTCTCATTTTCAGTCTTTTCAGATAGTTACTGATTTTTTTTAGTATTTCCTTCTTGACCCACTTATTGTCTAAGTGTATATTGTTTAATTTCCATATCTTTGTACCTATTTTGTTTCTCTGCCCCTTATTGATTTCCAGTTTCATTCTATTGTGGTTAGAGAAATTACTTTGTGTAATTTCCATCTTTCTGAATTTGGTAAGAGTTCTGTAACCTATCATATGGTCTCTCCTAGAGAATGGTTTATGTGTGCTTGAGAAGAATGTATATCCTGCTGTATTTTTGGTCTAATGTTCTGTGTATGTCTATTAGGTCTAGATCCTCTAACATATTATTCAAGGTCTCTGTGTCTTTATTGACCCTTTGTTGAAATGTTCTGTCTAATGGTGATAACGGTGTATTTAAGTCACCCACTATAATTGTAGAGGCATCTATTTCTCCCCTTAGTTTTTCCAATGTTTGCATCATATATTTCCTGTCACCCTGGTTAGGTGCATAAATATTTATGATTGTTCTTTCTTCTTAATAGATTACACCTTTTGTTAATATATAGGGTCCTTCTTTGTCTCTTAAAATGGTTTTGCATTTAAAGTCTATTTTGTCTGATATTAGTATAGCTAGTTCCATGGGTTTTGTTTTGTTTTGTTTTGTTTTTGGTTATTGTTTGCATGTAAAATCATTTTCCAACCATTCACTTGCAACCACCTTGTGTCCCTGGTTCTACTGTGAGTTTCTTGTAGACAGCACATAGATGGATCATATTTGCTTATCCATTCTGCCAATCTGTGTCTTTTGATTGGATAGTTTAATCCATTAACAGTCAATGTTATTACTCTCACGGCAGTACTCTCATTAGCTATATTTTCTTTAGGTTTTTATACATCATATTTTGTGTTTTTTCTCTTTTTATTTATTTATTTTTTATTTTTTGGTTATTCTTACTAATAATCTTCATTTCTACACTTTTCTCCAACTCTCTTTCCTGTTTTGTCCTTTCAACCTGCAGAACTCCCTTTAGTGTTTCTTAAAGGGCAGTTTTCTATTGACAAACTCTCTTAATTTCTGTTTATCTGTGAATATTTTGAACTCGCCCTTATTTTTGAATGCCAGCTTTGCTAGATACAGAATTCCTGGCTGGCAGTTTTTTTCTTTTAGCACCTTAACTATGTCATACCATCACCTTCTACCCTCCATGATTTCAGATAAGAAATCAGCACTTAATCTTATTGAGCTCATCTTATATGTGATGGATCTCTTTTCTCTTGCTGCTTTCAGTATTGCTTCTTTGTCTTGAGTGTTTGACAATTTGATAAGTATATGTCTCAGGGTAGGCCTCTTAGACTTCATACTGTTTGGAGTGTGCTGTGCTTCCTGGACATGTACATCCATGTCCCTCAAAAGAGTTGGGAAATTTTTAGCCATTTTTTCTTCCAACACTCATTCTATCCCCTTTCCCTTCTCTTCTTCTTCTAAAATGCCTATAATGTGTATGTTTCTGCATTTTGTGCTGTCACTTCAATTTCCTGAGTCCCTGCTGAATTTCTCTCTTTTTATCTGTCTGTTCTACTATCTGTCCAATTTCAAATGTACTATCTTCGACATCACTAATTCTTTCCTCTGCCTGTTCAAATCTGCTGTTACGTGCTTCCTCTGTACTTTTTATTTCTGCATTGTGCCATTCATCACTATCAGATCCATTATCTTTATATATGTTTACCATTTTCTCAGTATATTGCCCAGTGTCTTCTTAATATCATTTATGTTTTCCTTCACTTCATTAAGTTGATTCATGATATTTGTTTGGGCACGCTCGATTAGTTGTTCCAAATTCTGCATCTTCTCCTGTTTTTTAGTTTGTTCATTAGACTGAGCCATTTCTTCTTGTTTCTTATTATGGCTTGTAATTTTTGTTGGTGTCTAGGCATCTGTTTATCTTGATGGGCTTATTCAGATGGTTAGCTTCTCTTTCTACTCTAGGGTTTTAGTTTATTTTTTTTGTGTTAAGGTCCCTCTTTTACACTTGGTTCCACTTATTCTATATCTTTGTAGTTGTCTGTGTTCCCTTGAAATAATATTAAGACCATAGAAAAAGAAATAGAGAAGCGAAAAATAATAATCGTAATAATAATAAAAAAGATAGAAAAGGAATCATAAAAGAGCCAGGAAAATAAATAACTTATAAGAGTGAAAAATCATTCAAAAAAAACACAAAAGAATAAGATTTTAAAAGGTGGAATTAAAAAAAATGAAACAAGAAAAAAATACAGTAAAACAAAAACCAGAAAGATGAGAAGAGAAGAAGAAGAAGGGGAAAAAAAGACCAAACAAAAGAAGGTGGAATGAAAGAAAAGCATTAGGAGAGGAGAAAATGAATGAAAGAAAGAAAAGAAATATAGAAACTAAGGAGAAAAAATAAGGAAAAGAAAAAGAGGAAACAAAGAGAAAAAACAACAAACAGAAAAAAAAAATAATAACCCAAGAAAAACAGGCTTCCTTCTTAAGCCCCTTGGAACCATCTCAGGCTGCTGTTGCTCATCAATCATGCTGCTGCCTGCCCTCCACAGGTAAGGTACCTGGTTTTAGTGAATAAAATAATGAAAAGATTGATAAAAGTAATAAAAAATATGAAATAACAGATCGAAAAACCTAAAACAAAAGAATCTCAGACTATAAGATCCCTGTCATAAGGTACCAGGTGGATTCCTGACAACCCACATGATCACTCTCTGAATCCCTTCTCTTAGGAGGTACTGAGAACCAAGCACCTAGTATATGTGAGGCAGGCACATATAGCTCCTCTGAGCTACACCTAATCCACAGGTTAGGTAGGCTTCTGAAAGCTTATCTGGCTCTCCCCCACCCTCCTTTCTCTCAGGTGAATTGGGCTTCTAACAGTTTGCCTGCTATTTCTCCCGGATTCCTTTCTCCACCTACCCCCTCACTGACCTAGTTCCTCTCTCTCCCTGGGTGGTTGGATGTGACAACCTACATGATAAGATCCCCACTCCCCTCTTCCTCTGGTTGGGGCCTTTTTTGAGATCCAAAGTGGGCTCAGCTGGCAAAAATCACTGATGAGAAATCATTCTCTGCCCTCTGCCAGACTCCTCTCCCCCCCCCCCCCCACCCTGGGAGGAGAACATTCTTTCTTCACTCAGTTGGCTGCAGTGAGCCAGGAGTTTTACCAAGGCTATTCACCTTGAGGGTGGGGTATATATGCCATTCCCAGCTACAAGAGTGAGTAACTCATGATTTTCATTTGGCCTCTTTATTTCTCTGTCCCTCTCCCTCCTGGATGATGCAAAGCACTCTCCTGGTCTGCAGATCTCCAAAGCAGCTCCCTCGGATAGCTTTTTGCCCTTCCTCCATTGTTTTTGTGAGAGAGTTGAGCCCTGCCTGTCTACTCTGATGCCATCTTCCTGGACGTCTGTACTAAGTCTTATTGAACATCCTTTGTATGTGATGTTTCATTTTCCCTTGCTGCTTTCAGAATTTTTCTCTTTATCTTTGACATTTGGCATTCTGCATATTATGTGTCTTGGGTAGGTCCATTTGGATTTATTCTAATTGGGGTACACTGTGCTTCCTGGACATGTATATTCATTCTTTCATGAGAGTTGGGAAATTTTGGCCATTATTTCCTCAAATACTCTTTCTGCACCTTTTCACTTCTTGTCCCCTTCTGGAACTCCCATAACAGGTATGTTGGTGTACTTCATGTTATCATTCAACTCCCTGTGGCCCTGCTCAATGTTTTCCATTCTTTTCTCTCTCTTCAGTTTCAGTTGTTCTTTCCTCTATGTCACTGATTCTTTCTTCCATGATTTTAAATCTGCTGTTGTGTGTCTGTATTGTATTTTTTATCTTATTTATTGTGTCTTTCATCCCATGAGCTCTGTTATTATTCTATCCAAGATTTCAGATTTTTCTTTGTGCTCATACACTGTCTTCATAATATCTTTTATTTATTTAGCCATATTGTCCTTTAACTCCATGATTTGATTTAGGAGATTTGAACGAACCTCATTGATAAGCTGTTTCAAGTCCTGTATCGCATCTGGAGATTTGATTTGTTTCCTTGCCTGAATCATATCTTGTTTTTCTTAGTATAGCTTGTGATTTTTTGCTGATGTCTAGGCATCTTATTCTGATACTGAGTTTACTCTGATGTTCAGTTCTCTCTCTTGCCTAGGGGATTTACTGTTAAGTTGCTGTGTGCTACCACTGTTCATTGACTTGTGGTTCAACTTGTTCTAGATATTTAGGATTGCCCCCTCTTTAACTGCTCAGACCAGGGCTAAGGACCCAGTAATGAGGTGCAGGCCAGTTTCTAAGGGACTTGGAAAGGGGGGCAATAAAGGTAAATGCTTGTCTCATTTATTTATTATTTTTCCTTTGTCATGCACTTTTCTGGTCTGGCCAGCAGATGACACTCATTGGGAGATCTCTCAGCTCAGACCCCAGGTGTTATATGGGAATGTATTCAGTGTAATTCCACAGGCAGGTGGGCAATACAGAAGCAATGTCCTCAGGTCTGGCCAGGCCTCATAAACAAACTTTCTCAGAGGATGTTCTCCACCCTTGGCCTGCCACACCCTCCCTCCCTCTGCCTCTTCAGCAACCAGCCCTGTGCAGTAGGGAGGGTGTTTGAGAAGGCAAATTATCTTTAGCTCCCTGCCAGCTCTCAGGGCAAACAATGTAATGGCCCCACCCAGCCTGGAAGTATGTGACTCCTCCAGTACAGCAGACCAAGTTTGCTGGACAATATCTGAATTTGCAGTAGGCTGTGTCCCTCCCTCTCACCTTTCCTGGGCAAGAGGACCCCTGCAACTCTCTCAGTCCGCAGCCAGTGCAGTCCACAGCCACTGCATTCTGCAGACTGCTTTTGGCTCCATCGGTAGGGAAGAAGGTACCTACTGCTGCATTTGCAGCTCTACTCACAGGATTTTTCAGCTAGATGAGACTCCTTTCCTTCACCCCTATCACTTCTGGATGGTATTTCACCTTACCCTGGTGTCCTGAGCCCCAGAGGAGCCTTCCAGACAGTATCCTCCTGTTTTCTAGCTATTTTTTTTTCTGGGAGAGAAGTGATCCCTCTGCCTCTTTAATCCTTAATTTTCCCAGACATCCCTAGCCAATTTTTAAAAAGTGAAATAAAAGTATCTGCCACCAAGACCTTACCTAGTTCAAGAAAGAAGAACATAGACAATTAACAATAGTATAAGATTCAGCATGACATGATAAAAATCACAACAAAGATACAAAACAACAGCATAGGGAGTACGCAAGAAGGAGCAATTAATTTTGGTTGAAAGATTCTGGGAAGACTTCATGCAGGTAGTGTATATTACTTCGTTTCGCTTCATCAAATTGTGAGGTATTAGCGTAAATATTGTGAAATTCATTTATCAGACAGGATATGGGATGTATCAAAAACCACAATAGAACTAAGATACAACACCTAGCTCTAATTCTTAGTCAATATTCTTTCCTCCAAGGTCAAGTTGTTTTGTTTTTATGAATAAGTCATATATCTACCACTCCCATTGAAAAGAAACTTTCTACAATTTATCTTAATAGCAACCATTGGTACTTACTAAATGCCAGGTACTGTTCTAAGCCCTTTACAGGTATTAACTCATTTAATCATCAAAAACCCTTTGAGGTGTTAATGACAGGGAAAACTATGTGTGTGTGTATGTGTGTTTCTTTGGGAACTGTATTTTCTGCATGAATTTTCTATAAACCTACAACTGTTCTAATTAACAAAAAATGAAAGAATTAACATTTTTAAAAAAATGCTTTCAGGAAGGTTCTATTATTATTCCTATTTTATAAATGAGTAAACTGCGACACAGAGAGTTTAAATAATTTGCCCAAAGTTACCCAGCTACTAAATGGCAGAGCAAGGATACAAAGCCAGGTAGTCTGGCATCAAAGTCCAACCTCCTAAACTGTAGTATCTCTTTCAGGTCTTTAAGCAGCACCAAGCACAATACTCTTCTCTGGCCTTAGTGGTTATCAATAAAAATTATTGACTAATGAAAAAGAAATAGCCAGGAATGCTTTGAAAAAAAAAAACAACTGTGATTCCTAAACAAGCAAATATTTCCAGAACTTTAAAAGTCACCAAGCACATTGGCAGCACACTGAAAAAAAATTAAATGAGTGCAAAAGAAATTGCATGAATGATTGGCTAGTCTGTAACACAGAGCTCTTAAACTTAAGGCAGTTCATTTAAGGCTGTAATTTACAGAATAAAAAGCCTTGCATCTATTTCTTAACAAACATTCGAGTTATTGGTTACATCAATGTTCGCAAATGAATTGCAGCAGTGAAAAGGATCAGTGCTAAAAGTCAATGGTACCATTTACACCAGCTCTGTCCAATAAAAATATAATGCAAGCCAAAAAAAAAAAAGTCACCAAGCACAGATTAGAAAACAGTCAGATTCAAAGCTCAACAAAGTTGCCAATGCTGGTACAACATTTTTGACAGTACAATGTCTATTCATTCAATGCTTATTTCTGAGCAAATGACAAAAATAGCATAAATTATTCATACTCTGTTCTCCAATTCCAGCCACATGGATTCTCTAAATGTCAATCCCACTCTTGAGTACTCAAAGAAATAATGTCACCGCCTATAGCTGACCTGAGCAGTTCTAATACTGGTTTCAGAAATATTTTAAAGTTTTTTAATGTAAAAAAAAAAAAAAGTTCAGAAACTTTTTTCAAAATCTGAAACTTTTTTTTTTTTTACCCAACACAAATTGAAAATTTTAAAAAAAGGTTTGCTCTTCTTAAAAATAAATGTACGGGGCAGATGTGGCTCAAATGGTTGGGTGTCCGTCTCCCATATGGAGGGACCTGGGTTCAATCCCCGAGACCTCCCAGTAAAAAAAAAAAAAAAAAAAAAAAAATGTCAAGGAAAAGCCACCTCAAACAGCTAGAAGCTGGAAGTCAATGAAACTGGGAAGAGAAGGGAGAAGACACCGTTTCGTGCATTGCTATGTGGAGAAAAAGCCAAGGACCAAGGATTGCCAGCAGCCAACCTCAGAAGGCTACCGACTTCCAGGAGAAATCACTGCCTTGCCAATACCTCAATTTTGGACTTCTCCTAGGTTCAAAACTGAGGAATTTTGTTGTCAGAGAATAAAAGGTGTTTGTCCATAATTGACTTTAAGGAGCAAACAGTAAAACACTGAGCTCTTCAGCTCCGCCCTTCTTGCTCTGAGGATTTGGAAAACCAAGAAGGTTTTGATGTTTTGTTTGGTGCTACCTGAATTAGAAGCTAGATAAACATAACCAAATGTGGACTGGTGTTGCTTTAAGCAAATTCTAATTCATCATGTATGGCACTTCCAAGAAATTGCTGAGCAGCTGGGAGTTG
The DNA here is from genome assembly GCA_026826555.1 of Tolypeutes matacus. NCBI lineage: Eukaryota > Metazoa > Chordata > Mammalia > Cingulata > Chlamyphoridae > Tolypeutes > Tolypeutes matacus. The sequence continues at coordinate 28,548,105 of JAKSZT010054334.1, forward strand.
AGATGGGCAAAGTGCAGGTTTACCAGGAATCTAATTAAGAAATAAGAGTACAAATTCTAGAATCTGTGAGGGAAAAAGACATTTTCATCATCCAAACCGCCTCAAAGGACATAAACAACACCATCATGGAGCTTCTGATCATGGTGTATGTGTGTAAGACCTCTTTTGCCAAGAGCTTCATCAGCATGATTCCCTACTTCCCTTACAACAAACAGTGCAAGATAGAGAAAAGAGGCTCCATTGTCTCTAAATTGATGGCTTCGATGATGTGCAAAGCTGATCTAACTCATCTTATTTCTATGGATTTACACAAGAAGGAAATTTAGGGCTTCTTAAATATTCCTATTGATCATTTAAGAGCATTGCCCTTCTTGCTACACTATATTCAAGAAGAGATCCCAGATTACAGGAAGGCAGTGATCATGGCCAAATCTCTAGGCTCTGCCAAGAGGGCACAGTCTTTCACCGAGCAACTTCCATTGGGCATCGCAGTGATTCACTGGGAAGTGCAGATGCCAAGTCCAACATGGTGGACTGAAGGAATTCTCCACCCATGGTCAGAAACATGGCTTCCATCGATGCCAGCCTGGAGATCAGCATGCTGATTCACAAAGAAAAGCTCCCAATCACAGTTGTTGAAGTTGTCTGAGGAAGGATTGCCATTATTGTGGATGGCATTATCAATGGCATTAACAGCTTTCTTGCTGCAGCAGAGAACTTTAAGGAAAGAGGTGCCTATAAGATCATTGTGATGGCAACTCATAGTCTGTTGTCCTAATATGCTCCCAGACTCATTGAAGAGTCTGCCATCAATGAAGTGGTGGTTATCAGTACAATTCCACATGAAATCCAGAAATTCCAGTGCTCCAAAATTAAACTGTGGGCATCAGCATGATCCTTTCAGAAGCTATCTGTTGGATTCACAACAGGGAGTCCATGGCCTGTCTTTTCAGAAACAGGTTTAGATAACTGAAGAGCTTTTTGTTTTCAGAACTCCTGGAGGCCAAACTGGAAACGTGCAGAATGAACACTTTGATGGATCATGCTTGTTTTCAGTATGTCGTAGGAGCCATTTGTGTTTTGTTTTGTTTTCCCCCAAATACCCTTTCTCCTTGTTAATTCCAATGAACTGGGTCTGAGTGCTTGTGAATTTGGGTGGCAATTATTATAAAAGCAAATCTTTATTCTCCTCTTAAATAAAGTTAGGGCCTGATTGTGTTTAGTTTAATGAAACCACTTGGACTCAGATTTTTAAGCTCATCAACATTCTTTTTCCAAAGTTTGCTTGAGCCCTAGTGCTTAAAAAAGTTAATAAAATAAAATGATCTACTGTATGGTACCTGCAATTAAAAAGCCAAAAAGGCATATACTGTTGAATCCAGTAAATGAAATTTTTAGAAATGTTTTTATAGATAAGCACAAGAAATATGTGACCATATTTATTTTTGGCAACAAAATAAGGAAAAAAACTGTATGTGAGAAAAAAATTACATTTAATTTAAAAAATAAATAAATGTCAAGAAGATTATGGGAAGATGGTAGAGAAGGAATCTCCAGCAGTCAGTCCCTTCACCAGAACAACTATTAAACATTTAGGGACTATCTGAATCAACTATTTTGAACCAGAATCTAGTAGAACACTGTGCAACACCCAGAGAAGAGCAAGAGGAAGAGTCTGGTAAATGTGAATTGCACTCTCCATGCAGTGGCTAACATTGCCCATGCCCCAGACTCTCAGGAGGCAGCAGTGAGGTCCTCAACCGCAGCCCCTGGTGCAGCTTGCTAGTGCCAGGGAGAGATATAAGGAACTAGTTCCCCAACATCCAGGGATGTGCATTCTGATCATTGACCACTGCTTTGATCAGCTACTTCAGCTCTCTGGGGTCCCAACTTTAAAGGTGACCATGGTTCCAACCCACCCCATGCAAAAGCAGCAGAGGAACCTTAAAGGCAGTACCCTTCCTCAAAACTATGGAAAAGTTAAAGGGCTGCATTTACTGGGCAAGTGTCAAATCAAGAAAATACAGCTTCAAAGAGCCATAGGAGGAATTCCTGGCACCCTTGCTGTCCCATCCTTCTCCCCTTCCCTGGGGCAAGGTGGAGCTGGTTGGTTGTCCTTGTGGGTCCCTAGCCTCTTTTCCAGCTGGGAAATACTGACCTAGGAAACTCCTTTCCAATTCATCTTCCCCCCACCCCCAAAATTGCCCTTCAGGTAAAAGCAGCTTGGGACAAGGAAAGTGGTATATAAAGAAATTGAGTCAGATGGCCCTGGGCGGAGAGCATCCAGGATGGGGAGAAGATCTGTTTCTTCAGGAGTAGAGGGGGCATTCAAGTTCTGGTAAACAGGAGAACTCCAGAGGCCACTAGCAAGCAGAAGCCCAGGACAAGATACAAACTCAGGAAAGAAAAAAAAGGAAGACCCAGCAGTTTGCAATTGCTTTCGGATGATCTTGATAGAAGGGCTGAACCAGAAGCAGAGTACACAAGCCAACACAAAACCAATCTGCAAAGTCTGTGAAAGGTATTTTTGAATTTGTTTGTTTGGTTTGGCTAGCTCCTGGCACTAAAGAAAATCATATATCATTAACTGAATATAAACTCAAGAAACAGCTCAGACACTAAATCCTAGGGTAAAAACTCAAGAAACAGACAACTCAGGGACTAAATCCCAAGGTAACATTATAAAATACTAAAATTTACATTTTTCAGGAAAAGATTACAAGACAAAGAAATAGGAAATGAAAGCACATACAAAGGAAGAGGATCAAAATCCATAAAGCATCAATGAAGATCAGACTGTGGACATACGAGACAATGACTTTTAAAAAATGATGTTCAGAATGCTCAAGGAGAAAAGGAAAATATGGAAAAATAACAAGGAGATCAGAAAAACAATAAATGAACAATATAAGACTCTCAAAAAAAGAGATCGAAATTTACGAAGAAATACACCCCCCACCCCCGCAAAAAAAAAAAAACACTGGAGTTGAAGACCACAATAACTAAAATGAAAAATTACCAGGAGGGTTTCAATATCAGATTGGACCTGGTAGAAGAAAGAGTCAAGAAAAGGCAATTGAAAGGAACCAGGCTAACAAAAGAATCATAAAAAGCAAAAAGAGTCCAAGAGACCCCTGGGACACCATCAAGTGTACCAATATACATGTTATAGGAAGGAGAAGGAGAGAAATGAGCAGAAGGAATATTCAAAGAAACAATGACAGAAAATTTCACAAATTTGGGCAAAGCATGAATATGAACATCAGAGAAGTTCAACAAACACCAAATAGGATAAACCTCAAGAAAAGAATGCCCAGACACATAGTGGTCAAACTGTCAAATGCAAAAGACAAAGACAGTGTTCCAAAAGCTGCAAGAGAAAAAGCAACATGTTATGTACAAGAGTGCCCCAATAAGATTAAATTCAGATTTCTCATCAAAAATCATGAAGGCAAGAAAGCAATGGATTGAAATTCTTAAAGTGCTGAGAGAAAACAATTGTCAATAAAGAATTTTATATCCATGAAGATTTCATAAATGAGGGAGTGATTAAGACACTCCCAGACAAACAAAGCTAAGAGCACCTCTTCTTGAAACAAATACTTTCTAGAAATCTAGAAAGATAGAAACGTCTCTAACACGATAAAGGGCATATATGAAAAACATATAGCTAACATCATACTTAATGGTGAAAGACTGAAATATTTTCCTCTAAGACCAAGAACAGGGCAAGAATGCCCACTGTCACTACAGTTATTCAATATGTTCCTGGAAATTCTAGTCAGAGTAGTTAGGCAAGTGAAAGAAATGAAAGGCATCCAAATTGGAAAGGAAGAAGTAAAACTTTCTGTAATTGCAGATGACATGATCCTATGTACAGAAAATCCTGAAAATTCCACAACAAAGGTACTGGAATTAATAAATGAATTCAGCAACATGGCAGGGTATAGGATCAACAAACAAAAATGAGTAGTGTTTCTATACACTAGTAATGAAGAGAAATCAAGAAAAAAATCCATTTTCACTGCAACTAAAAGAATCAAGTATCTAGGAATGAATCTAATCAAGGATGTAAAGGACTTGTACACAGAAAACTACAAAACATTGCTAAAAGAAATCAAAGAAGACCTAAATAAATGGAAGAACATTTCGTGTTCATGGATTGGAAGACTTAGTATTGTGAAGCTGTCATTTCCAACAAAAGCAATTTACAGATTCAACATAATACCAATCAAAATTCCAATAGCTTTCTTTGCAGAAATGGAAAAGCCAATCATCAAATTTATGTGGAAGGGTAAGTGGTCCCAAATTGCCAAAGCTATCTTGAAAAAGAATGAAGTGGGAAGATTCACACTTCCCGATCTTAAACCTTATTACAAAGCCAGAGTAATTAAAACAGTATGGCACTGTTACAAGGAAAGACATACAGAAAAATGAAATTAAATTGAGAGTTGAGAAATAAACCCTCATATTTATGGCCAACTGATTTTTGGCAAGGGTCTAAGTCCATGCAATTAGGAAAGATTAGTTTCTTCAATGAATGTTGCTGGTAAAACAGGATACCTATTTGCAAAAGAATGAAGGAGGACCCCTACCTCACATGATGTATAAAAATCAACCCAAAATGGATCAAAGGCCTAAATATAACAGCCAGAACTATAAAAAAATCCTAGAAGAAAACATAGGAAGCATCTTCAGGACCTCATGTTAGGCAATGGTTTTAGACTTTACCCCCAAAGCACAAGCAACAACAACAAAAAAGTATATAAGTGGGACCTCATCAAAGTTAAAACCTTTTTGTGCTTCCTAGGACTTTATCATGAAAGTAAACAACATATACAATGGGAGAAAATATTTAGAAATCACATATCTTATAAGGGTTTAGTATCCAGAATTTATAAAGAACTCCTACAACTCAACAACAAAAAGACAAATAACCCTATTTAAAAATGGGCAAAAGACTTGAACAGACATTTCTCCAAAGATATACAAATAGCTAAAAAACATATGAAAAGATGCTTAACATCATTAGCCATCAGGGAAATGCAAATCAAAACTACAATGATATAACATTTCACACCCACTAGAATGGCTACTAAAAAATGGGAAATTACAAGTGTTGGAGAGGATATGGAAAAAATAGGAATACTCATTTATTGTGAGTGGGAATGTAAAATGGTTGCAACCCCTGTGGAAGACAGTTTGGCAGTTCCTCAGAAAGTTAAACATAGAATTACCATGTGACCTGGCAATCCCACTTCTGGGTAAATACCCCAAAGAATTGAAAGTAGGGACTCAAACAGATATTTGCTCACCAATTTTCATTGCAGCATTATTCACAGTTGCTAGAAGATGGAAGTCACCCAAGCATCCTTCAATTGATAAATGGATAAACAAAACGTGGTTTGGACATAAAATGAAATGTAATTCAGCCATAAAAATGAATGAGACTCTGATACATGCAACAACATGATGAACCTTGAAGATATCCTGTGGAGGGAAGAAATAAGCCAGACACAAAAGGACAAATATTGTATTATGTCACTGATATGAAACAATTAGAAAAAGCAAATTTATAGAGTCAGTAACTAGAATATAGGTTACCAGGGAATGTGGAGATAATGCTTAAATTGTACATTTTCTATTTGAGATGATGGAAAAGTTTTGGCAATGGATGGTGGTGATGATAGCACAACATTGTGAATGTAATTAACAGCACTGAATTGTATGTTTGAATGTGGTTAAAAGGGGAAACTTTAGGCTATATGTATATGTTACTAGAATAATCTTTTTAAAAATCCATAGTATTGTACAACACAAATGGTGAACCTTAGAGTAAACCATGGCTCATAGTTAATAGTGTAATTATTACGATGCCCTTTCATAAATTGCAACAAATATACGACACTAATGCAAGGTGTTATAATGGGGTGGTATATGAGAACTCTATTTTATGCATGGTTTGTCTGTAAACCTACAAATTCTCTATTAAAAATAAAGAAAAAATAAATTATACTAAAACCTTGAAAAATATTTTAAAGCATCTTTAATTTTTATTTTCAAAATTGTTACCTTTAAAAGAGAGAAAAATGAATCTGGTATGATTTGAGTCTTGCTTACAAAAATTGGCGATTTATTCTATCCTCAGAAAACCAGGGTGTCCACCCTAGAACTTTTTGAAAGTATTTGGATTTAGAGCACTATATCTTCTTGTTTTCCTCAAATGTTTCTCTCTTCATAAAAGTCAATGTAGCAGAGGCTTTATTCCTTAATTCAAAAGAGTTCTTTTTCTTTAGCTAATTAACAGAGCTTTTATAAAACTCCCTTGAAAAAAAATTATGATCACATCAAAGGGTCACACCCAAGTATTACAAACCAAAGCCAGTGTGATGGTTTGAAGCTGTATCTACCCTCAGAAAAACATGGTCTTAAATCTAATCCCTTCCCAAGAGTGTGGGCCCATTGCAAGTATGACCTTCTGATGAGGTTAGTTCAGTTAAGGTTTGGCCCACCTCAATTAGGATGGGTCTTAATCTAATACTGGAATCTTTCATAAGCGGAATGAAATTCAGGACGCTGAACATCAGTTGAACCCAGAAGAGAAGGGAGAGAGCAGCAGATGTCACCATGTATCTTGCCATGTGACAGAAGAGCCAAGGATAGCTGGCAGCTAGCCCCAGAATACCAGTCTTCAGGGAGAAAGCATTGCCTTGATAATGCCTTGACTTGGACTTTCTTTTAACCTCAAAACCATAAACAAATAAATTCCCATTGTTTAACCTCACCTATTGCATGATATTTGCTTGAGCAGCCCAGGAAACTAAAACAGCCAGAAATCATTTGAAAGTCTGCATGACCCGCCAAGGACCCTCTTGTGGAGTGGTTCCTTCACTTCTTCAACTGGAAATGCAGCGCATTGAAAATAAGCAGCGTTCTCTTTGGCAAAACATCAAATTCTGGAAGTTACAATTATAACAGGTTGCTGTAAGTTCAAGACAAACCTCCAGTGAGAGTCTAATTATGGTTGGGCACATAATTAATTTTCAGAAAATAATAATAATTATCTCAGAAAGGAGTAACCTGCTTTCTAACTATAGTACTTCATCCTAGATCCTACACATAGACAGTGACTATACTTGTCATGGAAGGATTGTGTCATCAAGATTACATTATATTCTACTTATCTTCAGGAAGACTTTTTGTTTGTTTTTAGAAAGGCAGATATGCAGAGAATACCGTATTAAAGCTCTGGTTGCCTTGACCAAAGAAGAATGCAAAGAAGCTCGAAGGCAAATAGCTCTGGTAACTAAAGGAGGGCCAAAAGAGGACATGTGTAAGTTGGGGAGCATTACTTTTCTATAACAGTTTTTCAGCTTTATATTTGATGGTGTATATAAAGAATTTTTACTTGTAAATGGAAAACAGTATCTGAAAGCTCCCAGATGCTACTAAAAAAACTGGAGGCAGAGAAAACAGCAAACAATAAAGCATAATTTTATAAGTACTGACTCATTAGGTGATTAGGTCAACAGATGGCAAATGTGGCTCCAAAGAGGGAAACCTAGAATAATTCAGCCTGTAGAAAGAGAGCAATCTAGAGAATAACTGTGGAAACCTAACATGAAAACGAGGTGGCAGCAATCTGTTCCTTTTATGCTGTTCTGTTGCACATGTGGAGGGAGTAGAGGAGGGCAAGGACTTGGAGCTCATATATCTAATAATCTAAAGAAAATCTAAAATATAGGAAAAGCTGTTTGTTCATTCTCTGCAGCGTATTTATAGTAGCAGACTTTTAGAAACAAGCTAATGTCCAAAAAATGGGGATAAAGAAGAGTTTATTCAACCTCCTCAAAAATAATGGTCAGAGAGTTTAATTAATTTGCCCCAAATTATACAGATTTGTAAGTGACAAGTGCCTGGACTTGAATGGCCTCACATCTTTTAACTCCAAGTACTTTCAATGAGATGTGTTTCCCCTCTCTAACCACTCAAAAGATGTTGGCAGAGGACGCGCTATTACTACAAGGGATCCTTATTATATTTTCTTCCAATCACTAAGGGTTAATTAAATCAGAGAAACAGTTTGAAGATGTTTTATAAATTGGGTAAAATTCACAGCTCTGCCTCAATAATCTAAGTTATCTTGGAATATGTTCATAATATTTCCCTGCTTAAAATCTTTCAATAGTCCTTCCTGTCCAGATTAAGGTTTGTAGCCTAATAAACAAGACCCTTTATGATCTGGTTCCTCTGCTCCCTACCTTCTCCTCCTCTCTCCCACTCACCCTTTTCCTCAATGATGCTGAATTACTAGGAATTGGCACATAAAGTGCCTTACCCAGTTTTCAAACTCCATGCCTTTGTACTTGCCATTCTTTCTGCCTGAAACTTTCTTCCTTTCCTTTTCTGTATGTATGTGTTTAACTCTTAGTCTTTCATACTCAGCTCAAATGTCCCTCCCTCCAGGCTCTGAGTGGGCTTTGCGGGGCCTGGGGCAAAAGAAAAACGGGAAACGATTTGCTCAAAATCGGGAAAAGGTGTCATTAAAGGTTTCACATAAAGCTTTTTCCTGTCTTTAGTAGTATCTGTCTCAACTTATCATGTTGTTTTTTATTTGGGCACTTGAGGTCTTATTTCAGAAATCCTTCCCTATCCTGATGTCTTAACATAATTCTCTTACATTTCTTGTAAAATATTTTACGTTTTGCATAGAGGCTGTTTCTAAGCTATTTTCCTCTTTGGTCTATTTATGTTCCTAAATTAATTTTACACCTTTTAATTCTATAGTTTCTTGGTAAGTAGTAACATCTGGTAGTGCTAGTTCTCCCTACTTAGTCTTCTTTTCCAAATGTATATGATGTTGTTTTCCTTTACTCTTCCCTCAGAATTCTGGGATCAAATTGTTAAATTCTATGAAAAATCCTGCAGGGATTTTAATAGCAATTCCATCCGGTTTAGAAAGTAATTTGTGGAGAATTGGCATGCTTATATTCCATGGAGAGGATGGCTCTTCCCATTTATTCAGGTCCCACTTCTCTTCTTCAGTAAGTTTTGTATTTTTTTTCCATAAAGGCCTTGTAAATATTTGTTACATTTATTACTAGGTATTTTGTACTATTTGATCCTATTGTGAAATGAATTCTTGTATTTTATTTTCTAAGTTTTATTACTGGTCCATAAGAATATCATGAATGCTAATATATAAGAATGCTAGTGGTATTCCTAATCTTGTACCTAGCAACTTTGCTGAATTTTTACATTTAGTTTTATTGATTATTAGGAAATTAGTTTAAATTTTAAATGTAGATAATCGTCGGGCAAATAATGGCGGTTTTGACTCTTCCCTTCCAATTGTGTTTCTGGTTTCTTTATCTTCTCTCATTGCCTTTGCCAAGATCACCAATACAAAGTTAAATAAGAGTTATCTTAGTGGACATATGAGTTTTGTACCTGTCTTTAATAACAGTGCTGCAAAAGTCTCAACCTTAGTTGTGATGTTTGCTCTAATTTATAGAAGCCAGGTGAAAGAAGTTTCTGTTTATTCCTATTTGTTAAGCAGTTTCCACTCTAATCTTGAGGGCATGTAGAATTTTATGAAATATTCTTTATGCATCTTTAATACAATTATTTATTTTTTCTGTTAATCTATTAATGAGGTGGATTACTTTGAATTTTTAATGTTGAACTACCTATGCAATACTGATGTACACCCTATCTGAGCTTGATGGTTTTTTTCTTTTGGTAATTGCTTGGCTAATGTTTTATTTAGAATTTTGTTATTAATGTCCATCAATGAGAGTATCTATATATATATATTTCCATCGTGAAGTAAATTGCTTGCAAAAACAGTATGGTACAGCCTCTAAGATGGCCCTCAGTATTTGCCACCTGCTGGGATTCATGCCCTTGGATGATAGCCTCCCTTTAATGTGGATTTAATGAGTTACTTCTGATGCATAAAATATGGTAGAAGCAATGGGTGGTAAACTCTTTGTCTTTCTATTTTGGAAAATATATTTATTTTACCTTCATCCTTGAATGAGTTTTAGCTGGGTGTAAAATGCTGGGTGGATAAATATTTTCCCTAAGAATTTTAAAGATATAACTTTATTTTTTCTGGTACCTATTGCTGGTGATAAACCTTCCCTCAGTCTAATTGTAGTCAATCTATCTTTCCTTCCTCGTCAATTTTAAAATTATCTCTGAATTTTGCTGTTTTCTTATAATGCATCTAGCTGTACTTCTATTTATCTGGAATACACTTTCAATCTGAGAACCCATGTTTTTCAATGGCTCTTAAAATTCTCAGTTATTATCTCTCTGTATGTTATTTATCCAACATTTCTTCTATTTTCTTCTTCTGTGGGTGGGTATTATATACATATGTTTTAGCTGATCTTTTATATGCTTTTTCTCTTAGTCTCTCTGCTATATTCTATTCCTTAGTATTACCTCACAATTCATTCAGATTGCTTTGATTATTCTAGTTTAGTGTTTATGTAATACAATGAGGTTTTTTTTGGTTTGTTTTTGTTTGTTTGTTTGTTTTTTATTGTGGGTAAAAATCAAATTTTTCACAATACATACCAATATTTGTAAAATATTTATAAATATACATGCATATATGTGCACCTGCCCACACAAATGTCACTTTATATATATATATATATATATATATATATTTATATTTATATTTTAAAAGGTGCTTAAACTACCCAGATAGTACACAGAAACCACAGGGATTCCCATGTTCCCCACCCCCCACACCTCCCACAACATCCCACACAAACATCCTTCATCAATGTGGCACATCTTCCGCAGTGGATATACACATCCTGGGGCCTCGCCACCAAGCATAGACCACAGTTCACAACGCACACCACACTCTGTCCCACACAGTTTCGCACAGTATATGCTGATGTAAAATGGCCTACATCCGTCGCCGCAATGCCACTCAGGACAATCTTACAATGAGTTTTTAAAACCATCTTTTTTGTTTTATTTCTGAATAATTTCCCCTATGTCTCCTTTGTAATGATGCTGTTCTTTTGTTTATGTCTTTGAGAAATCTAAACATAATTATTTAAAAAAATTTTTAACATGGCATATTTATTTTTATTTTGTCCTAAATAATTTCACTTTATTTCATTGGATGGAAAAGTAATTTTTTACTTTTTTTGTGTTAATTTTCTTTGTGTGTTTTGGGATTTTGATTCGTAGGCCCACTTCCAGTTGGTGCTACTTTTCTTTTTCTCTCTTCCTATCTCTACTTAGAGGTTTTGTGGTTGTCTCAGTCTAGTTCCTAAGGTCCATAGTCCAAAACCAGATCTCCCAGTGGTTCAGGGCTCTGATTCCACTGTGATTTAGGAATAGTAGAGTCCGAGGATATGTTGGCTACTCATGGTAGTTGAGACTACCCTGCTGTTTCTCTAGGCCTTCAGACTTTCATGAGCTGTAGCTTTGGGCAGCAGCTGGTGACAGTGGACTCTGCCTGTCTTCATGGGGTGGGGGAGGAGGAAAGGAGAGAGGAGAGTAACTCCCCTCACCTCTCTTCTCCTCCTGTGTCCCTGGAAACTAGTTTCCTCATTGCCTCTGCCTGCTTCTGGTACTGAGAATGGCTTTACCTCCATGTATCTCTTCAATTCCTGGTTCATAAAGATGATTATCCTATTTTTCTCTCCCATTTCTATATGTTTGGATGTGAGGTTTGTGGGTTGCTCAAAGTGTGAACTTTGAAGGTCATTTTGATAAGAAGCCTATACTCGTTTGTTACCTGCTAAAACAAATAAAAACAACCCTAAGCAGTGCATCACAAATCCACTCAACAGGTGATGTGCCTGCAGGTTGCAGCACCAGTTAAACCTTAGCCCTTCTTGCACTGTATACTATTTAATCAGCATGCCCTATCCCTGTTCAAAGAATCAGGGGAAGCTGCGGTGGTTCCAAACTTCTCCCTCTTAATAAAAACAAAACAGTAGATTACAGAAAACATTTTCTCACCAAAAGAAAGAGGTATGAAAGGACAGATTAAAATGCTCCCATTCACTCAAGTAAAGTGATCTGATGTCCTACAGTGATTTGGAAGTGAGTGAACAAAGGAGTGGTCGCAGTTTGCCTCTTCTACTGCCTCCTAGAAATAGTAGCCTCCTGCCTCTTCTTTCCACATACTGGTCATCAACTAGGGGCAGCTGATAAAAATGAGGCTTTGGCTTACAAAAAAACTGCCGTTTAATATGAGTTGTAATGGATTTTGAAAACTAGGATAAATGATACTTTAAAAATAAGCAGCTCAGAATCATACTTATGATGTTTTTCTTCCCCTTTTTGGCAGACTGGAATGGAGAAGATGAGAGGGTCTACATTTGGACTTGTTTAAAATTTGACAAAGCTGTTCTTTTAAATTTACCATCTGTTACTTCAGTACTTCAGAGTGGCTATGGTAACCGTTCAAGGATACCAGGCAGAACCATGATATAATTGGGTATGGCTTGACCCCTACTGTGTCTTTCTCGTGGAGGGAGACCAACTCATTGTGAGTCTTGTCACATTTCAAGAGAGTTTCCCTGCAAACATCTTAGCCCTCCTGTAAATGCACAGCAGAGATAAGAATTAGTTCTTACGTGTGGCATTTGAATTACAAGGTGCTAATCCTGAGAAAAGAATTCTAACATCTGAGATCATGAGTTGGATCTCCACACATACTACAGTATTTCAATATTTTTATATAGATCATAAATAACATCTAGGAATATGTTTAAACCAAGCAACTAGTCTTTATTTAAGAAAGAAGGGTCTGTACTGTGGTTTTAGATTTCATCGCTCTCCTAGAGATACTTGTATTTGAGTTAAAGACATTACTAGAAATATATTGTTGAAATGGGTTGATCTGGTTATTTTGAGACTGGGTGTGTGAATTGTTGGATAAAGCAAAGGAGTATTAGGTTTGCATCATTGAGAATTGGTATTATTATCTGGGCATAAAAGAGATATACATTAAGATCAATAAGGTTAACCTTGTAGTCCTGATAAGAATTGAATTGTAACATCAGTATGAACTCATTTATCTTTTTTAGAAGAAAAATACTTAATTTTAGCATTATCTACTAAAATGTCTAGAGGCATTGACCAATGCAATTGCAGTAAGTTCTAGAGTTAGTACCTTGATTATGTTCTTTAAATATCATTTTCCACTAAAAGAAACCAGTATTCTTGAAAAAAAAAAGGGGGGGTGCTGATTTCAAGTCTAAAGTAAGAAATGTATTAGATGAGTCAGATACTTCTTATCAAAGACTAGTAGGATTGTGTCAAAAAGACTCGGGATGGGAAGCGGCTGTGGCTCAATCAGTAGGGCTCCCATTTACCATATGGGAGGCCCCGGGTTCGGTTCCCGGGGCCTCCTGGTGAAGGCAAGCCTGCCCGCACAGCGTGGTTAGCTGACCCAGCGAGCACAAGCAGCAAGGGAGGGATAAATGAATAAATAAATAAAATCTTTAAAAAAAAAAAAAAAAAAGACTCAGGAGCCAACTTGAGTAAGATCCCACTGTCCAAAGTTCAAACAATTTAAGTACCAATAAGTATAATAACTGCCAAGGATTTAAACACATCAAATATTTTGAAATCCATTTGTTTAATAAGATATTTAAATACATTGATCACCTTCAGAGAATAAACATTGACATTATTTTGAAAACATAAATAAAGGACAAAGAACTTATTCTGCCTTTCCTATACAAATTTGGGATAACCAAATATTTAATGAAAGAAAGTATCTTTTTGTATAAGTATTCTGACTAATAAGTGAAGAAGAAATAATAGAATTAGAATACCATAGTTTATAACCCCTAATAAATTACTAACATCACAAAATGAGTCAGACATTATGCACCTCTTGATGAAAGTCTATAATTTATTTAGTCTTAAAACACACACACACACGATCAATACCAAACCTGAATTTGATCGAATTTCAATATATGAGTACTAATTTGCAGAAATACAAGAGCTTAGGAACATGTTTTAAACAAAACAATACAACAAATCCAAACTTCAGGAAACTCAGCAGGACAAGTGACCCAGCTTCTTCTTTAGCAGCAACAAAAACAAAATTGCAAGTGGAAAAAAAAAAGATGGACGAACCTATGGATTAAAAGAGACAAGAGCATATTAACCAAATGCAGTGTATACAGCTTGTTTGAATCATGATTTAAACAAGCTTAAATGGTGAGATAACATCTATGGCAGCATGCGGAAAGTGTGAACACTGACTCCATTATTGAAGCGATTAAGAAATTGTAGCTGGTTTAGGGGGTCTATTGATGCTCTAATGTCATGTTTTAAAAATGTAAATGTAATACAGTAAGCATATTTTATTAACGAACATTGAACTAGTCTCCTAAGGCCAGGGAGCAAGAGAGGGTCTGGTAGGGATCACAAGTGGAGGGTGATGGAGGTGGGAAAGGAAATTTTGTTACTTACTTTAGCCAGAATAGATATAAAGCATGTTTCTGATTTGGTTTTAATTCACCCTGAAGCCTGTATATGAGCACTTTAACAAATGAATTGATGACAATGATAAGGCACACAGATAGTGAAAAAGTTTCTAATTCATAAAAATGTATTGAAACTATGCCATATTAGAATTAAGCATCTCCACATGTATTGGAATTGAAAAGGGGCATCACATTTAGAAGGGGACAAATCTAGAGTGATAGACCAATAAGCTATGCTTCGAGAAGCATATTCAAAATAAATTAGTAGGATATGGAAAATAACATGGCTTTAAAAGATGAAATCATAATCTAAACTATTTTTATAGTAACAATGACTATAGTAAATTGGAGGTATATAATACATGTTAGGGTTAGTAAAAAATATTTTTGTTCTAGAGTTTAATCCTTGAAAGTGTCTCATGTTAAATAGGTTCCTAAAGTACATAAATTGAACTAATTCAAAAGTGACACATGCATGGTACAAAAAGTAACTTGTGGAAGAAGAAAGCTATACAAATGCAAGGTAGGGCAGAATTACTTTGTAAATGAATGGCATAAAATTGAGTCAGAGTAAACCACAAGTTAAGTAGGAGTGAGCAATGTGTCACTGTAATTCTAAAAGTTAATAAAATACTAAATTATCTGAATAAGAGAATGGCATGTGAGGCTTAGTCTGTCACTGCATTCTATTCTGGTCAGAACATCTTTAGAGTATTGTATTCATTTTAGGACCTCACAGGTGGTGAAAGAGACTCCAGAGTGGTGAATTCCAAACCTAGCTTTGCCACTGACAAACTGGGTATGCAAGGAACTACCCAGGATCTCATGTCCCCAACTCTCTTCATCTCCAGAGCCTGTAAATTGAGAGCACCAGGTCAAAATTACACTCAAAGGACAAGACAGATCTAAAACCATGTGTTCAACAGGAAAAGACTGTTATTTAAAATACTGAGGGAGCTAATCTCAGTCTTTGTATACAAAGAAATACTTTATAGGAGACCAGGAGCCACTGTCTGCAGATAAGCTATCACAGGAAAGTGTCAGGGGCCCTAGCTCATAGAGCTCTGTGGTTGAGATATGAGCTGCTCCCACCATTATTTCCTCATCTTCCTTTAGTCATAGAATCCTCACGTCCTTTGAGTGAGCACATGGCAAGAGACTACACTTCACAACCTGCCTTGCAGTTAGGTGTGGCCTGTGGGATATGAGAGGAAGGAATGGGTGCAGCTTCTACATCACATCCTTTCTTTTCCGCTTCCCTCAGGCTAGCATACCATTTATGGTGCTTGTAAGCCAGCTTTGATCATAAGATACTAGGGGATGCCACTGCAACAATATGCTCTGGACAATTTCTTAGAATAGAATATACTTCCATTCTGCTATGTGAGAAAGAATAAATTTTCTATCTTGTTTGGACCACTGTATTTTGCTGTTTCTTTGTTACAGCAACTTAGTTGTGTCCTAAAAAATATAGAAACTGGTACTGGAAATAGGGTGTTACCAAACAAAAAGGTAAACCACATGGTATTGGCTAAGTGGTTGTAAAGAGGAGAGGAGGAAATTTGTTGACCGTTTTTATTCCATGGCAAAAATTTGGCAAGATTGTCGCTTGTGCTAATTAAGGAGCCCCTAGTTCTAGGAGAAGAGATTGCAAAACAAACAAACAGAATATTTCTATCTGTTGGCTCCTCCTTACTGCATTTAATAAGATAGTGTGAGAAAGATGAAGTAAGGCAGACCTTAGCTGGTTTGGAGATAGACCTGCTCTGTTGGAGAATTATTATCTACACCGACTTGGGTTTCACTGATGTGGGCATAATGGCTAGAAGAGCCAACAGCCACTTTGCCACAAAGAGCAGATTTAAAAGTCTCTCAGGACTTCACCAGTTATTCCTCAGACAAGGGGAACCACCTCAGCTGCAAAGATCATTTAATTGAGGGAGCCAAATATAGAGACCAGTCAATAATAGAGGCGAAACTGCAAACTGGAGAGTTATGACCACCAAGAGCTTTGTTCAGATTAATTCACATGCCACTAACTAGAAGCTGGAAAGCTAAGTTTTTTGAGAAAATTTACTGCTGAAAAGGAAAACTTAAAAAAAAAAAAAAAAAAAAAAAGCTTACAGAAGCCTATGAGAGTTTGCCACGCCCCCAACACTAAGCAACCTCCTGGCCCCCAAACCCATACCAGCAGGTAGGAGGCCATGAAAGCTTTACAGTGCCAAGGAGGCCAAACTCCCCACTGCCCGCTTAAATGAGGCCATGGAAGATAGTGGAGAAGGGAGTTCCTCCTACAGAGAAGAATGGGGTCAAACCAAAGGGGATCTTTCACAATTGCTTCCTAGCAAAATTTGTTAACCACTGCAGACCACTGGTTGATATACGTTTCCCATTCTTCCTTTTTCTGATCTGGAGTTGTACTTGTAACTCTGCTGTCCCTAAACCACAGTTTTTCATTGACTATGCGGAGGAACAGATAACTGATCTTTTCAGTTTATAGGTCCCTGGGCTGTAAGGAGTCATATCAGGACCTGATTGACAGAGGCACTGAGAATCAACCAGAATCCCTAGCCTTTTTGCTGGATGAGTAATTGAATGGGACCTGGGGACATGGGACTTGAGGAGTGTTCTGTGTGAGGGAAGAAAGGAACACATGTTCCCTTGAGTAGGTGGCCAGGGGACCAGATTTGTGACAGAGCCTGCTCTTTGTCCCCAGTATCCATTCATCTTCTTCCATTAGTAATAGAAACCCCTCCAAATTTAATTGGAACTTGTGGTAAGACTACATTTCCCATCTTCCTGTTCAGCAACACCTGACCATGAATCCCAAGTTCTGCCAAATGGGAGGTGAGTGGAAGTTTTGTGTGTAAATTCTGTGCCACATCCTTAAAAAAAGAAGATGGCTGCTTTTCAGTTTCCGGTGCTGGAAAGCGGATGCAGTGCTAGGGGGTCTGCTTTGAACTTGAACTGAAAGCAGCACCCTAAGAGATGGTAGAACAAGATGGAAGGTCCCTGGATGACCTCAGAACAGAGCTGATTGCCTTTCCTGGACCACCCACCTAACTCTGAGCTATTATGGGAGAGAGAAATAAATTTCTTTTTTTTTTTTTCAGCCTGTATTATTTTGGATCTCTTTATTACAGCATCTTAGCCTATTGTCTAACTAATACATTATTATTTGGCAATGTTTGCATGCCCAGCAACAATATCATGGAGGAGAAATTTTAATATTAACTCCACATTTCAACTTATTAACAAACTTTATATTTTTAAGTAGTTTTAGACATATAGTGAAGATCCTACAGAGTTCCCATATATCCCACACCCAGTTTACCCTATAATTATTATCCCACATTAGTGTGTATGACTTTAGGCAAATCAGCTTAACTCTTAAAGCTAAGTTTCCTCAACCATAAAATAAGAGTTGGATTTAGATGCTCTCTAAGGTCCCATCCAGCTTTAAATTTATATGATTACACAGTAACCACAAGTTGTCTTTTAAACTTTTTAATTTATATATATATTAAACAGAGGAGTATGCATATGAAAAAAAATTTGTTTTTACGATTAATGAACCAATTGTTAACTAAAGAATATGTTTTATTCTGATTTCCTTCATTTTTACTTAATGTCCTTTTTCTGTTCCAGGATCTCATTAAAGATACTATATCACATTTAGTCCTCATGTCTCCTTGGCCTCTTCTTGGCTGTGACAGTTGCTCAGAATTTCCTTATTTTTTTATGACCTGGACAGTTTTGAGGAGTGCTGGTTAGGAATTATGTAGAATGTCCCTTAATTTGGATTTGTCTGATGATTTCCTCATGATTAGACTGAGGTTATGGGGCTGTGGGAGGAAGACCACAGAAGCAGAGTGCCATTCTTGACACATAATATCAAAGGTACATGCTGACAATAGGACTTATTACTGTTGATGTTAAACTTGATTATATGGCTGAGGTTATCTTTGGCAGGTTTCTCCAGTATAAAGTGACTCTTTCCCCCCTTTCCACAGTGTACTATTTGGAAGGAAGTCACTATGCACAGCCCACACTTAAAAAGTGGAAAGTTATACACCATTCTCTTGAGGTTAGAATATCTAGATAAACTATTTGGCATTCTTCTATATGGGGGATTTACGTCTTCTCCATTTATTTATTTATTCAATTATTTATTTATACTAGTATGAACTCAGTAATATTTATTTTTGACTTTGGGTTATAATTCAATATGTTATTTATGTTGTTGTTCCAAATTATTCCAGGTATGTTCACTGGGAGCACTTTCAGTTGGGGCCTGTGACCCTTTGTTGTATCTGCATCATTGTGTGTCCGTGTGTGTGTGTGCACTTCCTTACTTCTCCAGGCTCATCCTGTATATATCCTGCCCCAATCATTGAATTAGCCATTTCTGCAGGGAGCCCTGGTTCCTTTGAGTGGAGAAAGATCTGCATGCTAAGTCTGCTCACTGATACTGGAGTGTCGTTGCTTCTAGGCTTTTACAGTTGGCAGTGCAAGGAAATATGTATGTGATTCTTAAACCATGTATAGATACATATCTATAAATATTTCTGTATGTAGCCATCTGTATCTACAACAAACTAAACATGAGTTCTTACTTACATCTCCAACTCTGATCCCTTACCACATGGATCATTCTAGCCTCCTACCCTTGCTTATCTGAACCCTCCCACTCCAACAGAGAGAAACCTGGATCCCACCATCTACCATAGATTTACTTAATTGTTCAATTCCAAAATACATGACCCCATAGGAAATAAGTTTACCAACTAGAGTGCAGTACTTATGTACAGTTGCCTTTGCCTTTAGTCTTACAGTCTCTACTCATTTCCAAATTTACTTAGGTCAGCACTTTTCCCTCACCTCCTCCAGTAAGGTTTTTTCATACATTTGTAACACATTTAGTCTTTTGTCACATTTTATATTCTATCCTGGTATCTCCCTGTCCTGCTCTCCTAAATGACATTTTAAATTTAGTTTAGTAATTAATTAAATTTGGCTCATTTAGTCAATTAATTTAATTTTTAATTTAATTTAGTAAGGCTTACTCTTTGTACTGTAAGTTCTATGGATTTTAACAACTGCACAGTGTCATGTATAGACCATTACAGTATTATACAGAATACTGTTACCACCCTAAAAATCCCTTAGGTTTAATCTATTCAATTTTGCTCCAAAACCCCTGGCAATCACTGTTTTTTTTTACTATTTTTATAGTTTTGCCTTTATTCAGAAAATCATATAAACAGAATCATACAGTATATAGTCTTTTCATACTGACTTTTTTTCACCTAGCAATATGCATTTAAGGGAGGTGTGGCTCAAGCAGTTGAGCTTCTGCCTCATGAATGTGGGAGGTCCCAGGGTCAGTTCCCAGTGCCTCCTGAAGAAAAACAAAAACAAATAAGAAGCAAAACAAATGAAAAACCAACTCGGGGAAGCTGATGTGGCTCAGTGGTTGAGTGCTGGTTTCCCACATTTGAGGTCCCAAGTTCAATCCCCTACCCCCGTACCTAAAAGAAAAAAAAAAATGCATTTACAATTCATCAATGACTTTGAATGGATTTATAACTCCTTTTACTCTCCTTTAACAATGAATAGTTTTCCACTGTATGTATGTACCCACAGTTTGTTTACCCATTCACCTATTAAAGGACATCTTGGTTGCTTCCAGTTTTAGACAATTATAAAGAAAGCTGCTACATACATTTCTATGCAGGTTTTTGTGTGTGTGTACATGAGTTTTTAAATCTGCTGGCTAAATACCTAGGAGCATGATTGCCTGGATCATATAGTAAGACTATGCTTAGTTTTGCAAGAAATTGCCAAAATGTCTTCCAAAGTGGCTGCACAATTTTGCATTTCTACCGGGAATAAGCGAGACTTCCTTTTTTTTTTTTTTTTTTTTTTATTTTGGGTAAAAATCAAAATTCTCACAATACATACAAACATTTGCAAAATGATATATAAATATATATGCATATATGTGTATTTGCTTACAAAAATGTTATTTATATATATATATATACATATATTTTAAGAGGTGCTTAGATTACCTAAAATATTACACGGAACCCACTGAGATTCCCATGTTGCCCACCTCCCACACCTCCCACTATATCCCACACAAACATCTCCCACAGTGTGGCCCACCAACCTCAATGAACTTACACATCCTGGAGCCTTGCCACCAACCATAGACCACAGTTCACACTGTAGACCACACTCTCTCCCACTCAGATCTGAGTGGTGTGTGCTGATTTAAAATGGCCTACATCCATTGCCACAACCGTACTCAGGACAACCTCCAACTCCCAAAGAAGCCCCTGTATTTCAACTGCTCATCCCCTCCCTACCCAAAATCTGTCAAGTGGCCACTGGCTCCACCTCATTGTTATAATTTCTTGCATTGCAAGAATCACCATATGTGAGCAAGAGAATACCATCAAGTCCACTCTAGTCCATAGTTCTTCCCCCAATCCAGAGGCGACTGGGATGGTGATGTCCCCTCCAACTCCAAGTGAGAGAGGGCTTATATCCCATGGATATGGTGGGTGGGATGATCCTGCCTGCAGATGCAGGCCCTCTCCATTCCCTGGGATGGCCATTTCCCATCGTTGTCTACTCACCAGGTGACTTGGATGAGTCCATTGAGCTGTAGGGTAGGAGTTGCAGCTCCACCTAGATTTCATGCACACCTGGCACATAGGTAGGCGGGAGGCTCCAGTCTCTGGAAGTATACCTAAGAAACTCCAGCATCACATGTAAGTTTGAATAGAAGGGACTGGTGAACCATGTGCAGGGAGGACTTATTTGAGTCTAATTCTGTCACTCTCAGGAGCACAGATTCCAAAATAGAACCCACTGATAAGGCATCAGTCTCTGGGGCTATCCCCCCTTATATAGGACCAGGGTGTCTCCGGAGCTCTCAGGAACCCCACTGAGTGGGGTGATAGGCACTTAGATGTTCTATGAGCTCCTACTGAGGTGTGCGTAAGAGTTACCTCTGGGATGACCTCCCGACTCTCTTTGAAGTCTCTTAGTCACTTAAACTCATTTGTCTTTACCATTTCCCCCTTTTATTCAAGGTCTTTTTCCAGTTGTGTTGCCAGTTGGCACTTGGGAAAAGTTTTCAATTAGCAATAATCGTGCCTCGGATAAACCTCATTGGCTACGATACTGCCACTGCACAAAGCTGCCAGTTGGCACTTGGTATTAATCCCTCGTTGCCAGGGAGGCTCATCCCCGGGAGTCATGTCCCACGTTGGGGGGAAGGTAATGCAATCATATGCTGAGTTTGGCTTAGAGAGAGGCCACATTTGAGCAACAAGGAGGCTCTCAGGTGGCAACCCTTAGGCACCCCACAACTGCAGGCTAAGGCGAGACTTCCTCTTGTTCTGCATCATTGCTAGCAATTGGTCTTGTCAGTTGTTTGGATTTAGCCATTCTTTTTTTTTTGAAAGTTGACTTTTTATTATTTAGAGCATCCTCTTGCTGAATGCTGGCCAGCAATAATATCACCATCAAATTACATTTTATAATTACATTATCAAGTGCTATATATTCAATATATAGAAAGAGTATGTATACATATTCAATAAACATATTCAATGAATAAACAATATCAGCACACTAAACATATGATTTATTTTAAGTGCATGTTGTTTTCAGATAATAAAAAAACACACAAACTCTATTGGCAGCAACTATAATACATACATAGTTATTTGAAAGATAGTTTTAAAGTTATCATGTAGTAGTGGAATATAATTTAACAAAATACAAATGACATTGTAGCATAAAGCTCTGTGGTTGAATAAGCGGTAACTTAGAGGAAAATACCATCCGAGATAGGCTTTGAAATTAAAGATGTTTTCTATTAGAACAATTTATTCTTTCCTTCCTAAAAATGGCAACTATGGACATTAAAATGTTAGAAAGGTTCCTGAAATTTTTAGAAAAGAAAGAATGAAATTTCAGTAGTAGTAACAGATGAGATCAGACTTTATCATGGTAAACTGAAAATTAATCTGTTGGTAGCCAAGTGATACAATGCTCTTTTTTTAGAGACATAAAGTATATTACATTCAAAACCATATAGCAGACATCTCAAAAGTTTACTCATTAAATATAGTTTACTTCTTACAAATCTCTTTTTGAAAATGCAATTCAGATATATTGAAACCTCAGAAGTTTGAATTCAAAATGAATTATAAATGCAGTAGTCAGGGAAATTATATTAGAGTGCTTTCTTCATATCTGTATAAATCAGGATGTACTGCTGTCTGTGATACAGTAGGAAAAGAGTGATTCTAAATATATCCATGTACATGCAGAAAAATATTTTACTATTTGAGGCAGCCCATAGATTTTAGCCATTCTAATAGGTATGTAGTTGTATCTTATTGTTGTTTTAATTTCTCTAATGACAAATGATGTCCAGCATATTTTCATATATTTGCCATCTCTATATTTCCTTTGCTGAAGTGTCTGTTATGATCTTTTGTCCATTTTCAATTGGGTTGTTTATTTTCTTACTTCTGAGTTTTCAAAGTTTTTTGTATACTTCAGATACAAGTCCTTTATCAAATACGTCTTTTGCAAATATTTTCTCCCAGTCTGTGGCTTGTCTTTTCATTCTCTTAACACTGTCTTTCACAAAGCAGAAGTTTTAAATTTTAATGAAACCCAGGCTATCAAGTTTTTTCTATCATGGATTGTGCTTTTGGTATTGTATCTAAAATCTCTTCACCATACTCAAGGTCATGTAGATTTTCAATAATGTTTTCTTTGAGAAATTTTATAGTTTTGCACTTTGCATTTAGTCTATGATTCATTTTGAATGAATTTTAATGTCTGTGTTTTTTGTATTTTGTTTTGTTTTGTTTTTGCATATGAATGCCCAACTGTTTAAGCACCTTTTGTTGAAAAGACTATTTTTTTCCTCCATTAAATTGCTGTATGCCTTTGTCAAAAATCAGTTGACTATATTTGACTCAATTCAATTTTAACCTGTTCCTGAAATCAGCAATATCCTTACTGACACAAATCTAAAAGGTATAGATGAAGTCTACTTAAATGTCAAGATGCTGTTAATGTAGTTTTTAATGATCCATGATGAAACTAACATGCTCTGTCTCTTGGCTCTCTCTCCAACCTCATCTCTTCATGTTTCCTAACTCCAGCCTTCTGGCAGTCGTTCTGATCCCAAACTACACCAGCCATTCCTCAGGTCCTAAACATTTCCTTATGGGAGACCTTTAATCAAATTAGCCTTTAGGAGCTGATGGGCCCCTAATACTCATGATCTATTTTAATAAAATTCCTAATTCTCTCTTGTTTCTCTTAGATCAGAAATTATGTCACTTTACTGTTTACTGTTTCTGTCTGGAAAACAGAGAGGAAACTGATTCGTAGTGCATCAAATGAGGTGAGAGACTGGATTTGGATGTTATTATGGCCCATTGATTCTATTCTGGTTCAGAAGCCTGTCTCCCTTCCTGCTTTGAAGCAGTCACTTGGTCATGCCCAAAAGCTCCTTTGTCAAGAGAACAACTTTAGTCTGGGATCCAGGCCTGGGTGGTATAGCCCACTCCTTGGCAGGAATTTGAAATCAGTGGGAATAATATATGAATATTGCCATGCATGAGGAATAGAGGAATATATATATGTACACTCACACACACACATATCATTATATTTGTGGTCTGATCTTGGAAGGTTCTAAGATATTTCCCTCTGGAAGCCTTTTCCCCAGGCTGGCTCCTTCTCATCATTCAAATCTTACTTGAATATCACTTCCTTACCTGACCACATTATTTTTAAAACTAAATCAAGGCACTGTGTATTATTTCCTTCATTGCTCACAGAAATTACTGGGTTTGTTTTCTGTCTTGCAAATTGGCCCCAGCCCCACTCCCACAATTAGAATGCAAGTTTCATGAGGGCAGAGAACTTGGCTGTTTGGGTCATCACTGTATCTCCAATGCCTGAAATAAGGCCTAGAACACAGGTTCTCAATGAAGACCTTTTTTTTCAAGTATTGAATAATTGTTCCATTGAACAATTTAATGCAGGATGGTAGATTATAAACCATGCATTTTTTTCCTATAGAGCCTAAAAAAACTGGCATTTGAATGTTTTCGTGAGAAGGCTGCATCAAAGAGAATGGAGAGTCAATGAAGTTGCAAGATTCTTTCCAAACTGACATTTTTTTTAAAGCATTGGGAATCATATTAAAATACTTTAATTACATTCATGAGCTTTACATGTTTAGCACATTTATGATACTTCTACATGTAGAAGTTTGAAAGTTCTCCTCTAACCCTCATTCAGATGATTTGAGTAAATTACAGATGCCACAGAGATCTCTGTCGGTTACTTTTCATATATACATTGTTTTGGCTGTACAATGGTAAAGTTGTACTTCGACATTTTCCATATGTAATCTCAACATTATACAGCTGTATAAAGACATCACATACAGATTCAGTATGTACACCTATTCAATTTACAACAGCTAGAGGCAAACACGAACCAGTGTAAGGTAATTTCTTTTTATATACGACACATAATCCTTGAAGAAAAAGGGTAGAGTCCACGAAGAATTATCCATTTCAGGTCTGATCATCTGTTTCTGTGATATTCTTTGTGAAGAAGTTATTTCAGTTGGCAAGATTTCTATATTTCACTGACCAAAAGCAGTGACTAATGATAAAAAGAGTTGCTTTCAAATGCATAAACCATAATGGTCCATGAAACTAAGCAGTGGACTGCTCCAAGATACTAGTGCTCTGAAAGCTGCTGGTCTAAGAAGGACACGTGTCCAACCTTAATGATGCTACTACCTGGGAACAAGACAATGAGATGACTGATTGCTCTGAGAATCAAACTGGATGCATGATTCATCCATTTGGATGTTCCCCCCAAAATCTTAATACTTGAATTCTCAAATGCTACAGGCAGTCAGTTACACACTCTTCATCAGAGTGTTCTGGAGACTTGCTTTCAGATGAAGAGGTCCTGGCATCTTCAGATAATTTGTTCCTTGTGTTATCCTGCTCCACTTCACATAAACAAACATCATTAGCGCCTTTGGCGCTCCTTATATGTACTGTTATAGTCTTCTCTGGGAACTGGAGCAGCCACTCTGGTTTGTGCTGGAGTTTTAACTGCAATAACAATCTGTTCATGGAAGGTTTGAATGCTATGAATATCTTGCTACGTCACATATGCTAGTTTTTCATTTTCTTTGACATCTGTTAATTCAAACAACTGCTGTGCACAATCCTTAATTAACTCACCCAAAGCATCTTCCATTGCTGATAGAAAGCTCCTTCTGTAGCTTCTTTTGCTGGGGTATTGCTCCAAAATCGCTAAGATCAGATCATTTCCACCGAATATGATTCTTAGATTTTTTTTTCAAATAGGTCCATGCTAAGACATCGGTGATGTCATGTGCTCTTCGTTTTCATGCTCCCGGTTTTGTTGCAACCTTGTTTAAGTCAGCAATACCTCCAGGAGCAGATCTGACAAGATCCATAGATTTTCGAGTTAAATAAACCAGTGATACATCAAAACGAGGCCTCTTCACTTTCAGAGCTTTTTTCATGGACACACACTGCATATTATCTTCTAAATTAATTCTTATTTTAGATGGCAGCGGGCTGTCCACGTTGACTGGGTCACAGTACCAGCGGCCCCTCGTACCCCGCGGACGCTCCCGCCTTCTTCCTCTTGGCTCCAGGCCTCCCCGACGCGCGGGTGCCCAGGGGCCAGGACCGCACCGGGTCCCATGGGCGCGTGGGGATGCCGCGGGCGAAGCCACTCGCAAGCAAACGCGCTCCCACCCCCGCGAAGCTGAGAGCAGCGCCACGGCGCCACCATCTTCCCCAAGATGACATTTTGTAAGGTAATGATGTTTAGTTTCTTATAGTAATAAGGACAGGGCACCATTACTTAACACATGCTTTTGAAAATTCCAGTAATATCTCAAGAGCTAGTCTTCTAAACTCCACATTTTAAACAGGAGGGCAGATACATGAGAGAAAGTGAACTGCCCAAGTTAAGTTCCATATGGGAACTGTTGAGTCTATGGCATAGGTGGAACTCTAAAAGCAATTTATTTACACTGCATACCAAAATAATCAATACATTTGGTAATACAAAGAGATATCAACACCATTGTTAATTTGCCTAGATGTAGACTTCTTTTGATAGAGCTCTGAATCAAGCCGGTAGGAAAATGAGCTACTCACTCACAATGTTCTATCATAGTAACCAAGTCAAGAGAGAGTAGACCATGCCATCACTCCCACTTAATTATACAAATGATTGCAATCAAACAAGGAAGTACAGACTATTTAAATAAATTCTTATTTCTTGGCCATATTAAAAGAAAGAATACTCTTTTAACAGTCTATTTCTGAGATTGTTTTCTTTCATTTTGGGTTTTTAGAAGAATATTGCCATGTTGCAGCAATTCATTCTCTTTTAGAGACCTCTCTTAATTTGTAACAGAATTCAGGACCAGGTATTCCTCGATAAAGGCAATCGTGTCTGGGAAAAGACCACCAAATCATAACATAATTAATTGGTTGAAAAACAAAAAAAAAAGCACTGAGATCTTCCAAATTGTTTTAGGGACATGTCATTCCTATGATGCAAATAAAATCAGACATAATGAAGTGGTTTTGGTGAATCGGGAACCTTTTCATTTGATATTTATTCCATTTTGACAACCAGATTTTGTTTTAATTTAGTGAATTATCATAGAAGAAAGAGTGCATTAAACAGCTATAGAAAAATGAGAAATCTGTTCCTTTTAGTTTCTTTTAATGACGCATTAAAAAGTAGAATACTTTTTAAATGATATTCAAATGATTTTTAATTACTATAAAGGCATTGAGATGTTAATATTATTTAAATAGAAAGGATGGAACTATTCCATCCAACCTTCTCTGCAATGAATTTCAACTCTTAGGAAATTATTTCTTTTGATCCACTCTGATAGTGTGTAATAAAAGAACAATAAAACATATGGCTCAATTACCACTGCATCTCATCAAGCATGAATTAATGAATATAAAATTATTATTAATTGTTTCTCTGGCTCCCTCTTCATAGAACAAAAATTATACATTGCTGTATTTTGATAACCATTTTTTGTTTAATTCTTTGTGGACCAGTCTCAAAAAGGAACAGATATTTGAAATCATTATACAGAAGAATAATTCTTAGAATTTATCATTATTTGGATAATAGATGGTCATTTTTAAATTTCCATAGTTTATGTCAGTTTTTCACAACTGCCTTACAACATTTCTAGAATTTTCCCTTCCTTCATTGTTCCATTTTCCTCACCTTGAGAGACACTTGCAAGTTATATATAGAATAGTTTAAAAGTTCAATTTCTCAATTTTAAATAATAATACTAGTTCTTCACATATGATTATTAATTTTCAATTCCCTAAGAAAAATCTGTTTAAAAATAAAACTAGAGCTTGTACACTTAAAAAAAGAAGCTGGGGAGTGGATGTGGCTCAAGCAATTGAGTGCCTGCCTCCCACCTGGGAGGTCCCGAGTTCAGGTCCCCGTGCCCCCTAAAGAAGACAAAACAAATAACAATAAATAGACAGTGAGTGCAAACAACAACCAAAAAAAAAAAACAATCAAAGAGACAAGGGAACCATCTGGGGCAGGGGGGAATAAGTTAACCAGAATATCAGAGAGTATAATACATTATGTTTGCTATAATTGATACAATTAATGTTAGAAAATGAACTTTTGGGAGGGTGTGGGAGGTGTGGGGAATGGGGCATATGGGAATCCCTATATTTTTTGTGTAACATTTATGTAATCTAAGTATCTTTTAAAAAATAAATATATATATATTAATAAAAAAAGAAAATGATCGTTATAGATACTCCACAAAAAGATTCTTGTCATTTATATTCATTTTATTTTTTATGTCTTCTGTAAACATAAAGTGCTTTATAATATGAATATATTTAACATGCTAAAGAAAG
Source organism: Tolypeutes matacus (assembly GCA_026826555.1). NCBI lineage: Eukaryota > Metazoa > Chordata > Mammalia > Cingulata > Chlamyphoridae > Tolypeutes > Tolypeutes matacus. Next base: position 28,576,639 of record JAKSZT010054334.1, read on the forward strand.
TGCCTTTGTAGACCATAACCATTATTTCTCACTCATTACAGTATTCACAGATTTTTGAAATACAGGCAAAGAAAATTTTAAAAATCATATGTAAACTATATGTTGATCTGATTTTATCTATCACCCATAAATCAGTTTTTGTTTTTTTAAAATGCATTTTACAATAATTATATCTGTCACAAGCTAAAGTATGACTAAGGTTAAAAATCTCTAGATGGTCTATCTAGTTCAATATGCTTAACACATATACATATATGTTTCTAAAGAGTAAACTGAAACTTGCTTTAGAATCAGGGAATTGGGGTATAGACAGGGACTTTTAAAATAATTTTGTGCAAAGCCCTTCAGGTTACCGGTAATGGTACAGAGATTCAGAAAGATTACGTTAATATCCAAGATTCATGCCACTCTGTATGTTAACATCCTTCTGTTTTACTGGAAATTTTTTATCACTATTTCTTTTCCATTTACAGGAAATATATCTTCCTTGACAGTTTTTTAGTATGTTAATAATGTCTGTGAATCCAAATTCTTAAGGGAATAAATGTGAGAAAATGAGAAACTTGGTTATAATGTAAACTATGACCCACAGCCTGAATATGTGGCAAGAATGAACTTGGTTAGAGTTGCCAGCAGTGGACCTGGTTAGCGTTGACAACACTCACTGCCATCAGAGGCATTGTTGTTTTGACACTGGTAACTGAAACCATTTGAATTTTTGATTTTTAAATCTAGCCAATAACAAGATAGTTCCCCCTATGTATATGACTTTATTGAAGGTAATTAGATTAGTTTGTGCAGTAGGAAAGTGTCATTTGCATATGAACCAGCTTCAGTGTAAAAAGCTTTTATAGAATACATATTCTTAAAATAAAATTTTAAGCTTTTAATTCCTTATTGAATGAATACTTTTCATCTTGATCTCCATGTGTCAGATTTATTGAAACCACTTTGCTGAAAAATTTAAAGAGAAAAACAGTTAGATACACAAATTCAGGACAAAAATGATCCCATAAGTAAAATTTTAAAAAATAATCATCTATCAAGTGGACAGCAGTGGATTAAGTATACAACCCTTTCCTTCTATTCCTGCATTTATCACTATGGCTTTTGATCACTCTGTATATGTACCAGACGCCTGGTATGCATATTTATGAGAAGCCTTATAGTCATGTTTTAACAATTTATAAATTTATATGCCAGCATGTACTTTTAAAAAAGGTAAGGCCTATAAGTGCATATAGGCAGGGAGGAAGACACAAAGACTTCTGAATCTTTTGGTAACCACACTTCGTAAGCTGTATCATGGACTTCTGGGAGCCTGGAAGTTTTAGAGCTGCAGCATGCACATCAAGATCCTTGATATAATGCTTAGATATTGATAAGTCTAATGAAATTAGGACAAAAACTGAATATGAGAACTGGCTGGGTAAAGCAGAAAATAGAAGGCAAAGCATGAATATAATTAGGCTTGTTTTTGTAATTGATTCTGCAGCCTGATGGAACGTGGGTTTCTGAATATTTTTTAGAGCATTTTCCAGATGTAGCCTCTCAGTACCTCATTAGTATCAACACTTGTCATTAAATTCCATGCTTTGACTCCCATGTAGGAGTCTCACATGTGCCTCTTCCATTCACTACACCAACAGGACAGCAGGGGAAATGCCTTTTACATAGTGCTGTTGACCAGCTACTCAATATCATTTTGGTTACTTTATCCCCTTACTATTGAATTTTAAAAGAGAATGTTGATACTGGCTTTTAAAAATCAAGTTTCATAGTATTTTATTTTTCGAATTTACTGGGCAGTGTGCACATCTTTTAAATCAACTTTTAAAATTGCTTAGTTTATAGAAAGTGTTAGTCAAAAATACAGATCCTTAATGTTTTCTTCTCATGTTATTTATGCTAATTGAGTCCTAATGATAGTAATGTTAGTCTCGAACTGATAAAATACTTAGATGGTATATTTAGTATAGAATTACAAGGAATTAACTATACATTTTTTATTTAAAAATAACATTAAAAGGCATTTAACATAAAACAAAAAGTATATTCAAATGCAAGTATAAAAACTCATTAACAGAAATGGACTCCAATAGAGGGGCCACTGAAATATGTGAACAACTATTTGAGCAGAGAAGATCTGTTTTTATTTGGAAAAAAAATTGAAATTTTTAAAAAGTAAATCCTCTAGTTACTTAGGTATATCTATGTCTGTTCTGATATCCAAAGACAATATAAATGTTGACTGATGTTATGTACCATAAAATGAAATTCTACCAGAGTATAACTATTTGCATTATACCAGAGTATAACTATTTGTTTTTAACAAAATATAATTAATAAAATATCTCTACTTTATTGAAATATATAGTTTTGAACAATACTAAATGCTCATTGATGTTAGCAAAAGGGATAGTTCCTTACAGAGCTTCAGACTTACCCAAAACCTTAGAGTAACAGGGTTCACAGTGTATTGTCTGTCTATAAATCCAAATACTGTCACCTGCTTGTAAGTTTTCTAAAGGCTGTTTGCATATTTCACACTAAAGAAAAATAAAACAATATATAAAGTTTGCATTATATACAAAGCCCAAATTCTTAGAGTAATAGTAATAGGATTGAAATTCCCTTTCATTCACTCAGTACCATCCTCCATAGATGGAGCTTCAAGAAAAACCACTGGGAAAATGAGTGTACTTGTCTGTAATCCATGTGCCTAATTTTTCAAGTAAATTCTCACAGCATCTCCCTACCATGAAAGTACATTTTAGGGTATATCTACCACCTGAAAATTTGTACCTAACTCACAATGGAGTTGATAACAATTTTCAAAAATTGGTTATAACAAGGCAAGCTCACCACTAGATATCTGAAACAAAAACACAAAGCTGCATTTATTGTTCTCTTATGCAAGGGAGAGCTCTGCTGTCCAGGTAGATCCACACTGAGCAAAACAAACTGCTGGTCTCAACATAGGGTTTGGGGAAGAGTTTGTTTGGTTTGTGGTTACAGAGGCAAGAGAGAGTTGACATTTACTTTAGAGGTGTGCTCTCTAGAGCAAGTCCACTGTTGATGGGCTGACTTTCAAAATGTGAGGCTGTCACTGATTGGCTGGCTTTGGAGGCATGTTCACTGAAGCAAATTGTCATTGATAAATTCAATATGTTTCAACCTGTTCTGATGGTTCTCTATTACCATGGCTATGGAACTATCATTCTTTTCTTAGGAATGTGGGGACATTCTTATTCTCAGTTAGTTTGCATTTTGTAATTAAATTAAAAATGGAAATGAATCCTCCAAAATCCAAGAAATGAAAATCATTCTTATGTACTGAAAGCAAGTATCAGGAGAATTTTCTTGTTTTAAAATGTTTTCTGCATAACAATTTTAAACAGAGAGCTATAGACTAACTTGTGTTTAATTGGGTAAATTTCATTAACTAAAAGAAAGAAATTTCATTGTCTCATAATTAAATGGTGATTCGGAGTCCAGATTATATTTTTAATGAATTATATATATTTATACAGCTTATATATGTCTACATACTCTCTCTATAAAATTCTATATATTTATGTTTACACTAAATTTTGTATAAAATAGAACTTTTCATTTTTGCCTAAAATGAGGCATCGTGTTTCTGACAGCTGTGTGTCACCGTTTGAAGTTAATTGGAGGAGAAACAGTCAGGTGACAAAGTATTACATTTACTTGCCTGAATTAGATCGTTGCAATCAACCATAAAATGTGAAGCACTAGAAAGGACCCATAGATGTGGGCAACTGATTCTCAAACTGACTGCAAATTAGAATGACCTATGGAGTTTTAAAAAATACCAATGTCCAGGAGTTGTCTTTGAGATTCTTGATTTAAGTGATCTGGGATGGGCCCCAGCATCCATTTTTTTTCTTATTGTCCCAGATGATTATAATGTGCAGTCAGGGTTGAGAACCACTGATCTAGTCAACTACCTCATTTTACAGATAAGGAAACTGAGGCCGAGGTAATTTAGATGATGGCCCAAGGTCACACAGCCATAGTTAGTGGCAGAGCCAGCGTGAGAACTCAGGTCTTTTGACTCCCAGTTTAGTGCTCATTCAGTCATACCAAAAACTATGTTATTGACCCACCCAATTATATTGGGAGAATTAAAAGAAAGAGCACATGAAAGCACAAACAATGAAACACTCTACTATTGTAAGCTTTACTATTATTTTACTAAGCCACAATTAATTATAATTAAGCATGCTCTCAAAAGCAGACTGTTTCAACTATTGTTAAACTCATCAGTACTAATTTCATGATATAACGACCTGCTAGTTTTCTTCTCAACAATTTCTTTTCCTTTTTGGATTTTATTATATATTTTATGTAATAAGTGATTCCTTAAAATGTTGCAAAAAACTTTCATCAAGAGAACAAGTGTTTATCTTTTTTACAGATTTAAATCTGTGGAGTAAGAGTGAATATATGTGTTGGAATTAACTCTAAGTCTAAAGCCAATATGGTAATTGCAAACTTTTGAGGTTCAGGCTACAGAACTCTGAGAAATATTGAAGCAGTATGTTATTGATAAGGATGATAGTGCATCTGAAACCTTTAAATCTGTCCTATGTATTTCATTAAATAATTATTTTTATTTCAGTCATTATGAAGTTTTATATTTAGTTAAATGAAATAAACATATCCTTACCTTAAAGCAAGTGGAATGGCAGCAAATCTGTAATTCGTCTAAAATCATTTTAGTTTCTGTGCCCAAGGGTTTTCGACAGTAAGTGCACATATCTCTTTCAATGACAGACCTATAGAGACACAAACAATTAAAATTACATTTGTCATCATACAAAAGACAGATGTAATTCCCCATAAAATCCTGTGGAAATAAGTTATTTTTGAAATTGTGTAAAATTAAGGAAAATTCAAGGTTTACTTCTTCTAGTAATAGGATTGATTTTTCTAGTAACCTCAAAATGATGTCAAAGAATTAACATGAGGGAAAGTCAACACATTTATCAGCAATTAAGAGTTCATCTGGGATACCATAAAGATGCTCACGGTTTCCTAATTGAACTAGGTATAGAGTATCCCTTTAAGCTAGAAGGGTTCTTGTTTATTTATTTTTAGAAGGGTTTTTAATTATTCACTTACACATATCATTTTACAGATTATATGGAAAAAAATTGCTGCAGATTTATATAAATTTTTATTTCTCAAAACATTCAGTAAACCAAAAGTGGACATCCATTGAAGAATCTGTTAGTAAATTCTTAGATCATGGGTCTATAATACTCTACACTCTAGGGTCATGAGTCATCAAATCACTCCCAATAACACTTTTCTTGTTGTCATTATAAGACTTTGAATGTTGGGATGCCAATCATGACAAAATTTATATTCTTCAAAAAGACATAACCCCACCATAAATCCAATGGTGGAAAAAAGTTTTGTTTTTTATTTTTGGGAAAAAATGATCAAGAATAAATGAGGTAGACCACTTCCAGGAAGATGGCAGACTAGAAAGACACAGGACTCTCTTCTCCTCCAGAAAAATCAGGGAATCACAATGGCAGAACTATGAGTTGAAACCAGGAGCTGCTGCTGCCAAGACCCTCCTCACTAAAGACACTTTAGAATTCTCAGGCCTCTGGGATTACAACTATAGACAAAGGGGGCTCCAGGGATCCACCACCCCAGGAAAGGGGAGAGAGAGGAATACAGCCTAAGACTGCCTCAGCTTTTGATTCACAGATTTGGTCTGCTGTGTCCCAGGAGCCCTTCCAGGCTGGGTGGGGCCACACCATTTTTTGCCTTGGGAGCTGGCAAAGGGCTAAAGATATATGACACTCCCAATATCCTCCTCTACTAAAAGGGACTGATTATTGAGGATACAGAGGGGAGTGGAAATATTTCTGACCCTGTAAATGGAGGAGGCTGCCAGAGAGGGATGGAGAACTGTCACTGAATAAGTTTGAATTACAAGGTTCTTAGCCTTCAGGCTAGAAGCTCTATTACGTTGATCTGGTCTGTGTTGCAACAAATACACTCCAACCAGGCACTGAACTGAGAGCTGCCAAAAAGCAACATCTGCTGGCAGACCAAGGAAGTGCATGCGAGAAAATTGAAAATAAGTAAAAAAGGCTTTTTCCAGCCCCTATAGCCTCCCTCCCCAAGGCCCAAGGAAGCCGGTCTGCAACCATTTACTGGGTCCAGAGGCCTGTTTTGAGAAACTAGCAGGGACAATTCTAACAATCCCGGTTGAGCCAAGAATCAAAAAGCAGTGGTAACACACAGCTTCCTGCCACTAAATCCCTACAAAAGAGACAGAAATTGAGCATCTGAGTAAACTACATCCTAATTAGATTTCTAGACATCAGAAAAAATTATGAACCCTATTAGGAAAATGGAAGACATGGCCCAAGAAAAGGAAAATATCAAAGCCCAGACGAAACACAGGATTTGAGAGAACTAATTAGCGAGAAGCATACAAATTTCCAAAATGAAATCAGTGAGTTGAAAGACAATGTGACTAAAGAGATAAATGACATCAAGAAGATACTGAGCGAACGCAAAAAAGAATTTGAAACACTGAGCAGAAAAGTAACAGAGCTCATGGGAATGAAAGACACAATAGGTGAGATTAAAAACACATTTGAGGCATACAACAGCAGACTCGAAATGATAGAAGAAAGAATAAGTGATACCGAAAAACAGAACAGCTAAAATTGAAGAGAGAAAAGAATGGAAAAAAAGGAGCAGGGGCTCAAGGAGTTGAATGACAACACAAAATGCAACAACATACGTGTCATGGGAGTTCCAGAAGGAGAAGAGAAGGGAAAAGGGGCAGAAAGAGTATTTGAGGAAATAATAACTGAAAATTTCCCAACTCTCATGAAAGAAATGAACTTACATATCCAAGAAGCACACCATACCCCAATCAGAATAAATCCAAAGAGACCTACTCCAAGACACATACTACTCAGAATGTCAAATGTCAAAGATAAAGAGAAAATTCTCAGAGCAGCAAAGGAGACACAAACCATCACGTACAAAGGACATCCAGTAAGACTTAAGAGATTTCTTTTCAAAAACCATGGAGGCGAGAAGACAGTGGTGTGATGCAATTGGGATACTGAAAGAGAAAAACTGCCAGCCAAGAATTCCTTATAAGGCAAAATTGTCCTTCAAATATGAAGGTGAGTATAAAATACTCACAAACAAACAGAAACTAAGAGAGTTTGCAAAAAATAATCCACTTTTGCAGGAAATATATTAAAGGAAGCCTCAGACCCTGAAATAAAAAGACAGGAGAGAGAGGCCTGGAGGAGAGTATAGAAGAAAGAATAGAGAAAGGATAACCAAAAGAGTAAAAAGACAGACAAAAGTATGATAGGACATAAGAAAACCAAAAAATAAAATGGTGGAAGTAAAAATACATTTAGAGTAATATCATTGAATGTGAATGGATTAAACTTCCAGTTCAAAAGATACAGGCTGACAGAATGGATAAAAAACATAAGTCAGCCATATGCTGCTTACAAGAAACTCACCTTAGAATCAGGGATACAAAACAGCTGAAAGTGAAAGGCTGGAAAAAGATACTCCATGCAAATAGTAACCAGAAAAAGAGCACGGGTAGCTATACTAATATCAGACAAAACAGACTTTAAATTCAAAAAAGTTATAAGAGATACAGAAGGCCATTATATATTAATAAAAGGGACAATCCACCAGGAAGATATAAAGTCACAAATATCTGTGTACCTAACCAGAGTGCCCCAAAATACATAAGAAAAACTCTGGCAAAACTGAAGGGAGAAATAGACACCTCTACAAAAATCGTTGGAGACTTCAACACCCCACTCACATCATTAGATAGAACAACTAGACAGAAGATCAACAAGGAAACATAAAACTTGAACAATATAATAAACGAGTTAGACCTAACAGACATATACAGAACAATGCATCCAAACTCAGTGGGTTATACATTCTTTTCAAGTACCCATGGATCTTTCTCTAAGATAGACCACATGTTAGGGCACAATGCAGGTCTCAATAAATATAAAAAGACTGAAATTATACAAAGCACCTTCTCAGATCATAATGGAATGAAACTGGAAATTAATAATAGACAGGAAAAAAGTAAATTTGCCAATGTGTGGATGCTGAACAACAAACTCTTAAATAATCAGTGGGTCAAAGAAGAAATTGCAAGTGAAAGCAGTAAATACATTGAGACAAACAAAAATGAACACAATTTATCAAAACTTATGGGATATGAAGGCAGTCTTGAGAGGGAAATTTATAGCCCTAAATGCCTATATTAAAAAACAAGAAAGAGCTAAACTCAAAGATTTAACTGAACAACTAGAGAAACTAGAAAAAGAACAGCAAACCAATCCCAAAGTAAGCAGGAGGAAAGAAATACTAAAGATTAGAGCAGAAATAAATGAAATTGAGAACAACAACAGTAACCAAAATAGAGAAAATCAACCAAACCAAAAGCTAGTTCTCTGAGATCAATAAAATTGACAAACCCCTAGCTAGACTAACAAAGAAAAAAAGAGAGAATGTGCATTCAATGAAATAAAAAATCAAAGGGGAATGTTATGACTGACCCCACAGAAATAAAAAAGATCATAAGAGGATATTATGGAGAAACTATATGCCAACAAACTAGACAATCTAGATGAAATGGACAAATTCCTAGAAATACACAAACAACCTACACTGACATTACAAGAAATAAAAGAAATTAACAAACCAATTCCATTTAAGGAGATTGAATCCGTCATCAAAGATCTCCCAGCAAAGAAAAGTCCAGGACCAGATGGCTTCACAGGTGAATTCTTCCAAGCATTTTGAAAAGAATTAACACCAATCCTGTTTAAACTCTTCCAAAACATTGAAGAGGAGGGAAAATTACCCAACGCATTTTATTAAGCCAATGTCACCCTAATACCAAAGCCAGATAAAGATACTACAAGAAAAGAAAATTACAGACCTATCTCTCTAAGAAACATAGATGCAAAAATTCTCAATAAAATACTTGCAAATAAAATCCAAGAGCATATCAAAAGACTTACACATCATGACCAAGTGGGATTTATTCCTGGATTGCAAGGCTGGTTCAACATAAGAAAATTAATCAACATAATATACCACATTATCAAACTGAAGGAAAAGCCACTGTGGAGAAGTGTTTGGCAGTTCCTAAAGAAGCTTAATATAGACTTGTCACGTGACCCTGCAATCCCACTACTGGGTATATACCCAGAAGAACTGAGAGCAGTGACATGAACAGACATCTGCACACCAATGTTCATAGCAACATTATTCATGATTGCCAAAATTGGAAACAACCCTGGTGTCCATCAACTGATGAATGGATAAACAAATTGTGGTCTATCACATGATGGAATATTATACAGCTGTAAGAAGAAATGAAGTTATAAAGCATATGACAACATGGATTAACCCAGAGGACATTATGTTGAGAGAAGCAAGCCAGACACAAAAGGACAAATATTGTATGCTTGCGCTACTATGAACCAAATATATTGTGCAACATATTGTATGATTAAAAAAATTCCGTGTATCCAGTACATTTAATTGAGAAATGCATGTTTTTATTCAACTGTGCTTTCTTTTTAAATTATTGCCTATATTTTCAATTATGAAATGTATGAAATAAAATAAAAAGAATAAGTGAACTATAGATGTAATTGGCGGAGTCCAATATACCTTGAGTCACATCAGAGCCTTAAGAAAGGCGAGAAATGTTGAATTCTTTTCCTTTGGGAAGTATGAGGGCTGTCTTAAATAGCACTTTGTGGAGTTTACTAGATTCAGGGCTTTAGCTTGTGGGTCTAAAATTTCCAGAGTAGGATACATGATGGAGTAGTGAAATAAAAATAGCCAGTACTTAAATACAGTGCTTATTGTGTGCCAGGCATTTTTCTAGGCATTGTAAGTCATATACACTCATTTATCCTTCACAACAGCCCTAGGAAGTGTTTTTATCACCATTTTACCAAAGAGGAAATGGAGCCACAGAAGGGTAAGTAACTTGCCCCTGTCATGCAGGATTTGAAGGAGGCAACCTGGTGCACAGTCCCTGTACTGTCTCTGGGCCTGCCCATGAGCTGTGATGGGCTCCCTGTGTTGGAATGAACAACTCATGCCCAGAAGCCATGATCCTAGCATCAAGCCCAAGCTTGGGGAAGAAAGGAAGGAAACTGGAAGGGAAGAGAAGGTAGCAGAGGAGAGAGATTACAATGGATAAGCCTTATCAGGTTTTAGGCTTTCAATTATTTTACTAACCTCTTCCTAACCCTTATGTATGTAAATAAGTATTCCCTCTTTCAGTGGGCTCTATAGCTACTTGAGTATAGATTCATGGCAAATATTTTCCCATAGATCCCTTGAATATATGCATATGTATGTGTATACTCACACACATACCTAATTTCCAATTTAAGACTGTAAACCCTTCAAGAGTTAAAAGCAGTTGCTCTATGTCATTCATCCTTTCCACAGGCACTGGGTTAGGAGCTGAGAATACAAAGAGGACTAAGACAGTCTCCTCCCATGAGAAGTTTCCTTCCACTGGGGGAGCCAGATGTGTGATCCCATGGTGGCAGCATAATGGGAATATGTAAAATGAGCGCACAGCCAAGAGAGCAACCAATCCCTGGGGTGGAGTCAGGAAAGGCTTCTCAGAGAGAATGTCATAGGCATTGAATTTTGAAGAAAGTGCTCTCCAGGTGCTTGCAGAGTGGGGTAGGATGGGGGCATGATGGAGGAATTGCAAGCAGAGCCAGCAGGATGTACCAAGGTGCCATACAATGAGGTATTTGGAGTGACTGGACATTAGTCAATATGCAGCAAGACCAGGCTCTGAAGGTCCATAGAGGGAATTCAAAGGAATTTGGTCTTTACCCTGTGAGCAATGAGAGGCCACTTTATGTGGGTTTGGGGGTTTAGAGAAGACCTGTAGGAATATAGCTAATTTCACATAACAATCAGCAGCAAAAGTTGCTTGACTGCCTGGACTAACAGAGGACTTTTTTTTTTTTTAAATAATATTTTTCTTTAGTTTTAAAGGAGCTTTAGATTACATACATGTTACATCGAAAATATAGGGGATTCCCATATACTCCATCCTCTCCCTCCCACACTTTCCCCCGTTAACAACATCTTTCATTAGTGTGGTACATTTGTTACAATTGATGAACATATGTTGAAGCATTGCTACTTATCATGGTCTATAGTTTACATTATGGTTTACACTTTGTACTGCACAATTTTATAGATTTTGACAAAATTTATAATGACTGGTATCTGTCATTGTAATATCATGCAGAACAATTCCAATGTCCCCAAAACGCCCCATGTTACACCTATTGTTTACATAAGACTTACTTTTGCACTGATGACTCAGAAAACTTTCAAGAACTGCTTTAGGAAATACTTGATATTATCAGGAATATTTTTATGAGGAATATTTCCCTTCCTTACGTTAATAATAAAAACACCAGCCCAGGAAAAGCACTGATGCTGGCATTGCCCTTATTAAGCTCATACTGCTAATCAAAGGTCTTTTCAAAGCAGTATGTCAAAACTAGGCCTGGGTTTTGATGATCTAGATTGTATTTGAAGGTCAGTCTAGTACTTATATGGGAGACTTCACCCCTCAAATGTTGTGGCTTAAGGGCAATATACTCAGCAGAACATTGGTGTCAGGCAGGATCTTGTAAAAGTAACAGAGGGGCTATAATTTTGATGGCTGGTTTAGGTTTCCCTTAGAAAATGGGATAATGGTTCATTTTTTACAGAAAATTTTATTGAGCACTTCTCAGTGGCAAGCATGGCATTAGAAACTGAAGCCATATGCCCTCATCTTCAACAAGTCATGCTTTCAGACCCTGCTATAGAGAAACACCATCAGTGAAATACCGGACACGTCTGGTTTCCAGTGATTGGGTTGAAATGCTAATTGTGTATTTTCATTTCCTCCACTGGAAAACTGCAGGCCACACTGTTATGAATGTCATCTATGTGCCCCGCAGAACATTAAATGGTAAAAGAGGATGGCCAACAGCAAAAGCCTGGAATGGGACCAATTTACCAGCACTCGATACTTATATTGACCCTACTCTTGGCAGCTGAGTGGGGGGCCAAGAGTAGGTCATTGCCCCATAACCAAGCAGCTGTTGGTAAAGTGAGCTGGCTCTGGAAAACCGCAAGGAGGGAGGGCTGAGAATACAGTTTAGTGATGCATGAAGCCTACATGCTAATAAAGTGGCTGTACTGGAGATTCCTGGGAATCACCAACAGCAGAGATGCTGGCCTGGGAGGCAGCTGGAAAGCACGGAAAGTCTTTGGGAATAAAATGCATCAAAAGCAAGAAGCAAAGGAAACCAAGAAACAAATTCCTGGATGCAGAGGTTGTTAGTGAGTTGTACTGTGCTCTGTTCTTACACATGTATAACAATCACCTTTAGGACTGCTATCACCAAGTACAAAGAACAGCAAGACTATATACACTTTTTTTTTTTTTTTAGGAGATACTGGGGATTGAACCCAGGACTTCGTTCATGGGAAGCAGGCACTCAACCACTTGAGCTACATATGCTCCCTATATATATACTTTTATGTACAAAACTATATACATACTCACCTATCAGAGGTTGAATAAACAGTTTGTATGTATTTTCCAGAGATATTCTCCTGATATCCATCCTTTGGTGATTTACTAGAAATAAACATATTATGTGGACATGTGAATATTGAGCCATGTTCCCTAATATTGTTGCATATACCCATATGCATGGGAGGAAACACACACATACCCTCACACGGCCATGTTATTACTATTCATTGTGATGTCACATGCCAAGACAATGTACTGGCACCATTCCTTCTTTTTAATCTGGAGAGAGATTGATACACAAACTATCTCCAACTTGACATATCCATCAAATAAATAGAGAAGGGAATAAGGAGAGCAGGAACAAGTTTAAACAGAAACAAACATCATGAAATTTATACTTGCACCTTAATTATTTACTAAAAGAAAGCTATATATACTCTAACATAGACACATGAAACACACAAAACATGAGCCAGTGCAAGCACATTCCCACATAAACCATTCCCAGGGAGAAAGAGAGACTCTTGAACTTATAAAAAACTATACAAATTTTTATCTTTACTTGAAAACTTCCAATAAAGAACAATTTAGAATGATAGCAAAAAAAAATGTATTATATTTTTAAAGTCCACTTTTTTCCATTTCTTATATTACTCCAGTTTGTAAATGTCTATTTCCTGGAGACAAATGAAATCTGTAATTTACTAATCAGTTGGCTGCTCATAATTGCTTCCCAAATACCCATGCTACCTGGGAGTATATTAGGATTGGAAGAAATATGTTCCCATTATTTCATATACGCAAATAGTGTCTATAAGCCTCATTTGGGATTTTTAAAAGGGGAAATATCTCTCTCCCTTCAAACTATCCCTGGGCCGACTGCTGTCAGAACTGGAATCCACTTCATGGAACATGTAACCACCACAATACTAAGAGTTTGCACAAATTTATGTGTGATGTATCATTACCCCTATTTTACAGATGAAGAAACTGAGACTTGAATAGGTGAAGTAACTTTGCAAAGGCCACATGGTGATTTAATGACAAACAAGGACTCAAACACAATCTGATCCCAGGGCCTAAGGTCTCCATTCTCTATTGCATTGTCAGTGATCACATTTTTAGGGAAGTGAGGGATGTTTGCAGGGAATCACCATCCTTGTTAGGTTGAGGTACAGGAAGGCAACCAATCTTTCCAGAATTATTAGCCTGATAGGCCATAATATTCTGTCTTATAGCAATGGTTCTCAAACTTGAATTTGAATTAGAATCACTTGGATTTTATGAAGTTGAAACATAATTGTTGGTAACTTTATCATTAAAATGTTTATAGTTTACAAGAATAATAAATACATTTTAATTAAATTAAAAAAAAAAAAAAAAAAGAATCACTTGGAGAGCTTGATAAGCCATAAATTACTGGGTTCTACTTATAGACACTATGATTCCAAAGGTCTGGAGTGGAGCCAAACAATGTGCATTTCTAACAGATTCCCAGGTGATGTTGGTTCTATTGAGCCATGGACCACACTTGAGAATTACTGTTTGTGGTGGGTTGAATTATGTACCCCAGTTTGGAAATGTTCTTGGTCTTCATCCACATTCTGATATGTGTGGACCCATTTCCGGCAGTTTGCGATTATTTTATGAATCCCAAAAAGAGAAAGATTGTGTTTGTAAACTATTCCTCTGGGTGTGATACTCTTTGATTACATTGAATTCAGTTGAGGGGCCTTTGATTAGATTACTCGATAAGTGAGGCATGACTCAGGTTGAGGCCTTGCCCCCTTGCTGAGTCTGATATAAATGGACTCATTCAGATAGACAGACAGACAGACAGAGGGAAAAGGGAGCTAGCATATTTGATTCTTCCATGTGAGAGAGAGGACTGTTTAAGCATGAAGCCCCCAAGAGTGGGTCCATCTAGGAGCTCAAGAGGAGACTAGCCTTGCTATGCCTGAGAGCTTACAGCTGAACTTGGTAAGAGAGTGGAACAGCCAAGCCTGATGTAGAAGGCCTGGAAAGAGACAAGCCTTATGTTTGGTTGCTCAAAGCTGAGCTCCAAAAGACGGTAGATTCTAGAGGGGAAAGCAGAGACTTCCACAGAGATTGGAGGCTATCTTGCTTCACTGGGTGGCAACAATGCCAAGATCAACAGTAGCTGACTTGGGTGAGAAAGCACCTCTTATGGTGCCTTGAGCTGGACTTTTCACAGCCTTGGAACTGTGAGCTTTTACCCCCAAATAAATACCCTTTATAAAAGCCAACACATTTCTGGTACTTTGCATTGGCAGCCCTTTGGCAAACTAAATTAAATCCATTGTTTAAGGTATGGCCCAACTGTATAAGGTTGGGCTTTAATCTGGATTACTGATTAAACAAAATAACAGAATGAAATTCAGACAGAGGAAGCCTTGGAAGAAGCCATAAGTGAAGAGAACCCAGAGGAGAAATGAGAAGACATCACCATGTGCATTGCCATGTGACAGAAAAGCCAAGGAACCCCAAGGATCACCAGCAGCCAGCCCCATACTGCCTCAGTCTTTGGGGAGAAAGCATTGCCTTGCTGATGCTTGAATTTGGACTTCTGGCCTCAAACCATGAACCAATAAATCTCTGTTGTTTAAGCCAAGCTTCTGTATCAAATTTGTTTTAGCAGCCAGGAAACTAAGACACTGTTCTATATGATTCTATGCAACATGATCATGACATTAGTTTAGAGACTCTGGAATCACTTTAGTTTTAGAAAATAAATTATAAGAACCATTATAGTTTAAAAAAGAATAAAATATAGTCACCATAGTTAAATACTTCAAGCATTCTTTAGTTTTAGCACTCCCATGAATCAAGTTAATATTCTTTTATTCATCTATTCAGTAAATCAAAAATCTAGACTATGATGTTTAATAGAATATTTCTAATTCTAAAAAAAAAAAATCAGTTTCTTAAGCAATTCAGTATTGTAGTTGTTTGTTTCCCATGAGACTTATTTCTTTAAAAAGCAAAATAGATTGGTGTGATATCCCATAGGGGTGACAGTGTTTGAGAGAGGTCATTATATAAATATAGAATAAACATCTATGTTATTTTTATTCTATTTGCCAACATTTGTGCTCTTGCTTTCACATTATATTATTTCAGTACCACTTATCTACTTATCAATTTCTTTCAGACTTAGTAATTACTTGCTAATTTAAAAATTTTCTCTGAAATGTTTTATCTTTTAGATTAATTGAATGACAGTGGAAATTATTGCTTTTATCACACCAGAGTGAGAATTAGATTAAAGAGAAAAATCAATCTTGAGGTGGCATTTTACAAAGTAAAATTGTACATGGGTTTGGACATTTGCTCACCTGGTACTGAATGCCTTGGAGCCCCCACAGGTCCCTCCACCCCTTCTGTGGAATACTCTCTCCTTGGCCTCTTTGAAATGGGCTCTGATTAACATGTGTCTCCTATATCTGCATTTGTATGCCCCACAATTGCATTACCCCACAACTATGCTAATCTTTGTTATTATACTCCTTGAAAATCTAATGGATTGTGAACCCTTGACCTTGGTTGACATCTTCCTCAACATCCATCACTACAGGCAGCAGTTTTTATGGGGACATCAGTTTTCTATAATTACAGCCAGGGTGTATCTACTGAAAGTTAAATCCCTTAATTCAGATTAGAGGTAAACAATGGCAGATGGAACCATGTAACATGAGACTCCAAATTAGCATATTAGGAATATTTGTGTAATTGTATATAGCCTATTATATAATCATAGAGGTTTATGTGAGAACCTTCAAGTGGCTATCCTACTACTCATACATGTGTTATACTAAAATATTACTTAGTACTTAGTTTCCTAGGCTGCTCCTGCAAATACCATTAAATGAGTTGGCTTAAACACTGGGAATTTATTAGCTTATAGTTTTGAGCCTGGGAAAATGTCCAAACCAAGGTATCATCAAAGCAATGCTTTTTGCCTGAATACCAAAGACCAGCTGCCGGCGAATCTTGGCTCTTCTGCCACATGGCAAGGCACATGGCGGCATCTGCTGGTCTCTCTCTTCTCTTCCAGGTTTTGTTGATTTCAGTTCCTTGCTTCCATGGCTTTCTCTTTCTTTGTCTGAATTTCATTCTTTTATAAAGTAATAGGATTAAGACCCATCCTGGTTGAGGTGGGATACAACTTAACTGAAGTAACTTCATCAAAAGGTCCTACTTACAATGGGTTTACACCCACCGGAATAGATTGTTTAAGAACATGGTTTTCTAGGGGTATGAAGAGCATCAAACCACCACAGTCCTTCCAGCGATTTTTATTTATCAACTTTGTAGTATTGGACACAGTATGAAAATCTAAACACTCAGAATGCAATATATGCTTAGTGTGTCTTCTACTTAAAAGAAGTTTACCTAAAAATAATAGCATCTATTCTGAAGCATAGATAATTTCAAATTATCTATGTATTTTATAGTTATAAATTATATAATATAATACATACAGCAAAATATTTGAAATAAATTTCTGATACCTATTCTCCACGTATGTCCTTGTGTATACAGCAGTATCCTTTGGTTGTGTATGTCTGGTTCCAGCATTGGAGCTGTAATAAAAAGCATTTTACTTCATGTTTAAAGTTTATTTACAAAGGTAGCAAAAACTACAAGGCTATTATTCCATTGAATGCAAAAAAGTAATGCTTCTCTATTTCTTCTAAAATATAACTTTTGAAATATAAATGCTAAGGTTGTATTAATCCACTTCTGCAAAATTTCTTTATTTTGTATCTCCCATTTTGTTCTGAATTCCACTGTTTTGGCCCACTTCCAGAGTATTATTATGAAAATCGGTCACTCAGGAAGTCTGTTGTAGAGCATGAGGATTATTTGGAATATTTGTGTCATATGTTTTAGCACCTGTTGCCCTGATGTCCTATTCATATTTCCAAACCATAAGTTTATCAACAAACCTCAAACCAAGAGTGGACCTTAAGTAACTATCATAACAACATGTGGTTTAATGAAGCCTTTAGATCTACCTAAACCATATCAAAATCAAGGTCACAAGTGTATTCTGTAAAAAATAGTAAACGGAGGCTATCTTTTTAAAAGAATTATTCTTTTCTTAAGAGTTTTCTTTTAATAAGAATCCCCTTCATCCTCTTTTTCACTAAGTAGAATTATCACCTTTAAGATGCTCCATTCCGTTTTCTCCTTTTGAGGAGATAGAATAATGCAAAGTAGCATTTATCTTTTAAAAATGTTTTTACCACGCAATGTAAAAAGACTACAAAGACTAGTTGCTAATGCAACACCTTTGTGTAAGGCTGTTTATACCCAGCAAATATTCAAATTAGACTTTTCTATATTTCAAAAGCAGTGTCAGGTTGAATGTGGGAAGTTTAAAAAGCAGGGGGAACAGTCCTGTCATTTATTTCATAATTGACCACTGTACCTGAGATTGTTTCTGGTTTCATAAGAATAGGCAGTGGTTCCGGTAGACTGGCTGTTTAGAGCACTGGTGAATCCACTGACCTGACCATCCAGGCTGAAAAAGCAATGCAGATCTTTGGCTCTTAAAATCAAAGTCACTTAGAGGCTTTTTGTTTTATTAAAATTCTATTTAATTAACATTGTTGTGAACGTTTTTTGTCTGGTTTCTTCACAGACACACACATGAATACCTTTACTGTTTTACTCCTTCCATAGAAATCACTATTTTACTAAGATTATTCCACACACATATACCACATTAGCTAACTCTAGGGTTAGAATACTTTTTATCAAGGGAGGAAATCATCTGAATTTGGTTCCAGTCACATTTGCACATCAGTATTTTAGAAAGCTTTCCATGTGCAAAATATCTAAAATGCTATCTATTTGATGAAAATGATCCAGGGGTTGTTTTGAGAGATGCCAGTTTCCATTTAGTCTTTGCTGGAAAGTAATACTTTAAAGATTGCGGAAGAATTCTGACCTAGATTTCTGCTCATCTGAAATGTCACTGTGTTTAACAAAGTACAGGCATATTTAGCATTTTCCTCTGAAACAGAGGAAATTCTTAATGTCAGAATAGTGAAAGTTTTAGCTCCTATTCCTCCTCCATGTCAGTAAACTTTGCTATAGGAAAGACATGAAAAGCAGAGAGGCTTAGATCTTATCACCCCTTATCATTCTCAAACAGGCTTTTCCTTCTCTTTCCACATAGGCTTAAAGAAGAGGAAAACGTTCACTCACATATTATTATCTCTGGAATAAAGAAAATCATCTTCTGGTTTTAAAGACATATTTCACAAAACATACAGCTGAGTTAAAATGGTACTAAATAATGGAAAGATGGGAATAATTTGCAAACAGTACCATTTCCTAGTTGTGTTTATGAGGATTATTATAATGCCTTCATGAAAGATTTAATTTTTACACTTTTGAATAAATACCAATTACAAGTAAATAAATTTGGAATATGGTACAACAGACTCTTTCATTTATTTGTCCCTTATGTAGGTATTGAGGGTGATAATCTTTTTTTTCCCTTTTTTGCTGTCGTTGTGTTTTTTATTTTTAAATAAACTTAAAATTTCATAAATGTTACATAAAAAATATAGGGGATTCCCATATGCCCATCCAATCCCCCTCCCCCACTTTCCCCCATTAACATCTTACATTAGTATGGTACAATTGTTACAATTGATGAACACCTTATGAAGCATTGCTACTAACCATAGTCCATAGTTTACATTATGGTTTGTACTTTGCACCACACAATTTTATAGGTTTTGACAAGATGTATAATGGCCTGTATTGGTTATTGCAATGTCATGCAGAACAATTCCAATGTTCCAAAAATGCCCCATTCTGCACCATTTCTAACCTCTCCCTTCCTTCTAGTGGCCACTGCCTTTCTACCAATGATACAAGTTCTTCCACTGCTAGAATAATAATAAGTCTACTTTAGTCCATAGTTGCATTCCCTCCTTATGTTTGTTCATTCCTCAATCTTGGGGATTTGGGGATGATTCAGAGGGGCTTCAATACCATGGGGCAGATGGATGGAACTGTCTTGCTTGTAGTTGTGCATACTCTGTTTTTTAGGATGGGTGTTGTCCATCATCATCCTTTTGTTAGCTGTCCTGGCGAGTCCAATGAACTGGAGAGTAGGTATTGAGATTCAGGGCTCAACCAGCATATGAACAGCTGGAAGATATAAGTTTTTGGGACATATATTGACTGAGTATAGTACTAATTATAGGTTCAAATTAAAGGAGCAGAAGAGCCATGTGTAGGAAAGTTATAAATGAGTTTAACTCTGTTACATTGGGGAGCATATATTCCAAAGTAAGGTCCACCGACAGTGTGCCAAATTCCTGAGCTTGTCTGCCCTGCCTATAGTGTCTGGATAGCTCTAGAGCCCTCAGGAGCCCCGCTGTTTGAGGCACTGTTTATTGTGGTAGCCAATGAGATCATGCTGAGATGTGCAAAAGCATAACCTCTGGAATGACCTCCCGACTCACTTTGAAATCTCTTAGCCACAAAAACTTATAGTTTTTAAGTAAACTTTTAATTTTGGAGCAATTTGAAATTTATGGAAAAGTTGCAAAGTTATTACAGAAAGCCCTGTGTATGGTTTACCCAGCTTTCCCCAATGCTAAAATCCTACATAACCATGGTATATTTGTCATAAGTAAGAACTTAACTGCAGACTTTACTCAGATTTCACCAGGTTTTCCTCTGATGTCCTTTTTCTATTCTAGAATCCAACTCAGTGTACTACCTTCAGTGACAGTTGCCAAGTCTTTGTTTTTCATGAGACAGTGATAAATTTTATGAAGGAAATTCTATGTTGATGCCAATAAGAGGTAACACTAATTTTTAAATTTAGAATAAATTTTAGAATAATAGAAACACTGTTGGAGAGACACTTTAGCTACCAATGTAATAACCTGTAGTCTTTTTTAAAATGCTGCCTGGGACCCTGTCAGTGGGCCTTACCTTGGAATATATGAAAACCTATCTCCCCAATGTATTGCAGTTAAACTCATTTATAATTTTCGTACACATGATTCTTATGCTCCTTTTCTTTGAACCTATAATTAGCACTATACCTATTAAATATGTGTCCCTGATACTTTAATCTTCTGGCTGTTCATATGCGGGTTGAGCCCTGAATCTCAGCAGAGTTCAATGCCTACTTTCCAGTTCATTGGACTCGTCCAGGACAACTAACAAAAGGAAGATGAAGGACAATGCCCATCCCAAAAAACAAGAGAGTATCTACAACTGCTGGCAAGACAGTTCCATCCATCTGCCTCATGGGATCTAAGCTCTCTTTCAATCAGAAACAGAGTGGGCATCACCATCCCAGCATCCTCAAGATTGAGGAATGAACAAACATAAGAGGGGAATGCAACTAAGGATTAAAGTAGATGTATTATTATTCTAATAATGAAAGAACTTGTAACATTGATATAAAGGCAGTGGTTACCAAGGTTCTGAGGGGAGGGAGAGGGAAGAATATGTGTAACATGGGGCATTTTGGGGGGACTGGAATTATTCTGCATAACATTGCAATGACAGATACAGGCCATTATACATTTTGTCAAAACCTATAAAATGTTGCAGTGTAAAGTGTAAGCTATAATGTAAACTATAGACCATGATTAGTAGCAATGCTTTGATATGTGTTCATTCATTGTAACAAATGTATCACACTAAGGAAAGGTGTTGTTAATGGGGAAAAGTGTGGGAGGGGGTGATGGTGGGGTATATGGGAATCTCTTATTTTTTCAATGTAACATTTATGTAACCTAAAGGTTCTTTAATAATAAAAAATTAAATAAAAAATGCTGCCTGGGTGCCATATCCAGATATACTGGTTTAAACATTTTGGGGTACAGCTTGGACACTGGGATTCTTTAAACATATTGGGGGTGAGAACCACTGCAATCCAGTGTCTTACCCAATAAAGCAATGGTTCTAAGTGTCATACCTGGGACAGCAGCAGCAGCACCTGGGAACTTGTTAGAAATGCTAGTTCTCAGGGTCCCACCTCAAACATACTGAATCAGAAACTCTGAGGAAGAGACCCAGAAATTTGTTTTAACAAGCCCTCCATATGATTCTAATGCACACCAAAGTTTGGGAACCAGTGCAATAGGGGAAGCTCTGCCCCAGTATTCCTCCCTGATGCTTTGAATAATCCTTGTGATAGAGAACTCATGCCTCACAACACAGCTTGTTCGTTGCCTGCCAGCTTTATTGTGAAAAAGTTATATTCATTGAAACAAAATACTGACTAGTAGTTTCCAATCCATGGTTTTATTTCTTAATTAATAACTACAAAATATAAATTCAAGCATCTTATTAATCTTATAGAATTTCAAATGTAATTACACTTGAGAAATGTTTCCTTGCAGTGGAAATTCACCTGGAAAATGTATCTATCTGAAGATAATTATATTATACCTAGAGAAGTTATTAAAACAATCCTCTTATCTGCCATTCAATATAAACTGAGACTTTCTTTCAAAATTGCATGGTTACCATATCTTTATGTGATTAAAAAGTATTACACAACCTTATAATCTCTGAAATGCCTCTGTGAAATTTATTTCACTCAGAATCACTCATTTTGTTTAGGGAAAGACTTCATAATTGCAAATGTGGTAAAATGTTAAAATTGAAAATAAAACAGAAAAAAAAAACAAAGGAAAGAAAAAAAGAGTAAAAACAAAAAAGAAAAAAAATGTTGAAATCAGTGGATCTGGGTATCTGAAGGGGTGGTAGGTTGCAGTTCTCTGTGTGGGTACTATTTTATTTTTTGCAACTGTCCTGTAAGGTGAAATTACTTCTAAATAAAATGTTTAAGAAACCATGAAAAAAAGTCATCATGATTTAAAATTCAAATAAAAATACAGTTATTCCTAATAAATCAAATTAGAACATATATATTTACTTGGGCATACAAGTGACTATATAAAGTGGATACATTCATAAAGTGAATCATCTTACTTTAGCAGATTTATCTAGGACTCTAGTCTATATTGTCTTGTTACCTTAACCTGAGCAATCTGAAAATAAATAGCATAGGGGAATTTCAACATATCCATCTCACTGGAAAACCTTATAAATCTCCTTTACATGAAGAATAAAGGCTTGTAAAAACTTGCCATCTTGAATATTTGTATATATTAGGGTTTACTTCTATAAAACTGTAAAGGTCTTGAGCTCTTTTAAAAATTACAAATTTCAAATTAAAAAATACTCTATCTTGGAAAAATAAGAATAAACAGAGAACGTGAAGGCAGAACACATGGATTCATTCTATCTCACAAATTTACTAACCTCTAGAAACTGATAAAGTCTCTTAATCTCTGATCTTCAGTGCTTTCTTCTATAAATATCTCCCCATTTCGAGAAATTAAGTAAATTTTCTTTTTTGTAGCCAGAATGCAGGAGTCCAGAAATTGGGTCAGAGATTTCTTTCTTTTCTACTCTTTCTCAAATGAAAATTTTTATTGCAGTTGCTTTATTGGTGCTGGAGTGGCAGTTATACTTATTATTTAATTTGTAGATAGCAGAACAGCAAGAAATCACAACCACATGGGATTTAGTGGAACCGAGGGAGAACTGAATGCACCCTAGAACTGGAACTGAGGGCTCTTGTGGATTGAATAATGCCCCTCACAAAGACATGTGCAAGTCCTAACCCCATATCCCATGAATGTAACCTTATTTGGAAACAGGGTTTTTGAAGATGTTATTAGTTAAGTTGAAGCCAAACTGAATCAGGATGGGCCTTAATCGAATATGACTAGAGTCCTTATAAGCAGAAGAAATTTGGACACAGGAATAGGAGACAGGAAACAGAAAGCCATGTGACGGATGTAGAGACTGAGTTATGTACTGCCGGCAAGCTACCAGCAGAATGCTACAGGCTTCAGAGAAAGCGTGATCCTGCTGACACTTTGAATTTGAACTTCTGGCTTCCAAAACTATGAGACAATAAGTTCCTGCTGTTGAAGCCAAAAAGTCTGTGGTATTTGTTATAGCAACCCTGGCAAACTAAGGCAGGGGTCAACAAATGGTTTTGTAGGACTGGTAGTTAACATCTCAGGATATAATAATTGAAGGTGGTGTTGATCACCATCCCATGGGGGGAGAGAGTGTGTGCATTTGTGACCACACATGTAACCGTTGGATTATGTCAGGTAGGAGGCACAGACTGAAACTGCAGGAAAGGAAAGGAGAATGAGTGTGCCTTACAGTCAGGCATGGTGTTTACCATGTCTACATCCTCTTCCATGCAGCCTGCTGCACCTATGCTGCTTGCTGAAGGAGGCCAAAGAGATCATGGAAAGCTAAAGTAAGTGGAAGTTATGAGTAAGCAGGCACTGGGAGGAAGCACAACTCTTGTTTATCAAACAGATACAGAGTAGAAAATAAGGAAGCTAATAGGTAGAGGGAAGAGCAGGAGAAAGATGAGCAGAAGTGTCGCTGAGTCACATTAGTGTTGAGGATTCCTGGTGCTAAGGATTCTAGAACTGCCGCAAGTCAAGAATGGACAGCTTAATTCCCAGGCCTTAATAAGGCCTGGCCATGATACCATTCCTGGTCCTGAATGTCCACGAACTTCCTTCTCATTAATCCTTGGACTAAAACCCCCCTTCATAAACACTTTGTCATTTACTTGCAATTTTTGACCTTGATAACTTCCAAAAAATATTTGAATCAGGTTGGTTATTCGTAAGCCCAGTCATATTCCCAATATTGTGAATGTTTTTCCAAGATAACTAGACCCTACTGAAAATTTAGTCTCCCTCACTCTGTCAATGGCTTTCTTGGGATCAGGAGAAAGAGGGCAGGGGATGATGTGGGGAATTAAGAGAACAGAAACTATCTACCTATTAGATGCAAGAGACTTTTGTATTATGAAAACATAAATGAGTCAGCTCCTTTCCTCACTTTTCCATTATCTACATACAATATTTACAAAATCATTTCTTTACATAAAAAGTCATTAAGAAAACAAAAGGCAGGTGCACCTTAGGAAGAAAAAAAACAGGAAATAGAAGGAAAAAAAAGGAAACTATTGTTTGTAGAGTTCCTTCATATGTAGGGGAAAGAATTGCTAGTCATGGAAAATCTATTAGTGTCTTCCTAATTTAAACAGTATGTAAAACAAGGAAGTAGAGCTTCTATTCTACCTTTCTTGTAAAGACAAATAAGGTGCAATATTTTAAAAGCCACTATACTCTGTGAAGAATTTTCAAAATTAGGTCCTGCTTTGTGCCTGTGATGAATTTGTGCATTCCTTCAGCACTCGGTATCCAAGGAAGAGATTTGAGAGTGCCTTCTGCAGTGCTGAAAGCCTACCAAGCAAGAGTAAGTTTTTAAAAAAAATCTTCATAGCCCAAGTGAAGAACTTTGAATTTCCATGATGCTTATTACATGATGCTCATTATAAGCAATAGAGCAGCAGGTCCTGAGTCAGTAATTCTAACTGTAGTAGAATTTTCTTAATTTTTTTCCTTATCAGCTATTAGGCATGCTATACCATAGTAATTTGTATTTGGATGGTATTAAACTCTGTAATACAATTCAACTCTTCAGAAAATCTTCTAATAGTATATAATTTATGCAAGTGCATATGGAATTCATAAGAAAGAAAATACATTATAGTAAGCCTTATCTTCCATTCTTTTTAGATGACACATTAGAATTTATTTCAACTAAGTTTTCTAGGTTCTGGTCTCTATAAGGAAAAAAAAAAATATATATATATATATATATTTTTTTTTTATTTTGTTACAAAATAATTTTATGAAATATATAAGAGATTGAAAAGAATCAGCCCATAATCTTAGACGAGTCAATTGTAGTCTGCAAGATACAGGATATGGGAAAACTGGCATTGAGCTATTTGATCCATACAACTCACATATGGGAGCATGGACTATATGTGAGAGAGAAATAAAGAAGTAATTCATTGGAAGGATTGGGAAATCTGGTATGAAAAAATAACTTTATATTCACATTCAGCTAATGAGTATTTAATGAGTATTAACTTTGTGTCACAAAGTACTAACTTTGGATATTTTCACATGGATTGTCTCATTCAAATCTCACAAAATTCTGCTGGGCAACAGCTGAAGCTCAGAAAGGATAAGTGACTGTTTCAAGGTAAATTAACTAATTTGTGGAAGAGTCAAGATTTGAGTCTAAGCCACCAACCCCTGAGGAAATCAGTTCCTAGATTTTTAATTAGAGACTTCATTGAGGCGTTTTGAGTCAGAAACATGAGAAGTTAAACCAAAACTTGAATAAACTATTCATCGGGAGGAGGAGAAATGGAACTATTAGGTTCTTAATGATTTGACACCCTTTCATGAGATACAATGTCCTCTGAAATGTTATTTGTGTATGTGATACAACACTGATAGCTCTGGTTTTTTAGTTTTGGTTTTGTTTCTATTGTTTGTTTTCCCTGAGTTTGGAAAAGTCTTTGGCATGAACCCCATTGCTTAGGGGCATTGTTCAGGAGTCAAAAGACAGTTCCATCTTTCCTGTCTTCTTTGGGCAAGTTATTCAATCTTTCTAGCCTTTGTTTTGTAAAGAAGTTACATCTAATTTCATAATGTTGCCGTGAGAATGAATAAGTTAATGTAAATAAAACTCACATCACAATATGGGTTTACTGAAAAAGCACATATTAAGTGACAACAAAATAGAAGTGTGGTGGCACAGCAGGAAGCACGGTGTCAGCTCTGGTAGCATAGCAGCAGCATGGGCCACGCACGTTATTTGAGTCCCCAATTTTAGGGGACTGCTTGCCCATTTTGACTTCTGTCCTTACTTTCATTTCTTTGGAATTAACTCCAGTTCTTATAAGTCTCCCTTCTCGTGGTCTGGAAGAGTGGATCTAAAAAAGTTTTAGGCTCACCTAATACATCAATTTATTACACATGAAATCAGAATATGGACTCCTACTCAAAAACTAATATTGTTAAGGATAAAAAAATGCTATAAAAGTCTGCATATTTATGTAGAATGAGATTTAATACTTTTTTACATAACAGAAAAACCATCAATAATTGGTAAAATCTGAAAATTAGGTCACATTTCATAGATATGCTTAAATCACACATTTAAAATACTAGCTGCTTATTTTTGAAAATGCAGAAACTAGGATAAATTATTTTTTAATATGAGTTACAGTAGAAAATATGCCAATTAATGTATGTAAATAATACAGGATTTCAGCATTATCATTTGATTTTGCAGTCTGAATGATGTAAAATTTAAAATGAATTTCTAAACATAACTGCTAGGACTTGTGTAAGCAATCCTCAAGGTTTGCATCCTTCAATTTAGAAATGGGGCAGAGGGTTTTGGATTTGCCTAATCCCTGACAGTCCCCTCACTAGAGCCACTTTTTTGGCCTTGGGGGCCACCATACTGTCTTAATGGCCTAACACAATTAGGTGTTTCTACCCTTAGTGTTTTAAATAATACTTTACTAAGTACTTGGGGATGATGGAATAAAATTAAATGGAGTCTCATAGTATTCCATAATCCAGTTTCCTGAGAATGCTAAACTGGGATATTTGGCAATGATAAACAGTGAGAGATTAGCAGAAACTGTGACTTTTGGCAGAACTAGAATCTTATCACATAGGGTTTTTCTCCCTCCATTGCTAATCTTGGAGGCACAGAGTCCCATTTTTTAAGGAACCTTGTACTTGAAAAAAAACACAACACGAATCAATTTTATCGATGCAAATAAATAAATAATAATAATAAAGCAAACAATTCATCCAAAGTGAAAGCTGGCACTTTATTATTACAGCTTGAGAGTAGGGTCATATCAGAGGCAAACATGGCCTTGCTCATGGTAGCTACTCAATAAATACTTAGGGAATTAAATCTAATTACCACTTTCTCCTTCTCTGGGGAGATGAATTACTACCTTAACTGGCTCTGGAAAAGGGGCCCCAAAGGGAAGATGTCAGCCTAGATCCTAAACATTTAAGGTAGTCAGTTCCATCCACATCTAGGTTCATATGTGCATGATGCAGAAAAAAAAAAAAAATCATTAAAGCCAATCATGGACACTTCACCTCTGTTTGTGGCAATCACTCAGGGCCTGCCTTACTGCACTCTAAATTGTGCATATTTTTCTTTCTCACACAGTTCCCAGCCCTGGCTTTGTTTCCTATTTTTGGATCTGCTCTTGCCCTCAGAAAAGGTTAACAGTTTCTCAGCCTGACGGTGGACAGCCCCACTGCCTCTGGCACTTTCCACTCCTGGCTGCTCTAGATACCATGTCTTTGCTCTGCTTATACCTATTTCCCCTCCCCAAGCATCCAAGTCCTTTTTGACCCCTGTGTTATAATGAGGAGGAACAGGGAAATGTTCAGACCTGAGGAAAGAGAAGACAGAATCTCAAAAATCCAACTACAGCTAGATACTTCAGAAGTTTAACTTATGTCTGCCTGCAAGGAAGCATACTACAAAAATTGTACAACTGTGAATCAGTGAATAAATCATAAAACCGGTGGTTTCATAGAATTTTTCTTGTTTTCATTACACAGTATCACTTAGGAAGTTTGGTAGTATGTACTTTAAGATTTTAATCTGAATATTCTATACTAATATATAAAGCAGATTATGAAGTTCCAAATTATGAAAAGTACAAAACATGCATTTGCTTTGGTTGTTCACCCTGACTGATTTTATCAGCTAGACTTGAAGATCTAATAAAAGTAGTTCAGACTGCCTGTTAAATTTCCAAGTTAAAGGCCATAAAAGTAATTTTTTATTCTTTAATTAAGACCAGAACTATTGCATGGTGTCTTTAACACTCTGGTAGCAGATGAAGAACTGTGAGTCAAAGTGTGAAAATGGATTTTTATAGAAGCCCAGCCAAATGCTGCAGGGTCGAACAAAGGTTTGAAAATCCTTTCCACAGCAGTGGTATATTTATGAACAGTTAGAATAGGTTCCAATAATATCACTAGTTCTCTGTAGATACAGTGAGAAATACCAAAGAGCAAATTGTTGTTAAACGTTGCAACTAAAAAATGTTTTCTTGTGTAGATTTCAATGTTTTGGGGGGGGGGGGGATATGGTTATCTGTGGACTAAAGCCAAAAATGTTGCAGCTAAAAATGTTTGTTTTATAGATTTGAAAATGTTGGGGGAACAATGAGTTATCTGTAGACTAAAGCCATAGCACAATTTTTTAATATAAACATTTACCCATATTATAGGAATTTAATTTATTTCCTTTACAGAGGGGAATAAGGAAAAAAGTAGAAATTCTGGGGACCAAGGAATAATGTCTCTTACCAGGATAAATTTTCCTAGGATAAGCTCTGCATGTGAGAAAGTTATCAGTTCACTCCTGCTATTCCTCTCTTCTGTGAATGTGGGAGGTATGTATTAATAAAGCAGCAATATGTTTCTCTCTCCACAGCTTACTTAAATTGCATTTGTAGAGTACTGAACACATTTACAAAATTAAGAGCCTCCATTTTAAAAGTTCTATGGTACTTCTTTTATGCTAACAACTAAATCTCAGGCATGAAGCTTTAGTTCAAAAGGATTAGCGTCTCTCTGAAAGGAGAATGGAATACAATGAGATAACTGGTATAATTCTTTATCTCTATTGATGTGGGAAAATTGGCCCAGTTTTTAGTGTTTTTATAATTCTTTTCAATGTAGGCATCTTATAGATTTTATATTAAGGAAATTACAGTTCCATAGAGAATTTGTACAATTTGGGTATTTTAAATATAAGATATGATGAAGAATTTCATCATTCACCATGAATGTCTCTAATTCACCATGGTTCAATGCAATTGTCATGAACAAATGACATTCATTGGTCTAAGCAGGAGACCAGTCATAAAAAATTAGATTCTTCAGTCTGGTTTCCCTTGGAAACCACTCACTCATTTTGTTAGAGCTGGAAGACAATGGCCTTTATCTAGGTGGATGATCATTTGGGCCTTATTAGTTTGAAATTTAGCTTTTAATTCACTGAATATTTGTTAAGTACCTGCTATGCATTAGGCACTGTAGATTAAGTGATGAATTGGACTCTTGCCCTTATAGATCTTGACAACAATGCTTGAGAATGCTGTGGGAGGGTAAGGACAGAGAGACTGAGAACACCTAGAAGAACTGCTTTAAGCAGACATGGTGGGTCAGGTAGGGTGTCCCAGAGCCTAAGTGAGAAACACTTGAGCTGACACCTAACAGATAAGTAGAAGTTATCCACACAATAGCAATAAAGGAAGAGAGAAGAAGATACAAGTCAGGGGTGGTGGTGGGTGGGGCTTGCTTGTGGGTCAAGAGTGAAAGGAGATGGATGGAGGTGGGAAAGCACTTAGGGCCAGATCATGGAAGGCTTGGGAAACCAGGATAAGAGGTATGTCTGTTAGCCAATGGCAATTTGGATTTTAATCAGAAGAATGACATGATCAGATCATTCTGTCCATGGTATGGTAGATGGTTTGGAAAGGTAGGGGGCAAGACTGGCAGCAGAGAGACGGTTTCGAAGTTACAGTAGTAATCTAGACTATGGCAGTAGCGGGGGATGATGAAGTTTCATGGACCAAGTCCTGAAATAACCAGGAGAAATATCAAAGGGCTTGATTACGGGGATTGAAGCAGAGGAAAGAGTCAAGGGTACCAACAGGTTTCTGTCTTGAGCAGAAATCTGTGAAATATAGAATAGGAAGAGAAGAAGGAATTCTTCTCTTTTTAGAATACAAAAAAACTAGGAAGAAATTTTATGAAGAACTTAAAATGATGGACGCACAATGCTACAAATAATTAAGAATATTTTTTTCTATTTCAGAAGAAGAATGCCTTTTGTGTTGTTAGATGCTTCCCAGTCTTCATTTGGGTGCAATAATTTATTCAGCCCCTAACTGTGAGTTAAATATACAGCTACAGGAAATGTCAGCAAAGTCACATAAAAGAGCTCTGATTCACTGCTGTTATACTATTAAATAACCAGCACTTGTGTCACATTGAATTGGATATAACAGTGTCTTGTGGCTGTTATTCCTACTGGGAGGCACTTTCAAGCGCTCCTCTCTTTCCCTACATTAAAATCAAATGGGCAGCATGGATGCATTATAGATACAGGTGGCTGAACACATTGAATGGAGTCACTTTTTTTTTTCAGTTGGCAACTCAGTCTTTGCTATTTGTCTGTTCCATGATAATTCTTGAACATCCTGGCTGATTATCATCAAATCTAGTATACTGCTAATGAATATTCAGACATAGCTCAAGTTACACTAGTGGATCAAGCTGCCATCTTGAAAAACACGATGACCAATACAATCTGAATTTTTTCTTGTATAATAATCATATCTGTATAAGTAAATATCTTATTTTTATAGATATTTGAGTAGGAGTTACTGAAAGACAAACTACCTTTTTAAAAAGTTAGCCTTTTCTAATAAAGCAAAATGTGAAACTCTTATGGGAAAGTTGTCATTGTCAGGAAAAGAGGAAGAGAGAGTGAGAGAGTCTGAGAGAGAGAATCAGCCTGTTGGAATCAGCTACCAAGGAGCTGGCTATAGTAGCCACTGTTAGCTATTTGCAGTATGGTTATGGAACCTAACCACTTCCAACATGATTGGGAGCCTCCTAAACTGTTACTGACAAAAAGAAGAATCTACCCCCCAACAAATACCACTATAAAGAGATATTTCTCCTTAACAAAGATATTTTCACACTGTAATCAGTGGCATGTTCCATACCAAAAGTTGGCTGTAATTTCAGCTATTTTAGGAAGTCTCTATGTGACAAGTGCTTTCTCGCCTTCTGGTCATTTTAACAATATATCTCTAGAATAAATGTATCTGGTTTTAATCCTTTTACTGTGCACGTAGGGGGTGGAATAGAGAGTAACGGGCTGTACACAGTATGAAGGATGGAAAGAGGAGGAGAGTCTGAGCTGATTTATTCACAGATCTTTTGTTTTTCCTCTAGGCAGTGATATTAGAAGAACCTGAATCCAGGATATTTGAGCTATAGTTTTCCTCTCTATGAAATGGGGTGCATGAATGTGTTTCATATGGGGTTGTTGTGAGGATTAAATGTATACATATTGCCAACCACACAATAGATACTCAATAAATGCTATTCTCTAAATAGATTGCTCTTCAATTGCCTTGGTGCCTTCCGGCTTCAAAGACCCCAGCACCCCAGTGATAAAAACAAACAGAAAAAGCAAAATAAAGCACGAATGTAAAAACCAAGCTAGAAGACAGAAAAGCTAGGTCCATGAATATAATTAAACTGTTCTCTTTCTCCTAGTGGGTTCAAAGCACTTTTCATATATGTTATTTTGCTTTCTTCATCTCAGAATATTGGGACTATGATCCCCAACAAAATATTTATTAGGATAAATGTCCAGGTCACCAAAAGCAATTTGAATACAATACATTCTGGTATATTTTATCTATTAATAAAGCCCTGTAGGTGAAAAAATGTCACATATAGTTAATTTTAATATATTTGCAGAAATAAAAATGGAAATTCAAGGTTAAAATCTGCCCTACTTTTTTCTGAACCCACACTTGCTGTGGACCTGAGATTTTGAAGGCCCCGAATTGTCCCTCCTATGCTCTGCAGGCATCCATTTAAACCACTTACCATCTAAACCACCAGTTTGAGTTAACTTTTCCAAAATATTTTTACTATTTAATTTAATAATTATTTTCTTATAATTTATAATTTACTTATTAATGAGTAAAAATCATTTTCCATTTCAGATCTGAAACTCTATTTCCTATAGAAAACAAACACGAAGTCATTTTAGTGCAAATAAGAAGCACAGAACTGACTCCAAAATAATACAATTGATTCCAGAAGAGTGCAACATGTTTCCTTGTTGACTGGAGATACGATACAAGAGTTATAAATGTGTCCTCATTTGAAACACGAAAGAAAAATAAAAGGCTTTTTATAAAAAGAAGGAGGAGGAGGAGAAAAGAAAAAGGTAACAAAATTCTAACCTAGAACCTTGGGGACATGTCAAGATAGTCAAGAAAGGTCATTTACCGCTTAGTGTTTCTGAGAGCTGAAGGTTCCACTTCAATAAGATTGTCCAAGTCTTGGCTGTTTAAAAGATTTAAAAAACAACTTCAGATTAGTGATATTATTTTTTGGTTGGTGCTGGTTCTTTAATGCAAAATATTAGAACCCCATTCCATCCAGGGGCAACAGATAGATGAAAACATGAAATGGCTGCTTTTATTTGATTACCTTTGAAGCTTTCTGATTACTGCAGGGCTCACTTTGATGAAGTTATCGAGATCTTGGCTTCTTTTCACAGAAAAATAATAAGAGAGCAGATTAATTATAAAGTTATTTTGGCAAAATCATGAATGCTAAAAATCAGATGGAAATAATAATAAAACAATATTCTTCCTGAACAAAGCACATAAAAAGCATATAGCTTCTATTACCTTTGGTTGTTTTTGAGAGTCTCAGGATTCACTTTGATGAGCTTATCGAGGTCTTGGTTGCTTTAAATGGAAAAAATTAAAGTGGCTTGGGTTAGAGATGATAAAGGTTTAAGGTCATTGGAAAAGGGGAAGAAAGGATTGGCTGTCTTATCATTTAGTATGAAACATATTTGTTTGGCACAGAATAGCCTTGAAATGAATTTTCTAATCAATGCAGGGGAAGATGAATGATGCTAGACCAGAAGAAAAATTACCCTGACCTCCTGCCCTTTTTGGCCTTAGCCTGTCTACAAAGGCACACTGGTTAAGTGTCACACAGCAAACAACTTTTCACTCTGAATGTTTTAACAAGGAAGATATAAACTGATTTCTAATGCTCTTGTCATTTTTTAAAACCATGTCCACCGACTAAGGATTTCGATTACAAAAAAAAAAAAAGGCTCTAAAACTGGAATTATTCTCAACATAAGGCTTGGCAAGAGAGTACCACCCATCCGTCAATAGTGTGACTTTTCTTTCCTCTATGATGACTAAAAAAAAACCTGACTTTGAGTTATCTGCGTATTTGTACTATCCTCATCCATACATAATAGTAAAATCCTAGGAGTGACCAGTGAGAGCATAAAAGACACCTCCTTGCTATCCCACGGCAAGGGCTACGGTACCAGCTGTGGAGCCTCTACTGTGTCGTGAGGTGCTTACTTAGCTTTCATTTATTTTAAGACAAAGTCTGTGTGCTGTGGTGCAAAGACCAGGAGATGGATTGGGAGTCAGAAGACCTCACAGAAGACTATGAGACTTTTGCCTCTGGCCTCAGTATTCTCATCTGTAAAATGAAGAGATCAGATTGGAGAATCCTCAATGCTCTGTCCATTTCTAACATCTTCGACTTCTAAAAATCTATGAATGTGAATTTTACCGCTTGTCATGGTTATTAAATTAGCTATTCAATGCGTCTTTTTCTTTTAAATACAATTCAGAGACAATATATTCTATATTCAGCAGGCAGTGCATAAGTGTTCCAAAATGTAATATTTTAAATTGACAACCTATTATTGTCTTGGAGTAACATCTCTAGCCCCCAGTACATAATTAGCTTTAATCTATGATAATTGCCTGCTGTTAATAAGATTGAGTATGTCTACTGAATTCTCTTTTTAGTATTCACGGCCTATAATTATACCTAATGTGCAACTAATGAAACTAGTTGTAAGCTGTGAACCCAATAGGTGCTCAGTAATTATTCACTGCCTAAGAGATCACAGAACTACTATCAGTCTTCCACTGATTTTCTCTGTGACCCTGGTCTAATCACCTAACCTTTTTGAATCTTAATTCTTCTTCTGCAAAATGAGTAGGTTCAACTGGAACAGTTTTTCAAAATATGTTAAAACTATAGGGATTAGTGTTCTCTGAGGACTCTTCCATCTCTAAAACTTTGATTTTTGAATGTGCCAACAAAACTTACAAATGAGAAATCATGAAAACATTCTTAAGATATATAAAACAGTAATGTGTGATGATAAATTTATCTTCATATAACCAGAGACAAAAATTTAGTCTCATTATCTGGCAGATACCACTTAAAGAATTATCAAAATTTCCCCCATAACCTTGCTGGGAATAGCAAATGATTTAAGGAATAACAAACATCACTGTTTCCACTTGCTACCAGAAAATACAATATACCAAAATTAGGGGACCTCTAATGATGAGTCTAATGATTTGGCTGAGTCTTTTTTTAATTAACTATCATTGATAAGTTTTAATAAAAATTTTAATAAATCCCAGAGACAAAGAATGAACATCAATACTGTAAAAACAAAACATAAACAATGAACGGAGTAACAACATTCCTACTCCCAGTTTCTCAATAACTCCTTTCAGCTGCCTCTCTTTCTTGCTATTCACATGTTAGTAATCTAAGTTTCTGGGGAAATATAAAAATTGTGATGATTTTTCGAGGTGATTTCAATTTACCTATAGGATGATTAGGTTATAAGTCATTCATGTTCACATTGTGATTAGTTAAGGAGAAACAAAGCAAAATGAATAAATGACATCCTTCCCTTACCTAGTAGTGTTTTTGACAGCATTGGGGTTTGCATTAATAAGTTCAAGACCTTGTTCACTGCTAAAACAAAATAAAAAAGAATCAAGTTCAGTGGGAGCTCAGCAAGTGTGATGACTGATTTTTATGTGAACACTTGTGAATCATTCAATCAGATCCTAAAGTAAAAAGTATTGTTTCCTGGGTCTCTACTTTATACACATTATTTTGGCCCCCAAACAACCCATAAGGTAGATATTACCATTCCCCCATTATGAATAAATTGAGCTTCAGAGAGGTTAAGCCACTCACTGGACCACAAACATACAAAGTGGCTGAGGGTAAACGAGGAGTGAAACCACAGCAACTGGGTCTCAAATCCCATGTTCTTTCCCCAGGAGCAGCCTGCCTGTCTCTCACGGTCACAATAATTCCTTACGGCTGCACAATGCTTTTACCAACATTACCTTCACAATAATTGTATGCGAGGTAGCTTACAACTATCTTGGAGTTTCTCTGCCATGCTTTTCTTAACTGTTTCTTCCTGTATAAATGGGTCTTAACTTTTCAAGAAGATAGAAGTGAATTCAATAGTATGCAACAATATTCCAATCAAGTACAAGAGTGTTATCTGTTGCCAATTTTTTCAGAAGTCATTTAAGATTTGGTCCTTGAGTTTGTGAGAAAGCAGAGAACCGATATTCTTTGGTTTATTCAGTTTCATCAACTTACAATATATTAACTATAAATTTACAGTTCTAATACACTTATGCTATTATTGTGTTGAAATGAATCTCTCAAGTAGTAATTATACATAATTAGTCTTGATATGAACATTTTCAACAATATGATAATCATATAAATGGAACTCATAAAAAGAAAAATCTATCTAATATTATTACACATCAACAAATAAACTTGTTCTCATTTTCTTATATGTCCCCTTTCAAAATGTCCTTTGTCAAGTAATTAATCTTATTTGTTGGCATAAATTGGATATTTGCTCAGGAGTCCTTGCTATCCTTACCTTTTGTTTGCTGAGGGGATCACTTTGATAAGATTACATAGGTCTTGGTTTCTAAAAAAAAGAATTGTTAGCTTCAATGGCTGATAAAGTCAACTAAAAGCAATAATAATTTGTTCATTTTTTCAACATTTATATTGAATCAAATGACTGTTGCTTAGTAAGATTCCATCACTTAAATTTTCTTTTAGTTCTCTATAAACGGAGTGACTATGATCAATTAATTTCTTCTTTCTTCTACAACTGTGTATATATAAGAATTTAATTTAGTTTTAGTCTTGTTTTTTTCACATCACCCTCAAAACAGAATTACTCTTAAACTCTTGTATCTTGTATACTATCTAGTACAGGGGTCAGCAAAACAATTGTCCCTAAGCCAAATCTGGCCTGTCACCTATATTTATAAATAAAGTTTTATTGGAATATCATCATACCTATTCATTTAAACAAATTACCTATATGGCTGCTTTTGCACTATGCAGAGTAGTTGAAACAGAGAGGGTTTGGCCCCCAAGGCCTATTTATTATCTGTGCATTAAGAAAAAGTTTGCTGACCCCTGATCTAGTCTAATAAAATAGTGCATGGTAGTTATACACTGTAAAAGTAGAAAGCATATGCATATGCAAAGTAAAAAAGGAAATATGTCAGAGAGAAGAACTATGTCTTAGTGTTTTTCTACCTAATTCAGGTTCAAACTAGCAAAACAATTTATGTTTTCAGCTTCATGATTTTATGCCTGATTGTTTACTTAACACTACATGCTTTAGAGAAAATTCTCTCTATGTAAAAGACAGATATCATTTCTGTGCATTCCTTATTATGTCAATAAATTAAGTATAATTTTTTAAGTGCCCCCCCCACACACACAGGGTTGGTAAATCTCATGCCAGCAACTGCGGTCATATAATTAACCCAAATTAATAGCCCCCTCTCAACTTTGGGAATAATTTGGGTAGCAGAGAATAAGAAAAGAGGGAATAAATGATGGAGGGAGAAGGAAAGGAAAACTTCCCTTCACATGAAGACCTTTCTGTCGAATGCTGTGCTGGGTTGAATGTGTCCACCCAGAACCTCAGAATGTGACTTTGTCTGGAATAAGGTCTTGGCAGATGTAAGTAAGTTAAGGATCTCGAGATGAGATCACCTTAGATTCATGGTGGTCCCCAAATCCAATGGCAGAAGTTCTTAGAAGAGAAGGAAGACGACACAGACAATCAGGGGGAAAGACTGTGTGAAGACAGAGGCAGGGATTGGGGTGATGCTGCCAAAAGTCAAGGAAGGCATGAGCCACCAAAAGCTGGAAGAGGCAAGGAAGGAAGGGACCATTCCTGTATTTTAAGGAATTCTTTCTCTTCCTTAAGCCCACCATTAGGGAGCTCAGAGGAAGGATTTAAACATAAGGTTTCTGACAATGGAGCTGTTGGTCTTGGGTTCCATTAGTGGATACCTCTATGATGGGTCAATATATTTCATCCGAATAGATAAAAGGAAGAGATACAAGAGTTCCATAAATCTCACCCTTGGTTATTTCTGTTTGTTTCAGGAGTCACTTTGATGAGGTTGTCAAGACTTTGACCCCTTTAAAACATGGAAGAAATGATCAGGTTGGTGGTAGATTTACATCAAGTGTTTATAAATACTTATTTAAAATGAAAAAAATTTTTATAACAATATTATATTATAAAATATTTATTGAGACTGGAATCATTTTAAAGGGCTGAAAGTTTTGCAATGGTGATTACACATATATGTATTTGGACCAAACTATGATAGCACTGATAAGGAACAATAGCTAGTGTTTTTAGAAACTTCATGGTGTGCCAGGCACTCTTCTGAGGGATTTACATTGGTTTATCACAGCAATCTTATGACCTCAGAAGCATTATCATCTCAATTTCACAAAGGGAAAAATTGAGATATAGGAAGATTAAGTAATTTTCCCACTTAATTGCTAATAGTGGCAAGGCTGGAAATTAAACCTAAGCAATCCAGCTCTTGAGGACATGCATCTAATCACAACATCAACTGTCTTTTTCGAACTTAGTAACTAGAATAGTGTTGGAAGTGACTTGAAAGCCCCTTGTCCAATTTCCTCAGACAAGTTAAGTAACTACTCTGAGGTCAGTGAGGCCAGAGTCAACTCCAGTCTAGTTCTCTTTCTCCTCTCCTGTGCCACTAATTCTGCTTAAAATAAACAAATCAAAACATACTGTCCATTCTGGAAAACAGCAGTAGACCTAATTAATCAAAGATTGCCTCCATTATATCAGAAATTAATTGACTGAAATCTTTAACATTTTGGATGTAGGTTGTCAGATTACATGGCTTTTCTGGAACTATCACTATGTTCAGCATCACTAAGTAAAATGATTATTCAGTGATGCTGTTATGCATTGGTTAGCATGAAATGAAAAAGGGACACATTAAATCTTACTCTTGAACACTTTTTTCTGTTTGTGGGTTCACTCTGATGAGCTCATCAAGGTCTTTGGAGCTTTAAACAAAAAAGGAAACAAAAACATGATAAGTAAAAATGTAATTAAATTAATTGTTTTTTAAGCTTAAGAAATTACATGTACTCAAGATGGATTTTGTTCTTAACTTCCAAAAGAAATAAATACCACTTTGTGGCCTTAATTAAAGAACAAAATTTGTGACCTCCATATAAATCATTGATAAACTGGCTCTGTTTCCTATTTACCCTCAAATAAAACCATAAAATTATGACTAAGATTGACTTTAAAAAATAATTCAGTAACAATGTTATAATTTGCCAAAGCTCTTACCTGGCCCCTCCAAGTATTCTGTCTAATGAAATAGCTATAACTAAACTACATTTTGTCTATAGTTTGCATTTGTAGTACATTTTTAAAAAGAGATTTCATATCCATTATTTCGCTTGATCCTTACAACAATCAAGTGCTAAAGGTGGAACAGACATTTATGATCTTCCTTTTATAACCAAAGAAGCTGCAGCTCTGAATGGTCAAAAGACTTTCTTAAAGACACCCAGCTGGAAGGCAATGGAGTTCAGACTTACTGATTTCCAATTCAAAGATTTTTCCACACACCTTCTCTGATGAGTGACACAAATAAGGGAAAAAGGAAGGGAACTGATGGGAAGGGGAAAGGATGAAAGATTAGACATAACCCTTACCCATGTTTACTTCTGTTTACTTCAGGGGTTACTTTGATGAGATTGTCAAGGCTCCGGCCCCTTTAAAACATTGAAGAAATGATGAAGTTAATGGTAGATTAACATCAAGTAGATCAAAGTATTCATTAAAATCAAAATCACTATAAAAACTCGATGAGATCATGCCAAAGGGTTGAAGATTGTTAAAGATGACTATACAGAAGTAGGTAGGTGTAGCAGTTGATATTATTTATGAATTCCAAAAAGAGATATTGGATTGTATTTATAAACTGGTCTGTTCCTCTGGGTGTATTAGATTGTATTAGATTCAGAGGTTTCACTTTCAGTTTATTAAATCAAGATTAGGGCTTTTATTTGACCATGTCATTAGAGTGACTTGGTTTGAGTTACCCCCCACTCCTTGTGGGCTATATAAACGAATAATCAATCAAAGACAGGGAAGTAAATACACAGAGAAGAACACAGAGAGTTAATTTTGGACACTGGAGCCCAGGGGAGAAAGCCAAGCCATTTGCCTGATAGGTTTCAGCTGAAGAGACTACAGCCCTGAACAGCTGAGAAAGCCTGGAAAGAAACAAGCCCCAGGGAGAGAGATGAGCCTTATGCTAACCTACAGCTGAGATAGGAAGAAGCTGGGACCACGGAGCCTTCAGAGGAAGAGGAAGGCTGAACCCTCACAGAGACTGGCAGCCATCCTGTTCTAACACGTGGCAACAGACTTTGGTGAGGGAAATAATTTACTCTTTATGGCCTTGTGACTGTAAGCTTCTACCCCAAATAAATATCCTTTTATAAAAGCCAACAGATTTCTGGTATTTCGCATCAGCACCCTTTTGGCTGACTAATACAGTAGGGAGTCATTCATCTCTGAAACACATTGAGATTCAGTAAAACAATGTTTTAATCTTAGAGCCATTAGGCCACTAGCAAATACTGGGCTAGGACTCTGCCTCTCTTTTGATTCAAAACATGTTCTTAGCCTTTGTCAGGCACATAAAACATTTTTGAAATAGTCTATCTACACGTCTCATTCCATGTTCCAGAAAGTACACCCTCTTATTCTTAACCTCCAAAATGTAGTGGGACTTTAAGTCCAGCTTTAGAGAATCTGTGTCTCATAAAATTGACATTCATTAACAGGTTTTTAAAATCACAAAATTAGATCCAGATAAATATACCAATTTGTTAAAATCCCCAATATGCCACCTGGTATCTACTTCTGGCACTTATAACTGTGTTTTGAAACTACAAATTTTGACCAGTTGCATTGGCAACAACAATAGGAAGATTAAAACCTGAAGAGTTCTAAAATGATCTGAGATGTAAGACATTTACTATAATGGAAAACTTCCCTGGAGTCACTGGAAATGCGTCAGGATTTGATTGTTATCCTTTAGTGTACTTCTGCTTCTAATCTTAATGGAAGTCTGCTTTTCTTATTGCAGCTACATGTGCTTTCCACATATGCAGCACCAGCAAACACTCCTCTGATCTACAGAGGATGCCGTGTGGGGAAAAGAAAGTAAACAAGAAGGTGCTTTTACACCCTGTTTCTCCAAATCCTAGGACCCTGCTAAGATAGTATCACAAAGTCTCTGAGGCTGCACCTATACAACGTCAAAGATCCAGATATTTGGGAGCAACCAAATGTTCCTTAACGTTTTTTTTAAATTTGTATCCATATATCTATGAATGTATATACCCATGCTAAAAGTAGAAATTTAAAAATTTGGATCCATTATGTAAATAATGGAGCAATTAACCTAACAGGAATAACCACTTGACCCAAGATTACCCCTTGTTGATTTTTCCCTAAATTCCCAGGATTCTATTTCTAAATTTGAGTATTAATCAGAAAAATGATAGTAGAGTAAGCATTGCAACTCCTACCTTGTAATATTTTTGTTGGTTGTGGAGTTTGCTTTGATTATATGTCAAGACTTTGCTCTCTTTAAATATATTGAATAAAGCACATAGTAGATTATTTAAATTTAAAAGTACCTGAAGTCAATGAAGAAGAGTGTGCTAATTAATGTAATAATCTGATTACTTTATTCTATTTTGAGTTTAATTGTATGAAACAATGCCTAATAGTGTATATAACTTCAGTATTTATATCATTCTTTCAATCCACAAATGTTTATGGAAGTCCCACTATGGGATTTCTGTGCCAATTGCTGGCATGAAGGTGAACAATACAGACACTGGTTTAGCCATGAGGCTTGCATTCTAATTTGGGGATAGAAAGAGGAAGGCAATACGTAATTAAACAGATACATGAATACCACAATTCCAGATAATAATTTATGCTGTGAAGAAAATAAAACGAATGCTTGTGGACCTGGGGTTGGGGTGGTGGTGAGTTAGTTATATTCAGTAGTCAGTATCAGCCTCTTTGAGAAGGTGACAATATGGGGCATAGCATTCCAGGAAGTGGGAACAGCGTTTCCAAATGCCTGAAGGCAGGAAGAGCTTGGAATAGAAAAAATCATTGTGGCTGGACTTTATTGAGTGAATAAAAGGCCATAGCCAAGTGTTAGAATTTTACTTTACCTGAAATGAAAGAACAATGAAAGATCTTAATAAGGGAGGGAGCAAGATCTATTTATTTGTTTAAAAGATCTACAGAACTTAATTATGTGTAGAAAAGAAGAAAATGACAATTTCTGTCTTCAAAAGGCCCCAAAGAAGCACAAACATGTAAATGTAGACATGCACACACAATACACACACGCTGCAATACTATCACATACGTGCATACAGGCACACACACATCCACATCCATGTATACATACACTCACATACCCACATGCATACATATGTTATGTATAAAATCAAACACATTACCATGTGTGCACATGTATGCGCTTACACTAACACAGTACACATGTAAGCACACAGGCACACACATCCATGCACATATGCACTCATGCACACACTCAGGCAGACACATGTACACACAAACACATCACACAATCAGACACATTAACACATACACATTTGTGTATACATGTACTCACATACAAGCACACACATATCCTTACAAATATACCCATGAACACACAAGCGTGTGCACTCACATGCATGTATGTGTACAGACACACACACCATGCAGATATGCACTCATACATAATAAGGCACACACCCACAAACGGACAAACATATAAATGCAAATGTACACACAAACATGTATTTGTGTACACATATATGTGCACACATTGGTAGGCACACACATACACACATCAACATGTAAGAGCAATACATCACAATTTGAAATATTGTCTTTAATAAAAAGTAGAAAGAACATAGATTTTTCTTGGGAAGTCAAAGTAAATCAAATATTTAAATGCTGTCTAAATCATAAAGAAAAAATCCACCTAAATCTTTATTATTGCTAGTTATTACATGTATCTACTATGTGCCAGGCATGGCAGTTTTATGATCCCCATTTTCATAGATGAGTAAATTGAGGCACAGAAGTGTTAAGTAACTTTCCCTAAGGGACACAACTAGCAACTGGGAGGACCAGAATTTGAACCTAGATCTTTCTGACTCCCTGCTCACAATCTTTACCTCAGTTTTCCTCCTTAAACCACCCAGATA
Organism: Tolypeutes matacus; assembly: GCA_026826555.1. NCBI lineage: Eukaryota > Metazoa > Chordata > Mammalia > Cingulata > Chlamyphoridae > Tolypeutes > Tolypeutes matacus. Next base: position 28,619,623 of record JAKSZT010054334.1, read on the forward strand.
GCCAAGGAAATCAATACTAATGGAAAGAATGATATATTTTGTCTGTTGGTTGTAAAATTGGGCAATTTTCTAATTCACTTGATCCCTGTTCTCCTTCTGGGTCATACCACCAAAAGCAGGGCAGCTGGACAGTGTGCACAGCATGCTTCTCTGCTAGCTGCAGCCTCGCTCCACACTGGGCCCACAGGTACTAGTGACATATTTTATGATCAACAAATTATATCATGTACTGAGCTAAATGAATGGAAAGGAGTTCAAAGGAAACCACATGGAATTATTTGGTGCCCTGTTTTCAGCAACATGGCAACAAGCTCAGTTTCAAATATACTCCATCTGCTTCTTAAAAAATAAAAAGCAAGAGGACATAAGCACCCCAGGCTTACTTACCAGTTTGTGGGTAAGGGAATTCTTTTAACAAAGTACATTTAGTACATTTAACAAAGTACACTTAGTTAAGCTATTCATCTTTAAACACACACCATACCATATATACAAACACACTACACATAAATGCACATGCAGCCCACACTTCCATGTACACTTTGCTTATGCATGTATACATACAGACACACACTCCCCATACATACAAAGAAATAAATAATTTAGTTCAGTAAGAATGGTCAGGCCAAATTCCCATTTAAATTTTCAAACTCTACATTATAGCAAACTTCATCCAAGAATGAAATGCAAATGACCACTTCTGTGTATCATTTGTATAGAATTGCTTAATGTGACCCGCTTGGGTGGGGGGAGCCCAATTTTGGTTTGGATTTCACTTTATTCTACTGAATATAAGCACTCAAAATTCCAATGTGCTTATAAATACCAAACAAAGAAGTTTTACCTCACCTCTTGATATTTTTATTTGTTTTGGGATTCACTTTAATAAGCCCATTGAGGACTTGTTTTCTTTAAATAAGGAAAGGAGTTTCAATGAATATCATTAGACTAAGACACTAATCAAGTTAACAATGATTGGAAAATTAAGAAGTGGTAAATATGCAAGTTCTCTAAAATTAATGTAAATTTGTAAATACTCTAAAAGCAAATGGAAATTCTTCTCTAACAGTTTGAGCTGAAAGACCATTTAAGGTTCCTTGTTTGTTAACAAAAAACATTTGATTTCTCTTGTGTCTTCAGAGCACATAAGTAAATGTGAGAGTTTTTATTTAACAAAATCAACTTTGCCTTCAGGCACCCCAAGTGAGAATACCCCAAATGGACAGCATTGAAGTCATGTAAGTTAAAATTCTTTACAGGATATGGACAGAATATATGTTTCTACTCAACAAATCAGATTTAATTGCCTCTTCTCTTTTTAATTAATAAGAATGATGCTTTCTTCATATAAATGCAACCACCATCCCCCCAAATTTTTAAATCTCATTTGTCCCAGAGAAGATTATGGTGAGCTACCAAGAGCAAGAAAAAATACATTTCATGGTGGAAAAATTAATGACCCATTTCTCAGGGGGACACAGGCCACTCCATTAAAATGCAAAAGGGGTATAATCAGAATACAAAGGGGGCAGTAGAGGATGGCAGAAGTATCTTGATTGGGTAATGTCGCCAAGTCCCAATAGAAGAAAAAGGGTGGTGGCATGTCATTACTCCCAGTGCATGTACCTGCCCAGCTTCTCCCCTGGGCTGCCCGCTAAGACTGCTAGTCACACAGAAATTGATTTACAAGAGTTTTATTAACCCTCACTCTTGGCTTTTTTTCATTTTGGAGATCCACTTTGAAAATGTTGTCAAATTGTGCTTTCTTTTAACTCAAAGAAATTCAATTGAGAAGTTCATTCCTAAAAATAAATCATAGCCCAATAATACGGAGATTGAATCAGTAAGAAAAATTTCCCAACAAAGAAAAGTCCAGCACCAGATGGCTTCACTGGTGACTTCTAAGAAACATTTAAGGTAGAATTAATGCCAATCCTTCTCAAACTTTCAAAAAATTGAAGAGAAGGGAATAGTTTCTAACTCATCTGATGAGACTAATATTACCCTGATACTGAAGACGGTTAAAGAACAGCACAAGAAAAGAGACTTATAGACCGATTTCCATTATGAATATACATGCAAAAATCCTCAACAAAACACAAGCTGAATACAATAGCACATTAAAAGAACTATACACTATAACCAAGTGGGATTCATCCCAGGAATGCAAGGGTGGTTCTACATAAGAAAATCAATCAATGTAAGACATAACATTAAAAGAATGAAGGGGAGGGGGAAACACATGATCATCTCAATTAATGCAGAAAAAGAATTTGACAAAATTTAATACCATTTCATAATAAAGACACTCAATAAACTGAGAAGGGAACTTTGCAACAAAATAAAGGCCTTATGTGAAAAACCCACAGCTAACATCACACTCAAAGGATGAATGACTGAAAACTTTCCCTTAAGACCAGGAATAAGACAAGGATGGCTGCTTTCACCACTTCAACATAATACTGGAAGTTCTAGCCAGAACAATTGGGGGAAATAAAAGAAAAAAAAAAAAAGGAAGGAAGAAGTAAAACTATCTGTAGTCACAGACAACATGATCTTATATGTAGAAAACACTAAAAAATCTATCAACAAACTATTAGAGCTAATAAATGAATTCAGCAGTTGCATGATACAAAATCAACATGCAAAATAGTTTATTTCTATACCCTACTAATGATAACTCTATTTACAATAACATCAGAAATAATTAAATACTTTGGAATAAATTTAAGCGAGACGTAAGATTTATATGTTGAAAACTACAAAATGTTGCTGAAAATTTAAAAAGACCTAAATAAATGGAAAGACACCACATGTTCATAGACTGGAAGACTTAACATTGTTTAAGAAGACAATACTAACTAAAGTGATATACAGATTCAGTGTAATCCCTATCAAAATTCCAACAGCATCTTTTGCAGAAATGGAAAAATGTGTCCCAAAATACATATGGAATTCAAAAGACCCAGAATAGCCAAAACAATCTTGAAAAGGAAGAACAAAATTGGAGCACTCACACTTCTCAATTTCAAAACTTACTGCAAAGCTACAGTAATCCAAACAGTGTGCTCCTGGCATAAGGGTAGGCATATTAACCAATGAAATAGAACTGAGCACCTGGAAATCAATCCTCACATCAATGGTCAATTGATTTATGACAAGTGTGCCAAGCCATTCCATGGGCAAAAAGAAGTCTCTTCAACAACCAATAATGTTGGGAAAACTGGATATCCACATGCAAAATAGTGAAATTGGACCCTTACCTTAAATAATATAAAAAAATTAATTCAAAACAGATCAAAGGGCTATATTTAAGAGCTAAAACAATAAAACTTGGAGAAGAAAGCATAGAGAAAAATCCAGGCCCTTGGATTTTGCACTGGTTTCTTAAATATGGCACTGAAAACACTAGCAACAAAAGAAAAAATAGATAAATTTGACTTGATTAATATTTTAAACTTTGTGCATCAAAGGACACTATCAAAAGAGTGAAAAGACAGTCCATAGAATAGGAGAAAATATTTCCAGACAATATATATATATAAAATAAGGGTTTAATATCTACAATATATAAAGAACTCTTACAACTCAACAACAAAAAGCCAAACAATCCAATTTAAAAATGGGCAAAAGACTTGAATAGACATTTCTCCAAAAAAATATGCAAAGATACTCAATGTAGTTAATTATTAGGGAAATACAAATCAGAACCAATGTAGTATACCACCTCAAACCTGCTAGATTGGCTATAACATTTTTTAAAAAAGGGAAAAGAACAAGTGTCAGTGAGGATGTGGAAAAATTAGAACCCTCGTACATTGCTGGTGGGATTATAAAATGATGTAGCCACTGTGTAAAACAGTTTGGTGTTTACTTAAAATGGTATGAAACATATGACTCAGCAATTCCACTCCTAGATTATAACCAAAGTAATTGAAAACAGGAACTCAGATATTGTATACTAATGTCCATGGCAGCATTATTCACAATAGCCAAAAGGTGAAAACAACAAGTATTCATCAACAGATGAATGTATAAACAAAAGGAGGTATATACATACAATGGAATGTATGCATACATTTTTCAGCCATAGAAAGGATTGAAGTTCTGATACATGTTGCAACATGGTGAACATTAAAAAATTTATACTAAGTCAAATAAACCAGACATAAACGGTTTATTCTACTTATATGAAATATCTAGACAAGGCAAATTCATAGAGACAGGAAGTGGAGCTATTGCTTAATGGATACAAAGTTTCTGTTTGGAGTGATGAAAATTTTTGGAAATAGTGTTGACAGTTGCACAACATTCTGAATGTAATCAATACCACTTAAAAATAGTTAAAATGGCAAATTTGATGATATATATGTATACCACAATACAAAAGTAAAAAATAAATCAAAGCCCCAAACTTGGGAGACAAAGCAATTCACCATCAAACATTGGGGCAAGTCTTAAAAAAAAAAAAAAAAAAAAAAAAGTTTTGTTGAGGGCAAAAAGGGAAGGTCATTTCACCCATATTTATTGTCGAATCCCGTGCTAATAAAATATGGTTGTGAAGCTAAAAGGTGAAATCATTTTATCTTCTATTTATCATCACCTATAGAAATCAGATTAAAAGACACTAATAAGTTTTACCTAGTGGTTTTTTCACTTCCTTTGGGATTCACTTTAATAACATTATCAAGGCCTTCACGTCTTAAAAAACAAAAACATAGATCAGTTTCATTATTCCCATGGTATTAGTTACATATACATTCCATATGCTTGACGATTAATTCAAGCCTTTGGGGAAAATTATACTGATATTAAACTCACTTTTATTATAAAAATGCTTATAAATAATATAATTAATCTTTAGGATTTTATTACATTATATGTAAATTCAAATAGTATATATGGTAGAATCTCCAAAGTGAAGATCATGGGCACTAGGGATCAGAGACAGAAGAAAAAACAGATTTAGAGACGTGACCCCCTCAATATCACTGAGAAGGTCAATTAAGCTATGAGAAAATATCCAAGTTTCAAAAACATCCAAGCAGTTCTCTCCCTCTGCTGGGTTTAGCTGTCCTAGTGTTTTCTTTGATAAAAGTTTCAAGGTCTTGACTTCTTTGGGGAAAAAAACATCAAAACCTTATTGTCGGTTAGGTTACATACAATTTTCTTTAAAATGTGTTTGAACAAGAATGTCCCTGAAAGTAGTGTCAAATGTTTCCAGGGCTGAATGCCCAGAAAGACCTTTGACTTCATTATCCTTAGCTTACCTTATTAATTTCCACCATAGTGCTTGATTTAAACCATAAAATTAGAGTGAGACATGTCTCTCACTTTGCAATTTTGTCCTTTCAATTTCTTCATTTAAAAAAATGTGAAATCCATGAATTTAAGAAAATATCGAATATGAGCTTATATGGCAGGTTTTCCTGTACTTGCTTCAAAGGCAACTGAAATATGTGGCTCATGGGAAGCAGATGTGGCTCAAGCGATTGAGCTCCTGCCTACCACATGGGAGATCGGGTTCAGTTCCCGGTGCCTCCTAGAGAAGACGAGCAAGACAGCGAGCTGGTGCAATGGAGAGGCCTGGTGAGCTGACACAACAAGATGATGCAACAAGGAGACACAAAGAAGAAAAACAATGAGACACACAACAAAAAAAGCAGGGAGCTGAGGTGGCTCCGGTAATTGAGCACCTCTTTCACACATGAGAGGTCCCAGATTCAGTTTCCAGTGCCTCTTAAAGAGAAGACCAGCAGAGGCAGAGAGCACACAGTGAATGGATACAGACAGCAGACAATGAGGGCAAACAACAGGGGCGGGGGGTGGGGCGGGGTGAGGAATAAATAAATCTTAAAAAAAAAAAAAAGAAAATAGAATGAGGTTAGAGAATGGAAAGCTGAGGGGTTAACTTGTGAAAAAAAAATGTCCTATAAAAAAAAAGCAATAATATTCTTTTTCCTACTATCTCTGATAGGCCTAAACAGTTCAACAGTTCACCTGCAAGTGAAGAAATATAAGTATCCAATGGCTGTGTGATTGTTACTGCCAACACTTTTCATCATATAGATTTTGTTTAATGTTCTAAATCAGAGACAGTAGAGAACACATCTGCCAAAATGATTTGGAAAGCTATAGTACCATTCTGTGCACAGACTGGCACAGATAGAGTTTTTAAAAAAAATAACCATGACAATAGAAATAATTATCATATTTAGGAAGGCAAATGCAATGACTAAGGAAACACAAGGTAAACATTCAATCTGGGGGCAGACAATAGTAGAGAAATATCATAAATCCCTACCCTTTGTCATTCTTGACCATCCTGGGATTTTCTTTGATGAAACTGTCAAGACTTGGGTCTCTTTCAACATGAAAAATAAAATCAGTAACATAAGTCTTTCTCAACATGAAAGATGAAATCAATAAAGTAAGTTAATTTTGTAGTATATCAATATAAGTCTAGAACCATCAGTTAATCTTTCAAATGCAAGCAGTTCAGTTATGAATCATTAATTAATCATTTTATGATACAAAATATATAAAAGCATGGCTCTTGACCTTGAGATATTTACCAGCATATTTGAGCTATATGTGCGAAACAACTCTAGCAAGATTTCAATCGAAGAATGCCTTAGTACGTGCTAAAGACTTCAGTGGTAGCTATGCATGCAGCATCAAAATGTCTTAGAGTAAGTATATTTAGTTCATAAAACCAGCCCATGTCCACTACTTGTAACTGCCAGTTGGATTTCTTTCATTTTTAGCTATAAAAAGGAACTGGATATCATCTAGGTCATCCCCTTCATTTCACAGGACCAGGAAACAGAGGTCCCTAGAGGTTAAGAGACTTGCCCAGGGTCACCCAGAGCCAGGATCAAGACAGTAACCCATCTCCTGACCCAGATCCAGAGCCTCTTCCACTAGCCTGCTGATCCTGCGCTACTCAGGGGGTATCACCCAGAGAATGGTGTACAGTCTAGGACTCAATCAAACTGGTCTGTAAGAGTTTTATTCGAATCTTACCCTTTGCCATCTCTGTCTGTCCAAGTGTTCACACAGATGAGATTTTCAAGGCTTTTGGCTCTTTAAACACAAAGAAAGTCAAGTAAAAGACTGCATATTGAAATGAAATTGTGTGGTATCTAGAAAGGTCAGATACAATAAACATTCTTCATGAATTGCTCATTTACTCGTATATTGAATGGAAGAGCAGAAATCCTTCTGGGCAATTATGTCTGAACTGAATGTACGAAACTGAAAGCACTACCCCATCTGCTAGTACATTTCCCTGCCAGAGGATAAAACTCCCTTCCAGTTAATGTCTGAAAGAATAAGACAAGCAATCTGGGAGATATTTTCAGATTAGAGACAGTTGCACTTACCTTTTCTCTGTTTGCTCTGCCTTCAGATTTGCTCTGAAGAGACTATCAAGACCTTGATTTCTTTAAATGAATTGAAAAAAAAAAAACCTCATCAGTGGTAATAACAGATACTTAACTCAATAAAAATATAGACTGGTTTATATCCAAGATAGGAAATGTAAGCTGGTTGGGAAAGGTGAGCTACAATTTTTTAAATTGCTTCATTGCAAAAGGGAATTTTCATGGACTCAAAATTTAGATTATAATGACCTTAGAAAAAAATAAAAGTAATAGAGGCAAACCGGTCCACAAGCTCTAACCAGTTTCCAGATGTGGTGTTTGGGTTCATGTAGTGTTTCTGTTTTTATTGTAAGCCAGTGTTTACAAAGATGGCCATTACACATAGAAACCTGGAATTTTAGGATCTCTTGAAAATGTCCTACAATGCTAGAACACGTGGCAACTGTCAGCTGAAGCTGAGAAGCAGCTGGCACTTCAGATAGGGAGTTCCTTCTCCTTTTTGCCTCAATTCCTGCACTCCTGTGTTTCTCACAGTCAGCCCTTTTCACTCACTTACACCTGTGTGGCCTTAGTAGGCATAGAGTCTGTAAGTCCTGGTCTAGAAACTGAAAACCAGCAAATTTAAGTGACTTGCCAAAAGTCACTTAGAGAGATCATTATTGTCAGAATGGAGTGTGAAAATCACATCTCTAGATACTCAGATCAGTTCATTCTACATTTTCTTTATTTTCTTCCTTCTCTCTGGTACCTTCCCATTTAATGTGTCTATATGAAAAGTAAAAAAGAGATAACTAAAATTGTACACAGCTTCAAAATAGACTTCAACTATTCATTTTTCTCTCAGCACATTTTAAATTATGCAATTATAAATTATTCAAAGTAAGGCGATAATATTAACAAAGATAATATGTGGTGTTTGTGGTGGTCTAATAAACTTAAAATATTCATTAATAAAACCAAGGTATATTGTTGTACGGGAGTATTCATGTTTCACTAAGAGAAATGTGATTATATAGTAATCTTAATAAATAGAATTTTAAAAAATCAGACACGTTCATATTGTATCTTTTGACTTCAATAACCATTCATAATAATGATTAGATATTTTTTATTTCCATAAGCTTTTTATTCAAGATTTGTAAGATACTCGGAGTTTCTATTTGGATTGATTGTACACTTTTGGCAATGGTGGCACAATATTGTGACTATAACTAACAGCACTGAATTAAATATGTGAATGTGGTTAAAAATGAGGTTAGCTCGTATATATGTTACTAGAATAAAATTGTAAAAAAACAAATGTAAGACTGTACAACACAGTGGACCATATTGTAAACAATGACTGTAGTTAATAGTACAATTATAAAAATTTTCTTTCATGAATTATAACAAATGGACCACACTAATGCAAGATTTTAATAATAGGATGAGAATGTTGTATTTTATGTATTTTATGCATGATATTTTTAATTTCTCTGATTAAAAAATTAACAATAAAAAAAAAGATTTGTAAGATACTTTTGACTAGCCCAGTATGTGAGTCCTCATGTTCCCATACAGAGAAGACATGTCACAATATGCAATTGGGTAATAAAGCAGAGATGCTTTTAAATCTTACCTATTTAAGCTTTTGTTCATTTTGATGAGATTATCCAAGTCTTTGCTTTTGCAAGAAAAAAATATCTCAATCAGTAAAAGTCTACTGAGAGTCAAAGGGCAGATTCACCCTTAAAACAATTATTTCCGAATTCCCTGAAATACAGCACACATCCGACCTTTATCTACTGTGAAAGTCTCAATTTCCTTCAAGGATCTCCTCCAAGAAGTCTTTCCTATCCTCCAACTGTGTAGAGCCCCTACATTTTTTAGCACTTAGAGCATTATTCCTTTTTGCATTTCTTTCACGGGGCTTACCTTAGTATACTTTGTAATATAGTAATTGCACACTTGCCCCAGTGTTAAAGATCCTGCCCCACACACACACAACACCAATAAAATTTAGAACTCTATTTTATGTTGTATCCCTTTCAGTCTTTAGCACAGTGTCTTTTATACAGTGGTGCTTAATACAAGTTTTTAATTGAAACTATAAATACAGGTACATTGAATAATTATAGATTCTAGCTTTGGACCACATACTTGCACAAAGTAGCTATTGGAAAATATGTATGCATCCATAAGTCTGGCTTCCTTCTTGAATTCAACCTCTACCTCACTCCAAGTAAGCTTAATTAGCTCTGCTATTTCTATGTTTAAGAACTGCAAAACTTTTTGGGTGCTGTTTCAGGAGTAAGTGTGTTTAAATGTTTAAACTAAACTCCTGGGTTCCAGAATATCCCTTAGAATCACATGGGCTCAGCTTCTCCCCCAAACGTGCAGCCCAGGTGTGTTCCCCGGAGCAGAGCACTCTGTTTCTGGCTTTTGGTCTCTTCACAGCGTGTCTTCTCCCAACCCCCATATCTCTTGCCTTCCTCATCTGGTTTTTCAATTCGCAAAGTTTGCTTCTCCCTTCTTCCTGCTTTGGAATCATGTGTTTTTTAAGGATTCTCAATGTGTCTCCATCTTCTTGAGCCCTGTCTGTGTGGACTGGAGGCTGTGAGTCCCAGCAAGTCCAGGCTCCAAAGTGAGGGATACCTGGGTTCTAATCGAGATTTACTACTTATTAGCTGGTGGCTCTGGGCAAATCAACTACCCTCTTGCTGCCTCAATTTTCCCTAAATTTGCTTAAAATGAAAAAATAATCATATCCACCTCAGAACCAACAAGCTAATGAATATAAATTGCTTGGCATGATGTCTCACAAATCATGAACTCTCAATTAATTTTGGTCATTATAATAAATAGTGCCCAGTCAGTACTGAATTTTTCATTTAATAAACACTTGTTCTATTAATTTTATTTTTTTATTTTTTTATTTTTTATTACAGAAGTTGTGAGCTTACAAAACAATCATGTATAATGAGCAGGGTTCCATACATGACTCCTCCACCAATACCTTACATTGTTGTGGAACATTTGTATCAGATTATGAAATAACATGATCAGACTATTACCACTAACTATGGCCCATAACTATACTAATGCTCTATTAATTTTTAAAACTACATTTAGAGAAACTAAGACTTTGGCTCAGTCTTAGAAAGATGTAGTTACTGAATCATGCAGGTATTTTGAAGTTGCCTAGCACAACATATTGCCAGAACTAGCAACTGAGTCAGTCATCTTAAGAGACCCTGACAATATATTAAATTAATAGTCATCACAGAGATGAATTATTTAAAGGAATATTACCAGTGGGATGGTGGGATCGAAGGCTGAGAATAAGTGCTTAAACACAAAAGTTGCTGCCTGTGACAAAACTGGTTTAACACTCTCTCCTTGTGTAGGGCAAATGTAACGGTAGTGCCCCATTATTGTTTCTTTGTTTGAAATTCTACCTTCCAACTCTTTGACTGAGAATCTATCTGCCTCCCCGAGGGAAAGAGCAAACCTAAGAATCCTGCTGATTTTAGCCCCAGACCTTTCTGACTCTTGTGAGTCACAATGATGAGCTTATCAGGATTTTGGGCTGCTCGTGTTTATCACAACAAATTTACCATAAATTGAGAAGACTCTGTGGTGAACCAAATTAAATGGAGACTGTGTTCTGGGTAAAGAGATTGAGCTTTTAAAGTGACTTGAAATTGATGAAAGGTTTGGATATCAAGTTTCACCATTGCATTTGCAACAAATTAAACGCTCTTAATCAAATAGCAGTAATGTGCCGTTCCACAAAGGAGCGTCACAAAGGCAGCTTGGATAAAGAAGCTATTTCTAGTCCCTGTGGACGGCCCATAGGAATACTCTGCAATGAATATGTCTATGCAGCAGACATTTCCCTGGTCCCTACCTAAGCAACCACTTCTCCCTGCGCTGGTTATGTCAGGCTGTGGGGAGTATGGGCTGTGGACAGGGAGGAAGGACAGGGAAGGTAAACTAACTACAGCTCTCATTGTTTTTGTTTGATGTAAGTCAAAGCATCACTTCCCTTTAACCTCACTCGCCTATCCCTCAAACATCCCGATTGCCCATCAGAATACCATCAAATATCTATTTAAATCGAAATTTTAACCACATACAAAAATAAATAAAATGGAAGATCTAGGCCTTTGAACTAGAGAAGAAAGAGAAAAGACACACATTCACGATGCTTTCTATAGTCTCCCTGTAGATTCAGAGCTCACAGGATGGTTATAAATTTGTACAGAAAGCATTTTTGTTTCTTCTTGTTAGTTGTTTTCACTGAGACTGCGATACCTAGCAACATTCTTAGCATTACTAAATTCCATGAAACAAGATTTTTTTTGCACGAGTTTGGGATTTAAATTATGAAATATTTATACTCAAGATTTTCTCACTGCTCCTTTTTTTTTCTTTACCATAATCTATTATATAAACACCTACTTTGCACAATGCATCATGTCAGACACTGGCAGGGACATATAGTTAATCAGACACAACCTATGCCCTCAGAGATTTTAGAGAAGATAAGACATTTACACAAATAACATGAGACAGAACTGAATCTGATTAAGTACCATAAAAATAAGAATGGTGGGTCTCTAATAGCTGAGAAAGGCAGAAGTCACAATTCACTGAGTCACTCAGGGAAGACTTCACAGAAGAGGTGATATTTGAGCTGGATCTTAAAAAAATAGGTAGGATTTGGATAGCTTGAGCTGGTAGCCTTGAGGCTAGAAAAGGCCTCCAGATGGGTGGAATGCCATAAACAAAGGTAGAGTTTCTGGAAACTGTAGAAAGAAGTGGCTCAGTTTGGTTTGAATATAGGGAAAAGATGAGGGTGAAGTAAAAAATAACTATGGAATGTTAGGCTGGAGCCAGATTAGTAGATTAGCACAGGCCTTGAATGAGGTTTTATGCAATAGAGTGGACAATGAGGTACCATTAGAGTGACATGGTCAGAACAAAATCTTAGGAAGAAAACTCTGACATTGAAGTGTGGTAATGGTAGTAGGAAGAGAGACTGGAGGAATGTAAGTCAATCAGAGAGATTCTCTAATAACTGATGCTGGAACTGTGAGGGATTGAATTGGGGAGACCATGAGGGCATGAGGGCCATTTCAGACACTTAATCCGTAGGCACCTGATCCTTCCTAAAGGGGAAAAGAGCCAGGGAAATCAAGAATGGTTCCAGAGAGTAAGACTGCAAGTACGGAAGAGCAGAAGAGAAATCAGCATGTTTGGAAAGGAGTTGGGTATGACCTAGGACTCCCTAAACGGGGAAAGCTGGGGAGAAAAGTAAGTAGAAGTCTAGGTTAGCAATGCAAATACAGGACTGGAGGTTTGGGAAGAATTCAGAACTGGAAGCAGCTAGGGTCACTGGGATGAGTAAATTCACAAGAGGAGGAAGCAGAGGAAGAAGAGAGTCCATAAATGTCATTTCCATCCATTATTCAGGGACACTGATTTACAGACCCGGATTCTATCTTCCTTTAAATTACATATAATTAACAGCATGGGAATTCTGTTCACATTTGAAACTTTTAAAGATACCATTTACACGTTTTGAAACGAAAAGAAAACAACGAGCTCAAAAGCTCTGCGAGCTCACCCCTTATCTGTTTTCTGCGGTGAAATGGCCACTTTAACAATGTTATCGCCATCCAGACTCCTTCAAAAATGGAAAATAAATATGAATCAAGGGCGGCAGGAGAGCTATATCTGCAGTAGCCACAAATTATCATCCATTTCAATGAAGAAAGTGATCATGTATGTGTTTGTTCAGGGATTATTTAGTTTAACAGAATAATAAAACGGCTCTATCTTATCTGCTCATGGCACACACAGTCGCACACTCCAACTTTGACACACAAACCCACACACCCCTCTTTGTCATTCCACCTGGGCATCTGCTCTGCCACCTGGTGCTCACTGGAATAATTACAGTTTCTCCTAAGGGTTTGAAACTTAGCTCCTCCAAGTTCTCTACTTTAAACCTTGGCTGGGTCTTGGGACTGAAAGCTTCGGCCATAATGTAAACTGCCTCAAATGGGATTTGGGCATAAAAACTTTTTTTATGCTTGCTGCCTTTTGTTTGTTTGTTTTTTCTTTAACAGATTTGTATTTAAGAACTGGTTTTTTTTTTTTAATCCTAAAAGTTTACCCAATTTTCTTGTGTAAATGCGATTAAATTTAAATAACTCTAATAAAACATTTATAGCTGTCATACAAGATTTCAAACCATGTACTATAAACCACACTCTTTTTTTCTTTAAGTACGTTTTTCCTTTTTTAAGTTGATTTTTTCCTATTGTTTTTAGAAAAACTAAATACCTGGCAAATACATAATTAAGCCAAAATAATAATAATAATAATAATAATAAGATATGGAAAAAGAAAATAGCTAGCTCTGTAAGTAAACACAGACGTATGTTCAGAGGTTTGTCTACCAGAGCTATTTGAGCTACATATCTAGATGCTTAATTAATCTGTCACATGGGGTGAAATGTCTTTCTTTCCCAGGCTTCCAAAGGGAAAGAAAGTATATTTAAACTATAGAATAGATGAAAGCACCTGGCTTGTAACAAGCATGAATCCAGGCTGGTCTCCCTGGATGATGAAAAGGAATGATCAGGGAACCCTTTATAAGTTTCCCTGTAATTAAAACCCGTGTTTCACAAACAATGTATCATAAAAATTAATATGGTTCCATGAGGAAGGGATTGGGTAGTCAAATAAGTTTGGGAGATGGAACCTACTTTTGGAAATTCAGAATATACACATGCATACTGAAGGTACTGAGAAGTCATGTAGCAGAGAGCTCTACTTTAATGTGTTTTTAAAATGTGTTGGACCGTTAAGCCCTTTTTTCACAGAACATGCATTAACATCTTGTGGCACAGTTTGAGTTGCTGAGTTAGAGTTGCACTTTAAGTTACTATACAAGGGAAACGTGATTTTCCCCAAGACAGGTGTTCATGTGATTTCTGTTTCAAACTGGGATTCTTTTGAGACTCAAAGGAGATGATTTTAAAAATTTGAATTATTTAGGTCTTTTTCAATTCTGAAACAGTTTATATACTAAAACACACTAAAATCTGTACCAATGAAATACAACAAAGTTGAAAAGGATATAAATTAGTTTTTTTTTTCTTTTTAAACAGCAAAACTAGAGTCAGCTGACTATACACAAAAATCATGAGCAGCAGCTTTTCATTAAAGCGTTCATTATTTTGCTTTTTACTGATTCCGCAGGCTGTACACATTCTCTCTCTCACTCTCACAACACATTTACAGCTGTACATCCAGACCAATTGTACAGGCATCTACAGAATAGTCACATAAAGAGAAGTATTTAAGTATTCAAGTATTTTCAAACTATTTATTTGACTGGCAAATTGTTTTATTATTTTGATAGACCTATAGAAAAGCATTGCTCAGAAACTATTTTCAAAATCATTATTTTCTCCAATAAAATAAAAACAAGATAGATCCAGAACAAATACTACCTTGGATAGGATGTGCAAGATAACAAGCATAAACCAGGACTGTCCTTGGGAAACCAGAACATAATGTCACAATTTGTGAGTATCTTCCTGATGATGATGTAGGAGACTAAACATGACTCTACACAGCCAATTCTAGGCAACACTTTTGCACAACAGGCTTAATTAAATGCTTATATTTCCACCTATCCATTTTTACATCAACATCAACTATGGCAAAGGCCTTGGGGCAAGATCTGAGGTGAACACACCTTCCCACCTTCAAGGGGTTGATCTTATTCTGTTTTCATGTTAGGACATTTTTGGTTGTTATCATAATGTCAAACGTAGAATAAAAATAAAAGGAATAAAATTCTATGAGTACTTATAAAAATATTTCTTACCCACTATATTGAAGGCAAGTTGAAAAACTGATTATATCTATTTATTATTAATTGTTTTGTACTTTAATGTGTTGTAATAAAGCATACTATATTATTTCTGCAATAGCATGGATACAGATCATCATACCTTGTTCTTCTTTCAGAAGGTCTGTTGGTTTCTCTATATACACCTGGCCTAGGTGGATATATCTGCCTACATTTTTAAAGATAAAGATAATGTCTGTAAGAAAACAATTCTCTGTTAAATTTAAATGTAAAAGAAAACACTTAAGTTCAAGAAGATCCAAGTGTGTTAGAACCATAGCACTACTTGAGATAACAAACTTGAGCTTTTTTAGTTGGCTGGAACTCAGTCATCTCCTATTTGAAATTCCAAAGACTCCAATACACTTATTTTTTAATTTAGTCTATCAGTTTAAATATATTTCTAAACCACTGGGTATATCTAGAAATATTTGTCCTAAATATGCTCATGTTCACATTTCTTAGTCTCCAGATATCAGTAAAGTATTTTCGTACTTACCCCTACTAAATAATATTTTAAAATGTTAAGACTCTTTTTCTTTGTTATTAGGTATCAAAGGAATGATTTTTTTTTTAAAGCATGCATCATTTAAATACTATAAAACATGTCTCATTGTGCAGCACGCCTGTGGTCCATGCTTCACAATGTGTACTTTCCTCATTATCTCATTTCTTAATAAACTCTTTAATCCCTTGCCTACCCTAAAAAACAATACTACCAAGTATTATTTGCTCAGATAAAATGGGAAATATAACTATCAAGTATACATTGCAAATGAACTGGTAGCTGTCAGAATTAAATTTTATGACGTTAGGTTCTGTCACAATTTATGATATAAAGTTTTTCTCTGCTCTTTGTATAAGCATCTGACTGACCTACTTATACATTCTTGCTTGTTCTCAAGAAACTATATTCAACTATTATGTACTCCTGAGGACATGTATTAATTACAAAGGAAACGATTCCATTTTACATTCTTTCATTAAAATCATCTTGCTGTGATTAAAGTAATCAGGATTTAAAACATGCAAGCTGTCCTAATTTTATTTTTAAACATTGGTGGAAGAAAGAAATTATAGTAAAAATGGATTACACCAATTCCCATGAAATTTAGCGACTTTTGATTCTAAATAAGTTTACTGACTTTAGATTAGAATTTAGACAGTACAAAACCGCTTTAGCTCCTTTTAAAAAAATCCTATTCAAATTAAGATTTGGTACTCAATACTATAATAGTAAAAGGAAAATAATATAATAAACTTGAGAAGTTATTTTTAAGAATATGATTATAACCATCTTACAAATAAAAAGTTATAAATCTGTTCTATATTTTAAATTAATTTAGTGAAGGAATATTGTCCTGACTCTTTTAAAAAATTTCACCCTCTCATCCTTAAGACAACATTTCACAGCTTCTATGATTTTTCACCAAATAGAAATTCGGATCTGGGTTTTTAACCCAATAGAATGAACACCTAATGCTACAAAGTCCTGCGGCCCAGTCAACACTTTGTAGCTGAAGTTACTCACTTACTGAAGAATAGTTCTATAATTGAGTCTCACATGGTGTCAAAAAATCACCATCAAAAAGCAAAATTACAAAAGAATCAAAGGCAGGCAATCATGTGGATCTAATATATTCATTCTTCATTGAGATACCTTTTTTAAAATTTTCATAATAATAATGGTTTGAGATTAACCCATTTAACAGAAACACATGGGAAGATTTTCAGATCTCCGAATTTGTTTCTAAGTGCTAATTATGGAGTGACACGGATTCAAAGCCAAAAACCAAGTCTGTCTTTTTTTTTCTGATTGAAACAATTTAGTTAGAACAGTTTTTCAAAATTTGTGATAGTTTTGAAACAAATTACAAATTCATTAGCTCAAACAAGATTAAAGAATTACCTTATGGTATTTCTAACATAAGTGGAGGTTTGAGCAGTAATACAGTTTCAAGAATATCTTTATCATTAGATGAGAAGATGTAGCTATTAAAGGGAAACTTATCTTGGAGCAAATAGAAGCCATATATATTTTTAAAATTTATTTCATATATATACGTGTTAGATGAAGCCTGAGCAAAAACACTTCCTGAACATGAATATCATTCAGTTTCTATCTAGAAGGTATATTTCTATAGTATAAGTAATAGCCCTCGGTATCCAAAGGCAAGCATAAATACACATGGGTTGGCAAATAAAATTAGAAAAAGCTTTACAAGTGCTTCTTTAGTGAATGTGCACACAAAATATGATCGTGCTTTGCACAAACCAGGTAAACAATTAATTTACTTTCATTTTCCTTGAACATTTTCATTTTGGCAAGAAATTTGGTTGTGCTAGCTTTTACCTATTATCCCGCCTCAGCTGGTTAGGAGAAGAAACAGGAGAACTGGGCTTTGGAGGTACTGGAGGGCGAACAGTTGGTTCCCTTTAAAACAGAAAACAGTAGATCATTTCACCATGGAAACATGGTAAATTTTAGCGTTTATTAAACAAGTGCATTTACTGCCTACATGGAACTATCCTATGCATCTCACAGCCCCTGTGCATGAAATACCTGAAAGGTAAGAATCCATGAAGAACCGAACTTTAAAGAAGTCAGACATTCAAATTATGAGTATTTTTAAAATGCATTTAATCAGGTTTTTTAAAAATATCATTTTAGCTAAAGCTTAAAATATAATGTGTTTTATAAACAGCTTAAATTTTGCTAGAATATGTAGCTCAAATTGTGGCATTTTGGGTCAGCAGCACAAACACAAAATAAATGGTCCTTGGGCATTAACATATAAGCTTCTTTAAGAATTATGTCAACTATCAGGATACTATGGAAAGAGCAAGTTATGCTTTCAATTCCACAGACCTCAAGGTAAAACAGATTTAAAGCTCATAACTAAATCTACCTTAAATATTTTCAGCATAGGCCAGTTGGATGCTAGTAAAGTAGACATACTGTCAGCCTAAACTTTCCAACAAAGCACCAACTGTCAAGATTTAATGTCCTGGGAACTGGAGATAGGCCATTATGTGGATATTTTGATGGAGTCAGCGCCTTTCCAAGGCCATGTCATGCCTCCCACCTCCCTCTGTGCCCTATTTCACTCAATATAAATTCCATTCTAACCTAGTGAGAAGGCCCTTGTAATCTAGGCTCCATGTACCTGCTGGCTTCTGTAGCACACTAGGGAAGAGTGTGGACTCTGTGATCAGTCTGCCTGAGTTGCCAGCTGGGTGACAATGGGTTAACCTGGTTCCATTTCTTCATCTGTAATAACCCATCTAATAGGACTATTGGGGTGTTGTCAGGACTAACTGAGGTCCTGCTTTAATTCAGCAGACATTTATTGATTGCTTTCTATGGGCAAAGCACTCTTCTATGTGCTAGGAACACAAGAGTGAATAAAATCCTTATTCTCAAAAGGCTTACAATAAACAAATATTTGTTGGATGGATAGAAGTGCTATGAAGAAAAATAAAGGAGGAAAATAAAGAGCAATGGGGGGTAGGGGAGGCACTATTTTATTTGGAATGGCCAGGGAAGGCCTCTCTGTGAAGTCAAATTTGAGCCAAACCTGAAGTAAGTAATAGCATGGGCCATGAGGACAACCAGGGAAAGAGCATATAAACGTGGGCATCATCAGCTTAGAGATGGTACTTAGCACTTAAAACTGGATGAGATTGCCAAGGGAGTCAGTGCAGGGAGAGATGAAAAGAGGACCAACGGCTGAACTCTGGGGCCCTCTGATATTTAGAGGTCAAAAATATGAGATGGCAACAGAAAAAGAGACTGAAGTGGAATAGCCAGGGAGAAAAGCATAGAAACAGGAAGGCCTGGTGTCCTGGAAGCCAAGTGGAAAAAGTGTTTCAAGGAGTAATCAACTGTGTCAAATACTCCTAATAGATGAAATAAAACAAGCACTGGGAAACTACCATGATTTTTAGCATAGTGGCCTTTGATGAGAACAGTTTTGATGGAGCAGTAGTGAAAAAACCTTAAAGGAGTAAACATAAGAGAAAATGGGTGGTAAGGAGGTAGAGCCATTTATGCAGATATTTCATTTGAGGCATTTTGCAGGGAAGAGGAAGAGAGAGATGGGTAGACACCTGGAAGTTGATGGGTTAAGAATACAGGTATGATGATGGGAATAATCCAATGGAGAGGCTAAATTTGATAATGCAGGAGACTGAGGGAAAACTGGCTGAAGATATATCCTTCAGAAAGGACAGGACCTAAGGCACAAATGGGGCAGCTGGTCTTAGATAGAAACACGGAAAGCTCATCCATAGTAGCAAGAGAGAAGGGAACCATAAGGGTACAGATGAGATTCATTGGTGGACTCAGGGTGGAGAAAGTTCTCTTCTGTTTGCTTCCGTTTTCTTAGTAAAATAGGAATCAAGGTCACTAGCTCAATGTGAAGAGAGAAAGCAGGAATTAGAGATTTGAGAGAGCGAGCTGGGGAATGTGTGAAATGGTTTTCTAGGAGAGTGGGATTCAGGAAATGTAATATGATGATAATAATAATAGTATGCCCTTATGTTTTAATTATTATATGCCAGGAATTTTCTAAGCACTTTACATATATTAACTTATTTAATCATCAAACAAACCCAGAGGTAAGTATTGTTCTTCCTAAAAAACTGAGGCACAGAAAGTTAGAACAAATATCCCAAGGTGACAATGTTCATCAGGGGCAGAGTGGGGACTCTGAACCAAGCCCTTTGGCTCCATAAGCCCTCTGCATGTTATGCTGCCTCAATCAAAGTTAGTGCCCATGGAATTAAAATAAAGCTATTTGGCATTGTTTTCTCTTGCCATATTCAGCTGCTCCAGGAGCAGGAACAGAATAAACAGAGTTGGATGTAACAAACTTTATGATTTAGCCAAGTGAGTGCAACAAAGAGAATGATGGCAAGGGAGTGGACAGGGGTATGCAAGGAAGTGATTACAGTAGCAACCATGGGCTCTAAGATGGGTATAGAGGGAGATGAGAATATGAGGGGTGAGGGAGTGTACAAAGATGGTAGAATCAATGGATTGGTGGGGTGGGGGCTGAGGAATTGCTGGATTCAGAACACTCAGGGGAGTGAGCTGGAAAGATAGGAAGTGGGAGTCACAGAGGGAAAGCCTTGAAACTGAAATATTGTCGGGAATGTGGTTTTAAAGGTATGGCCTTAGAAGTGCATGGTTGAGGTAAAGGGGAGGACATGCTTACTGGAGAAGAGGCCAGGAAAGAGAGAGGCCAGGGTGGGGAAGGAGCCGCTGCATAGCTTTCAAAATCATCCAGCATTAGGCCAGGTATGGTGTTTGTGAGAGACAGTGAGCCCAGTGCTAAGTCTTCAAAGAATGAGGATTTCAGAAAGAGGGAAGCTCATGATAGCATGGCTCAAGGGGAAAAGCAGGGTTTTAAGGAGGTGGGAGTTACAGTTGACAGGAAGCAACAATGAGGGGTAACCAGGACCCTACTCTTCCTCTAGGCTCTGTGGCTCTTGGGGTTGGGGAGAAACAGCCCTAACTGAGAGGGAGGCTATGGGGGAGGCAGGGTCCTTTGGGAGACCCCCTTAAAAGGTGAAGGATTGATTATTCAGAGATGATGCTTTGATGATAATGGAAGGCACAAAGGCACAGTGGAAGGATTTGAGAGGTCAGGAAGATATTAGATTGGGTCAGGGTCCGGAATGTACAGGCTCTGTGGAGATGGTCCAGGTGGTAAGAAATGACCTGACTGGGATTCCTGTGGGGAGCCATGGAAACAGGGATGGAGGACATGATGGAATTAGTCCTGCAGATTTCTCTGCAAAGTGTGGTGGGGAGTCCTCAGGTGAAGGGTGGGGCCAGCAGTGGAGCACAGAGCACTGTGGGCCTCTAGCTCTTGTGTTGATGGAGCACTGAACCAGCAGAAAGGTATGCAAATCCGTTATAACATTACGTGGCTCACGGTAAGTGCTCAATAAATGTCTCTTGCTGTGGTTCTTGTTGCTTTCACTCCACAAGCACCCAAGGTTGCAGCCATGCTCTTCCTGAACCCACTTGCTCTTCCTGAAGCCACGCTACCATGTTCTCCCTTTCTTCTGGAATACTTCCCTCTCCTTTCTTCTGGGTATTTCCTCTTTGCCTTTCAGACTTGAGCTCGGGTGCTACTGCCTCTGGGGTAACCCAAAGCAGTGCTGGATACATTCCTATGCTTCCCCACAGCACATCCTCTTCACAGCATGTCACACTATTCTGGATCATCATAATTTTCCATATCCACTCTAGACTGGAAGCTCCTAAAAAGGAGAGTTATACCCTAAGTACTAGGATAGTGTATGACATCAGTGCCCAAGAAAAGTGCATTGAATGAATTGATAAGGGAATGATTGGTTAAATTTCTGTTCGGTGGTGCAGGAAATAGGGGCCTTTAAAATCTGGGCAAGTTAGCCGGAGCATTTAAAATCTGGGCAAGTTAGCTGTTCCCTAGGAGAAATACACTGTTCATTCCACTACTGAACCAGTTGCCAGGCACTCTGTGGCATGCTTGTGTTGTATGATATGCCAGAAAGAACCATATGCACTGGAATAGTCTCCCTATCCTGGCTTACTGTCTGATTCCACAATTAGATATTATTTTATTTGTCTTATAACCTTCTTCTTTTCTTAAAAAATATCCCTGTGTTGGGTATATATAATGAGCCCTACCGAGTCTTTACTGTTTGTCTGTGAATTAGCTGATTCCATGCTTTCTTCGTAGAGGTAGAGGAAAGGGGATGGGGTTGGTCCTTCCTGGGTAATAATGGGGCTGCAGAGAGCACTGGATATCTGAGGACAGACAGGAGAGAGGTAACCAGATGGCACTGAGGGTTACAAAAAGTAGAAATGGGATGATGCCAAACTTTGCTTATGCCAGAAGTATTAAATGAGATGCTAAAACTCCCCCCCCCCCACCCCATTTTAGAATGTCTAAGGCCTCAAAGAAGTGGGGAAATATGGACTGGTGGGGCTGGGAGGCAGAGGTGGGTAGAGAAAAAAGGAGATCTGGGTACACAGTGCTGAGATGGTTTGGAGAGGACCCAGGAAAGCAAAGGTAGGCGTACGATTAGGAAGACCAAGAAAAGCAGAAGAAAGCACATTTAAGCCCGAGGATGGTGCATTTACACCCCTGTCAGGCCAGAGGCCAGGCAATGCTATGTTTATTTTACCTCAAGGCACTTTTATTTACTTCTCTGCAATGGCAGCCACAGATGGCAGAACCCAGGCCCTCTGCGGGCAATGAGGAAAGTTATTCATGCCGCAGCATGATGCTAAGCCGGGGCATTAAAATGCCAAGACTGGAAGCTGTGGCCAGGAGTATTGGAAGAGAAGGAAGCAAGAGACACTCATGTGGAAAGAACCTGACTGACACGGCTCTGAGACCCAATGTTTCCGGTGGTTACACTGACAGCTCTACCCTCCAACCTTACCTCTACCCCACGAGACCTTTGCAGGATCTATGACACCACCTAAGTGGCTAGAATCCTAAAGAAGAACTTCCAGGAATAAAATGGCAGCTCTCAAGAGAAACATGGAAACTTCCAGCAAGGAGCTTAAAAACCCTAGCTAACAGAAATAACACTGTAAAGAAAGGTGCTTATATTACTTCATTTTCGCTTGCTGCTGTACAGATCACTTCCTTTGGTCATGGCTCTTTGGATAACTTGCTTGGCTCGGTGTCTTCCAGCCAAGACCTACTTTGAGAACATTTCTATATATACTTACTAAAGAACGGGTCTAGGTTGGACCACCAATAATTGACTAATACTTAATTGAGAGTTTAATTTCCACTTTCCATTGTGCTTAGCTTTTGAATTCTACAAATAGAAATTTTACTCCAACAATGGTAAGGGAGCTGGGATTTATACGCAGGAATCTCAGTAACATGACAGATACTTTGTCCGACTCTCACATACATTACTTTATTTAATTCGTGCATTTTCCCCATGTGTTGCATTTTACTTTTCTTATTTTGCTGTGGCTCAGAAAAGTTGAGTGATTTACCCTGGGTCACATTGCTAGTAAGTGGCTCAGCCAGGATTTCAACCTAGTTTTTTCCCACACCTTTTCCTCTATATCTCACTGTATCTAATCAATCCTTTTCCGAGTATTTCCAATAACAAGTCTAATGACAATGGATTGCTCTGCAATGTATCTTTGCCCAAACAAGATTATAAATATAATTTACTAGGGCCATTAGCACAACAAGCACTTATTCCACAACCGCAAAATTATGTTAGGGCATATAGCAGTGTATGAGGCAAAATGGGGCATTCAAAACTAGAAAAGGTGAAGCCCATACTCTCATATAACTTATAGAATACAAGGCAAATGTTTAAAGGAGTGATTATTGTGGTGATGTGCTTTCTAGCAAACAGTGACAATTTCAATAAAATCATAATACAATAATGGAACATGCCTTGGACTAGTGCTCAGGAGATCCATGTTCTACGTCTGACCCTGGAAAGAGCACTTATTCTCTCAGAGAGTTTATCTATATTACGAAGCTATTGGTCCAGATTTATGGATGGCAAACCGCTAGGTGGTGATGAGGATGCAGTTATTTCAAAGAATCGTCAAATCCTCAGGACTCCAAGCACTTGGTGTAGACTTGTACATACTTATACTACACTTCTCAAACATATGTAGCTGCTGATGTGGCTAATGAAATTCAAATTCATGTTTTATGTATGTATGCTGAATTCATAGGAGCTTTTTTCATTATATATTTTCTTAAGACATAAGAATAATGCAACTAGTATTAGGTGAAACTGTGGAATTTTTCAACATCAAAAAGGAGTTTATCCAAAATGGATCATTGACCCCCATGTAAAATGTAAAACTATAAAATGTTTAGGAGATAACATAGAAGAAAATCTCTGTAACCAAGTGTTAAACAAAGAGTTCTTAGATATGACACCAAAAGCATAATACATAAAAGAAAATATGATAAAGTTGACTCCATTGAATTAAAAATCTTTTTCTCTGCAAAATACAATACTAAGAGAATGAAAAGACAAGCCATACATTGGAAAAAAAATATTTGCAAATCACATAACTGACAAAGAACTTGTAAGCAGAACATATTTTTTAAAAGGGCCTCTCACATTGCAACGACAGATATAGGCCATTGTATATCTTCCCATAAACTGCAGAATTGTGTGGGAGAGATTGTAAACTACAATCTGAACTATGGTCTATGCTCAGTGGCAAAGAGCCAGGACGCGTTTATCAATTGCAATGAATGTACCACACTAATGAAGGATGTTGTTTATGTGGGAGGGTGTGGGAGGTGTGGGGAATGAGGCATATGGGAATCCTTATATTTTTTGTGTGTAATATTTATGTAATCTAAGTGTCTTTTAAAAAATAAAATAAAATAAAATAAAATAAAATAAAATGAAATGAAAAAGGGCCTCTCAAACTCCAACAAGAAAACAACCAACCAAATAAGAAAAAATAGGCAAAAGATTTGAAAAAATAACTCACCAAAGAAGATGTACTGATGGCAAATAAGCATATGAAAAAGACTCTCAACATCATTAATCTTTAGACAAAGGCAAATTAAAGCCACAATGAGATATACTATGCACCCATTAGAATGGCTAAAATATTTTTTTAACTGACAATACTAAGTGGTGGCAAGGAAATGGAGTAACTGGAACACTCACATTGCTAGTGGGAATGCAAGATGGTACCACCACTTTGAAAAGAGTTTGCCAGTTTCTTATAAAGTTGAACACACCCTTAGGTATATGTCCTAGCAAATCCACCCATAGGTATGTACCCAAGAGAAACAAGTATGTATGTTCACACAAAAACCTGTGTGCAAATGAATAAAGCAACTTTGGAAACAACGCAAATGCCCTGCAACTGGTGAACAGATAAATGAACTGTGGTACATCCATACAATGAATTACTACTCAGCAATAAAAAAGCAATAAACTATTGATACATGGAACAGCAGGGATGAATCTCACATGCATTATGCTAAGTGAAAGAAGCTAGATTCAAAAGGCTGTATATGTATGAATCCATTTTCCTCCAGAGAGAAAAGGGAAAGAGATGAGAAGAGGGAGAAGTGGTGCCCATTTCTTCAGTATGAGGATATTCCTAAGCAACATGCTTGTACCCACCTGCTTCCTGTTTCCACTGATTTTCCCAGGATCTTGGACACACAGCCTCCATACCAGGGTCTGTTCCCTTCACCCACCCCACACCACACCCAGTCCTTCCTGCCTCCCAGAGCTTTCTTACTCCAAAGCCATCTTCCACTCTTCCCCACAAAATCCAAATCTCCACTCCCTCAGTGTGTGCAAATTCTGCAGTTTCAGCAGGAAAGAAATTTGATTTACGTAATTGATGCTAAGATCTGAAGAGCCAGAAGACAGCTCTTTTAACCTGTCAGAATTTTCATGCTTTTAATTGAGGTGAGCTTTATGAATCTCTCATTGGTGGACTTATCAGGCAAGATAACTAAGCAGTTAAATAAATTTACAAAATATGTCAAACTGGTATTTATGGTTGGGGCAGAAGGGGTTGTCGCTTAAAAATAATATTTTGGGCTGGGAGATATCCGGATTCTCATAGCTGTTTCTTTTCCCTTACTTCTCTACATGGAGGGTCCCTGCAAGCTTCATCTTATTTCCCACGGGGCCCCCTTGCACTGGCAGAGGCAACAGGGGCTCCCAGGGAGGGTGGGGGGATGGGAATATGGACTAAAGAGATCCTTTTCACTTGTTTTTTAAATGTATGTGTTACTTAAAACTAGCGTTAGGAAGTCAGGGACTGTTTATACTGTCTTCATGGAACGGAGGAAAAAGCAACTCGTTGCTAAAGGTTAAAGCCTTCATTTACACGTTCTGAATTATCTTTCTCCATGTGCTGTTGAACAACACATTTTTAAAATAACGAACATTAACTCAAGCTAATGTTTTCATTATTTTGAATGTTCAGAAAGAGTAATGAAGACATTCAGGCAAGATTTAAAAATCACTGTACTTTGATATGTTACTGAGTGTCTTAGAATCTTAAGATTTACAAAGCAGATTCTAGTTAATATAAAGAATATTTTTCTTGAAATAAAAATGAAATTGCTTGTTTTTATTTAGCATGCTGTCAAATCTTGTAGAGGTTTTGGTACCAAGAGAGTTAAAAAATGTTGAAGCATAATGAGAAAGGTTACATTTGCCATTTATAATTACAGACAAAGAAAAAAATAAATGTAGTGCAAGGTTGCCATGGTAACTCACTTATCAATCAGGATTTCCTCTCCACTTCCTCCATGTCTACCAATCAGCTAATTGGATATGAAACTCAGTGAAGGAGAAGAGTTGAAACAAATAATGATGAGAAATTATGATCGCATGTAACAAACATTTAATTACAGAATAACTTTCCTAGATGTGTTTCTACCTTTTAAATTTTATCAACTATTACATACTTTCATATCCATCTTTGACAATGATTCCAGAAAAAAAACATTTTGTTGTTGTTTGTGGTAGTTTCATTGATGTTCCTAAATCACTATAATTGGTAACATTCATAAACTTTCATATTGTCTGTTAAGCAGGTACTTTAATTCAGATTCAGTAAGTTTCTTAAAATGTTTGCATGGCATTTAACTGCTGAATCTCTAAATCACCTAAATACATAGTCAGAGCATTTGAATGACCATAAACAGAAATCTGAGATTTTACTGAGTTCTAAAACCAAAAGCCACTTCAATCTCAACTTTCCAGAAATGTTATTTCCATATATCATGGTGATGCAACTGCATATTTCTCATAAAATGCACCTGTTATCCACTCCATTATCCACCCAAGCTTGGTGAATGTTACCACTCTTTTAAAGAGTTTGAAGATGAGAAAGAGTTGAAGAACTTGAAAAATGAAGGCATATAACTAGGGATTGTTGACAATTTGCTTTGTGTCAGGCTTACTAATAGATCTTAAA
Organism: Tolypeutes matacus; assembly: GCA_026826555.1. Taxonomy (NCBI): domain Eukaryota; kingdom Metazoa; phylum Chordata; class Mammalia; order Cingulata; family Chlamyphoridae; genus Tolypeutes; species Tolypeutes matacus. The sequence continues at coordinate 28,646,888 of JAKSZT010054334.1, forward strand.
ATGAAAGAAGTAGGAAGGGGGAAACATTACTAGCTGACTTTCTATGGATTTTCCATATTGATGACATTTATACTTTCCTTTATATACTTCACAATCTGTCCCAATTGCATAACAGTTAATTGCATTAACTCTTAAAATATAAGCACATAAATTTATGAAAAGGTACTTAAGCTTACCACAAATTATATATGGATATCTACCCATTAAGTCTTACATGAAAAGAGGTTTTTCCACCTTACATCAAATTTGCAATCACTGAATTCCCTGCTGGCACTAAACATAACTATAAAGGATGAGTACGGTGAATGTCCTTTGGATGGAAAGCCCCTGGTCCTATATACACACACACAACACACACACCATGCTCCCTGGTGTCAGAACCTTTGCTTCTTCTCTCTTTTCTGCCTGGAATGACTCCGCCCCCCACCCCCACCCCTACACCTGACTTACTCTTATGCATTCTTTAAGATTTACCTCTTTAGACCCTACTGTACCCCAAACACACCTTCACTGCCTCTTCTTCTATGCTTCCACATATTTGTGGCTGTCTCTATATTTGTGCCATGGGCCCACTCTCAGTCAGGGCTAGCCTTCATGTGTTGTCCTTCCAGCTCAAAATGATGCCCCTGGGGGACTTTGGGCTTCTTGTCTTATACATCTTGCCTTATATATCTCTGTATTCCTAGCTTGTAGCAAAGTGTGCTCTTAGCACACAGAGTGCAACAAATGTTTGAAGAAAGAGAGAGAGAGACAGAGAGAAAGAGAGACAGTAAAATGTGTTTATTTATGGCCTAACTACATAGAATAAGATCTAATTACAAAGAGACAAGCAGGATAATGGTTCGAGGAAAATTCATTCTCTTTTCTTGTAGATAATAAGAAAAAATAAAACCAAGTATGGACTTGTTGACAAATTACTATGGATAAATTTACTTGATGATTCAGAGTTATAAGATGATGCTATCTAGTTGAGAAGCACATTGCAGAAGTAAGTGATGTTAAAGGGTGCAAAATGAGGGTTGTAGACAATACACTTAGTGGATTAAGATGACAAAAGCAATCCCTTAGCTGAGAAAGATGGATGGAGGGTAAAAGATCCATGCCAGACTTTGCCTCTATCCTACCAACCTCTCATTACTCCTCACCTTTACCGTGGTAACTGCAGTAGTGATGGTCTTATTTCCTAGAAACACACCAAAGTTCAATCTTTTGTTCTCTTCTCATTTAATATTTTCTCCAAGGTACTCCATATAGTACCTCCACGGGTACCTAAAGATACCTCATTTTAAATCTCTGAGTTGATTCCCAAGTCTGATTTCTAGCACCAGTCTCTTAGCTAAGCACCCTCACTCCCTTTTTCTCACTGCATGGTGATTGCCTCCATAAATATATTCTTCCAGAACTCAGACTTGACCTGTTCAAAATAAAACACATTCAACTTCAGACCAATTCAGTACTCCCCATTCTGCTATTATTTCTTCCTACGTTGATCAGTGGCATCACTATGCTTAAAACCACCCTGGGCATGAAAACCTAGCATTGTGTAATTTCTCTCTTTCCCCAAATCTCACACCACTTCTAAGAGGTATTCCCTGGGGCCTCTGGTAGAAGCTCTTCCTGTCAACTCAGATCTCCCAGAAAAAGTAGATGCTCATCTCACAACTGCACAGTTGATCTTGTGTTATAATATTTCCAATATTATGAGTTCCTTGGGGAATGTACACTCTCATCAGAGTTAAAATATACTCTGTCTAGTGCTTGGTTTACAACAGGTCTTAATAAATGTTCATGTGATAAACAGTGTAAGGAAATTTCAGAAGAAAATCTGAAAAGTGTTTTGGAGTTAACTAGACCAGTTTGTAGGGAGCAAAGGGCTTACATAGCTCAAAAATTGAATGTAATTAGAAGCAGAGTGGACTTCACCATCCCCAAATCCTCAAGACTGGGGAATGAATAATGGACTAAAGTAGACTTATTACTACTCTACTATAGTCCACTCTACTATATGGGCTATAGTTAGAAGTAACATTTTAATGATGCTTTTTCATAGTTTATAAAAAATGTTTCACAACAATGTTAAGATATGGGTGGTGGGGTGATGTATGGGAGTCCTGAGGAATGATATGCATGTGTGTTTTTTAAGTTCACAATTTTTACTATATACTTACTGGTTTCGTATGTTCATGTATGAATGATATACTTCAATAAATTTTTTAATGAAAAACTAACAAAAATTTGAATGCAAAAGTGAATATAAAAATGAAAAAGATAGAGCCAGTATAGGATCAAGCCAAGTAGTTAGGAATGTGGCCTTTCATAGTGTGGCTGCCTGTGTGTGTACTTGTGAGTATGTGTGTATGCTTAGGATCATTTTAATTTTTTGAGGTGGAAAAAGTATGATGCACGATAAAATGGTGTGAGGACCCAGGGCCTGGATTCCCCCTAAGCCATGGGTTCTTAACCTTTTTTTTTCCACAGACCCCTTTGCCAGTCAGGTGGAATGAATACTACTGCAATTTAATTATTGCATATATTCATAAGTGATGGAAATGCTAGATTTCAGTGAGAGGTCAGAGAAAATAAAGATAATAAGTTGATTTTTATCCATTCAAGCTCACGGACCCCCTGAAATCTTAACTGTGGACCTCTGGTTAAGAACTCCTGCCCTAAGCCCTCAGCACATAGCCTCCTGCTTGACCTAGACATAAGTTAAAGGTTAACAAGCCTCCTCAGAGGGGAAAGGGTGTATAGGTGGTTTCGTAAACCATAATCTTCTCAGAGCGGTAAAACTTCATTCCTGCCATAACATCACCAGATCCCATGTGTGCCATCAAGGGAGCCTAGCAGGAACTCTGTTCTCATACCCTATAGAATGTCTTTGTTCTGAAACCCCTTATATCACCTCTCATTTTCCTGCCTCTTTGCAGAGTGCTATTCTTCACTCAGACCGATGCCACTGGAGACTCTCTCCTGTATGTAAGTCCAAATAAAGCTTATGTCTGACTCATTGCTGGGTGTGTTCTTTGGTCTTGCAGACACCCCAACTCGTGCACTCCAGGAGCCGGGTTGGGACAAATGGCATTTCAGAATTGTTTATATAGTAGTTATTGGGAAAATTTTTTCCAAGGGTCTCTTGGAGGAAAAGGGAGTGGAAGAAAGAGGGAGTGAGGAGCTATTGAGCAATATAGCAATAGGGTAGGGCATGTGGAGAATGCAAATCTATGAGAAATGCCCAATAGCAGGGATGGCCAAAGATCTTACAAATAGGGATTTCTAATATTCTACTTCAGGTAGTTTGCTCTGGTGTTTTACAAGGGTAACACTACCACTCTTACTAATCACACCTTTATTAAAACCTTTTGCAAGTGGTATTTGGACAAATCAAGAAGAAAAATCTTTCAAGGACTGTGGCTGTGAAGAGAAAGAGATAGGGTACCAGTTGAATGAGTTGTAAGATTAAAGACAGTTATTAAGGTTGTTTTTTTTTTTTTAATATATTAGGTTTTAGGAGGTAATTTTTGAAGATGAAAGAGATTTGAACATGAAAAGTTGAGGAGGGAACCAGTGAAACAGAAGTGTGATCAGATAAGTATGAGGAAAAAGAGATGAATGTATGGGGAATAACAATTATAAAGCTAAAATTTTTATTCAGTTTAGATTAAAATTAAAATAAATTATATGTTCCAATGGTATTTGATAAGACTTCAGAGAACATAATCTTGTTGATATATCTTGATAATTCAAAACACCATGCTGTGGTTATTTCCTTTTTCAGCAAGAGAAGGAAGAAGAGGTCTGAGAACATTTACATCCCAATGACCAGAAGCAGAATGAATAAAGAGTAACCTTAGAAGTCATCAGGAGGGACAAAGCTTTTAAGTTCAAAATTCTACATGCTATGTCTTGTTATCATGAGTTATAACTTCTCTCCTTAAGGTTTTTCAAAAGAAGGGCTCAAGAAACTTTTAAAGATATTCAACTTTTAACTCCAAAATTTCGTTTGGTCACCTAGGTCTGAACCTCTTGTTTGTGAGACTAATGTATATCATATATAAAATAATACTTGTTTTAGGAAACTATATTTTTTACTTTAAAATATGGTTATTTTACAAAATATAATTTTCTTATTTAAGCTGTAATTGAACTCACCAGCCTTATGCTAATTTTATATACATGTATATATATATATAATTCTTTCTAAGTATATAATTATAAATGTAGATAAAGATCTAAAGATAGACCTATAAAGACATAGGCAGAGATAAACATGTAGGCATAGGTACCTATAGATACAGCTACGTATATAGGTAAAAGTATGGCAATCCTGGGTCCTTCTGTTGGTGAGAGAGATTCAGACTCTCTGCACGAAGCTTACTTTTGCAGACTGTTTTTAATAAAGACTGTCTGTAATAGATTTTAACCCAAGCACAACACCAACCCAAGGTTTTAATCCAGGCACAATTACATTTTATTTCTTCCACGGGATATAAGTCAAGAAAGAAAAGCTGAGGGATGAGGTGATCCACAGTGTCAAAGGCAACAGAGATGTCAAAGAAAAAAGGACAAAAATGACAGGAAAAGGGTTACCTGTTTATTTATCTTTTTAAAATTTATTTTTCTGGAAGCCTGGTGATCTTTTTTAATGTGCAGCACAGAGAGGGGTTGTGGGAAGAAATGCAATTTCAGGGAACTATTAGGTAATGAGGAAATTAAGGTTCACCAAATGAAGAACAGAAAAGAGAGTGAGGGTGTCGGTGTTAAGGGAAGATTCTTTTGAAGAAGATGGGGAGAGTAAAGGGACGAGGGAGAGCCTATTAGCAGAGTGCAGGTAAATAAGTTTAGCACTGAGCTCTTGGTGTTAAAAATAATGGTCCCCTATTTTTACCTGTTTTTGACCTATTTTCATTTTCTTTGGGCTCTTGCAAGGACAAAGATCTCATTCTGAAGCTTTTATTCCCTTTTGCCATTTAATAATTGTTTCTACTTTTCAAAATTTACTAGAAAGGCTATTTCTCAGCTCTGGGAATGCATGGGCATTAAAAGTGAGAATCTGAAGCTTTACTTTGAGCTCTCCCAAATAAAAGCACTTTAGAAATCAAAAGCATGGCTATATTGGTATTATTCTGTCCTTCTCCTGAAAGCATGGCATGACATTATCTCTGATCCTCAAAGAGAGCTCCTTCATCTTAGCCATTATATTAATCATCTGCAACTTGAAAAAGAAATGGATATCAAAATTGATCAACCAAGTCCAATAATCTTCCCTTTTCCTTAGTTCTGGTGTTAGAGATCTGAGCCAGGGGTCAGAAATAGGAGCATTGTAACTCATTTCATCTTCCATGTAAATTACACACAGCCCTGCATGAATTGTCTGGGCATATAGCCAAGCACTGTCAGTTCTGATCAAGCAGCGATCCACAAGCTCAATGGGCACTGGAAGCATGAGATGCCAGCTCATCAATAATCCTTCCATATTTTTACACAATTATATAACCAGTCACTTATTATAATGATAATTTACATTAATAATGAATATAGAACAAAAATAAGAAGTTTATTTGGAAATAAGTTATCAATATTTATTTCTAAGAAAATTGAGTTATTATTTATCAAGAGAAAACTGGATGGATCTTGGAAAGCTTGGGAGACAAAGTAAAGCAGAACTTCTAGTTAATATTTTCCCACTTAGGTAGCTCCATGAAAGATAGCACCCATAGGGAACTATCTAATAACAGTCTGAGGAGAAGGAAAGTTTTGAACTAGAAATATAATCTACTTTGGCAGTTTATATAATTAGAAGTCACCAGTAGATGATTATATTTTAAAAGAAAGAAAGCATTTTAACAGAAGGTAATGTAATTCCAACTTGTGATTGTTCACTATCTTCAATAATTTAATTTAGTCAGATTAAAAAAAAAAAAAAAAACAGACGCAATGACAGATGTGAAAAAAGCAACTTGAGCTCTTTGTGTCTAATGACTGACTTAATTTTATTTATGCCCTTATGTGCCAACCTAAATTATAATAAAGGGTATGAGCTCATTTGGAAACAAAAAAGCCATTAAAAGGCTGCACCACAAATGAAAATTTTAGGAAATAAACCAATCTAATATTAAACAAGCACAAGGGTTAATAATACTCCCCTTCCCAATTGTTGGAGGTGAGAAAATAGATCCCATTGAAACATGTAGATATTTGGTGAAGACATTCTAGGGGTTGATGACATAAAAATATTTTTGGAAACCTGAAATCAAAACCAATTTGCAGGCCTATTTTCTACCTGTGTTATTGATGACGGAGTTACAGGAGTTCTACAGACAAGTCTGTGTCTTTGGACGCTAGATTGTAAACTCCATGTTTTGCACACTGATGGTATTTGCAGAAGACCAAGACAACCTCCACATGATATTCAATTTTAGTACAACTATTGCTCTCCACAAAAATAAGACACTCATCTGTCATAGTTTACAAGGGACTTGCCACACGTATCCCCATCCAGGGCTCTGTCTTCATCACAGCATAGAAGCAGCTGCACACCAGGAGCCCACATTGGCTCCTGTACCTGGTGTTTGACCCCATTCTCGACCTTGACCCCTCCTAACTCCTCAAGGCCTGTTGGGTTTTCCACCAGGGGCACTTACAACCAGGACCCCATTTCCATGGGGCACCATCTAGTTCAGAGCCCAGAGTTCACAAAATTACCTCCAGTTTACTCCAAAGCATCCACAATTATAGCTTATCAAACGGACTCCTTCTTCCATCAAATGCCATAGCAAAACTGCATCTGAGACATCGCCCTTACCTTCTGCTTGCTCCTGTGCTTGGGCTGGCACTGTAGCCTGGAGGGGGCGGTGGAAACCAGGACTGCCTGTCAAGAAGCGACAGCACTTATAAACACGGTGCTTGATAGGCCTGATCCTACACACACGCCTGTCAGAAAAAGCTGAAAACAATTTGACTACTAAGAAGGCAACGTCATTACTTTTATACTAGGCCTTGGAAATAAAATAAAAACTCTTTCATAAATAAAATAGAAAGTGACCTCTACTCCAGGCTATCTGCTCCCCTAGGTAAGCTCCTTTTCCCTTTTATTAACAATGTGGGCATTCTTAAAAAAGAAACCTGAAGAAGATTTGAAATATAAGAGCATTTATTAAATCTAGATTGCAGGTATGTGGGTGGTTATTTTTATGCATTTCTGAAATATTTCAAAATTGACACAATAATAATTTGATACTCCGTTAAAAATATGGTTTAAAAGAACTGATAGAAAATTCTGACAGGTAAGAATATTAAAAACATAAATGAACACTACAGCAGTGCTAATCTGAATTTTGTGTATATATATATTTGATACCTTCAACATATATATATGTGTGTATATATATATAGTGCACACACATACCTCCAATTAGAAAGATGTCTTCACATTGCTAGGACATAAGGACATAATTTTAATTCACAGAGATAGGTAAGAGGTCTTTAGAAAAGACTATAAATGGAGCAAAAACGAAGATGTTTGCTGGAGAGTGACGTAGCCTAGATAAGGAACTGCTGGGATAAGGAGGACAGGAGAGCAAGCTTTATATTCTTGAAGTTGGGGTATTCTCTGAAGAACTATATGCCAGAACCACGACCAGGTGGGAAGTAAATCAAGGGAGATTTCAACTCAGTTCAGGAGACATCTATCCTTGAGAGCTAGTCATAGGGGCATCACAAAATGGTGAGAGTCTTACCACTGGCTGACGTTGTCCTTAATTGTGCCTAACCCTGTCAGAGGAAAGATTCTTACATTGAGTGACTTCAGGAAAAATAGAATTAGTCACTTCTCCTTCAGAGGACTATGTTAGCACCCTGGCAAAGTTGGTCAAACCACCAGCAAATATTTATTGAGCACCTACCCTAGGCCAGGCATGATTTTAGGTGCAGGCAAAGGCAATAAGAAGATGGAAAACGCACTGAAGTTCACAAGGGTTGGTTTCTCTTTACACCATGATTCACTAGCACTGTGTTCGTTCAAGATGCAGACGTCTCTTCCACCGTCACTTTCTGTCTCGTGAAGAGTACTTCTGCCACCACAGGCCTAGCTACCCCTCTGCGCCTACTAGATAGATGGAACTCTGCAAAAGCAGAGTGTGGAAGTCCACGCAGAGGAAATGACAGGAGGAGGCAATAATCACACAGACATGGACGTCTTCGTATAGTGCCCTTGACTCTGCACTTGGAAGCAGGGCCAAGAAGCAGCCACCACTGCAGGCTGGTGCCGGGAGCAAGGCAGCATGGCTGCACCTCAGTCCTCGTTTAGGTTCGGCCTTCCCTGTAGTAGGATTCTATTAAGATGCGTTACCTGAGCTCTAGCATCCAAGACATTTCCTAGAAATCCCAGGCCATAATTTAGGGGGACTGGAGAGAAGACTGCACATTTTAAGAGGAGAAAAGGGAAAAGAAGGACTCAAGTGTGAGGAGAGTAGAATGTAGGTGCTAGATCCCTGGGAAGTAGTGGAAGCAACAAGGGGGAAGGGCAGAGCTACTTCTCATCACTGCCTGGAGCCTTGCTGGATGATTTGGTTCAGGAATATAATAAAGAACAATCATTTACAAAACTATCGGCAACAGGTAAACACAACCAGCCCAGCCTACCTCTTTTTCTTTACGGGAGTAGTAGCAGAGGTCGAAGCTGTGACCTTCGCGGTGTTCGTACTGAACAAGCTGCCAGGCTGCCTGTTTAATCACAAAAACGAAAATAATCACTTTCCTGAGGTTTTTCCATTCTGTCCTAACTTCGAAAGTTCTTATAATCTACTCATATTCTCTGCCTGCTCTCTACCTCCAAAAAATATTTCACTTGAGCATAGAAGAACAGACAAAAAATGTTTTTCCTTAGTTTGATCTATTTTATAAATTATCAGGCTCTCATATAACTAACTAAAATTGAAGGAATAGAATGAAGAGGTCATTAATCATATGACATTAATTTTGTAGCCCAAATCCAGACCAACCACCTTTGGTGTGTTATGGATTTACATATGTTTTTAATCTTGGATTATATTGTTACTAACACTATTGCACCTGTGTTTTCATTAAACACATTAGTTTAGGACAACATTTAAATATCATACAATTGTTGTATCTCTACTTAGTGTTTATCAATATACTCAGGCACTCAAAAAATATAAGTGACCCCTTCGTGTTTCAACTACTGAGAGGAATTGCCCAGTGTGAAAATTACTTTGATATGTAAATAGAAATAAAAAACTAATAAAGTTAAAATCTGCTTAGTTAGGGCTATACATAGCAGTAGTATATTCCAGGGAAAAGGTACTTCATCGAAATTGTTAGCAAACCCATGATTTCAAAACTTAAACTGTGTCTGAAGGAGGAGCTGTAGAACATGTCTTGGGAGGAAAATGAAGTGTAGGGGAAGGAAGAGTTGATTGCCATAGGAGGAGGAAAGGATGATCTGAACTTTGGTGTTTGGTTAGAATAGTGATCAGAAAATCTTTGCTGCAAAAGTCCAGATAGTAAGTATTTTAGACGTCATGGACCATTTCAGTGATTGTCCTCAACTATGCAACTCTGCACAGAGAAACAATATTTAAGAGAATGGGCGTGACTGTGTTTCAATGAAATTTTGGCTAGAGGTCTATAGACCCTGGTTAGAGCATTATCTTTAATACAAACAAAGTGATACATCTTTATTCTTAAAATGTAACTTCAGTTTTAAAAGTACATACAATTTTGTTGCTTCTGATGATCTAAAGGTGGACATGCTTCTGGTAAAGAAAAAAACACAATTTGAGCAGCAAAGAAGAATTAATACTTGCGTCTATTTGCAGCTACCCATGAATTTTGAGTTATTATTGTTTTAAAAATCGACATTATTTGAGAGAGGAGGAAAAGAAAGCATCCAGTATTTGAATTAATTTTGATAAGGTGATGTTATGATCTTTTAATCTCTTGTACTAGATTCCAAAGGAATTTTTTTTTCTTTATAAAATTAAGCATCCTTTAAGCCCAATGTTTTTATTTGTTGGCTTGGTAATTTTCTTTAGCAATGAGAATGTGAAATTTGCATTTACACATATTTCTTATAATTTTGCCTCCAGGACAATTGAAACAGAAAGATAAAGGTGGTAAGAATGACAAATCGAAGTGGACAATTTGCTTGATTTAAGCAGAACAACAAGATTTTGTTTTTCTCTATATACACAGCAGGAAAGAAGGTTTTTATTCCAGAACTTTAGGACAAAAACCATAGAAGATGAGCAGTTATAGAAGGATATTAAGCAGGGTTGAAGCATAGTAAGTAAGTAAGTAAGTAATGCTTAGAAAAATGTTATACTTGAGCCTTTCCCAACATTAGTAGATACTGGTACCTATTGGTTAGTCGGTTATCCAGGGTATTGGCTTTATAAGTTTTAGCAGCATCACTTCTGTCTGAGATCCTTTATAGAGAAACAAGACATATGTCCGGATAAATATTTAGATTATTAAACTCCTTTCAGATCACTTTGATGCTGGAATTACTTTAAAAAATAACTTTAATAAAGAGTATTATTTTTTCAAGTGTCACAGTTTAGAAAATTGTACAGTAAAAAAGATATTTATGACAAAAAGGCCATTTTGATATAGATTGGACTTTTAAAAAGTATTATGCTTTTCTGTTTGCCTTTCTAACTCTCTGAGCATTTGCATCATTAACTATTTTTATATCTATTATTATTTAAAAATATGTCTAATCAATGACAGTATTTCCTATGTCGGTAAAAGGCACCAATGGAATACTTAAGAATTTAACATTTTGTGGCATAGGCAATATTATGTGTTTGTCAAAGCCATTTTATTTTTCTCCTGAGCATACAAGAAAACCACGTTTCCCAACCTCCCTTGGAATTAGGTAGGAACCATACAATTCTAGACTAAAAAATGTGGGCAGAAATATGGTACGCCACTTCTAGACCCATCATAAAAAACCCTGCATGCTCCTCCATGCTCTTTCTTGACTTTCCACGATGACTTTGGTGGCAAAGGGTTGAAAATGGGTGCATTAAAACATGGAAGGACTTAGGTTCCTGAGTGACAGCTTGGAGCAGAGACACCCCCATTCCTCCAGCCAATCCCATTGGACTGCGATGAGAAGGAACATTTATCAATTGTGTTAAGCCTCTGTGATTTGGGAGAAAGGGATACTTGTTAAAACAGTTATCTTACCCTGACTAAATAGTTTATTTTGAATAATACATTGAGTTAATAGGCCCTAATATACATCAGAAGTTTTAATCCCTCCAATGTTAGGTCTCATCTAGGTGAGATCTCCTGGCAGCCTCCCTTCCTCTCCCCTTTTCCCTCACCCAGATAAAAAGGTCCTTCCTGGGACCTGGGGTTCTACTCTGGAGCATTCTGCAGACAAATGAAAGAAGGTCATCAAGCCCCTTCTGTGAGCTCTCCCTGTGCACCTACCACAGCCTCCCCTAAACTTTCGCTTCTGCCATCTGGTTTAGTAAAGGGCTTTATAAACTCTTTCCTGCTAGGATGAACACTGGCTGTGAGTCTCTTTAAAGAAAAAATTATGTGGGGAAATACGACAATTATCATAATGTAAAGATGATTTGAATTTCTACATGTAACTCCCTGGAACTAAAACATTGGGTAAACAACTCTAACAAGTTAAATGTCTATAAACCAACCCCCAAAACAGAGTTTCTGCTTATGATATAAAACGCCACAAACCATAACTCTTGAACGCAAAAAGGAAGGGTGGATAACTGTGACAATCCAAAACTCCATATTCTCAACAGACTGTTCATCGTGTAATCAAATCAATATAACCAAAAGAATCAAAGGAAAGTTATTTTTCCACTAAAGAACACTAGGGGTCTCCCTATCCTAGGTATTCCAAATTCAGTCATTAACCTACCTTCAGGATTTGGACCACATCTGCAGGATATATCTACTATTATTTACTCATGATTCTTTAGCACACCTCCTACTTTTACCTACATATTTTTAAAAGGAGCTCTTCATATGTAAACTCAGCACTTTTCTTTTACTCATTAAAATAATCACATTATTGTTAAATACACACAGACACCCCCCAGCTGTATTTTGTATTTGGCCATCTTCCTACTACAACTATTTCATATCTCACATTTTGGAATGGTCTGCCTTGTGGAAGTCCTTTTTCGCCTACCAAGGCTTGCATTTCTTTACCAACTCCTATGGATTTTTCTCCTTGCATCTATTTCCACATGTACAGAAATGTAGCTTACTGTTGGGAGAGAGGACTGCCTTAGGAATAAGCTGACCAGGATACTTCTCCCAAACCTGACAGTAAACGTCTGTGTAAATGAATCACTTAATCTCTCACCCTGTTTTCTAGTTTATAAAATGGAAAATCTGGAGGGGGAGGGCAAGATGGCGTTGGTGTAGGAGGGCGCACACTGCAAGCTCCCAGAGCAAGGCGGATTGGGGACGGGGTCCTGCCCGGGGGTGTGTGCTGTGCACGCGTGGAGTGAGAAGCTTGGGACATCTAACTGCGCAGATCGGCGGCGTGAACCGAATGGTGGAGATTCGTGAGTTTTGAGGCTGCCGGTGGAGGTTGGCACAGGCGGCTGAGCCCCGCGGCTAGGGAAAAAAAAGTAAAACGGCCATTTGGAGCCGCGGGCGGGGCGAAAAAGTTTTATTTTCTGGGGAGCTAGCTGCCTGGTGCCCCTTGGACCTTGTGTGAACAGAGCAAACGAGCTAGTCAGCACCTGGTAAACCAGAGGGGGGATTTTGGTCGGGGAACACAGCTGATTTCCCTAGCCACCCAGGGATAAGACCCGGGCCGCTGCGGAGCCAGGAGGAAGGGACACTTCCCAAAGAAGGGAGGGTTCGGTTGGAAGACAGGGAAGGGTATTTTATATTTTTAGACATCGATCTGGCTGCCTGCACTGCCCCATAGCTTTGGGGAGCAGATAAGCCAACCTGAAGCAGCATTAGGCTGAGAGCAGACGCGAATCTGCACTCAAACTGATTTACTGAGCAGCCCGTGACGCTGGAGCTTGGCGCCAGAAGGGGCAGAATCCGCCATCTTTAGCACTCCTCACTGACTAACATCAGAGCTTCAGCTAACCTGGGGAGTCCGGAAAGTGGGACGTGCTTCATTAATTCCCACGGGCCCAGCTAGGGTCCCTTCCGTAAGGGGGTTGGTCTAGAAGAGGAATTATTTTGGGTCCTGCATTTGGCTAAAAAAAAAAAAAAAAAAAGTGGGGTCACCCAAAAAAAATGAAAAATAAATTCTTTTTAATTTAGGTTAATAGCTAAAAGCTGCTTCAGGACCTGCATATAGAACCCTGTGGGGAAATTCATTGATAAACACAAGTAGGCAGGAAGGATCCACGTGGACCCTAGGGGACTCATTGACCCCCCTTAGCTCTGTTTGACTGCTTGCCTGTGTGGATCTTTGGTATCTCTCTGTTACTTTCTGGTCTATTGCTATTATTCCCATTTTCCTCCCCTCTTCCTTTTTCCTTCTATTTTTTTTTTTTTTAAATAGGTGCTGCCAGCTGGTCGCTTATTTGCTGGGCTTCTTATTCAGTAATTTCCCACTCGCTGTATATATTGATTCTGTATTACAAACTATCGCTTATCCTTCCTGCATGTTTCTGCCTTCTGTTTTCTGTTGTGGCTCTTAGAGACAACATTTTTTCATAGGCCCACAACTTAAGGGTGTCAATTTCTATCCCATCTATTTTGTTTTCTTCTTCTTTTTTCTTTTTTTTTTAATTAGTATTAACTTTTTCCTTTCAGACCTTTCTCTACTATTTCTCTACCTCCTCATAATTCTAGCCTTCTAAATCACTATATATATATATTCCTCCATTTGTTTTCCCAGTCCATTATAGGAACTCCATATTTTTTCCTAGTACTCTACACTGCCTACACAAGTTAAATATTCATCTCATTAAGTCTCATTTTGCCCCTCTTCTAACTTTTATCAATATTTCTATTATCCTTCTGCCTTCCTTACACCTTTTGATTCCTCTGGCCCTAACCTTTTGCCTTCAAGGGAACATAGAAAGAAGTAAGGAAATAAAATAAGAAGAAAAACTGCCAAAGAGAAAACTTAACTCACACACAGAACCAACAGCTAAATAAAATTCTAGAGCATAGAGAAAAGCTAATCAACTGAACAAACCCATCAAGATAATATGATGACCAGAGGGCAACAGAAAAATACAAATGACTCTGAAAAACTGGAAAACATGGACCAGTCCAGTGCACAAAATAAAAACCAGGAAGCAACGCAGTACATCAAACAACTAATCAAAGCTATCCAAACAAATATCATGGACCAACTTAAAGAACTGAAGGAAGAGATTAAGGATATAAAGAAGACACTGGGAGAACATACTGAAGAAATAGCTAACACACCTAAAAAGGTAATGGATATGATGGCGAACAAAGACACAAGTCAAGAAATGAAAAAGACGCTGGACTCACATGGCAGCAGAATTGAACAGGCAGAGGAAAGAATTAGTGATATGGAAGACAACACAGTTGAAATCAAAGAGATTGTAGAAAACATAAACAAAAAGATAGAAAAAATCCAGTATGGTCTCAGGGAATTAACCGATAATGCAAGATGCACAAACATACGCATTATCGGTATCCCAGAAGGAGAAGAGAAGGGAAAGGGAACAGAAGGAGTGTTGAAGGAAGTTATGGCTGAAAACTTCCCAACTCTATTGAGAGAGATGGATGTGCAGATCCAGGAAGCACAGCACACCCCAAATAGTATAAATCCCAACAGGCCAACTCCAAGACATATACTTGTCAAACTGTCCAATGCTCAAGACAAAGAGAAAATACTCAAGGCAGCAAGAGAAAAGAGAACCATCACATACAAGGGAAGCACAATAAGATTAAGTGCTGATTTCTCAGCTGAAACCATGGAGGCAAGAAGACAGTGGTATGACATAGTCAAAACACTAAAAGAAAAAAACTTCTAGCCACGAATTCTCTATCCAGCAAAATTGGCATTCAAAAATGATGGAGAGTTCAAAATATTCACAGATAAACAGCAATTAAGAGAGTATGTCA
>JAKSZT010054334.1:28666971-28849327 GCA_026826555.1 Tolypeutes matacus
GTAATATTTTAGGTAATCTAAGCACCTCTTAAAATATATGTATATATATATATATATATATATAAATAACATTTTTGTAAGCAAATACACATATATGCATATATATTTATATATCATTTTGCAAATGTTTGTATGTATTGTGAGAATTTTGATTTTTACCCATAATAAAAATAAATAAATAAATAAATAAATAAAATAAAAATAAAAAAAAAAAAAAGAAGAAATACAAATGGCAAAGAATCACCTGAAAAAATGCTCAACATCACTAGTGATTAGGGAAATGCACATCAAAACTATAATGAAATATCATTTCACACCTATTATACTGGCCTGTATTAAAATTTTGGAAAACTAAGTATTGGAGAAGATGTGGAGAGACAGGAACACTTATTCATTGTTTTTTTTTTTGGAATGTAGAATGGTACAGACTCTGTGGAGAAGTGTTTGGCACTTCCTAAGGATGTTGAATATGGACTTCCTGTGTGACCCAGCAATACTGTTACTTGGTATATATCCAGGAAAACTGAGTACAGTGTCACAAGCACACATCTGTACACCAATGTTCATAATGGTGTTATTCGCAATTGCCAAAAGTTTGAAACAACCCAGGTGTGTATTAACAGATGAATGGATACCCAAATTGTGGTGTAAACACATGATAGAATATTATGCAGCTATATGAAAAATGAAGTAATGAAGCACATGACCACATGGATTAACCTGGAGGACATTATATTGATTGAAACAAACCAGACACAAAAGGACAAATATTGTATGATTGTGCTATTATGAACTAAATATATTATGTAAACTCATGGAATTAATAATTAGAATATAGGTCACCAGATAATAGAATGAGGGTACAGGATGGAAAGCTGATTTCTAATCTGTGCAGAAGTGGTTAAAAGGTTTTTATAATCTTTGGAAGTGAATGGCAATGGTGAGAGCATTTCATAGTGTTTGTGACTAGCAGAGGTGTGGAGTGGCCAAAAGAGAAAATCTAAGAACATGTATATTACTAGAAGGAAAGCTAAAAAATGTAACAAGGGTCCCTATAACATAGTGAAGCCACATGTAAAATACAAATATGGGTAATATTGCATATATATGGCTGTTTTACAAAATACAAATATGCTAGTGAGAAGGAAACATTAAAGTAGGTATGTACAAAAGGGGAAGCATAGAGAGATTGAGAGGTTTTGAGTATTGTCTGATTGTGTTTTTTTGTTTTTTGTTTTTTGTTTTCTGTAATAATGAAAATGCTCTAAACCTGATTGAATTGCTGAATGGAAAACTATGGATTATACCAAATACCACTGATTGTAAAAAAAATAAAAAATAAAAAAAAATAAAATAAAATAAAATAAAATAAAATGGAAAATCTGGGCTAGAACAGTGGTTCTGAATCTTGGCTGCACGTTAAAATCACTTTATAGGCTTTTAAAAATGCCCAATTCAAACTAATTAAGTCAGAGTTTGGGGGATGATGGGACCAAGTCATCAGTAAAGTTTAAAAGCTCCCTCGATATGGACAACCACCACACCAAGGAACTGAAAGTGTCTACAACTGCAAGCAAGAGAGTCCCATCCATCAGCCATATGGTATTAAAACCCCCTCTCAATTAGAGGTGGAGTGGGCATCACCATCCCAGAATTCTGAGGATTGGGGAATAAAATATGGACTAGAGTGGACTTCCTGGTATTCTACAATAGACTTGTTATGATTCTAGCAATGGAAGAAATTATATCATTGATGTGGAGACAGTGGCCACTGGGGGTACTGAGGGCAGGGAGAGAGAAGGAGAGGTGTAATATGGGGGCACTTTCGGGATTTGGAATTGTCCTGAATGACACTGCAATGACAGATACAAGCCATTATATATCCTGCCATAACCTACAGGATTGAGTGGGAAAGAATGTAAACTACAATGTAAACTATAATCCATGCTTAGTGGCAATGCTCCAAAGTGTGTTCATCAATTGTAATGAATGTATCTCACCAATGAAAAAAATTGTTACTGTAGGGAAAAGTGGGAGGTGTGGGGAGTGGGGCATATGGGAATCCCTTATATTTTTATATTTTTTATGTAACATTTTATGTAATCTAAATATCTTTTAGAAAAAATTTTAAAAAATACATTTTAAAAAAAGCTCCCTCAATGATTCTAATGTGCAGCCAAGAGTAAGGGTGACTCAGCTAGGTTGGCTGTGAGTTCTAGATCACTTCTAAAATTCCAAGACTCAATCTTGTGTGCTGATATAAACTTTCAGACACAAAACCTCCAAAAAAGCTTAGATTTCTCATGTATCTACCTTTTTGAGGCCCTGTTATACCACTTTTAAATTCATTCCTAGAAACAGGATTTCCTTTTACAATTAAGGATAAAATAGGACAGCCTGTAAGTTCAGGATAAGTGGACAGAGATCTTTTGATTCTTCTCCTGCATGTGCTGACGTGGAGGTGGAGATTTTGTGCATATACTTCAACAAACACATTACTTTTTTTCATGGCTGATAATTAGAAAAAGAGAAAGGCTGGCCCTTCGAAGATACTGGTATTCATTGTCTTCTATGAGAAAGACTGGCTTGAAAACCTATGGGGAGTGCAGAAATATATGCACGTGCTATATAAATGAACACTGGCATAGTATGAATCTAGAGTCCAGTAGATACCTTAAATTTCAGCATATCTGCTTAAAACCAGTGTGTTGTTTTTATCTACAATAGTAGCACATCTTTAGCTACAGTTTGTAAACTCAAGATTCACTGTTCTCAGGGCATTTATTGTGACTAGAGTCCAATTAAAGATATTTTTGCTCTTTACTTACACTCAAAAAGCATCGCAGCCAAATCTAAAGTGAAAATGTGATTTGTGACAGTTACACATCAACCTGAATGGAAATTTCTCCATTATTTTCTATGAAGATGATACCTAACCCTCTGAGTCAGAGGGAACCAACAATAAGCACAACATAACGAACTCATTCTGTAGGTCGTATGGTAATTCCAATGCTGAAAAAGTAGTTTCACTTTTTAAAATAAAGACTAAGATCTTTATCTTAAGTTGTGTCAAAACTATGGTATTATTAAAATTTACTTTATTATTTTAAATTTATTTATTTATTATTAAAATGTATTATTAAAAGTGTCTCCATAAAATGGTTGGACAGAAACTTTTCTCCACCATTAGGATAGAAGAATGCAAAACTGAAATAAGGACTACAAATATTCACAAAATAACTATACATTTCATATTAGATTGAACTAACAATTTCAACATAGTGCCCAACTGACACATATCAACTCAAACTAGTTTCCCTCAATATGTTTTATATCAATCTACTATTAGCAGGATTTTAGGAAAACATTGTAGCTAGTCAAGATTTTGTGAGTTTTGAAGAATGAAATAATCTAATCCTTATATCCCTTCTATTCTTGGGAACAAAATATCAATAGTTCAAGGATTACTCTGGCAATTACCTCATAGCTATACTAAATAGGATTTAACATATGTCATGCATTCCACTTACACGGCTCAAAAACACCTTACCTGTCCAAAGTGTCATCAGATCTGTACCGACTAATTGTGACTTTTGGCTCATCTCTCTCATTTGTTTTCCTGTACCAAAAAAGAAAAGAAAAAGAGAAAAAAATCAACTAAATAGTTTCTAAAACCTACCATGCATGTGGCAAAATTTTGGTATATCTAGGTAGAATATGTCAGGTACCAAGAAAAGAAAGATATGGAGTATCTAAATCTTCCAAGCTCTGGCTTGGATAGAGCAAATTTCAGCAAATCCAATTCCCCACACTAATAAAGGATTCTTCTGGTTCCAGTTATTCCTAGTTACAATATGACATATTCAAATTGGGGATAAATATATGTAAACCAAACAACATAACATGAAAAATGATTAACAATTAAAATGTGCACTTGTTGACTTCTATAAAATAGGAACTCCGTCCCTTATCATCAGCTAAGATGTATTTGCAGAGTTTAGCAGTGCCTAAGTCAGCACAATGGACTAAATACTTAAATTGCTCTATTTAAAATTCAGCACCGTGGACAGGGTTGAAAGAAGGGGACCTCCTGGCAGAAGGAAGGAAGGGAGAGGGAAGAAAGGAAAGAAGGAAACAAGAAAAACCTGCAAAGAAATTAAAAGACTAAACTGGGAGGAGAGAAAGGACAGCAGTAGGAAGAAGAGGAGAAGAGATGCAAGAGAGGGAGAAGCTAGGACAGAACAGAGCAAAGGCCAGGGAGAAGAAAACAGTGAGCAGGATGGAATGGAGAGGGGGAGGGAAAAAGAAGAGGGGGAAGAAAACAAGAAAATTGTGGAAGAGAGGATAGGAGTCTCAACAGTAGGGATCATAATAATCCAAGCAGTGGAAATATCTTGATCAGACTAAACAAACAGGAAACAAAAGTCTTTTTAAGGCCTCATAGAATGCTGTGATACAGGAAAGGCAAGCTATTTGGGAAATTACTCCATGATTTACTGTTTGTATTTCAAAGCATCATTAGCAGCAGGCAGATCAAAAATACTGAATCAACATAAGCACTCAGAAGGGATACTCAAGATTTAATGTTAAAGCTTGATGTAGTATATTTCCATTAAGTAAAGTGGAGGTGATGACTATGGGGAAGTCGAGAATGAAATAACTATAGACACTACCCTCAGAGAGCTCACCATTTAAAGGGACAAATAAGAGACACGCATCCAGCGGTAGAAAGTGGCAGGTCCTTAAAAGAGGTTCAATTAAAGTATGCAGGTAACTTCTGAGTTGAGATCTTATATCCCAGTGTGAGAATGTGGGAAGGCTTTATGGAGGAGGGGCAGTTTGAGCTGGGCCTTGGAGGATACATGGATATGAACATTTTCAAGCAGAGGTAGAAGGAACAGCATCAGTTAAGGCAATAAAAAAGTAAAGAAAACGCTGAGTGCAATTCCCCAGATTTGAAAGAAACCCCAGGGTGAAAGCATGGTAGGTTTCCCCATCATGTGTATGTGGGAAGGCTTCAGGATAGTCTGACAGCCGTCTACAAAACAAGCCCCCTCCACAGATACTTAATCTCTCTTTAGCTGGCTTTATTCTCCCTAGTGCTTATCAAAACACAGCATACAACATTGCATGCATTTATTTTCAGTCTCTCCCCACCTTCAACTAGCGTGCAAGTTCTAGGAGAGGAGTCACTTTGCTTTGCTCCCAGTCCTTAGAACAGGGTCAGACACACACTAGGCTCTAGATTAATGCTTGTGGAATGAATGGATCTGTGGGATAATTGAGCACATAAGTAGGCAGGATCCTGTTAGGAGAAGGGCAACGTGGTTTCTGGAAGGAGAAAGGCATGCAGCCACAAATGATGCAAGCTTTGAACAGGTAGCTAAGCATATGGATAAGTGTAAAAGAATAGCCACACTTTTTATAAACTTTATGAAAGGTTTGATTATATATATATATATATATTTTTTTGAGGTACCGGGGCCAGGGATTGAACCCGGACCTTGTATGTGGGAAGTCGGTGCTCAACCACAGGCCACGTTGGCTCCCCTGGCCTGAATGGGCTTTTTTTGTTTGTTTGCTTGTTACTGTTTTTTTGTTCTGTTTTGTTTTTAGGAGGCACCGGGGACTGAACCCAGACCTCCCATGTGCGAAGCAGGCACTCAACTGCTTGAGCCACATCCACTCCCCAATTTGATTAAATTTAATGTAGATATTTATATTAAACATTGAATCACCAGAGGTTGGAAAGCAATATTTCACTCTGGATAGAAAAGTCAGCACACCTCTGGGTACTAAAGCAGTAATGTGGCATCTGCAGACACTGTATGTAGCACTAGCCTTATTAAACAGGTTTAAATGATCTGGTAGATGGAGTACACAGTAAAATTTTCTAATCTGTCCATGATATTAAGCCGTGAGTTAAGGTGATGAGGATATATTATTTATTTTCCTTTTCCTTTATGGGGATAAATTATTAAATTATTTATGATTACCTTCCTCTTTAGCATCTAATTTTATTTTACTTTATTATTATTATTTTTTTTTTTACAGTGACAGACCTGATTATGTTCCTCTCAGCTTACAGAATTTTGATGGCTACCCATGGCATTAAAATCCCATTCAGACTCCTCACATGGAATAATCAGCCCCCCAACCTCCCTCTATCCTGTTTTCCCTGTGTCACCTCCTGTTACTCTTGGCCTTTTTCGCTTCATCGTGTTATTTTCAGTCCCTGCTCTTTGCCTACGTTGTCACCTCTGCGGGAAGTGCTTCTTACCCTGACCCTCCCCACTAGCCAGCCTTACCTATGGAGAGAGCTTTCCCTCCTCATCCTTCAGGCAGCAAGGTGTCCTTGCCGACACCTTCCCTGATTTATTCAGGCAGAGTTTGACTCACCCTCTTCTCTGTTCTCATAGCCCTCACATGCACCTCTACAATAGCACTTTTCATGGTAAATTTTAGTATTTAAATTGATGGAACTATCTCTTCTCACAAATATGAGCACTCCTAAGTCAAGGATATCTTATGCATCTTTGCATGCACAGCTGGCACTATGGCATGTTCCAAAGCAGCCACAGCATGAATGCCAACATGAACATGGGCTCTGTAAAAGTATGCAAAAGGGGTAAGTGGGTATCTTTTTGAGTAAGTGGAAGGGGAAAAATAATCTACACTACCCTTTCAGGAAGATTTATTCTGAGACATTATTACAGGTCAAGGGGAAATGCCTAGGGCTTACTGATTTTGTTACTGAAGATAAATGCTCATTGTGCTGTTTTGGTCAAAATGCTGCCACCGAGAGGGAGGGTTCAGGAAGCTGACATAATTTAAAATACAAGTAAGCATAGAAACTATTAGAGCCCTGTTATGCTGAAATGCATTATGTGTTCACTAAGAATATTTAGCTTAGTTTTCATTGCCACATTTCAAAACAAGTATGTATGTTTATAAAAAGTTCCAGAGAAAGGAAAATAAAATTCCATTGCTGGCTGGACAAAAGTGATAGGGCTGTGTTTGTTTTGGTAAGATCAAGGCCAACTGATAACAAGACTGTAATCTTCAAAATCATGAAGATGAAGGAGAGGGCACAGGTAGGGTGTCTGCCAGATCACAGAATAGCACACGGAATGAACAAAGGCTGGAAATCAGGAAAACTAAAAGGCTGCTTTGTATAGAGGGCTGTAAATTCATTACTCCCTAGAACAGTTCAAAACTATGCATAAGCTTTAAAAGGTTTGGAGAAATTCACAGATAAACCGTTCCAAAATACATATATTAAAGGTGTCTACTTAACTTTTTAAAGTCCAAACCCTGAAAGATAATCACACTCTCCTTCTAATACCTATTACCGGTAAACAGAAAGGTTACCGCACGAGATACAACTTGTATCTAATAATGAATTAGGTTTTTCTGATGGGTGTGGTGGTTTGTATATATAGGAGTGTAGGTGTGTTTAAATAGTAATATTATCTGTTTACTTGATTAATTTTAGATTATTTACAACATTGTGATTACTAGTTTTGAATTTTTCTACTCATTCACATTGGTCAGTCTATTTACCATGAGGTATCATTTAGTGTTTTTGCGCAAACCCAGGAGTTTCTAAAAAGAAGGGTCTTCTCTCACTTCTGGAACAGTTATTTCTGCATTTTGGGGCTCCTTTCTCTAAGGTTCAGAGGTGTCTTATCTGGTCACATTTCTGTGAGAGCCTGTCCCCTGCCTGTCAGGAGAACCAGCTCAGTGAGGTAGGCAGAGAACTGATTATGCTGTACCTCCAAGCCATAGTTCTGGGAGCACAGCACTGGAGAAGCACAGAGTTTCCATGTGGAAACCCCTGGTGATGTCAGAGACCCTCTTTCGTGGGTCCAGAACACGAGGGAAAGTCTCAGGCTAGCCACAAGTGAAATTCAACTGTCTTAAACACACGTCCTCTCAAAACCACCACCTTTGTTTGAGTTTCTGCTAACAATACCGCCTGTCTGAAACACCCACCTGTCCAAGGCATCATGGGAGTTATGTCGGTTGAGCACCACCCTACCGTAATTTTCCTCTCTGCAGAGAAAGAACAAAATTATGTCACATAAAAAGTTACCACAGTTATTTAGTAAGTGCAAAACAAGGGAGATGGGACAGAGTCCCCAATTTTTGGCAAGGTTCATTCATTTTCCTGCAGCTATAAGAATATCTATTTTAACCAGTCAAAATTTGAAAGAGCAAAGCAGAAAGAAACAAGTTTCTCAGTACAGATGATCATTTTTCTAATTTATCCCATGGGATTACCACATGATTTTTTAA
This sequence comes from Tolypeutes matacus, assembly GCA_026826555.1. Taxonomy (NCBI): domain Eukaryota; kingdom Metazoa; phylum Chordata; class Mammalia; order Cingulata; family Chlamyphoridae; genus Tolypeutes; species Tolypeutes matacus. The sequence goes on from JAKSZT010054334.1 coordinate 28,675,270, forward strand.
AATCAGAGCATGGGAACACAAGGCTCTCTACTTTGTATATATTAGAAGAGCCTTTTCATGTAGGAAAGGAAATAAAAAAAGCTTTATTAAAACATAAGTTAAATTTGATAAAGCCCATTATGTCTGGATATTTTTATTTGATGGACTTGACAGTTTTCCCTGACAATATTTGTGGTAAATATCAATCATTCAGAGGAATCATAGCCCATTTTGAACTATGAGAATACATAGGTGCCCTGTTTGATCCTTAAAATAACTCTGTGAAGTAGGTACATCATCATATTAACATTAATAGAAGTTAGTACATCACATTTCAAAGCCATGTCTTTTTTTAGCTTTGTAGTGGAACTGAAGGCACAAGCAATTTTAGTAAATGTCAAAACATGTAGTAGAGCCTTTGAATTTGAGCCAAGGCAGAGTGTGAGAATCTGATCCTATGTCATGTTAACCCAACCAAACCTGAAATACCACATTTTTCCTGGTTCTTCTCCACTAATGTTACTCAACACCCCGGAACTGTTTTTAATAAAGCTATAAAAGAACTGTAGTGGACTCTTAAAAAAAAAAAAAGGATTAGCAATGAAACTGAAATGACACCAGCAAATATATACTTTCTAAGATACTAAGAGCCCATTCATTTGCCTTCTTAGGTATTCCTTCCCAGAACTTGTGAACGAGTGGCAGACAGCAGGCTGTGTTCCCACTGAAAGAAGAATCACAACACACGCCCAGAAATGGGCCACTGGGAGGGAGGGAAGCACCAGGGCCCATTTTCCCCTCACTCAGCAGCTGCCCTGCCATCCACGCTGGCTTCCCTGGGCCTTGCAAAGGAGGCATGCCTGGCATAAAACCATCGTTCCTAACAACTCTGATTTGTCTTAGATATCTCTATCTTCACCCATCTGGGTAAATATTTCCAATCCAAAATTTCTTGTCTACATTTGACATTACTCAACCATTATGGAAAAACAGAAATGCTATATTAGACTCTGACAGAAACAGTGCTGCTTCATGTAAGGGAATGATTGTTGTCTAGTCATGTTAACTCCAAAAGTTAGAGTGAGTCCCCAAACATTCCTCTATTCCCTTAAAATAATAAGATTTTAAAACATTTTTATGCTATAAAATCAGAAGTATGCTCCTCAAATAACTGCATAGGGACAGTTTTGTACAAAGTGTACAAGTGCCATGCAATGCAGGACTTCTCGACCTTCGCACTATTACTAAAAGGCGGGATAATTCTTAGTTGTGGGGACTTGGCCTGTGCATGGTAGGATGTTAAGCAGCATCGCTGGCCTTCACCTACTAGATGCCAGAAGTACTCATTCCTCAATTGTGGCAACCAAAAATGTCTCCACACATTCAAACATTGCCAAATGTCTCTTGGGGGGTGGGGTGGGCAGGGAGGCAGGGAAGCATCCCCATTGACAATCACCGGTGTAATGGAAAGAGAATGGGTCATAGTAACATCTCAACTCCACCATGCATAGCTGTGCATCATTAGACAAATTACTTATCTTCTCTGAGTCTCAGATTCCTCTTCTGTAATATTACCTACCTTGTGTGGTTGTTGTGAGATGTAGTGATGCTTTATATGTAGCAAACCTAGCATCAAGCCTGATGTATAAGAGGAAATCAGAAAATGGATGCATATGTATACATGTAATCTGAGTTGGACAAATGTCTATTGTAAATTTTTATGGGCAATGAGGTTATATGCCAATGGTCAGGGTTTTCAGGATCTTTAAGTAGATAGCTAGTAGAACCAATGCTCAAATCCTGCAACAAATCTTTTTTAGTGGAAGAGTTTTCCCTCCCAAAGTAATATCACAACAATCAGCATCCTTCCAATACCTAGTGGTATAGGGCCACTTGGGACTAGAGTGACTTGGTAACTTTCAACTTGTCTTTTGAATATAGAAATTTTAGATAAATTATTAAGTTTGTAAATTGGGAATCATACTATTAAGTGTCAGTTTCAACTGATATGATTCACATGTGTCAGTAATCTTACCATGGAATAAATGGTTCCTTTTTGGAAACTGGAAATTCACATTTTCTTTTCAATTTACCAAGTAAACCCAAATGTCAGTTCTAGTTGATTACCATGAAACACTGCTCTCTCTGGCTAATGGTCCACATTCTCTTAGATACATAGCTATTAAACATGGTAATGAGGTTATTGAAATCTGATAAAATCAGTACATGCTTACTAAATGATTGTAAAAATTAGGCCATGTAGCAAAGTATTTTAGAAAGAAAGTATCTGTTTTTCAGATGACCATGAGCTTCCCAAACAGAGAATGCCCCCTCTACTCATCCGCCAACCCACACTCTCCACTCCCCCTTACTTTTCTTCTTCGGGACGTTTCTTTATCCAGCTGCCATCCTGTAAGAAAGTCCTTCTTTTGTTCACCTCGTGAAAATCCTGTTGCCTCAGTGTGGTCCCCTGAGCGGTACTCTTCTCTATCAACAAAAGCATGCAAGATGGGGAGCTGTTAAAGCGTGGAGGGGGGCATGGGTTTCTTTGCCTGCAAATCTTGAGAGGCACCTCTGATCGGCCAGCATCAATCTTCTAGGCGGGCAAGCCCACTACGGTTTCAAAGTAGGATTTACTGGCAAGAAAAAACAAATCCCATACCCCATCTTCAAAGACAACTTATGAAACTGCTCAGGTGCCAACTGAAACTGCCAGTGCATAACAGGAGGCCTCATCTGGCTCCTGGGAATGTGGAACCAGCGGCCTGGGGAATATCAAGCCAGGGCTTAGTAGGTTGGCTTTTTAAATTCAATAAGAAATATGTCTCAGAAGTACACACAGGACTGTTTTGAAGGCATCTTCTGAAAAGTCATCAATAATCCTGGTGTATTTGATTACTAGTAACTTGATTTTTTGGCCCTGTGGGAGCCTGAAGCACAGAAGCTCACATGCACAAAAGACATTTTTTGTTGATTAAGAAATTAATGGTTGAATTGCAACTACAAAACTAAAAGCTGTTGCACTCTTACTTTTTTTCTTTCATCTAACATTAGCAATGCTAATTAAATTAGACTATTGCTTCTAAACATAAAATATCTATTTAAGAGAATTAGGACCTATGCATTATTTCTCCCAGATTCTTAAGTTTTCTGAGGAAGAGAAACATCATCTACATTACCATTTCCTGTGGGAGACATTTTATTCAAGGTAAGATTGGACATGCTGCCTTCCAGAAAGGATCTGAAAGAAAATGGGGATAGAGGAAGAACACAGTGAATTCAAGAATTTACAAGTGACTGCTTCATTGTTAAATGAGACATTTTTTGATGACATTGACAAAATCATATGATCTGGTATAACAAGTACATGACATAAAGTGTCCCAAAGAACCTGAGAGTTCAACTATTCCAATCTATTTATTGTACAGATGAGGAAACAGCTCCAGAACACTTAGAGTCCCCAGCGTTGTACAACAAACAATTGGCTGAATCAGGCCATCAACTATTTCATTTATTTGATCAATAAAATATGTATTGAGTGTCTACAATTTGCCAGGAGCTGGGGACAAAAAGATGAGTAAGATTAAGTTTCTGTTCATGGTCAGTGGGGGGAGACAGACAGAAATGGAACTCACAGCACAATATGAAGTCCACCTAGGAAGGATGTGCACGCACCAAGGAGGAGCACTTGGCCTCGCCTGGGACCAGAAAGTGGGGTCCCTTGACCCCTGCCAATGCTTCTTCATGGAACCCCACTGTCATAAACAAAGTGCCCCGTCTTGGGCAGGCAAGAAATCAGGGACCATTTCCCTTCTCAGGGCCATTGCTTAATCCCTTTAAGTTATTCTAAAATCAAGTAGATGCTTTTCAGATACCTGAGTCCTGTTGTGAACAACCAAAATTTTTTCTTTCCTCACACCTTATTCTCAGCCTGTAAAGTACCTGTCTATGCATAGTAAGCAAAGCCTGTATAACATCATCATTCAATTTTTTTTTATTGAAAAATTTAATTTATTGAAGTATATCATTCATACATGTACATATATAAACTGTAAGTGTTCGGTAAACATTGTAAACTCACAAAACAAACATGCATAACATTATACAGGGCTCCCACACATCACCCCACCACAAATACTTTGAATTGTTGTGAAACATTTGTCAACAAATTATGAAAGAGAATCGTCAGAGTATTACTACTAACTCTAGTCCATATCTTACTCTCCTATACTTTTTTAAAAGGATATATTTATTTAATTAGTTTTACCCATTTTTACCCCCGCCCCAGTTTTTGCTGTTTTTGTGTCCATTGGCTGGGCTACTCTCTGTGTTTGTTTCCTGTCCTTTCTTCTCATCTTTCTCCTCCTGTCTTCACTGAGATTCAGTCCTCGGAACCTCCGATGTGGGAAAGAGGCATCCTACCGCTTAAGCCACCTTAGTTCCTGGTTTTTCGGTGGGTCTTGTTTTGGCTTGCCTTTGTGCCACTCTCCTGTTAGGTCATCATCTTGCTGAATGGCTTGTGGGGCCTGCACTAATACACAGGGCTGCCCGCGGGGCCTGACAGCGCACCCATGCTCGGGGCCTGGGGGGCTCACCCAGGACCTGACGGCTTACCCACGCATGGAGCCTGGCAGCCCGCGTGCTTTCTATATTTTTCTTTTTTTTTAATTTTTTACCGGGAGGTCCCAGGGATCAAACCTAGGTTCCTCCATATGGGAGACAGATGCCCAACCATTTGAGCCACATCTGTCCCCCTGCTATATATCTTAAGGTTAACCAAAGATACTTAGGGAAAAAAAAAAAAAGAAGATACTTAGAGTTACAGTCTTTTCCCATACAGAATGGTCATATAATAAATCAGGCTTAGTTTATCACCAGCATTCTAAAAATCAGACCTAGGGAGAAACACTAGGTCTGGGGACACATGTATGGTTTCTAATATAGCAAATGTTTAGCCTACCCTGATTATCACAAAATCAGGACAGCGAGAATATTTGTATCATCTCTAAATTTATTAAACATTTGCATTGGAATATTTCCTGATTTCAAATCATTGGAATTGGCTCTTTGTTTCTGAATTACTAAAATGATAAGCAAACAAGACTCAAATAAATGATTATAATGATTACTGATATTTTCTAATATTTTTAATGAACACTGTTAATTGAATCAGGTCTTTAAAAATATCTCTTACCATTTAAAAGTTAATTGTTACGGCCAATGGTTGAGTCTTGTGGGTTGTGACATATCCATTGTGCACAATCTGCTTCTCTGATACTATGTATCCATGATTCTCTACAGTATAAACCATGTAGACCCAGGGTGGAGGCAGGATCCTACTCCTGCCTCCCAAAATGTGCCAGTGATATCTAAGGTAAAACCAAGAGACAGATTTGACCAACAGACTTTCAAGCTGTTGGTCAGCCATCAATAATGATCATTGTTTTCCATCATGTCCAACCCTAAGTTGTCACCATACTTCTGAATTCTTCCATTCTAGGTCATATCATGTAGCTTCGTAATTGTCTGCATTACTATTTCCTTTAATGGACTATGAGTTGCCAAAGGCAAAACATTGTGGTTTTCATCCTTGTATTCTCTGAATCTAAAATAGAAAGTGACATATTTGTTGAATGAGTATTTTTAAAAGAAAGGGAGTAGAACTGAATCACCACCCAGAAGAAAATTGAGGAGTATTCCTCAATATTCCAGAAAGGATTTATTTTGCCTATAGAGGTTGTAGCAATTTGGCATTGTTTATGAATTCCAAAAATAGTTATTGGATTATGCTTCTAAACTGGTCTGTCAGAGGAATCACTTTTAATTGATTAAATTATGATTTGGACTTTGGGCCACATTAGTAGGGTGTTGAGTGTCCACCCCTTAGTGGGTGGGGACTCACAGATAAAAGACATGGCAGCAAAGGACAGAGTTGGAGTTTTGATGCTGGAGTTTTGAGCTGGAGCCCAGGAAGTGAACACACAGGAGAAGAACACAGAGGAATAGAGATGGCACAAGCCCTGGGGAGAGAGACAGAGCTGTTAGCCTGATAGTCTACAGCTGACCTTGTGAAGAGAGCACAGCAGCTGAGCCTGGAGAGAAACAAAGCCCTGGGAGGAGAGGAACCCAAGAAACCAGAACTCTTGGCAGATGTCAAAAGCCATTTTGCCCCAACATGTGGCAATAGACTTTGGTGAGGGAAGTAACTTATGCTTTATGGCCTGGTAACTGTAAGCTTCTACCCCAAATAAATACCCTTTATAAAAGCCAACAGATTTCTGGTATTTTGCATCAGTACCCCTTTAGCTGACTAATACAGAATTTGGTACTGGAGAGTGGGGTTGTGCTTTTGCAATTATCAAAATGCTAGAACAGTTTTATAAATGGTAAGAGGTATTTTTTGGAGAAATTCTGAGATGCTTGGTAGAAAAGACCTACAGTGCTTTGAAGAGACTGTTGATAGTAATATGGACTCTAAAGAGACGTTTCATGATGCTTTAGATGTAAACGATGAAATTATTATTGAAAACTGGAAGAAAGGTGATCCATGTTTTAAAGTCACAAAGAACTTAGCAAGATTAACTCCTGGTGTTTTATGGAAGACAGAATTTGAAAATGGGGAGCCTGGGCATTTAGCTGAAGAACATTCCAAAGTGAACTCAGAGAATGTGGCTTGGCTTCTCCTTGCAGTTTATAGCAAAATGCTAGCTGAGCTAGACAAGATGAGAACTGAACTGTTGGGCACAAAGGAAACAGAAGCTGATTCCAGAACTTCCAAGTCTCTGGAAATCAAGCCCCCAGGTGATAGTGCCCTATTTGAGGACTTAAGTAAACTTGGAACTTGTAAATCAGGATTGAAGATGCAGCTATCTAGGAAAGACTTGTGGAAAGTTTTACTGTCTGATGGCTTGGACCCCTGCTTCTTGCATGCTAAACCAACAAGGTTTTTGAGAGAGCTGTATGAACAAAACCACTGTCAGCTTGGACTAAATGGGACATGGAAAGGAGAGACTGACAGAGAAACAGCTTTAAGAGGAAAACCATGGAAGCTGAGATCTGGAATTAAGGCATTGCCTTGGGCCAAGAGAGGAATCCCACCCATGTGTACAGAAAGAGTGAGTTTGCCCCAGCAGTTGAAGAGGGTGGATGTTCCCACCTGATGTTTGGAGACAGTTTTGCCACCCCAAGATAAAGAGAGGGTGGAGCACATTCCTCAAGGATTAGGGCAGTTAAGGTCAGCACTCCATAAGTCTGAGAGGGGTGGACCTGTCCCTCATGGATTAGGGAAAGTCAGGTGGTCAACTGATTGCTCTGAGAGAGTTGAGCCTGTATGCCAAAGGTTAGGGAGGTTGTTGTCTTTGCTTCACTGTACTACGGGGGTTAAGACTCTAACCCAAAGTTTGGGTAAAATGTGGCCATCACCCCAAAGTTCTTGGAAGATGAGGTCTAGAGCTTGTTCGACACCCAGGTGCTTGATAAGGGTGGAATAAAGAAAATGGCCATTAGGCAAGCCTGTGGAAAGGGTGGGTCCTCATGAGGCTCCAAGAAGAAAAAACCATCATCTTAAGAATGACTCTCAGACTTTGACATCTAATGAAGTATGTCCTGCAGATCTACTGAAATGTAGAGAACACTTGACTCATGTTTCCCTCCCAATTTCTCCTTATGATAGTGAAAATGTTTTTCCTTTGTCTGTCCATTTGTGTATTGGAAGCAGATAAATTGTTTCAGAGGTCTACAGCAGATGGGACTTTACCCCAAGACAAACTGTATTTCTTTAAACTGATTATGATACGATTTTGTACTTAGTATTGTTACTGGTTTAAGGTTTTTTGAATATTGTAATGTCTTTTTGGAATTCAAAATGTGGAGTGTAGCAGTTTGACATTATTTATGAATTCCAAAAATAGTTACTGGATTATGTTTGTAAACTGGTCTGACAGAAAAATCACTTTTAATTAATTTAATTATGATTTGGACTTTGATTGGACCAACAGATTTCTGGTATTTTGCATCAGCACCCCTTTGGTTGACTAACACAGAGGTAGATAGGAATTTTTTAAATTGTAAAGATGTTTATTAAATATAAATTCCCTTTTCTTGCATCTCTGGTCTTGGTTATTTCACAAATTCCTGATTTTTGATTTGCTCTCGAGAGACATGGGGTAACTTACTCAGACACTTTGTGAGGTTAAGGCCTGAGTGAACATCTATAGTTGAGCTTAACTGGGTGGAGAATTTTGGTGGGGCCTTGAGATCTTGGCAATTTTTTTAAAAAAGAAGAAAAAGCAACTAAAGTGACAACAAAAATTAAATGCAATACATGATCCTGGAAAAGAACTAGAAGGGAGGAGAAAAAGATCAAAGGGACATTAGTGGGCCATATAAAAAAATGGAATAAAGACTGTAAGTTTTACATTAATGTTAAATTTCTTGAACATGATAACTGCATTTAAGGTGGCTATATGCATGAATATCCTTGTTCTTAGGAAATGCACTTGGCAGTATTAAGTGTTCAAGAAGCATGATGTATACATCCTACATTCAAGTGGTTCAGAAAATGGATTGACAGTCAGAGAGACAGATATATGGATAAAGAGAATGATATGGCAAATGTGACAAAATGCTAAAATTGGTGGATCTGGGTATTGGGGGACTGGGATTAGGGTTATGTTGGATTTCTCTGTAAGAGGTTTGTATTATTTTTGTAACTGTCCTGTAAGTTTGTAAGTTTTTTTTTTAAGTTTAAAAAATTACGTTTTATGACTTTGTTAACATAAAAAATGATTATAATTCAGGCTAGATTCATTATTGTATATTCATTATTATTATTATATTCATCATTTTTCTCCTGATGTTAAAAGGAAGCAAAATTAGAACACCATAGTGGCCACTGAAAGAATCATGGGCCCTAGGCACTGTGTCTACTTTGTCTAATGGTAAGTCAGCACTGGCTTTCAATGGATATGGAAATTTCAGTTTTAAAACGAGAGCAGTCCTGGGCAAACCAGGATGGTTGATCATTCTAGGTGGGCTATTACTTCTCTTGCAGGGTCCATTCAGCCAGTGTATGGATCATTGGGAAAAGTATTAAGTCTCAAGTCAGAAGCTGCAAGTTCTAGGCCCAACTTTACCACATTCAAACTTTAATTCTGTAATCAATAAAACTCTCTCCAACTTGCCTTGGATATAAAGCAAAGTATTTTTTTCTTTTTTTTTTTAACTTTATTTTGTACATTTAATAATTGGAAATATAAACAATTGAAAACTAAAAAGAAACACAGTTGAATAAAAGCATACATTTCTCAATTAAATGTACTGGATATATATATATATATATTTTTTTTTTTTAATCAAACAATATGTTACACAATAAATTTGTTTCATAGTAATGCAATCATACAGTATTTGTCCTTTTGTGTCTGGCTTGCTTCACTTAACATAATGTCCTCCAGGTTCTTCCATGTTGTCACATGCTTCATGACTTCATTTCTTCTTATAGCTGCATAATATTCCATTGTGTGAATAGACCACAGATTGTTTATCCATTCATCTGTTGGTGGACACCTGGACTATTCAACTTTGGCAACCATGAATAATGTTGCTATGAACATTGGTGTGCAGATGTCTGTTTGTGTCACTGCTCTCAATTTCTCTGGGTATAAACCCAGCAGTGATATTGCTGGGTCACGTGACAAGTCTATGTTCAACTTCTTTAGGAACTGCCAAACAGTCCTCCACAGTGGTTGTACCATTCTGCATTCCCACCAACAGTGAATAAGTGTTCCTATCTCTCCACAGCCTCTCCAACACTTGTACTTCTCTGTCGTTCTAATAGTGGCCATTCTGATAGGTGTGAAATGATATGTCATTCCCCAGTCATTAGCAATGCTGAGCATTTCTTCATGTGTGTTTTTTTTGTTTTTTTTTTTTTTGCCATTTGTATTTCTTCTTTGGACAAATGTCCATTCAAGTCTTTTGCCCATTTTTTAATTAGGTCATTTGTCTTTCTACTATTGAGTTGTAATATCTCTTTATATATCCTGGATCTTAAACCCTTATCAGATATGTGACCTCCAAATAACTTTTCCCATTGAGTTAGCCGCCTTCTCATTCTTTTGACAAAGTCCTGTGAGGTGCAAAAGTGTTTAATTTCAAGGAAGTTCCATTATCCATCTTTTCTCTTATTGCCCGTGCTTTGGGTATAAGGTCCAAGAAACCACCACCCATCACAAGATCCTAAAGATGTTTCCCTACATTTTCTTCCAGTAGTTTTATGGTCCTGGCCCTTATACCCAGATCTTTGATCCATTTTGAGTTGATTCTTGTATAGGGGGTGAGATAGGGGCCCTCTTTCATTCTTTTGGTTATAATTATCCAGTTCCCAACACCATTTGTTGAAGAGACTGTTTTGTCCCATTACCATGGACTTGGTAAGTTTGCCAAAAACCAGGTGACTGTATAGGTGAGGGTTTATTTCTGGTTTCTCAATTCTAGTCCACTGATCAATGTGTCTATCTTTATGCCAGTACCATGCTATTTTGACCACTGTAGCTTTGTAATATGTTTCAATATCAGAGAGTGAAATTCCTCCCACATTGCTCTTCTTTTTTTTTTTTTTTTCCCCTCTTTTTTTTATTATGGGTAAAAATCAAATTTTTCACAATACATACCAATATTTATATAATGATATATAAATATATATGCATATATATGCATTTGCTTACATAAATGTTATATATATATATATACATATATATATATATATTTTTTTTTTTTTTAAGTACTTAGATTACCTAAATATTACACAGAAATTACAGGGATTCCCATGTTCCCCACCTCCCACACCTCCCACAACATCCCACACATTGCTCTTCTTTTTTAGAATGCTTTTGGCTATTTGGGTGCACTTACCCTTCCAAATGAATTTGGTAATTGCCTTCTCTAATTATGTAAAGTAAGCTGTTGGGATTTTGTTTAGTATTTCATTGAATCCATAAATCAGTTTAGGTAAGATTGACATCTTCACAATATTTATTTTTCCAATCCATGAATATGGAATGTCTTTCCATTTGTTTAGGTCTTTTAAAATTTCTTTTAGCATTGTTTTGTAGTTTTCTCCATATAGGTTCTGGACTTCTTTGGCTAAATTAATTCCTAATTGAGTCTTTTTGCTGCTATTGAAAATGGAACTCTCCCCTGATTTCCTCCTCAGATGGTTCAGTACTAGTGTACAAAACCATTACTGATTTTTGCGTGTTGATCTTGTATCCTGCCACTTTGCTGAATTCATTTATTATCTCAAGTAGCTTTGTCATGATACTTCAGGATTTTCCAAGTACAGTATCATGTCATCCACAAATAGTGAGAGTTTTACTTCCTCTTTTCCTATTTGGATGCCTTTAACTATTTTTTCTTGTCTAACTGCCCTAGCTAGAACTTCTAATACAATATTGAATAACAATGGTGACATGGGTATCCTTGTCTTGCTCCCAGTCTTAGAGGGAAAACTTTCAACCGTTCCCCATTTAGTATATAACGTTGGCTGTGGATTTTTCATATATGCCTTTTATCATATTAAGGAATTTTCCTTCTATTTCTATTTTTTGAAGTGTTTTTATCAAAAAGGATGCTGGATTTTGTCAAATGCCTTTTCTGCATCGATTGAGATGATCATGTGACTTCTTTTCCTTCAATTGATTAATGTGGTGTATTACATTGATTGATTTTCTTATATTGAACCAATCTTGCATGCCAGGAATAAATCCCACTTGGTTGTGATGTATAAGTCTTTTGATATGCTGTTGGATTTGATTTGCAAGTATTCTGTTGAGAATTTTTGCATCTATGTTCATTAGAGAGATTGGTCTGTAATTTTCTTTTCTTATACTATCTTTATCTGGCTTTGGTATTAGTGTGATATTGGCTTCATAAAATGTATTGGGTAATTTTCCCTCCTCTTCAATTTTATGGAAGAGTTTAAACAGGATTGGCGTTAATTCATTTCTAAGTGCATGGTAGAATTCACCTGTGAAGCCATCTGGTCCTGGACTTTTCTTTGCTGGGAGATCTTTGATGGCAGATTCGATCTCCTTAAATGGAATTGGTTTGTTAAGTTCTTATATTTCTTGCAGCATCAGTGTAGGTTGGTTGTGCATTTCTAGGAATTTGTCCATTTCATCTAGGTTGTCTAGTTTGTTGGCATATAGTTTCTCATAATATCCTCTTATGATTCTGTTTATTTCTATGGGATCGTTTGTAACTTCCCCCCTTTCATTTCAAATTGTATTTATTTGCATCTTCTCTCTTTTTTTCTTTGTTAGTTTAGCTAGGGGTTTGTCATTTTATTGATCCTCTTAAAGAACCAGCTTTTGGTTTTGTTAATTTTCTCTATTATTTTTTGTTCTCATTTTCATTTATTTCTGCTCTAATCTTTATTCTTTCCTTCTGATTGCTTTGGAATTGGTGTGCTGTTCTTTTTCTAGTTTCTCTAGTTGTTCAGTTAAATCTTTGCGTTTAGCTCGTTTTTCTTTTTTAATATAGGCATTTAGGGCTAAAAATTTCCCTCTCAAGACTGCCTTCACGTATCCCATAAATTTTGATATGCTGTATTCTTGTTTTCATTTGTCTGAATATATTTACTGATTTCACTTGAAAGTTCCTCTTTAACCCACCGATTATTTAGGAGTGTGTTGTTCAGCCTCCACACATTTGCGAATTTACTTTTTTCCTGTCTATTGATTTCTAGTTTCATTCCATTATGATCTGAGAAGGTGCTTTTTATAATTTCAATCTTTTTAAATTTATTGAAAGCTGCATTGTGACCTAACATGTGGTCTATCCTGGAGAAAGATCCATGGACACATGAGAAGAATGTATAACCCTCTGAGTTTGAATGTAGTGTTCTGTATACGTCTGTTAAGTCTAACTTGTTTATCATATTGCTCAAGTTCTCTGTTTCCTTGTTGATCATCTGTCTAGTTGTTCTATCTAATGATGTGAGTGGGATGTTGAAGTCTCCAACAATTATTGTAGAAATGTCTATTCCTCCCTTCAGTTTTGCCAGCGTTTGTCTCACGTATTTTGGGGCACCTTGGTTAGGTACGCAGATATTTATGACTATTATATCTTCCTGGTGAATTGTCCCTTTTATTAATTTATAATGGCCTTTGTATCTCTTATAACTTTTTGCATATAAATTCTGTTTTGTCTGATCTTAATATAGCTCTTTTCTGGTTACTACTCTCATGGAGTATCTTTTTCCAACCTTTCACTTTCAGCCGGTTTGTATCCCTGGATCTGAGGTGAGTTTCTTGTAAGCAACATATGGCTGGCTCATGTTATTTATCCATTCTATCAGCCTGCATCTTTTGATTGGGGAGTTTAATCCATTCACATTCAGTGATACTACTGTAAATGCACTATTTACTTCCTCCATTTTATTCTTTGGTTTTCATATGTCATCTTATTTTTGTCTGTCTTTTTATTCTTTTGGTTATCCTTTCTGCTTTCTTTCTTCTATACTCTCCTCCAGGCCTCTCTCTCCTGTCTTTTTATTTCAGGTTCTAAGGCTTCCTTTAATATTTCCTGCAAAAGTGGATTCTTTTTTGCAAACTCTCTTAGTTTCTGTTTGTTTGTGAATATTTTATACTCACCTTTATATTTGAAGGACAGCTTTGCTGGATAAAGAATTCTTGGCTGGCAGTTTATCTCTTTCAGTTTCCTGATTGTATCATACCACTGTCTTCTTGCCTTCATGGTTTCTGAGGAGAAATCTGTGCTAAGTCCTACTGGATGTCCCTTGTATGTGATGGTTTGCATCTCCCTTGCTGCTCTGAGAATTTTCTCTTTATCTTTGATATTTGACATTCTGAGTAGTATGTATCTTGGATTTATTCTGATTGGGATAAGGTGTGCTTCTTGGATGTATAAGTTCATTTCTTTCATGCGAGCTGGAAATTTTTCAGCTATTATTTCTTCAAATATTATTTCTGTCCCTTTTCCCTTCTCTTCTCCTCTGGAACTCCCATGACATGTATGTTGTTGTATTTTGTGTTGTCATTCAACTCTCTGAGCCCCTGCTCAATTTTTTCCATTCTTTTCTCTCTCTGTTCTTTTCTCTCCTCAATTTTAATTGTTCTATCTTTGGTATCACTTATTCTTTCTTCTATCATTAATAGTCTGCTGTTGTATGCCTCAAATGTGCTTTTGATCTTTTGTGTCTTTCATTCCTATGAGCTCTGTTACTTTTCTGTTCAGGGTTTCAAATTCTTCTTTGCATTTGCTCAATGTCTTCTCGATGTCATTTATCTCTTTAACTATATTGTCTTTCAACTCATTAATTTGATTTTGGAAATTTGTGTGCATCTCACTGATTAGTTCTCTCAAATTGTGCATCTCTTCTGGGGCTTTGATGTATTCCTTTTCTTGGGCCATGTCTTCTATTTTCTTAGTATGGCTTGTAATTTTCTGCTGATATCTAGGCATCTGATTAGAATGTAGTTTAATCAGATGCTCAATTTCTTTCTCTTTTGTAGGGCTTTATTGGCAGGAGGCTGTGAGTTACCACCAGTCTTTGAGTTTTGGCTCGACCTGAATTGTTAGGATTGTCCTGCTGGTTGCTCAAAACTGGGCACTGGAACCAGTAATTGGTTGTAAAGTTGCTTCCTAGGGCCTTGGGCAGGAGGGTATAGAGGCGGAAAAAAAGCCTCTCTTACTTGTTTTTAATTTTCTTGTGTGCACTTCCTTGTTCTGCCAGGAGATGGTGCTCTTTGGAAGCTCTCAGTTCAATGCCTGGTTGGAGTGTATTTGTTGCAACACAGACCAGATCAATGTGATAGAGCTTCCTGTCTGGAGGCTAGGAGACTTGTAATTCAAACTTTCTCAGAGACAATTCTCCAGCCTTCTCTGGCAGCCCCCTCCCTTTGCCTGGCTAGGAAATATTTCCACTCCCCTCTGAGTCCTCAACAATCAGTCCCTGTTGGTAGAGGAGGAGATTGAGAGGTTTGTATATCTTTAGCCTCTTGCAGGCTCCAAGGCAAACAATGGTGCAGCCCCACCCGGCCTGAAATGGCTCTTGGGCCGTAGCAGACCAAATTTGTGAGTCAAAAGCTGAGTCAGCCTTAGGCTGGGTTCCTCTCTCTCCCTTTTCCTGCAGTGGTAGATCCCTGGAGCCCGCTTTGTCTGTAGTCGCAGGCCCAGAGCCCTGAGAATTCTAAAGTGTGGGGGAGGGTGCTAGCAGCAGCAGCCGCTGGTTTCAACTCACCGTTCTGTGGTTGTGATTTCCCTCCTTTGTCCCTCTCTCCTCTGGGTCATGTCCAGCCTTTGCCTGCTGTCCTAAACTCTAGAAGATCTTTTTTGGGGCTATTTCAGCCTGTCCTCTAGCTATTTTTCTGGAGGAGAAGAGATTCCCATGTCTTACTAGTCGGCCATCTTCCCGGAAGTGCCGGGAAGCAAAGTATTTTTTACATATGGATATTTCTTGTACTGTTACTAAAAATGTATCAACAATTACAACCCTGTTAATAACTGTTAAAAATACCCTTTTTGCAGAATGGACTAGAAATCACAGGTCCTTTGAATTGGTAGTTTTAAAAAATAAATGTAGCAAAATCTTATTTTTATGTAATTCTTTAAAGGAATTATTTATTTCAGAGACTGAGGTCGCCTGAGTTTCAAATATACTAAGCACCCAAATGATAACACTTTAGTAGCCTAAATCTAGTCAGTTGGATTTATTTCACAGTGCCCTTCTTCAGTTTCATTCCTATTAAGTTTTTTTAACTTCTCACAAGAAAGAGGAAACTCTAATCTTGACACCTCCAAAAGCTGTTTCCAGTACAAATGTCTAGCAATGACACCAGTGACTAAATTTTTAAATATGGAAAATCATAGGAATAGATATGTGAAAGCTGTTGGGAAATATAAAAAATCATTTACCTTCAAAGTATTGAATGCATAGCCCAAAACTTCTGACATGAAATCATAATGTCAAAGTCCATAAGAATGGAGGGAAAAATGCCTTTCCAACCACTGGCCCATCTTTCATTTCCTTTTTGCTGCCCAACACAGAAAGAACTCGTTTTCACCTACTACCTAAAGCCCTCTGCCTAAAACATCTTCTTTAGGCTATGATGTTTTACTCCCCTTAAAGTTCTGAATCACAAAATCAGTCCACTCTCTTAGTTCTCTTTGGATGCATTTGAAACTATCTGACATCCCCTATTTCTTAAATTTGTCTTCTTTCAGCTTCTCCTCATCTCCCTGTGGTCTTTCTCAACTTCCTTTAGTACAGTAATTTTTAATTACAGCACTTGTCCTGGGAGTATTTAGGTTCATTAAGTAATTTCTCTTCTAGCCCAATGCCAGCCCTAACTCCTCCTGTTCCAAAGAATTTCTTGGGCCACCTCCCAGCTAACCCATGGTCTTTTTATCTTTTGGTTTCTTTCTGCATAAAGAGTTCTAAGATGTTAGAAATTGCTTCTTGGTTCAACTAATGGTATCTTTACCACTCCCTGCTCACTTTGCCTAAAACCAGCCTGTGTGAGGAAAGAAAGTAGATTGGGGTGGTGCATGAGGAAAGAGAACAGGAAATGTTAAGGCAAAAAAGAATGAAAAAAAAAAAAAAGACATGGAGCAAGAAGTACAGTAATACTATAGGGGATGAAAGAAGAAAGGAGAAAAAGGCAAGAAAAGGAATTTAATGCTAATCACTGATATTTGGGATGTGTGATAATTATAGCTAATATTAACTGAGCTTAGATTTTGTATGTATTTTTTAATTTAAGCCAGAGTCCAAGCAAAAAAGGGCCCAAAAATGGAAAATTAGTGGGCCAGATTCCATGATGGGCTTCAACCTAGAAAGAAAGACCAAAGTCTTTGAACATTTTACCCAAGTATCATAAGATCAGCATAGAATGAACATTGGATATTTTGTCCCAAAATCCTCCAACCAATTGTCAAATTCTAATAAATGGATGTAAATTGATATCTTTATTTAAAAATACCAAATGTGAATAGTTGCCTAGAGCAAATCTCTATAGTAATGCAAAGCATAAAAAAGCCAAAACAGAATAAGGTAATAAATACTTCAAAAACACCTAGAAAAAAAAGTGTATGCGCATGCCTTTGTAGAATTCATCTTTGTGTGTGAAAAAGTTCTGAAGCTTTCATAGGCCCCAAGTCATGCCATATCTACTAATGCTTGTTTCCCAGAAATCACTAGAAATAAGGAAACTCCCTAGAAAGTTCAAAAGGGCAATTGTTATAAAACTATTTTCAATAGAGAAAAAAGAGGTGCCTAAAAATTGTGAACCAATAAACAGAAACATTATCTTCAGGAAGATAAATAGAGCAAACCCTCAAATAACTAATTATCACCTGAAAAGACACGAAATATTATTCAAAGAGTAAACCAACAGAGCTTCACAAAGTGTAAACGTTGTCAGTTTAATTTTTAAGTGGGTCTACCAGATACAAACAACTTAGCCTGAAAATGCAATGTAGAAGGAAATCCAAAAATTATCAGGTTGGTAAAGACTCATTTAGTCTGCTAACTGATCATTTCTTTAGTCACACGACCTTAACAATGGGGAACCGGGTGCAGGATACAGAATAAATGAAATCTTGCAATTACCCAGATGTCTGCATGTTACCAATTTTGTGAGTCTCATAATCTCCACCATCAAAGTTCATTTCTGTTTCTTGTTGTTTTCAGCATGTAACTGTCACTGCCCTTATTTCTACCACCTACCTTTTTTCTGCAGAATGATAACATCAAGTTTTAGCATGAATAAAGTCCTACACACTGGGACCTTTTTCATTTTACAAAAGATGCTAGTCTAATATTCAGTAAGGAAAATGTTATCCAATAACAATTATCTATCATCTGGGAGGCGGCTGTGGCTCAATCAGTGGGGCTCCCGTTTGCCATGTGGGGGGCCCCGGGTTCGGTTCCCGGGGCCTCCTGGTGAGGGCTGGCCTGCCCGCACGGCGTGGTTGGCTGACCCGGCGAGCACAGGCAGCAGGGGGGGGATGAATGAATAAATAAATAAAATCTTTAAAAAAAAAAAAAAAAATTATCTATCATCTGAATACTCCATGGGCTATCTCCAGTTCTATCTAAAAATACTGTTAAATGAGTGAAGGCCAAAATTTTAACCACTGACTATGAGCCAAACACCATGTTAGTTACCTCAAATACTTTATCATATGTTATGTTCATAAGAGCGCTGTCATGTGGTAATTCTTTATATTAATTTTACGTAGTATTTATTAGCCTTTCTCTCATATTAGTAATGCATGCTCATTACAGAAAATTTGGAAATACAAGAAGGAAAAAATCAAACACCCTTTTTCTTGTTAGATTCTACTGATATACATTGTGTAATACCATTTAAAATATTTTTCATACCATGGACTTATCTATCCCTATTACAAAATTCTGTTGTTCCTAACAACATCACACAAAAATATTTGCCCAAATTTCTGATTATTTTTTGTTTAGGATAGATCTGTACCAGGGAGTATAATTTCTAAAAAGTTATTGATCCTTACTTTCAAATTTAGTTCCATTAATCTTATACTAGTTTATATTCCTGCAATAGCATATATGTACATACATTTGCCAGCATTTAGAATGATCATTAATCTCTTTAATAATTTAATAGTTGACAGTGGAATCATTTCGCTATAATTTATATATTTTTCATATTTTATTGGTTATTTAACTACCTCTTTTATAAATTGTCTATTGATTTTTATTGTTTATTTTTCCATTAGTGCGTTGGTGTTTTTCACATTGTTTCCTTAGTTTCTTTATATATCATTTACATTCATCCTTACTTTCCCAGTTTTTAATCTACCTTTTTTTAAAACAATTTATTGAAGTATATCATTCATACATGAACATACATAAACTATAAGTGTTCAGTAAACACTTACAAAACAAACTTGTACAACATCATACACGGCTCCCACACATCACCCCTCCCCAAACACCCTGCATTGTTGTGAAACATTTGTTAACAAATTATGAAAGAACATTGTCAAAGTATTACTACTAATTATAGTCCGTATCTTACTCCTCTATACATTTTTTAAGGATTTATTTATTTACTTACTTTTATCCATTTTTACCACTCCCCCCCCCCATTTTTGCTGTTTTGTGTCCATTCTCTGGGCAACTCTCTGTGTCCGTTTCCTGCCCTCTCTTCTCATCCTTCTCCTCCTGTCTTCACTGGGATTTGATCCTCGGAACCTCCGATGTGGCAGAAAGGCATCCTACTGCCTGTGCCACCTTAGTTCCTGGTTTTTCGGCACGTCTTGTCTTGGTTCTCCCTTGTGTCACTCTCCTGTTACATCATCATCTTGCTGCGTGGCTCGCGGGGACTGGAGGTGTACCCGCGCACAGGGCCTGGTGATCCACACACCTTCTATATTTTTCTTTTTTTAATTTTTACCGGGAGGTCCCAGGGATTGAACCCAGGTCCCTCCATTTGGGAAACGGGCGCCCAACTATTTTAGCCACATCCGTCCCCCTGTTATATCTCTTAAGGTTGACCAAAGATACCTAGAGTTACAGTCTTTTCCCATACAGGATGGTCATATAATAAGTCAGGCTTAGTTTATCAGCAGCGTTCTAAAAGCCAGACCTAGGGAGAAAAACTAGGTCTGGGGACACATACATGGTTTCTAATACAGTGAATATTTAGCCTACCCTGATTATCACAAAATCAGGACAGCAAGAATATTCACAGTTAATTTACCTTTTAATTCCCATTTTTTCGGGGAACAGCAACTTTCAATTTTTTATTCCCTATCTTTCTTTTTATGATTTCTTCTACTTTTTAAAAATCTCTGTACACCATCCATGAAGTTTCTCTCAGACTTTGAAATCTTGACGACTCTGCTCCTTAAATAGCACTTGATTATCTTTCTTTCCATTTCCAATCCCACTTCCCTAATTCAAACTACCTGAATCTCCTGACTATTTTAACAGATTCCTGGCTGTTTTCCTAATATCTAGGTTCACTCTCTTCTAACCCATTCTCCTCTTCGGCACCAACACTGTCATCACCTTGCTCCATTTCTGGCAGATAATCTCCAAATTGTTACCAAGCCTCTCGGGACCAGACCTCCATCTTCATTTCTCCCTAAACCCCGCTCCTCTCCCTAACTCTAGTCTCAGGCATAGAGAGACATTCCAGGTCCTTGATGGCTCCATCCTCTTTATTGCCTTTAGGTCATTGCCCATTCTATGCCCTGTGCCAGAACATTCTTCTGTTTGGGTCTCCCACTATCCCTCCCTCTCTTCTTAGAAAAGACTTCTTATTCATCCTTCAGGCCACACATTAGATGGTATATTCTCCCAGTAGCATCTATGACAGCATCACAACCCAGTCCTGCACACTGAGTTTGGGACCCTCCTAGCTGCTCAAATAGCAAAGAATATTCTCCACAACACTCTCCATACAGAGTGTCTGTTTGTCTGACTTTACTCTTCCCTACCCCATCACATGTACACACATTGTAAATCTTGGCCAACACCATTTTCTCCACAATTGTTTTTCCAAAGCTTAACACAGTACCTGGCATATACTCAGTTCTAGAGGAATATTTCTTAAACAAACTTGAGTTTAATTAGATATTACATGTTTTGTTTTAATTTAAAAATATTTTATTGTTACATGGAAACTCTAATTCATATGGATTTACTGTGGTAATGATGGAATGAGGCCTTTGTTACATATTAAATTCTTATATATTCTAGGATGTGTTTCATGGCTCTCCATTCTGGTCCAGAAATCTGTCTTTAGGTTCTTGTGACAGAAAAAGAAAACTATTTTAATTATTGTCTCCTAAACATACATTTTAATATCTAGCATTAATTTCCTATTTAAAAATTCCATCAGCTATTCTCACATATTCATTTCTTTTAGAAGAGCTTTAGAATTATATTCTCAGGGGGAGCTGATGTGGCTCAAGCAGTTGGGTGTCTGCTTCTCACATGGGAGATCCCGGGTTTGGTTCCCGGTGCCTCCTAAACAACAACAAAAACAGACAAGCAAAATGAACAAAAATACCAACTCAGGGGAGCCAATGTGGCTTGGTGGTTGAGTGCCAGCTTCCCACATACAAGGTCCAGGGTTGAATCCCAGCCCCCAGTAACTCAAAAAATAATAAAATAAAATAAAATAAAATTCGCAGTTTCCAAAATAATTATCCTATTGAAAATTTTGATTGGATTACATGGGGTCTATAAAATTGTTTGGGAAGAGCTGACAATTATGATATTTAATCTGTCCATGCAGGAAAAGTACTCAAAGAAGATTCTGTTCAAAAAAGCTTTATGTCTTACAATGAAATATGGTGATTCTTTTTTAAACCTGGGTCAGCATTTTCCTTGTGGAAGTTTTCCCTAGATGTTTACATTTCTTTGTGTTATTTTGAAAGAAACGGCCATATGCTATGTATTTCACATAATGTCATAATATTTGTTATATAACATTTAAATAATATATAATTATATAGATACATATCTAATTTAGCAAGACTCCTATATTTTCTTTTTATCAGCTGGTAAGTGATGTGAAATAGGTACTCTCACACAATGTAAAAAGATCTGAGGGTCACAAAGCTTAAGCAAGCTACCCTTGGTCAAAAGTGGGGTCATCCCTCTCCTCTTCTGGTATGGTTCCTAGAGGCATTCAAAATGGCCCAGCATTTGACATAGCATCCCATTTGACATAGCATCATAGGCTATCCTACAATACTACTTTTAATAAAACTAGGCTGCCTGTGTCCCTCAGAATAGAATTGTTTATCTTTATACCAAGAAGGTTGGGAAAGCACCAAAATCTTCACGTGGCATCTGCCCAGGCCACTTTGAGGGGTTTGTACTGTGAGACCTAAACTTCTTAACAAAACAAAACAAAAATACCAGCAGAGCCTATGGCAGTTCCATGTGTCCTAAGTGTGTCTGTGACAGAGTCAAGCCTGCCTTCCTGAATGAGGAGCAAAAAATCATTGTGAAAGTGTTGAAAGCACAAGCAGAGTCAGGAAAAGCTAAATTTTTAAAAATGAAGCTTTTTTGAATATTGAAAATCAAGAGCCTTGTTTAAAAAAAAGTGGGTTCATGATACCAGTCCATATCTATGTGGATTTCAGTGCCCTCACTTTTTTCTAAATGAATGCTTTTCACACTTTTACACACAGCATCTCTAATGACAGGAGGGAACGTGCTAGAGAGGGGTGGAGAGGGGGCGGGGTGGTGGTGGCAGTTTTCTCCAAAACCTTTTAACTAGAATTAGTTCTCTGTACAAATGTCCAGGTTTATTCACACTTGTGTGAATTTCTGGAATACTGACCAGGGTGTGTATATCCCAGGAGGCTCCAGATAAAGGAGATTTAATAACATTTTTGAAGTAAGTAAACATGGGTCTAGAGACATGGAATAAATTATTTAGATTCTTAGAGTTCTCAAGTACACATCCATTAAAAGTATCCAGAACTATTGGTCCTCATGTCTAGAAGTAAGCCAGTTGTCATTAATGGTTAGCTATGAAATGCACTATTCCAGTTGATGATCACAATAAAAGGATGATTCATAGCCAAAAAAAAGTTTAGTAATTAACATAAAATGCAAGTCCAACGGATGTAGCTGTCATTTGCTTCCAAATTCTAGCATCCATGGATTTGTACAATGGTAGACTGGAAACACTTAAGGAATAGAGTTGACAAAGACTTTTGATTAAAAAGCAAACTCTGAGCAACTGCAGACAGGTGCACAGCAATTAGTACCTAAAATTTTTACAATGTCCTCGGCATGAGAAAACAGAAAATAATGACAAATGACCTGGCAGCAGGATAACAACAGAAGAGAAGCTGCGTGGGACTAGCAAAGATTTCCCTTGGACTGCTCAGCCAAATTTCATCACCTCCCTCTTTAAGGAAAGCTTGAAGTCAATACCCGAATCACATGGGACATTATCAGATAAATAATGTTTGTTTTAAATTAACTTCTCAGTGAAGTATCTGTAGTTCATTCCACCACCTGAGTTCAGTCATTCAAAACATATACTCTTGTTCTCTTTACAAAGTCCCCAGGAAAAAAGAGTTTCTCAGGTATTGGTCGGGAAGGCAGCAGCTACAGAATATAGTTGAGGGGAGGGATGTTGGCACTGGCGGTACCACACCCTCCACCCACAAACCAGATTCCCTCCTTCCCAAGGGCCCGACTACTCCTGAGAGTAAAAGCCCATGAATATAATAAACAACAAGACTGGCTCTACAAGCCACAAATTAAAAATGTGTCCCATTATGTCATAATCATACCATATACACTGTGATAACATTTGCAAGCATTACTAAGGAAATTCACATTTCTATAACCATTCATGGTACTTTTATGAAGATGGAATGTAGCGCATTTATTGTTATGGGGTGTTTTACATAAAAGAAATTAAATTTGAAAAATCATTGATAAAATTCACTAAGACAAAAGTCAGGTTATCTGGCTTCTCATTCTGGTTCTGTTACTCTGATCCTTGCAAGTTATTTAAGACTTCTGTGTTTTGTTTTCCTTATCTATAAAATTAATAATCTTCTGCTTTATTCCAATTCAAAATTTTCAATTAGACCTAAGATTTATATGAAACTAAAATTTCAACAAAAATCCCAACCTGTTTATCAGCATTATCTGTATATCCTGACACTTAGAATGCCCAAATGTTTTACTAAAATTTTTACTGATGTCATATCTCAGTTTTCTCAAACTGATGTTTCTGATACATAAAACACTAGAGTACGGCAAATATCAGAAAGACAATGCTGGTATTGTAAACTGCATTAAAAATCTAACAACTTCAAGGTGGGGAAACACATTGCCTGACTCTACTTTTATATACCGTAGATCTCATTTCATGAAAAGTAAAATCATAGTCCACAAATGTTACACTTTGGGGATTACTATAAATATTTAAAAAGCAGGTTACAAAATTCTTCAGTAAGCCTGAACTTGAGCACTGTCACATCTAATCTCTGAAAACTCCAGAATTTAAGGCAGGGCCAGGAACACTGCAGGGCTGCCCCCTGGATGACAGACTTCGAGTGGACCCCCTTCTTATGTTAGAACTCTAGAAAAGACATAAAGAAGGTGGAAAGATGCACACGCATACCCATGGGGAATGACACACCCTCATACAGTTCTCCTGTCTTTACTTCTTGGTACATTCATGCAAAAATGGTGATTTTCCTCATTTGGGGGGATAGGGTGGAAGGGCACGTGTTTGGCATCTCTCATAGCTTAGCAACATGCAATGTTTTTAGCAGTCAAGGAAAAACAAATATGACTTATCTGCAAAACAATAAAGTACAATAAATAATTTCACGGAAACTATCATCTGTGAAAACAGAGGTCCATTTAAAAAAAAAATGTTTTTATATTCACTTGAGAAAATAGACTAGTGGATGCTGGTCCCTTGCCTTAAAGAATTTACTACCCTTATATGTGACAGGATTCACCAGCTGATAGTTCCCATACAGAAACTCAAATAGGCTGTCATCTCTGTGAGACTGTAAATGTGCAAAATTGCCAAGAAGTTGAAAGCAATGTGATCTAAAAACACAACAAGGGACAGCACAGCTATTGATGAATAGAGCAGCTCTTCTGGAGGCTGTCAAAATTTAACTAGAAAAAAAGAAAAAGATAATATAGTAAATTCTAATTTTAATCACTTGGAAAGGAAAGAGGGAGGTTATATGAGTAAAGCAGAGATGTATTTACATTTGCAAATATAATTCAACTTACCTCTCTTGAGCGGAAAAGCAGGACTTTGGGGGCAAGCAGCCCGGAGTGTTTCCCCAGGTGGATCCAGCTGAAACTAATGTGTAACTGGAGTTGACTTAGTGTAGTTTCAATCTCTACCTGACTATTAATGAACAGTTCAGAGACTTCTCACTCAGTGGCTGAGTCACTCAGGGAGGAGGTGGGTGGTAAGAAATAGGGTGTCACCTTGTACAAATACCAATTCAATTCAAACAGTCTCACTCACAGACCTACTGTCTTTGTTGTGTCCTTCATATAATTTATGGTCTTGCTACCCCCAAAAAAAAAAAAAATGTGCCTCTGTTATCACCTTTTCAACTGCCATCAACACACACAACTATATTACTGACAAGGTGGCACAGTACCCAATCTATTGTGGATTCGGGAAAAAAAAAAAAAAAAAAAAAAACTCAAGGAAGAAGAATCTCTATCTGCTCATAGTACCTTGAAGACTGGGACACATACACACAGGAAGCTCATTGCTTGAAAGAACCAATTTCCTTTAGGGAAAAAAGTCCCTGGTACACTGGAATTAGGAAGTATTGGGGAGTGGAATCTGTTACACAAATTCTACACATGGAATATTTTTAATGAGAGGAAAATTATCCTGAGAATTAAAGAATTCTGATCCTTATATATGTCACCATACATAGAAATATGAAAGGATTCTTGATAGTTCTATCCTATCCAAGGGCAGCAGCAGACTCCAATGTCAAAGGCCACTTCCCCTGAGAGGAAGCGACACTGCACAAGAGTCATATAGATGGAGGCTCCTAATACAGGTTCTGAAACACACCTTCCATGATAGCCAGGAAGGCTTTAAAGAAGCTTAGAAAATCTGGAACATTGCCGAGAGAAGCCAGACCATATTCATCTGTTAAATTAACAATTAACCAGTAAGACGGCTCCTGGAAGTACAGTCTAGCTGAGCTATGGGTGCATAAATGGTTATGACAAGGACGTAGAAACATTCAGAGTGGAAGACCCAGGCAAGTGCAGTCATTAAGAACTGGGAGATCGCATTCCTTATTCTGGGCTAAAGAATTTGAAAATCTAAAGTGGAAAATGTTGGCAAGTAAAGCATGTATACACTTCTATTTAGCCCTTCTATGGAGTTATGTATGCAAAAATTTTTTTAATGTTTCAGTGGTTCTACCATGAGGTTGGATATTAATATTACAAATGAGAAGTTGAAAAACAAATGTGTCCTGGCTTAGCTCAAAAAAGAAATTAAAAGATATAGTCAGCATTAGAATTTAGCCACCATGAAGGGCTAAAACAGATTTAGAGCCACCTTGTAAGGACAAGTAGTAACTTATATTAGAGAATGTTTAAAGGTACATTTTATCCTTCATAAAACATAGAACCACCTTGTAATGAAATAAAGAACAGCTGTGTTAAGTACATTTAAGGCATTTGAGCTTCCAAGCAATTATTTCGGTCTGTAATGGAGAATTTCTCTGACATCTTAAACCAGGACATTCTTAGCAGAGAGTCCCAGTAGTGTCTTTTCATTTAGCACAAATCCCTGAAAAAAGGGCTAATTCTAAGCACCTGGATATATTCAGACCTCTTCATGTGAAACAGACACTCAGTAAAAAGACTGCCTAGAATTAAAAATTTCAAAGTTTGAAGCAGCAGGATCAAGAATGTATTAGGGTGTGGAGGTGACCTTACAGGCTTGGCCTGGGTTTCATTCAGGACTTGAACTGCAAAGCCTTGAACATGCTTAGAATAACTTTGACTTCACCACGCCTATTTCACTGTAAGTGGCAGAGTTCTTGAGTCTCTTTAGAATACCAGCTTTTTGTCTGGGATGGCAAATGAGTGCTATCTCCAGTGGCAATTCCAATTGGTGGTAGCTGCGAGGAGGGATATGATGAGGTTTAGTAAAGCAAGTTGGGACTCACCAGGAGACATCGTTATGGTTCATTAACAACATTACCACACATTTTGGAAGGGGGAATGTTTGCTGACCCTGTCTCATAAAATAGAGACATTGCTTTGTATACATATTGTATCCAGTGGAGCGATCAACCCAAATGAGCACTTATTGCTACATAATAAGGAAAATAGCACACACATATATAGCACTTACCATGTGCCAGGCATTGTTCAAGGCACTTTTCATACATTGACTAATTTAATCATTGTTATTAAATGACTGTCACCTCCTCATCACCAATAGACTCCAAAGCTGATATTGAAAATGCATTGAACACAAACAGGATAAATCAACATGTTCAAAACTCTCTAATCTATTATGCTGGGACTTTGAGAGTTTGAAGGATAGAAGGCTCCCATTTTCCTTCAAGATGGAGAAAATAAATTTTAAATGCATGTTCAAACAAAGGGTATATAAGGATGATCGTTACAAAGCCAGTTTCTCTGGCTGAGAGTAGACAGAAGCCAGAATCGATGGATTACCCTCTGTGCTTCAAGTGCCAGTGCATTGCTAATAGACATCGATGCACCAGCGAGATGGAAAGCTCAGCAGACAGCCCGCAGAAACCCTGGGTTCTCTTACAATTCTGTACAGACTCCCTCTTCTCTGCGGGCAAATTGCTTGACCCTTGTGCTTATGTCCGTCTTAGTGCAATGAGACTGAAGATGTTACTACAACTATCTCTTTACCAGATGGACAGGTCACAATGAGGATATCAGTGTTTTGATTTGTTTTTAATTTTATTGGGGTAACATTTATAAAACATAAAATTTGCCATACTAACCATTTTAAATGTACTATTCAGTAGCATTAATTACATTCACAATGTTGTGCTACCATCACCACCATCTATTACCAAAACTTCTATGTCACCCCAAACAGAAACTCTACCAATTAAGCAGCCACTCCCCATTCACCCCGTCTCCCCCATATCCCCTGGGAACCTCTAATCTACTGTGTATCTCTACAAATTTGCTTATTCTAGCTGTTTCATATAAGTACAGTCATACACTATTTCTCCTTGCGCGTATGATTATTTCACTCAGCGTAATGCTTTCCAGGTTCTTCCATGCTATAATGTGTATCAGAACTCCATTCTTTTTTATTGCTGAATAGCATTCCATTGCATGTATATACCATATTTTGCTGATCTATTCATCTGTTGATGGACGTCTGTTTTGTTGCCACCTTTTGGCTATTGTGAACAACACTGCTATGAACATAGGTGTGCAAACACCTGTTTGAGTCCTTATTTTCATTTCTTTTTAGTATATATCCAAGAGTGGAATTGCCAGGTCATATGATGATTCTGTTTTTAACTTTCTGAAGAAGTACCAAACTGAGAATATTAGGTTTTTAAGCAGGATTCCAAACCTGTATTCTATAGTTAGAATCCGGAGGAAATGGGAGGACTCAGTTCTGAGTTCCAAACAGGGAGCTACCCTTGCCCAAGGAAACCAGCAACAATTAGGTATGGTTGATGAGGATTATGATTATAAAAATAACAATAGTAACAGCAAGAACAACAATGGTTAAAATATGTGGCAATCACTGCTGAGTTTTTTACATTCAACATTTCATTTGATCCTCACAGAAACCCTACCTAATAGGAACTATATATGCACATATTACAGATGAGAAACAAAAGCTCAAGATCGCACTGCTAGAAATTAGATGTGACCAGAATTCCAGAATTCCAATCTAGGCATGCTGACTGCAGAGCCCACATTCTGAGCTATGAAGCTCCATCCTCTCTCCATCATCTCTCCAAATTCCAGAAAGAGCATGGGCACTGTAACAAAGAGTCTATAACTAGATCAAAGTGGGAGCTAAATGGCAGGTCTAAGTGCCTTCTAATAGGTGACAGAAAAATCTAATCGCTTTTAGCAGGAAACGTATGTATGCATGTATGTATGTATTTATCTCTCTCATAGTATCAAAAATAATATACCACAGCCCACATTAGTTAAATCACAGGATCAAAGACTAGAGAATGGCCAGGAATCACTTCAGAATCTAGGGTTCTTTAATGATAGTACAAATCTAGCTCACCTGTTTTATCTTTTAAAATTTTAATTTATACAATATTTTGAATCAGTAATATATTTACGTTGTTCAGAAATTCAAAAGTATAAAAAGGACTTCAGTGAAAAGTCTTCCTCTCTCTCCAAACTTCTTTCTTCAAGTGAAAACTACTATTATTAGTTTCTTCAGCATCCTTCCAGAGACTTTTATGCATATGTAAGATATAGATATTTCCTACAATTTTTACACAAATGTTTGAATTTTGTGCTGATCTATCTCACTTTTTTCCTTAAACATTATATCCCGAAGATTTTTTCATGTTTGTGTTTTTTCACAGCTGCTTGGTATTCCATTGTTTGGATATTCCCTAACCTATTTCATCAATCCACTATTGATGGACATTTATGTCTTTTCTAAACTTCTGCTAACAAACTGCTGCAGTGAGTACCACTGTACAGAAATCAATTGACAACATGTGTGAATATATCTGTAAGATGAATTCTTAGCTATCTGATTTCTGGGTCCAAGGTTTTATACATTTTAGCTTGGTAGATAAATATTGCCAAATTGTCTTCTGTAATGAATTTACCCATTTATCCCTCTTATCTTCATTTATATCTTCTTTCAATCATTTATTTATTTAGCAAACATTAAGTACTTAATATGCTTCTCTAGTATTGTTTCAAGCCCAAGGGACAGGAAAATCAATTAGAGCCAAGAATGCACAATTTGTATGGGGAGACAGGCATTGGATTAAAAAGCTATAATTCCCCATGAAAAGGTAACAGAGCAATTTTCAAGGTCAGGCATCGCATAGTGGAGAGAATGGATAACTCTACGTGGACCTAAGAAGTGATGCTGAGGCCGAGTTTTGACGTTTCATTGGATGATTATTAGATGCTCAAGAAGGAAAAGCATTAGCCATCCACCCTGCCATCCTAGATCTCCTTCTTAATGCCTTCTAAAATTCTATTTAATAGTGAATAGAGTTCAGGGCTCGGCAATCTGAGGCATGACACTTAGGCTGCTGGTCCCACTATCGAGAGAAGGAGAAACAGAGATACAACTGGGAAAGCAGGACCTGCAACCAGCTTTCCTTGACAGCTGTCCTTGGAAACTCAAGACAGAAGACATGGCAGTTAGACTTCCAAATTCTAGGATGAGGTGCTACATCACACAGGAAGATGAAAGGTTAAAAAGAAAAATGAGGTATTCCTTCTGTTTTCCTGGACATCTGACTCTGAGTCAGCTCCTCTAAAGCACTGGTTTCCCAGTGGGCATGGTTTTAATCCCTTCCGCCTACCCCGGGGACATTTGGCAATATCTGGAGACATTTTAACTGTCACAGTAGGGGAAGGGTGCCACAGGCATCTGATGGATAGAAGACAGAGGTGCTGCTAAACAGCCTAAGAAGGTTCCAGATAGCCCCCCACAACAACAAAGAATTGTTCAGGCCAAAATGGCAAGAGTGCCTAGAATGAGAAACCCTGTTCAAAAATGTTGCTATTTTCCTCCCTCCATTTCTGGACCCATCAAAACCAGCAATTTTGCAGGCCCAGAAAGACCAGCTCCTCTGGGAGTTATGGGTCCACATTCTCCTAGTCTTATTGTCTTCTGTAGACAAACATGAGCTGTGCTGCAAATATGTGTACTACTCCTGACCACAAGCAGGTAGTAGCTAATTCCACAGAGAATGGGAGGAAGAATTATTTTTCTGTCCACTGAAAAACTTAGAATAACAAGTCAATTCTTTATCATTAAAATCTTACTTTTAAACTTAGATTGCTATTTCACAATTTCATGATCATGATTTCTTATTAATTCACAATTAATTATTTTACATCATACTGGTCTCTCCACTGTCAAATGTTTAATGGTACTACATCATAAACCTCTTGAGATCATAGATGAGTCTTTCAAATTTATCTTTATTCTTAACACCTACCACAGTTCTTGACTCATAGTAGCACTCAGTGATTGTTTTTTGTTTTTGTTTTTTTTTTAAAGATTTTATTTATTTATTCATTTATCCTCCCCTTGCTGCTTGTGCTCGCTGGGTCAGCTAACCACACCGTGCGGGCAGGCTCGCCTTCACCAGGAGGCCCCGGGAACCGAACCCGGGGCCTCCCATATGGTAAACGGGAGCCCCACTGACCGAGCCACAGAATAAATGAACATAAATAGTAAATGTGCATAAGCCTGATTGATCTGTTGTGTAAATCAGATTTTCTTATCAGATTTTTCTAGCCTTGGCTGGAAGACTATAATACTAGCTCTTCTCCTCCTCTGTTCACTCAGAGTAAACAAACCCTAGATTCTTTTAGAACAAGGGACTGTGTCTCTGTACTTTATAGATTGCTCAAACAGTGATTATCATTGCCCATGGTGGAAACCTCAGTCCTCATTGCCTCCCCCCTCACCATCATACCCCCCATCCCACAAATCCAGTTAATTGGTCACTGAACCATCATTGTCAACTCCAGCCCTTAATTCAATCTAACCTTCCCCTTCCACTTGAGTCCAACTGCCCTGCCTTAGACTAGGCCTTCATCATCTTGAGGGAATACTACTTCCATCACCCACTCTCTGATATCCTCCTTATTAAAATCCATTACAAGCATTGGTTGTAAGGATCAGAGATAAGCTCCAGAAAATTTAGGAACTGGGAGCAAACAAACAGTGGCAGTTAAATAGAGAATACCCACAGAACCCAAAATTATAATACTTAGAAATTTACAGTTTATTACAGGAAAATCATACAATATAGAAAGATCATTAAACTATAGATAAGCATCAAAGCCAAAATTGATTTCATAACAAGGAGTCCAAGAGGCCATGCTTGATCTCCTTCTGGAATTGTATCAGCAGGATCCACTTTCCCTTTCAGATCAAGAACCACTGTTGTAGAACATCTAAGAACCAGGGAAACGAAAATGGCATTTCAGCTGGGATTTCTTATACTCTTCTGGTCACTTAGGTAAATTCCTGCCATGTAACCAGTCCTTCTGGGGTCTCAAGACCAAGTGCAAATCACTAATCTCTTTGTTATCAACAAAAAATGTTGTCAGGATGGTACAAACCATCCTGAAAGTCTTAAGGTACGTGGTTACAAAGCAACACTATTTATCAGTATGTTTTGGGTCAATGTAATGCAGGCTAATTTCTTATATTAATAGAACAACTCAGGCTAATTCCAGACCTGCTGGAATTAACCCTCAAAGCATAAGGGGTTTAGTATAAGGATTCGCCGGGCTGTAAGGAAGATAAGACACAGTCTCAGCTGCCTTTCTTAAAAATGAATATCATTCCCTCCTGGTTTCTTTGCAATAGCATCAAATAGTTGTCAAATCTGGGGACCCAAGAGCAATTCTGTGAGTCTTCCTTTCTTATAACTCAGTTCTCCTATCTTTAGTTATCCATTTCTTCTTTCTATTTCTTGCTACCAATTTATGATTATCTCTGTATGTTACAAGTTTAAATCCCTTGAGAAAGTATCTGATTGAGTCATTCAGCTACTGTCTTATATTGAGTTCCTGTAGGTAGAGCTTTTACACCTGGCCATCTCATGGACTTCTGTCTAGCCATAGAGGACAGCTATGGTCAGATACCTATGCCTGTCTCAGTCAGCTGTGACCAGGGAAACAGCGCTTCAAGGTTCTAATCATAGTGACCCTAAGCTTCTCAACTGGTCAGAAGCAGGCTACAGGCAAAGCAGGCATCCATAAAGTTGTAAGTTTCTCCTCAGTAAGGACACTTCACCCCCTAAAGTTATTATTCCAAAACACAAATGAAATTGTGTCACTCCCCATCTTCAAAACCTTCCTAAATTCTCTACATCCTATAATATAAAATCTGAACACCTTAGTATCATATCGGACTATGTTGTCCAATTAGCCACTAGCAAATGTGATTCTCTAAATCTAAATTAGAAGCAGATGTGGCTAGCCTACCACATGTGAGGTCCCTGGTTCAGTTCCCGGTGCCTCCTAAAGAAGACGAGCAGATGCTGCAACAGGCAATGCCTCAACATGCGGATGCTGCAACCAGCAGGTGCCGGGACCAGAAGACACTGCAACCAGCAGACACCACAGATGCCGCAACCAACAGATGTCACAATGAGCAGATGCCACAATCACCGCAACCGGCAGGCACTATACCAGCAGACACCGCAACCAGCAGATGCCGCAACCAGCAGAAGCCGCAACCAGCAGATGCCGCAACCAGCAGATGCCGCAACCAGTAGACAGCACAACCAGCAAGGAGTGGAAGTGGCTCAATCAGTTGGGCACTCGCCTCCTGCATGGGAGGGCCTTGGTTTGATTCCCGGTGCCTCCTAAAGAGGACGAGCAGACAGACGAGGGAGCCATCTCGGGTGTGTGTGTGTGTGGAGGGGGGAGGTTCTTCAGAGTTTCATATTAATCATAGCAGAGTTTCATTTCTTTCTCAAAGTCTATGTCTCCTCTAATAATTCCTATTGCATTGGTTGTCTATAGATGCTGTAACAAATTACCACAAACTTAGTGATTAAAACAACACAAATTTATTATCTTACAGTTCTGGAGACAGAAATCCAAAATCAGTCTCATTAGGCTAAAGCCAAGGAGTCAGCAGGGCTGGTTCCTTCTGGAAGTTTTAAGGGAAGAATCTGTTTCCTTGTCTTTTCAGGCTCCAGAAGCCACTTGCATTCTTTGGTTCGTGACTCCCTTCCTTGCATCTCTCCAACCTGTTGCTTCTGTTGTCCCATCTCTTACCACCGACTCTGATCCTCCTTCCCACTCTTGTAAGGACCCTTGTGATTCCAATAGGCTGATCCATATAATCCAGGATAATGTCACCATCTCAAGATCCTAATTGTAATCATATTGCAAAGTCCCTTTTACCATGTGAGATAACATAGTCACAGGCTGCACGGGTTAGGACATGAACATCGGAGTGGGGGGAAGGTTATTCAGGTAACTAACTATCATATTTTTACAGTTTCTCAGAGTTCTCTATCACTTCATTTATCTGTACACTTTAAAGAAATTAACATTCAATTAAGTAAAAAGTTCAAAATGCACACAATTATTTGATTTAGTAAATAAATGCATACAATTTTTATACTTTCATGACCTCTATTAAGCTGAAAATAGTCAACATATTTATTATTGCATATTGTTGATATTCTAATATTTATATTAAAAATCATGTGAACAAATGCTAAGAACACATGCAATTTTTATAAAGTCATTCTCTACCTTCCTCTTGTGCACGATATAAACAGCATAAACATAACAGGCATGTTTTCAAATGATCACTGGATGCTTGAGTAGTGGTTGCAATGATCTTTTTTTTTTTTTAATTTATTTATTTTTTATTGTGCGTAAAAATCAAAATTTTCACAATACATATCAATATTTGTAAAATGATATATAAATATATATGCATATATGTGTATTTGGTTACCAAAATGTTATATATATATATATATATTTTTTTTTTTTTAAGAGGTGCTTAGATTACCTAAACTATTACACGGAACCTACCGGGATTCCCATGTTCCCCATCTCCCACATCTCCCACCACATCCCACACAAATATCTCCCACAAGTGTGGCCCATCACCCTCAATGGACTTACACATCCTGGGGCCTTGCCATTAACCATAGACCACAGTTCACATCATAGACCACACTCTCTCCCACACAGTTCTGAATGGTGTGTGCTGATTTAAAATGGCCTACATCCGTTGCCACAACGGCACTCAGGACAACCTCCAAAACCCAAAAACGCCCCTGTATTTCAACTGCACATCCCCTCCCTGCCCCGAAAGTGTCCAGTGGCCACTGGCTCCACCTCACTGTTATAATTTCTTCCATTGCTAGAATCACTGTATGTGTACAACAGAATACCATCAAGTCCACTCTAGTCCATAGTTCTTCCCCCAATCCTGAGGGGACTGGGATGGTGATGTCCACTCCACCTCCAAGTGAGAGGGGCCTTATATCCCATGGATATGGTGGGTGGGATGATCCTGCCTGCAGATGCAGGCCCTCTTCATTCCCTGGGATGGCCGTTGCCCATCGTTGTCTCCTCGCCAGGTGACTTGGATGAGTCCATTGAGCTGTAGGGTAGGAGTTGCAGCTCCACCGAGATTCCACGCACACCTGGCACATAAGTAGGCCAGAGGCTCCAGTCTCTGGAAGTATACCTAAAAACTCCAGCATCACATATAGGTTTGAATAGAAGGGACTGATGAACCATGTGCAGGGAGGACTTATTTGAGTCCAATTCTGTCACTCTCAGGAGCACTGATTCCAAAATAGAGCCCACTGATAAGGTGTCAGTCTCTGGGGCTATCACCCCTTATATAGGACCTGGGTGTCTCCAGAGCTCTCAGGAGCCCCTCTGTGTGGGGTGATAGGCACTTTGATGTTATATGAGCGCCTACTGAGGTGCGCGTGTTACCTCTGGGATGACCTCCCGACTCTTTTTGAAGTCTCTTAGCCACTTGAACTCATTTGTCTTTACCTTTTCCCCCTTTTATTCAAGGTCTTTTTCCAGTTGTGTTGTCAGTTGGCACTTGGTATTAATCCCTCGTTGCCAGGGAGGCTCATCCCCGGGAGTCATGTCCCACGTTGGGGGGAAGGTAATGCATTCATATGCTGAGTTTGGCTTAGAGAGAGGCCACATTTGAGCAACAAGGAGGCTCTCAGGTGGCAACCCTTAGGCACCCCATAACAGTAAGCTAAGTTTCAGTTACAAGAGCAAAGACTCATAAGGGTAGTCATCAATAAAAAGAACTCATCAGTGGGCCATCCTCTTTTGACAGACACTGTCCCTGCACTCAGAGGACTGTTGCTGCTCCCTTGGAGAATGTGGCAGAGCTCTCCAGGCTAGGAATTCAGATTCCCTCATTTATTGTGTGATTGTCCACCCACCGTGACCATGCCCCATCCTTTGATCTTTTGAACAAATTTGTATATCTTTCATGTATATTCGGATGAACTTACTCCCATGAATCCCCCCTCCCAGACACCCCCCACCAATAATCCCCTCAGTACCCACTGTAACCCTTCTGTGATCTAAATCTTCCATGAACATGTAGTCCATAAAATAATCAAATACAAAATAGGAAAAAGAAACAACAATGATAAGCTTACATGCAAGAGACAAACATAAGGAAACTCAGGAAAATATTTTTAAAAATAAAATAAAACAAACAAACAATCAAACAAAAAACAAAACAAAACAAAATATAATTAGTGGATTGGGACATTCAAAAAAATGGGGAAAAAAGCAAAAGAAATGCCTTTAAAATATATATATATATTCTTTTTTTCCTTTTATCACTGTGTTATCGGATGTCCAGTGTGCCGTGACACCTTCCCCCTCTCAATCCCCATTGTATCCCAAATTTTCATTTAATTTTCAAAGAAGTTTTAGGTCACAACAGTCACACATGGAGTACCAGAGACTCCCAGATACCAAACCACCCCCCCTTTCCCCACCCCTTATTAACCCCCCCCCCCTTTTTTGGGATGTTAGCATTGTTATAACTGTTATACAGATAGCAAAATATAGCAACTAAACATTGTCCATGATTTACAGTATAGTTTACAATTTAGTTGATACAGTTTAATAAGTTTTGATGCTATTTACTATGTCCTGTGTCCATTACTGTAAGGTAATGAAAAACCTTTCCCATGACCACTAAATACCCCATTAGATCTTAACTGTTCCTTCCTCCCCACCCCCTGGGGCATATGACATTCCCCTGTCTTGACTCATGGAATGTTAAGATTCACAGTTACATGCCCTGGGTATTTGAACCTGCCCTTCCTACTCTACCCACCTGTCAACGCTGTACCACCAAATCCAATAATATCACTACCCATCTGTCCTATCCTTCAATATGCAACTATACTCTATCCCTTTACCATAGATTATGTCCCCATGGGTGATGGCTCAAAGCCTGCTCTTCTCTTTCTCTCCCTTGTTAACCTATCTTTCAGACAATGGTTCTCAGAGACTGCTCACTTTCCTTAGTTCCAATCAGTGAGGTCATATACTGTTCATCCTTCAGTGCCTGGCTTGCTTCACTCAACATAAGGTCTTCAAGATTCATCCACATTATTCCATGTGTTAGCGCTTTATTCCTTCTTACAGCTGAGTAATATTCCATTTTATGTATGTATGTACCACATTTTGCTTACCCATTCATCCATTCACCAAGGCTGATTCCAACTTTTGGCAATGGTGAGCAATGCAGCTATGAACATTGGAGTGCATATATCTGTTTGTGTCTTTGCTTTCAGTTCTTCTGGGTATATACCCAGCAGTGGAATTGCTGGATCATACGGAAGATCTATTGTTAGTTTTCTGAGGAACCGCCAAACTGTCCTCCACAGTGGCTGGACCATACCACAGTCCCACCAGCAGTGGATGACGGTTCCTATTCCTCCACATCCTCTCCAACATTTAGTATCTCCTGTTTTTTTAATAGCTGCCATTCTGATGGGTGTAAGATGATATCTCATTGTAGTTTTGATTTGCATTTCCCTGATAGCAAGTGATGTTGAGCATTTTTTTCATGTGCTTTTTAGCCATTTGTATTTCTTCCTTGGTGAAGTGTCTTTTCAGGTCACTTGCCCATTTTTTAAGTGTGTTGTTCGTCCTTTTATTTTCAAGGTGTAGGATTTCTTTATATATGCAGGATATTAGGCTCCTATCAGATATATGGTTGCCAAATATTTTATCCCATTGGGTAGGCTGCCTTTTTATTTTCTAAATAACATCCTTTGAGGTGAAGAAGTTTTTAATTTTGATGAGATCCATTTATCTATTTTTTTTCTCTTGCTGCACGTGCTTTGGCTGTGAAGTTCATGAAACCATTTCCTATTAAAAGGTCCTGTAGACGCTTCCCTACATTATCTTCCAAGGTCTTTATGGTTTTGGCTCTTATATTTAGATCTTTGATCCATCTTGAGTTGATTTTTGTATAAGGTGTGAGATGGTGTTCTTCTCTCATTCTTTTGGATATGGATATTCAGTTCTCCAAGCACCACTTGTTAAAGAGGCCATTCTCTCCCAACTGAGTGGGCTTCGTGGCCTTGTCAAATATCAAATAACTGTATATGCGAGGATCTATATCAGAACTCTCAGTTCGGTTCCATTGGTCAGTAGGTCTATCCTTGCGCCAATACCACGCAGTTTTGATCACTGTAGCTTTGTAGTATGTTTTAAAGTCAGGTAGTGTGATACCTCCAACTTCATTTTTCTTTTTCAATAAGTCTTTGGCAATTCGGGGCCTCTTGCCTCTCCAAATATATTTTGTGGTTAGTTTTTTCAGTTCCTTAAAAAATATAGTGTTGATTTTTATTGGGATTGCATTAAATCTGTAGATTAGTTTGGGTGGGATAGACATCTTGATGATGTTTAGTCTTCCTATCCATGAACAGGGAATATTTTTCCATTTATTTAAGTCTTCTTTGATTTCCTTTAACAGTGTTGTGTAGTTTTCTGTATATAAGTCCTTTACATCTTTAGTTAAATTTATTCCTAGGTATTTGATTCTTTTAGTTACTATTGTAAATGGTATTTTTTTCCCTGATTTCCTCCTCAGTTTGCTCGTTATTGGTGTATAGAAATGCTACTGATTTTTGAGCATTGATCTTATAGCCTGCAACATTACTGAACTCCTTTATAAGTTCTAGAAGCCTTCTTGTAGATTTCTCAGGGCTTTCTATGTATAGGATCATGTCATGGGCAAATAATGAAATTTTCACTTCTTCTTTTCCAATCTGGATGCCTTTTGTGTCCTTTTCTTGTCTCAGTGCTTGCACAAGTACTTCTAAGACAATGTTAAATAGGAGTGGTGATAGTGGGCATCCTTGTCTAGCTCCCGATCTCAGAGGGAAGGCTTTTAGGATTTCACTGTTGAAAATGATGTTAGCTTTGGGTTTTTCATATATACCCTTTATCATATTCAGAAAGTTTCCATCTATTCCCATCTTTTCTAGTGTTTTTATGAGGAAAGAGTGCTGTATTTTGTCGAATGCTTTTTCTGCATCTATAGAAATGATCATGTGATTTTTTTCTTTCAGGCTGTTTATGTGGTGTATTACATTGATTGATTTTCTTATATTGAACCATCCTTGCATACCTGGGATGAAACCCACTTGGTCATGGTGTATAATTCTTTTTATATGTTGTTGAATGTGATTAGCAAGTATTTTGTTGAGGATTTTAGCATCTAGGTTCATTAGAGAAATTGGTCTGTAATTTTCCTTTCTTCTGGTATCTTTATTTGGTTTTGGTATTAGGGTAATGTTGGCATCATAGAATGAGTTAGGCAATATTCCTTCTACTTCTATTTTTTGGAAGAGCTTAAGTAGAATTGGTGTTAGCTCTTTCCGGAATGTTTGGTAGAATTCAGCTGTGAAGCCATCAGGTCCTGGGCTCTTCTTAGTTGGGAGGTTTTTGTTAACTGAGTCTATCTCTTTACTTGTAATTGGACTGTTGAGTTCATCTATTTCCTCTTTCATCAATGTAGGCTGTTTGTGGGTTTCTAGAAACTTGTCCATTTCCTCTAAAATTATCATTCTTGTTGGTATATAATTTTTCAAAGTATTCTCTTATGATACTCTTTATTTCTGTGGGGTCAGTAGTGATATCCCCTTGCTCATTCCTTATTTTATGTATTTGCATCTGTTCTCTCTTTTTCTTTGTTAGTCTGGCTAAGGGTTTGTCAGTTTTACTGATATTCTCGAAGAACCAGCTTTTGGTTTTTTTTAATTGTTTCCAGTGCTTTCTTTTTCTCTCTTTCATTTAGTTCTGCTCTAATCTTTGTTATTTCCTTCTTTCTACTTCCTTTAGGTTTAGTTTGTTGTTGTTTTTCCAATTCTTCCAAGTGTGCAGTTAGTTCTTCAATTTTAGCTCTTTCTTCTTTTTTAATATATGAATTTATGGCTATGAACTTCCTTCTCAGGACTGCTTTCGCTGCATCCCATAGGTTTTGATATGTTGTGTTGTTGTTTTAATTAGTTTCAAGGTAGTTACTGATTTCTTTTGTGATTTCCTCTTTGACCCACTGTTTGTCTAAGAGTGTGTTGTTTAACTTCCATATCCTTGTGCCTAACCTGTTTCTCTGGCCCTTACTGATTTCCAATTTCATTCCATTGTGGTCAGAGAAATTACTTTGTATAATCTCAATATTTCTGAATTCATTGAGAGTTGTTCTGTGGCCTAGCATGTGGTCAATTTTGGAGTATGTTCCATGTGCACTCGAGAAGAATGTAAATCCTGCTGTTTTTGGGTGTAGTGTTCTGTATATATCTATTAAGTCCAGGTCTTCTAATGTATTGTTGAGTGCCCTTGGTGGGTGGTGCCTCACAGAGAAAACGACATGGCAGAGGAGAGAGTTTGAGTTTTGATGCCGGAGCCCAGGGAAGGAAATACACAGAAGAACACAGAGGAACAGAGGCAGCTCTGTAGACATAGCAGAGGCCCCGGGAAGAGAATGAGCCTGATAGCCTACAGCTGCAGATGAGCCCAGAGATAAATGAGCCCTAGGAGAGAGACAAGACTTATCCCAACCTACAGCTGATATTGGAAGAAGCTGGGACCACAGAGACTTAAGGGGAAGAGGAAGGTTGAACCCTCACAGGCATTGCCAGCCATCTTGCTCAACATGTGGCAAATGACTTTGGATGAGATAGTACCTCTTAATGGTACCTTGAATTGGACTCTTTAAAGCCTGGTAGCTGTAAGCTTCTACCCTAAATAAATACTCTTTATAGAACCCAGCAGATTTCTGGTACTTTGCATCCGCACCCCTTTGACTGACTAATACACCAGTTTTCCCAAAATTGTGTCCTTGCTTCCTCCTCACACACCATAATCTGCCTCTTTCACTCACTTCCTCCTCTACCCATTATCCTCTGTGCAATCACTTCCTCCTTCTTTCATATCTTTTCTCATTCCTTTTCCTTCAAACCTGTTCCATTTCCCTCACTTTCTATAATAAAAATATAATCCTCCAAAACAGAGTGAGAGATCTAGAGAAATTTTAATTTCCAGGCATATTGTAAACTAATGTACTGTCCTTTACTGAAACACAATTTGTGATCATTTTGGTGTCACTAGAAAATAGTGATTTCCAAATATTTTGGAATTGTTACATCTGATTATTGCTTTAATTTTACAAGAGTCTTCCCTACCCAAATCCCAGTTCTCTCCTAATCAAGTCATTTTAATTAAGTTATTAAAAATAGCTTGGCTCTGCACCAAATCTTGGTGTGTGTTTCCATCTTTCGCTCCCATTTCTCAGCAAGCTCTGTTCTTTTGTCTTTTGTTCTTTTTTCCCAGGTCCCAATAAATTCTTTTGACTGGCCTAACCAAAAAAAAAAAATCTGGCCTCAACAATTATGAGAGAGAGAGTGAAAGATAACCCTTGAGATCATTGAGAACACTATGAGGTAATTTGTTTTTTATTTTGTGCACCTCATTACCTATTTAAATTTTTGATATGTTGTTTATTTTTGTTGGTGATGGTTTGCTTTTTGTCTTTCACTTTCTTTGCTTAATATGTAGCTCTTTTAGGAACAAAAAAACATGGTTATACATTAACATGCCTTCTTTAAGAGCATCTTGACTTTTACCAGATTTTCTACTAACATCTGTTATAAAGGTAAGGAAATTTATTTAGTTAACCAATCAAACTCCTCAGGCCAATTAAACAGAAATGTAAAGACCTGATAAATTTTGTTTTTATACATAAGAGGCACAATACTGACCTATAATTCCTAAGTCATTGTTTTAATACAACAGTCACAAAATATAAGCACATCTTATAGAACAGTTCCACCCAAAAGGGAAATTCCTAAGAAACAATCAAGATCCCTGCTCACAAATCCTACATCAGCAAATCAGATATGACAGCACTTGACTATGATCACAGATAAAGACAAAAGGTTGATATGAGAGCATCATACAGAATTTTAAAGTATGACAGCTCCCACTGTTAGTGTAACTGATACAACTTCAGAATCAACCCTCTGTTTTGTTTTCTGTCTAGGCAGGTTGGCAATCTTTTTCTTAAAGGGCCTGATAGTAAGTATTTTAGGCTTTGTAAGCCATAAGTGTCTGTTGCAATTACTCAACTCAGCTGTTGTAGCAGAAAGTAGCCATGGACAATGCACAGAGGAACGGACATTTGGGCAGATTTGGTCCTCAGCTAGCTGGATTTGACAATAATTAGATGACTCCTGATTTATGCTAACCAATGCTACTGAAAAACATAATGTGTTGCTTTAACCACTAATTTTGTGGTAATTTTTATAGCATCTATAGGCAACTCTTCCTTTACCTCCTCTTTGTAGAGAGGGAAGTTAAATGAGAAGAGGCTAATAAACATTTAATCAAATCCTCATTTTCTGAGTACTGAGATTCCGAGCAGTCTAGTAATTTAGTTTGTGCGGAAGTGAGGCCAGAGCCCATTCAAAATTGTGCATCAGGTCTTGACCCCTTAGTATGTCAGGCAAGCTTCTAAGCACTCACATTTCACAGATGAAGACACAGATTCAGAGAGGTTAAGTTACATCCTCAGAGTTTCACAGCAGACACAGGATACAGGGCCTTTAATCCTTCTGCTAATCCACCTCCTGCATTGCTGCTGCTGCTGCAACGGTCCCACCGTCCCACTTTCCATTTCATGGAACTGCGTGATCCTCTTGAGAAGAAGCCTTTTCATTCTGTGTTTGGAAGCCGATACTGGACTTCCCACCATCCCATTTGACCTCAGGGCTAGGTTGTTTATTTTCCCCCTTCTGAAGTACTCCCATAACCTGACTTGTCTATCCAGTCTAACTTTATTTCTGCAACATGGAAACAGGGAGTGGTCCTTGATTTTGCACACCCATTGCCAACCCTGTGTAGAAAGCTGAGAAACTG
This sequence comes from Tolypeutes matacus, assembly GCA_026826555.1. Taxonomy (NCBI): domain Eukaryota; kingdom Metazoa; phylum Chordata; class Mammalia; order Cingulata; family Chlamyphoridae; genus Tolypeutes; species Tolypeutes matacus. Next base: position 28,717,976 of record JAKSZT010054334.1, read on the forward strand.
AAGTGTTAAACCAAAGCTTACTCAGCAACACCCACCTGATAAGATGAAGAACCACACAGCCTAAGGAAAGTCATTTTATTCCATGCTCCTTCCTACTCTGCTCAGATGCCTGGATCTCTGGAGCTCTTCCAGGGTCCACAACCACCAGAGTTCCAGGGAAGGTCCCCAGAGAACCTGGACTAGACTTCCCTTTCCATACCCAGCAGAAATGCATTATTCTTTTAGAATGTCTGACCTGCCCAGCTTCCCTAACATTGCACCACATTAGCATCCACCCATCTCATTTTCCCAGAAACCCCGTACGAACAGGTAGGTGTAGAAAATGCCGGAAGAAATAAAGATTCAGCACACGTTTCTTTTCGGAATAAATTTATTTCCTGAAGAAGGTTTGGCAAGTGACCTACCTAAAGCTTCCACCATTCAAAGAAAAAGCCATCACAGGCTAAAGGGCAAACTATGAACTGAAAAAAAAAATGTTTTTTATAAGTTGTTGGGTTCATGTTGTAGAATAAGATATTTTTATTCCTGTGTCCTATGCATGGTGTAAGCTACCTTTGCTTGTGCATTCACTTAAGGAGAAGTTTTGTTGTCTACCCACTCTTATTTTCATCTCAGACCCTTGAAAAGGGCATTATAAAGCACAGTACCCTTAGATTACTAAAACCTATAAATATACGTTCCCTCACACCTATCCTTTCCCCTTCCCCTCCCCATTCCATTTGCCACTGCTAAAGTGGATAGATTCAAACGAAAAATTTAAAATGGGTTTAAACTTCTGTCTTAAAGCAAAAGTAATTCCCAGGGTGTTTCTTATGAAGCAAATTTATAAAGTCTATTGCCCTTCACTCTTTATTCCAGATCATTACTTCTCCAACAGTAAGAAAAAAAAATTCTGAAGTCAAATTGGCAGCCCATAGGTGTCTCCAGTAGACACGAGACTTGATGGTGAAACAATGATCCATATCACCAAAAAAAGCAGCTTTAAACCCTCTCCTTTCCCTATTACTCACTCAGCAGAGCCCATCAAGGGAGAAACAGGACTGTGCTCTTTTTTGTGCTCTCTGAGTTGACTGCGAAGATTAGAAGGAAAGAGTGCCAACATATTTCTCATAACTGTGTGATTTGTCAAGAAAGCAGAAGCAAAGCAAAAAATGTTAAAAATTATGCCATTGAAGGCAATTATGTTCTAAAGTCAAGCAAACTTATTCAAAACTAACAGCAACAAAAATACCAATTAAAGGTTCTCATTGAAGCAAATACCTAACCATAGTAAACAACAAATTCTAAGGCCCCACCTGAAGTTCCCACTGCCATTTGAGTTACTAGGGCAGTTTCCTGGCTCTCCCTGCCTTGGTATGCAGCAGCTGGCCCTGTGGTCTGACCCACCTTTTAGAGCCAAATCTGAGGAGGCCTAGCTAATCACTCTCAAAGACAGAGACATTCTTCAGGGATTGTGCAGAGGAATTTGGCAGCTGAGTCTTCCTCCTGAGGTATGACATGAAAAACAGGTTCCTCAGTCAGGGGCATGGGTTTATCTACAGCTTCTCTAGAGGAAATTGCTATTAACTTTTATTTATTCAGAAATCCACATTTACATTAAAGTGCCTGTAACATTCCTCTACTACTGTTATCTTGAAGCACTTCAAAAAAAATATCTTATTTGGCAAATGTTCACTACTGATTAAAATAAAAGATGGAACTAATACAGAACACTTTGCATAAATATCTTTTCGACCTCTCTTTTCTTCCCTCATTCCTTCCACGGAACACCAATACAATAGTTCCTGACACTCACATAGCATTTTGGGAACCCAGTAAGGATGACTCAAGTATTTCTTACATGCCAGGAAGGAAGCTAGGTCCCAGATCATTCCCTCCATGGGCATCATTCCCTCCAAATGGCATCATATGTGCAGAGAGATACCATTGTCATCCTCAACCAAAACCTTGTTCTTGGAGACCACACCAGTCATGGGAAAAGCCAAAGCCTTGAGAGATCTTGGTTCCCGCCCCCACCTTTTTCTCACCATGATTCCTACATGACACAGTCTGAGGTCACCACCTTTCCACTACATGTGTGTTTTTCCTTACTTTTTGCAGGGCATAGTATTGTATGACAAAACTGCTATTATTACTCTGTTGGCCTGCAAATAGGTAAAATTACTTCCCTGTTGAAGGGCAGAGGCTCAGACTGAGTGAGTGATTCATGGGAGACTCCAGAGATACAGTGAGCTGTCACCCTAGGCTAAGGGTTTAGTTTTTGTTGAAACTAAATGGGAGTCAATTGCCAAGGCCCTGAGAACCTTTTAAAAAAAATTTTTTTTTAACAATTTATTGAAGTATATCATTCATACATGCACATAAATAAACAATAAGTGTGTAGTAAAAATTGTGAACTTACAAAACAAACATGCATAACATCATACAGGGCTCCTATATATCACCTCACCACAAATGCCTTGCATTATTGTGAAACATTTGTAACACATTGTGAAAGAGCATCATCAAAGTATTACTACTAACTATAGTCCATCATTATATGGATTATACACCAGATACACATTTGATGTATTCTTCCCCCAACCCACTCGTTAATTATTTTGTTCATAACCATATAATTTATCTAAAGTGTACAATCAATGGCATTTGCTATATCCACCAAGTTGCGCATTCATCACTTCATTCAATATTAGAGCATTTTGTGCTCGCTTCAGCAGCACATATACTAATATTGGAATGATACAGAGAAGATTAGCATGACCCCTGCACAAGAATGACATGCAAATTCATGAAGTGGTCTATATTTTTGTATATAAATGTGTTTAAATGTTCACGGGGCTTTTTCACAGTGGGTGAAGAGTCACACAATAACCAAGAGAATATGGAATTCCCATCCTGGAGAGCTCTGTCACATTCTCTAATGGAGCAGCAACTGTCCCCCAAGTGCAGGGGCAATGACTGGCGAAGGAGGATGGTCCAATGATGGGCCCTTGATATTGATGACTATGCTTGTGAGCCTTTGCTCTTGAAATTGAAACTTAGCCTAGTGCTGTGGGGTGCCTAAGAGTTGCCTCCTGAGAGCTTCCTTGTTGCTCAAATATGGCCTCTCTCTAAGCCAAACTCAGCATATAAATTCATTACCTTCCCCCCAGCATGGGACATGTCTCCTGGGGATGAGCCTCCCTGGCACCAAGAGATTACTACCAAGCACCAACTACCAATGCAACTGGAAAAAGACCTTGAATAAAAGAGGGGAAAGATAAAGACAAATGAGTTTATATGGCTAAAAGACTTCAAAGTGAGTCAGGAAGTCATCCCAGAGGTAATGCTTATGCACATCTCAGCAGGATCTCATAGACTGCCAAAGTGGATACTAACCCAAATAGTGGGGCTCCAGATGGCTCTGGAGACACTCAGGTCCTGTGGTCAGAGCAGAGAGCTCCAGAATTTGGTATCTTGACAGTGGGCCCTAGTTTGGAGTTTGTGCTCCTGAGCGTGACAGAGTTGGACTCAGTTATGGCTTCCCTACACATGGCTCATCTGTTCCTTCTATTTGAATCTATACTTGGTGCTGGAGTTTGTAGGTATACATCCAAGAGACTGGAATCTTTGGGCTGTCCATGTGCCAGTTGGGCCCTCAGCCCCAGCGGAGTTGCAACACCTACTCTCCAGTTCATTGGACTCACCCAGGACAACTAACAAGGAGGTGAGGATTGACAACCACCATACCAAGGAAATGAGAGAACCTACAACTGCAAGCAAGAGAGTCTCATCCATCAGCTGTATGGGACCGAAGTCCCCTCTCAATTAGAGGTGGAGTGGATGTCACCATCCCAGAATCCTCAGGATTGAGGAATGAACTATGTACTAGAGTGGACTTACTGGTATTCTACTATAGATTTGTTGTGATTCTAGCAATGGAAGAAATTATATCATTGATTTGGAGGCAGTGGCCACTGGAGGCTCTGGGGGAAGGGGGAGGGAAAACAGGTGAAATGAGGGAGCTTTTTCGGGACTTGGGAATCATCCTGAATGGCATTGCAATGATAGCTATAGGCCATTATATATCTTCCCATAGCCTGCAGAATTGTGTGGGAGAGAGTGTAAACTACAATGTGAAGTATGGTCCATACTTGGTGACAATGCCCCAGGATGTGTTCATCAATTGCAATGAATGTGCCACACTAATGAAGGATGTTGTTTATGTGGGAGGGTGTGGGAGGTGTAGGGAGCGGGGCATATGGGAATCCCTATGTTTTTTGTGTAACATTTGTGTAATCTAAGTATATTTTTAAAAATAAGAAATATATATTTTAAAAAATATTAGAGCATTTTTGTCACTCAAAAAAAAAAAAAAAAGGGAAAACAACAAAAAACAAATCACTATCATACCCATATGTTAGTGCTGCTAATTACAAATCCTGTGACATGCTTTCACCATTTCTATTCATTTACAAACATTTACAAACAAATTTTTACCAATTTTGCACAGATTAAGCTTCAGCTTTCTATTCTCTAAACATATTCTATTCTCTGGTGACATATTCTAGCTACTAACTCCATGAGTTTGCTCATTATATTTAGTTCATAATAGCAAAATCATACGGCTTTTGTTTTTTTGTGCCTGACTTGCTTCACTCAACATAATGTCCCCCAAGTTCATCCACATTTTCATATGCTTCACAACTCCATTTTTTCTTACAGCTGAATAATATTCCATCATGTGTACACACCACAGTTTGTTTATCCATTCATCAGTTGATGGATACCAGGGTTGTTTCCAACTTTTAGCAATTGTGAATAATGTTGCTATGAACATTGGTGTGCAGATGTCTGCTCGCGTCACTGCTCTCAGTTCTTCTGGGTATATACATAGTAATGGTATTACCGGATCACATGGTAGATCCATATCTAACTTCCTTAGGAACTGCCAAACAGACTTCCACAGTGGCTGTACCATTCTATTACATTCCCACCAACAGGGAATAAGTGTTCCTATCTCTCCATATCCTCTCCAACACTTGTAGTTTTCTACATTGTAGTAGGTGTGAACTGATATCTCATTGTAGCTTTGATTTGCATTTCCCTAATAGCCAGTGATGTTGATCATTTTTCCACATGTTTTTTCACCATTTGTATTTCTTCTTTAGAAAAATTTCTATTCAGGTCTTTTGCCCATTTTTTAATCGGTCATTTCTTTTTATTGTTGCAGTGTAGGATCTCTTTATACATCATGGATATTAGACCCTTGTCAGATGTGTGATTTCCAAATATTTTCTCCCGTTGAGTAGGCTGCCTTTTTACCCTTTTCACAAATCTTTGAGGTGCAGAAGTGTTTAATTTTGAGGAGGTCCCATTTATCTATATTTTGTTTTGCTGCTTGTGTTTTGGGTATACAGTTTAAGAGACCCCCTCACCTACCACAAGGTCTTGTAGATATTTTACTACATTATCGTCTAGGAGTTTTATGGTCTTGGCTTTTATGTTTAGACCTATGATTCATTTTGAGTTGATTCTTGTATAGGGAATGAGATAGGGGTCCTCTTTCATACTTTTGGTTATGGACATCCAGTTCTCCCAGCACCATTTGTTGAAGAAACTGTTCTGTCCCAGAATAATGGACTTGGTAGGCTTATCAAAAATCAGTTGACCATAGAGGTGAGGGTCTATTTCTGAACTCTTTATTTGATTCCATTGTCTATCTTTATACCAATACCATCCTGTTTTGACCACTGTAGCTTTATAATACACTTCAAGTTCAGGAAGCATGAGTCCTCCGACTTCACTCTTCTTTTTAAGGATGTTTTTGGCTATTTGGGATCCATTTCCCTTCCAAATAAATTTGGTAATTGACTTTTCTATTTCTGTAAAATAGGTTGTTGGAATTTTTATTGATTCGGTCTATAAATTAATTGGATCTATAAATCATTAGATCTGTAAATCAATTTGGGTAGAATTGACAGCTTCATGATGTTTAGTCTTCCAATCCATGCACATGGAATGTCCTTCCATTTGTTTAGGTCTTTTTTATTTTTATTTTTTAGCAGTGTTTTGTAGTTTTCTGAATACAGATCCTTTACATTCCTGGTTAAGTTGATTCTTAGACATTTGAGTCTTTTTGTTGCTATTGTAAATGGAATTTTTTTTCTTGATTTCCTCCTCAGCTTTCTCATTATTAGTGTATAGAAATGATACTGATTTTTGCATGTTGATCTTGTATCCTGCCACTTTGCTGAACTCATTTATTAGCTCTATTAGAATTGTAGATATTTTGGGATTTTCTAAATATAGGATCATGTCATCTGCAAATAGTGAGACTTTTACTTCCTCTTTTCCAATTTTGATGCCTTTTATTTCTTATTTCTATTTGCTCTCACTAGAATTTCTAGTACAATGTTGAATAACAGTGGTGAGAGTGGGCATCCTTGTCTTGTTCCTGATCTTAGAGTGAAAGCTTTCAACCCCTCCCCTGTGAGTACAATGTTGGCTGTGGGATTTTCATATATGCCCTTTATTATGATGAGGAATTTTCCTCCTCTACCTATATTTTGAAGAGTTTTTATCAAGAAAGGATGCTGGATTTTGTCAAAAGCCTTTTTTGCATCAATCAAGATGATCATGTGTTTTTTCCCTTTGATTTGTTAACGTGGTGTACTATGTTAATTGATTTTCTTATGTTGAATCACCCTTGCACACCAGGAATAAAACCCACTTGATCGTGGTGTGTAATTCTTTTGATATGTTGTTGGATTCAATTTGCAAGTATTTTGTTGAGAATTTTTGCCTCTATGTTCTTTAGAGAGATTGGTCTGTAATTTTCTTTTCTTGTAGTATCTATACCTGGCTTTGGTATTAGGGTAGTGGTGGCTTCATAAAATGTGTTGGGTAATTTTCCCTCCCCTTCAATTTTTTAGAAGAGTTTAAACAGGATTGGGTATTAATTCTTCTCAAAATATTTTGTAAAATTCCCTTGTGAAGCCATTTAGTTGTGGACTTTTCTTTGTTGAAACATTTTGATGACTAATCTAATCTCTTTGCTTGTGATTGGTTTGCTTGCTGAGTTCTTGTATTTCTTGTAGAGTCATTGTAGGTTGTTTGTGTATTTCTAGGAATTTGTCCATTTCATCTGTTATCTAATTTGTTGGCATACAGTTTTTCATAATATCCTCTTATGACCCTTTTTATTTCTGTGAGGTCAGTCATAATGTTCCCCCTTCATTCCTGATTTTATTTGCATCTTCTTTTTTTCTTTGTTAGTCTTGCTAAGGGTTTGTTGATTTTATTGATTTTCCCAAAGAACTAGCTTTTGGTTTTGTTGATTTTCTCGATTGTTTTTTGCTCTCGATTTCATTTATTTTTGCTCTAATCTTTGTTATTTCTTTCTTTCTGCTTTGCTTTGGGGTTGGTTTGCTGCCTTTTTCTGATTTCTCCAGTTGCTCAGTTAGATCTTTGATTTTAGCTCTACTTTTTTAATGTATGCACTTAAGGCTATAAATTTCTCTCAGCCCTGCCTTTGCTATATACCATAAGTTTTTATAAGTTGTGCTCTTGTTTTCATTTGTCTCAAGATATCTACTAATTTCTCTTGCAATTTCTTCTTTGACCCACTGATTGTTTAGGAGTGTGCTGTTTAGCTTCCATATATTTGTAAATTTTCCACTTTCCTGCCTATTACTGATTTCCAGGTTCATTCCATTATGATCAGGGAAGGTGCTTTGTATAATTTCAATCTTCTTAAATTTAGTGAAAGCTGTGTTGTTGTCCAACATGTGGTCTATCCTGAAAAACGATGCAGGAGCACTTGAGAAGAATGTATAACTTGCTGATTTGGGGTGCTATGTTCTGTATATGTTTGTCAGGTCCAGCTCATTTATCATATTGTTCATATTCTTTGTAAGCTTGTGGATCTTCTGTCTAGTTGATCTATCTATTGATGTGAGTGGCGTGTTGAAGTCTCCAACAATTATTGTAGAGACATCTATTTTTCCTTTCAGTTTTGCCAGAGTTTGCCTCATGTATTTTGGGGCACCCTGGTTAGGTGCATAGATATTTATGACTGTACTCCTTCCTGGTGGATTGTCTCTTTTACTAACATATAATGGCCTTCTGAATCTCTTATCACTTTTTCTGCATTTAAAGACTGTTTATCTGACACCAGAATACCTACTCCTGCTCTCTTTTGGTTACTATTTGTGTGAAATATCTTTTTACAACCTTTCGCTTTAAGTCTATTTGAATCCCTAGGTCTAAGGTGAGTCTCCTGCAGATAGCATGTGGGTGGCTCATATTTTCTTTTCCATTCTGTCAGCCTATGTCTTTTGATTGGGGAGTTTAATCCATTAATAGTCAATGTTATTACTATAAAGGCATTACTTCAGTCATTTTTATCCTTTGGATTTCATACGTCATATCTTATTTTTGTTCATCTTTTTACTTTTTTGGTTACCCTTTCTGATAGTCTTCACTTCTATACTCTCCTCCAAGCTTCTCTCTCTTGTTTTTTCTTTTCTGGCTGCAAAAATCCTTTTAGTGTTTCCTGCAGAGCTGGATTCTTGTTTGCGAACACTCTTAGTTTCTGTTTATATGTGGATATTTTAAGCTCACAATCATATTTGAAGGACAGTTTTGCTGGATGAAGATTTCTTCGTTGACAGTTTTTCTGTTTCAGTACCTTAATTATATCATACCACTGCCTTCTCGCCTCCATGGTTTCTGAAGAGAAAAGCACACTAAGACTTACTGGACGCTCCTTGTATGTGATGTTTTGCTTTTCCCTTGCTGCATTCAGAATTTTCTCTTTATCTTTGGCATTTGGCATTTTAGAGACATCTATGTGTCTTGTGGAAGGTTTATTTGGATTTATTCTAATTGGAGTATACCATGCTTCCTGGTCACATATATCCATGTCTTTCATAAGAGTTGCAAAATTTTTGGCCATTATTTACTCAAATATTCTTTCTTCTCCTTTTCCTTTCTCTTCTCCTTCTGGAACTCCCGTAACATGTATGTTGGTGTGCGTCATGTTATCATTCAACTCCCTGAGCCCCTGTTCAATTTTTTTCCATTCCTTTCTCTCTGTGTATTTCTCTTTTTTCAATTTTAGTTGTTCTTTCCTTACCTTCTTCCATGATTTCAAATCTGCTGTTCTATGTCCCTATTGTATTTTTAGTCTCATTTATTCTGTCTTTCATTCTCATAATCTGATATTTTTCTATCCAAGATTTCAAATTTTTCTTTGTGCTCACCTAGTGTCTTTTTTTTTTTTTTAGGTACCAGGGCCTTGGGATTGAACCTGGGATCTCATATGTGGGGAGCTGATGCTCAACCACTGAGCCCCATTGGCTTCCCTGAGTTGGTTTAATTGTTTGTTTTGCTTGTTGTTTGTTTTTGTTTTTTTCAGGAGGCACCAGAAACTGATCCCAGGACTTCCCATGTGGGAAGCAGGTGCTCAACTGCTTGAGCCACATCCATTCCCAACCCAGTGTCTTCTTAATTTCTTTTATTTCTTTAGCCATGTTGTCCTTCGACTCCATGATTTGATTTAGGAGATTTTTATGATCCTCAGTGATTAGCTATTTCAAATCCTGTGTCTCATCTGGAGCTTCAATTTTTTCCTTTGCATGAATCATATCTTCTTTTTTCTTAGTATGGCTTGTAATTTTTTGCTGATGTCTAGGCATCTGATTCTGATGCTGAGTTTACTGTGACATTCAGTTCTCTCTCTTGCCTAGGAATTTACTGTTAAGTAGCTGTGTGCTACCACTGTTCTTTGACTGTTGGTTCAACTTGTTCTAGATATTTAGTATTGCCTCTGTTTAACTTCTCAAACCAGAGCCTAAAGGACCCATTAATAGGTGCAGGCCAGTTTCCAAGGGCTTTGGAGAAAGGGACAGTAAAGGTATCTAATTGCCTCTTTTATTTATTTATTATTACTTTTCCCTTTTCATGCACTTTTCTGCTCTGCCAGCAGACGGTGCTCTTTGGCAGATGTCTCAGCTCAGACCCCAGGTGTTAGGGGGCAGTGCATTCAGTGTAACAACTCAGGTGGGTGGATGGTGCAGAAGCAATGTCCTCAGGGCTGGCCAAGCCTTACAAACAAACTTTCTCAGAAGCTGTTGTCCTCCCTTGACAATTCACACCCTCCCTCCCTCTGCCTCCTCAGCAACCAGCTCAGGTAGTAGTAAGGGTACTTTAGAAGGCAAATTATCTTTAGCTCCCAGCAAGCTCTCAGAGCAAACAATGTTGCAGCTCCACCTGGCCTGGAAGTATGTGACTTCTCCAATGCAGCAGACTAAGTACACTGACCAAAATATGTAGGCTCTGTCCCTCCTTCTCCCCTTTCTTGGGGAAGAGGACCCTGCAACCACCTCAGTCTGCAGCCACTGCAGTACACAGCTGCTCTAGTCCGCAGACTATTGTTCACTCTAAGGGTTGGGGGATGGGAACCAACTGCTGCTTCTGCAGCATTACTCATGGGATTTTACAGCCAGCTGAGACTCCTTCCTCTTCTGGGTGTTATCTCACCTTCCCCTGATGCCTTGAGCCCCAGGACAGCCCTCTAGACAGTTGCCACCTGTGTTCTATCTATTTTTTCTGGGAGATAAGTGATCTCTCAGTCTCTATAATCCTCCATCTTACAGGAGGTTCTCCCTGAGAACCATTTTTGAACTAGGCATAACCTATATGGATGACAGAATTGATTAGGTGGAACATTGAAGGGTTTTTGTATTGTTTTGTTTCACTTTTTAATAAGGAAGACTGTTTATCTTGTCCAGGGACAGGGGTAAATGAAATAGTAAGCCAGTTCCAGGAGGTCAAAAAGACAAAGTGAAAGACAAGAAAGAAGTCAAAGTGCTTGTGGAATGTTAACAGGCATTGGGGCTAAATTGTAGTTCCCTCAGGGACAGAAATCTGTACTTCCTCTAACCATTTCTGTTTGTGTGTTCTGGAACAAAAATTAATGAATAGCAGTTTATAGCCTTTCCCTCTTCCAAGTTCATAGGAGAGCATTTGAGCATTGCCTATTCATCTTTACCCTGTACAACCTATATTTCCTCTGTCATTTTTCAGGAGGAAAGTACTCATAGCCAAAGATCAACTACACATCACAGGGTCTGCACAAAATGGGTAGGAGGAAGTTGATTTGTCCTAAAATGCACTGGAAAAGAGAGAGATCATCAAAAAATAAGATGGCAGGGAGGAGGACTGTGAATTAGCAAGACAGTAGTTGGAGAATAAGAGAGTGAGAGACTCCCTACAGTTTCTGGGCACTAAAGTACTATTTGAAAAATATTGATTGTACATGCCTACCAGCAAAAAAATATTTGAGCTTGTACCAGTTATAAATTTACTCATTTTAAAGTTAAAGACACGCATTTTTGGATATTTTGTGTTTATGTTTATAAGATTATTTGTGAGTAAACTACCATTATTCACCTTCCAATATCTCTGCTTCACAGAGGCTAAAGACTAGGAACTACATTTCTCTGAACACCTGCCAGCCAAGTTTCAGTTATGTTCTTCTAATGAGAGAGATGCACACAAGTTTTGAAAGGTGGGAGAGAAGCAGAAACCATAATATTGTTCCTTTACTACTGGCAGGCAGATCATGTGCTTGCCACCTGCCAAGGTGGCAGACATGAGGTATTTTCAAAAGATTCCAAGCATCCTCCTGTGAATTATCTCATTTCTGTACTGAACATGTAGCTGAATCATGGTTAGCCATTTCCTGCAATTCCTGAAATCCCTGAAAGCCATCAGTGTTTTGCTTTAACTTCATTCCCCCAGCCTTTCTGTTTCCTTGATAGAAATCTGACAGACACATGTACTTACAAAGCATAACACAAATAAGAGAAATAGAAAAGAATAACATTAATAAGAATTTAACTATTTTATTTTATTAATAGCATAAAATTTTTTTCTCAATAAAAATATTAGTTTGTAGTTAATTCTTTCAAATTAATTAGCATACAATTTGAATGCTTGGGTCTAAAATAAAATATATACTTTCAAATGGAAGATGTGCCTCATTGGCCGTGCTTACTAAACTGTGATACAAGAGAATTATGAAAATTCCACTACATTGAAATTAGAACTTATGTTCACCAAAAGGAACTATTAAAAGTAAAAAGACAAGCTAAAGAGTGAGAAAATATATTATCAACATAGTACAACTCAAAATGCAACACAACAAAAGTATATTTCCAGTATTTTCAAAGAATTCCTATGATTCATTTGAAGAAAGACAGCCCAATAGAAAATTGGGCAAAAACATGACCAGGTATTTCACACAAGAGGAAATGTATATGGCCAATAAATATATGAGGAAATGTTTCGCGAAAATGCAAATCAAAATCACAAGGAGGTACCATTTAATACCTATATGTGGTAGGCTAAACAATCAGAACATTGTGGCAGGTGGTGTTTTCTAGAGATGGCTATGACTATATCTGTTATGTCACATACTCTTTTTTTTTTTTAATATTTATTTTATTTATTTATTTCTCCCCACCCCCTTGTTGCTTTTTACTTGCTGTGTCTATTTGTCTTCCTTGTTTCTTTAGGAGGCACCAGGAGCCTAACCTGGGTACTCCAATGTGGGAGGGGGGTGCCTAATCTCTTGAGCCACCTCCACTCCCTGCTTTGTTGTGTTTCACATGATGTTTTTTCTTCCCATGTCTCTTGTTGCGTCATCTTGTTGCGTCAGCTTGCCACGCCTGCTGGTCGCGTCAGCTCACTATCTTCTTTAGGAGGCATCAGGAACCTCTGCTCCCTGCATTGTTGTGTCTCTCATTATGTTTTTTCTTCTTTTGTCCCTTGGTGTGTCAGCTTTGTAAGAAGTCCAAGTTTTCTGAAACTGCCATGCTGTGCAGAAACCCAGCCATGTGTAGGTACTCTGCCTGGCAGTTTTGATCTTTGAGTCTTTCCAGACCAAGTGTCAGACAAGTGAATGAACAAGACAGTCTCCCACCATCAAGTCACCTCTCAGTATGAATCTTCCTAGCTGAGGCCCCCAATATCAAGGAGCATGCTGTGCTCTTTCTAAATTCCTGGCACACAGAAATGGTTATTTTATTATTGTAAGGCATTCCTTGGCTTGTGGTCCCTTCCTTGTCTCAGAGCCCTTTCCTCCACCTTCAAAGCCAGCAACACAACTTTAAATCTCTCTTTCTCACCTTTGCTTCGTCCTTATATGTCCTTCTGTGACTCTAACCCTCCTGCCTTCCTCTTCAAGGATACTTGACACCCTCACAATCCAGGATAGTCTCTCCATCTGCATATCTTTAACTTAATCACAGCTACCTTTTGCCATGTTAGGTATTGTATTTACAGGTTCTGGGGGTTAGTATGTGGACATCTTTGGGGGCCGTTATTCAGCCTACCACAGGGGCCATATTTGAATTAATAATGTGCAGGAACCTATGGGCCTCAGGTGCACAGAATCGTACTAATCATAATTCTCAGTTCATCATTTCTTTAGCAATTCAGAGAAGTAGTTCTTTTATTTTGTACTGATTTGCACTTTTATGTAACCGAATAAATCCCTCACATGCAAATCTTTGCAGGAATTTTATGAGACACTTGTTCATTTTAGGAAGATTAGTTTAGTCATATTTCATTAACACCATCCATAAATCCACTTAACAAGACAGATTTGCCTTGCAGCAAGCTGAAAGTTAACAAAAAGTGAGGATTCTGCTGCCACCCTGTACTGTCAATGCCTGGCCACCATATGAGACATCAAACCATCTGACATATATACCGAGAAATGGCACCAAATCCAACTCGTATAGTATGTATTAGTAAAGTTGGATTTCATCATTTCTTTTTGAGACAAAAAAATAGGCATAGAAATTTTAATATTTTTTTCCTGAATTTCAGGGAATTGTCTTCTATGATTCACAACTTTAAAATGCAGCATATATGAGTATCAGTAACATCTTTTTGTAAATGCCTACCTGACCCAGAGGTGCTGTGGGGAGCCAAGGTGGCCTGTTTTGGCTGATTAGCTAAGGACTTACATTTATGATCAGGTGGGAGGAAGGCCCAGCTCTCCTCTTCACTGAGTCCTCAGGAATTCACACTTTTGCTACTGCAGTTGGCAGATCTGCTTTAGGGCTACCACTACTGTAACCTGCCTCCAATCTCCAACATCAACCTGTTACCCCCTATAAGGTCAGATCCGCTACCACCGTTTCTCTGGGCTGAATATCTTAGTCCCATTCTGGTGTTGCTACAACTATGCCTGCACCGTCTCTGCTGGTCTGGAGCACCCAAGAACCCCTAGAGCCATAGCTTTTTCCACCCCCAGAAAGTTTTTCTCTTCAGTGTGACAAACAGCTCTTTCAGCAAACCTTAGGTTGTTCCATACACATATTAACTTTTTCTTTGGTCGCTAATTATTTCTCCCATATTTTATCTTGGTATCCCTAAATTGCAAACCCTTCAGAGCATGGACCAGCAAATATAATTTTTTGAACTCTGTTTCTACAACTCCTCTGGGTATACAATAGGTCTTTAATAAGGAAAAATAACAACTAGACCGAAGAGAAAGCAAAATCTAAACTGATTTAAAAGCAATTGCCTTGGTTTAATTTGAAAATTCCTGAACTCTCACACTATTCACAGCTGCTGCAGGGCCTGAAACACCCCATGAATTAATTGTCCCCATAGAGGCAGACATGTTAATTATTTAGACATATGGTATGTCTAAATAATATCCTTATATGGTATATAAGGATATAACCACTCATATTCATGCCTCAGACTTAGGTATACACCTGTAAGAGAATATAATGAAAAGCTTTATGCTAATAAATTTGATAATTTTTTTTTAAAGATTTTATTTATTTATTCATTTATCCCCCCCTTGCTGCTTATGTTCGCTGGGTCAGCTAACCACGCCGTGCAGGCGGGCTTGCCTTCACCAGGAGGCCTCGGGAACCGAACCCGGGGCCTCCCATATGGTAAAAGGGAGCCCTACTGATTGAGCCACAGCCACTTCCTAAATTTGATAATTTGTACAAAATGAAAAAATTTCTAGAACAATATAGCTTACCCAAACAAATAAAAAATACAAAGCATGAACAGCTATATTACTATTTTAAAATGAAATCAGTAGTTAAAAGTCTCATAAAGAAAACTCTAAGCCAAATGACTTCACAGGCAAATTGGATTTATCCCAGGAATATAGGATTAGTTTAACATTACAAAATCAATTAATGGGATTCAATACATCAACAAATTAAATGAGGAAAAAAGTTATATATTTATTTCAATAACTTTGGAAAAAGCATTGGCTGAATTTCAACATCCATTCATGACAAAAACTTGAAAAAAACTAGGAATAGAAATAACATTTCTTAATCTGATTTAAGTGTATCTACAGAATCCCATAGTAATCACCATATGCAAAGTTCATACTTTCTCTTTGAGATTAGGAACAAGACAAAGATGCCATCTATTTCCTCTTTCAGTCAACATTTTACTAGAGGTCTTACCAGTACAGTAAGCCTTCCCCACCCCCCACCTCCAAAAAAGCATAAGAATTGGAAAGGAAGAAAAAAAATTCTATCATTACTCAAAGAAATGAGTATGTATATAGAAAACCCAAAAGACTCTACAGATAAAATTTTTAGAATTATAAAGAGAATTAAGCAAGGGTTTTAGTATAAAATGAATAGACAAAAATTAAATTGCATTTCTATATATGAGCCACAGCTAACAAAAGTCATGTAAAAAAATCTATGGAATAAATTGTTCAACTTTATTGAATAATTTAAAGAAGTAATACTTACATGGGGAGAGATAAAAATCTTCTATGGATTGGAAAAATCAATACTATAATAATAACAATGTGGCTGAGACTGGTAGTTGTCCACCAAAATTTATTTCCCCTTCTTCCACAGTGATAGAGTAGTAGTTGGGCACTTGGAGACCCAGCTAGAATTACATTTCTCAGCCTCATTTAGTTGAGTGTATCCATGTAATTAACTTTTCTTCCACAAAATGTAAATCCAGATTATGTTGGGTCTGGGCTTTAAGTCTCAGTCATGTGTTCTGCCATGTTCTTTCAACCCTTCCCACTGGCTGGAACCAGGATATTGCAACAACCTAACTGGACCACACAGGGAGCCTTCTGGGTTGTTGGAAACTTTCTATGCCTTGATCTAGGTAGTGGTTAAAGGTATATATTATGTAAAATTTTATTGAACTGTACAAATAAGATTTGTGCACTTTACTGTGTTTATGTTGTACCTCAATTAAAACTATTTCTTTTTAAAAGATTGATCTGGTTGCAGGAAGCCTGAGTATGGCAATTGCATTTAGAAGGAAGTTGCAGTGGTTTATGCAAAAGATAACATTAGCCTGAACTAGGGGGATGGCTGAGGAGATGAAGAATGTGAAATGATGTGAAAAAAAATATGACAGGAGATAAAAAATCCACAGAATTTGGATGTAGAAAGCGAGAGAGATGAAAGAGTCGAGAGCAAATCCTAGTTTTCAAGGTCCACCTAAACAAGCTGAACAAGGTTGTAAGGCCCAGAAGCCTAGGTCTGGCCAGATAAAAAAATCTCCAGTTCCTTTTCACCCTTATTTAGAAGAGAAGCCTAACAAAATCTCTGAGGCAGAATTTCTAACAGCCACTCCCTCTCAGTATTTCCAGGTTTATGTGAGAGTACAGCAGAGCTTGAAACACAACAGAGCCTTTTGCAAAATGTCTTTTTGTTTGTTAGTCTGGCATTATCAGAGAAAAAAAGGACTCTAATAAACATTACTAGATTTTAAACTCTCACCAAATTTTCTTCTGACCTTATGATCATAAAATTAAATTTCACATAATGGCAGCAGATATGTAATCAATCCTGTGTTTTGCTCTTTGTTTTGGTAATTATTGCAAATTAGCATTTCTTATATTGACAATATCCCACATGCTTGCCATTATTAATAGCTCAGTAATATTCCTTTATGTAAGCATATCTATAAAATATCTGGCATGAGAAGGTTATGTTTCTACAGTTTTTCAGGAAACGGCATGATGACACAACTCTTTGGGAGGCTGATCAAAAGCCACACTTTAATGCGAATATTCTCACTGACCTGATTTTGTGATAATCAGAGTAGGCTAAACATTTGCCATATTAAAAATCATGCATGTGTCCCCAGACCTAGTTTTTCTCCCTAAGTCTGGTTTTTAGAATGCTGGTGATAAACTAAGCCTGATTTATTATATGATCATCCTGTATGGGAAAAGACTGTAACTTTGGATATCTTTGGTTAACCTTAAGAAATATAGCAGGAGGACAGATGTGACTCAGGTAGTTGGGCATCTGTCTCCCATATGGAGGGACCTGGGTTCAATCCCTGGGACCTCTGGGTAAAAATTTAAAAAAAGAAAAATATAGAAGGAGCTTGGGCCATCAGGCCCCATGTGTGGGTATGCCACCAGGCCCCACGAGCGGGTGAGCTGCCAGGCCCCGCGAGCCATGCAACAAGATAATGATGTAACAGGAGAGTGACATAAGGGAGAGTCAAGACGAGACGCACTGAAAAACCAGGAACTAAGGTGGCACAAGAGGTAGGATGCCTTTGTCCCACATCGGAGATTCCGAGGATCGAATCCCAGTGAAGACAGGAGGAGAAGGATGAGAAGAGAGGGCAGGAAACAGACACAGAGTTGCCCAGTGAATGGACAAAGAAAGAGCAATGATGGGGGGGGTAAAAATGGATAATAGTAAATAAATAAATCCTTAAAAAAATGTATAGGGGAGGAAGGTATGGTCTATAGTTAGTAGTAATACTTTCACGATGCTCTTTCACGATTTGTTAACAAATGTTTCACAACAATGTAGGGTGTTTGGGGAGGGGTGATGTGTGGGAGCCCTGTATGATGTTATGCTTGTTTGTTTTGTAAGTTCATGATGTTTACTAAACACTTATAGTTTATGTATGTTCGCGCATGAATGATATACTTCAATAAATTGTTTTAAAAAACACACACACACTTTCCAACAAAGCCAGACCTCTCTCTTCCATTCAAAGCCAAGGGATACTAACAGAGCAAGACCCCAAGGCAGCTGAGCAGCAAGGACAGACTGACCCAGAGCACGGCTGGAGAACTGCCGAGAGAAGCCATTCCCCAATAAATACCTAGCACAAGAATTTTGCTGAGGATCTTAGGGGTAATGGATTTCATTTTAATGTGGTTGGTGGAGATCACTGTACTGAAGAGGCCCCTTAATGAAAAAAGGCACTGATACAAAACTGAACCTTACAAAAAGGAGAGCCACCCCAGCTTGTTCCCCAAGCAGTGTTTTCCATTGCCAAGTTGAGCTATTAAGACTGGGTCTTCCCAAGAATTCGGCCTGGAAGCATGGTTCTGATTCTACACCTAGAGGATCAGGTAGTTTAAGAAAAGGTAGCTACTGCCCTGAGAGCACAATTCAGGAGTTTGCACCTGAATTCACATTCAGTGGGTTTGACACTAAGCACAGTTCAGAAAATCTTCTCAGCATTGTAGCTCTCAGGGGGGTACTCAAGGAAGATGAAGACTAGATAATTCAAGTAAGATCTGCCTTAGAAAATTAATGGGAATATAATTTAAAGAGGGTTTAAAGATGATTCATTAGAAGGCAAACACAATATATTTGTTTTCTGTCTTTAAAAATCTCTAAATCATACTCTCCTCAAAAACAAACCAATGAACAATCAAATAAAACAATAACAACAAAAAAAACCTTTGCAAATATTTAGGTCAGCTTCTTAGATGATCAATTAATTAAGGACATTGTTAAGTGTGTTTTAACTGCTTTTCTTGATTTGCAACTTGTTATTTTTCTTTAGGGAGGGTTGGAATAAAGAAAAGGATAAAGAGAGCACAGTCAATTCTAAAAGAAATACTCTTGGTATTTTACCAATAATTATTACACACACACACATTAGTTATTCACAATTTACATTCAAAGATATGAATGTGCCAAGTACAGAAAACACAGTACTTGGGGTAAAGACTATCCCCAGTCCTTTTCACATAAAAGGTATGGCCTTAGGTCAATAGTAGATGGAAATTCCACATTGGTGACTTTAAAACTTGTTCTCCCATTAAAACAGCATTCATGGAGTAGGAAGAGGGAGTGAAGAATTCCAAACAAATCCTAAAGTCTTTTTTCAGTAGTTTCACTTTTGTTGTAGTGGAATGAATGAAGCGATTCTGAAACAATTTAAAATGTATTATATGTTGAGCAATGAGTAAATGTGTTTATGTTCTCAAGAGCCAGAGTTCTCCCTGAGGAAGAAGAGACATACAAATACACAATCAATAGAGGTAGCAAGAAAGAACCGCATGGGCATAGTCTGGAATTGGAGGTACTGATGTGCACTCATAATTTATAAAATATTTTGGTACATGTATGTGCACCTTTATCTGCATATACCTCAATATGTTTCTATATATATAAGTGATATATGCATATGTGTATAATTGTGTGATATATATGTATAAATATATATATACACACACACTTCCTATCTCTCCACTGATAGTTGGTACACGTATATGCATCTGTATGTGCACCTATATATACATATATGCATATACCCTCATATGTTTCTATGTATATAAGTGAAATATGCATATGTGTATATATATACACACAGATACATTGCCTCATTACTTACTTCCTATATGTCCACTGAAAGGGCCAAGAAGCAAAGACACTCTGGTAACTATAAGCACAATTAATACCCAGAAAGTGGTCTCTAATACCATTCTTCACTAAAAGGAATTAAGGCTCCACTCCATGGAGACCTGTTTAGCTGCTAAATACCAAAGCTAAGACTTTTAATATTAATTAGATTGAGGATTCAAATATATGATGTGGCATTATTAATCACCCATGATGAGCTAGATTTTCTATGATACAAGATGAGTCTCGAACATTTTGTTATGTCTGAAAACGATAAAGTGCCTCCCCAAAAAAGTGATGAGGGAATGTCACAAGGACAAGGATCCAACTTGAAGAGGCTCCTACTGGCCAAATGAGAGACAATTTGAAAGCCAAAATATTAAGTACAGTAATTAATTATAGCCACTGACAAAATGTGAACTAATGAATACTTGTTGACAATAGATAAATAAATGGAGGAGAAGGGAAGTCTTTTGCTTAAAGATGCTGAGTTCTGATAGCAAATGTGGAGGGGGTCCTGGAGTTGGAAAATCATCATTTTGCAACCAACAGAATAAAGACTGGCTCAGATAAGAATCATCCATGGTTGCTAAATCTAGGAGGAAATTTTGCTGAAAATGCTCTTGGCATTGACTTAAACTTGGCATTACCACAAACTGCTAATTAGTTTTAAGTGAAAAAAAAACTAATTATATGGGGGAGAACATAGGCAACATCTTGACCAGATGATTAAAATTAGCATCATCAGTGAGGGGCAGAGTAACATAACAGCACTTCTGAAATATTCTGGTCAAGAATGCACCTGACTCTAATCATGAGGAACCATAATACCAATGAGGAATGTTCTACTGAAAAAAGTGGAAGATTGTAATCTTAGAAAACTTCACTGGCATGAAGGACAAGGAAAGGATGAGGAAATCTTCCAAAAGATACAAGATGACTAAATGCAATATTTGACCCTAAATTGGATCCTAAATTGGAAGGGGAATTGCTATACAGGACATAATGGAGAAATTGTTTAAGGATGGTAACTTGGATAAAACTATTCTATAAATGCTAAATTTACTGAAGGTGATGACTGGGCTGTGGTTATGTAAGAGAATAGATCTCTCCTTGGGAAATACACATTGAAATATTTAGGGGTAAAGGGACACATAAGTAAAGGACCATGATGTATATAATTTAATATGGTAATATAATGGGGTGTGTGTGTGTGTGTGTGTGTGGAGAGAGAGAGAGAGAAAGAGAGGCAGCAAATGATAAAGCAAATGGGGTAAAATGTTAGCATTAGATGAATCTGAGTAAATGGTATACAAAGTGTTCTTTCTGTTTTTCTTATTTTTTAATGCACCCTTTCCCATATATCCCCCATACCCAAAGCCCTACATCAATAACCCTCCCCTGCCATATTTGCCAAAAGAACATTGTAGTTTTAACCACAAACCTACAAATCACCAGATTTTTCTTCTTTTTGAAACTTTTTTGTAAGTTGAAATTATTTCCAAATTTTAAAATTAAAAAAGACAGCATCTAAATGAAATATGCAGTGACAACAAATATCCTCCCACTGGATTGCTCACCTCCCATTACCTGGGCACCTCCTCCTGCTCATCCTTTAAAATATCCTGCTGAAATATCATTATCTTTATTTTATCTTACCCTGTATCTTCATCTCAAAAAGAACCAGTCCCCCCATACCATGTGGAATAACACTCAGATTGCAGTAAAAGACTGGATATAGTAGTGCCTTAAGCAAGACAAATGAATCTCTACCCCAAAATTAAGGAGAGGCAATCTGGTGTTCGGCTGGGTCACCAGTGCAACTGCTTCTTCTACCTTTCTTACTGCCATCCTTTGCACATGACTTTCGTCCTCAAGGTCAACATCTTGTATCAATATTACTCCTGGAGTTCCAGCCATCACATCTGCATTCCAGCCAGCAAGCCCAAACCATTTGTTCCCATGTTTAGGTAACTTCCCAGAAGTCCAACCCCCAAATTTCCATTTGCATCTCATTAACCAGAACTTAATCACATGGCCACATCTAGCTGCAAGGGAGGATGCAAAATGGAATTTTTAACTGAGTACTTTGCCATATGGTATAAAATTGAGTTTCTATTCTATGAAAGAGGGGAAGAATTAATATTGGGGAGTCTCTGTTAACACCCTCATGTGTGTGATATTGGCTATTATTTTATACATATTCCACTATTACCTATATTATATTTTATTTATATTCATATCAGTCTCCTACACTATAACATAAAATTTTGGATATGAAATATCTGTGTTTTGAGTTCCCCAACACCTAGGTCAGTTCTAGGCACATGTAAGTGCTCATGTAAGGTTAAAGAAATTAAATGAAATGAAAGGCAGCCATTTCATTTGCGCTATACTTGTTACATATAATCGACATTCCACACAATTGCCCCTCAATTATAAAAAGATTTTGAGGACCGAATTTATTGGTTATAAGACCCACATTTACTTTTTTTTTTATTATTATTATTTATTTTTTTCACAATACATACCAATATTTGTAAAATGATATATAAATATATATGCATATATGTGCATTTGCTTACAAAAATGTTATTATATATATATATATATATATATATATATATTTTTTTTTTTTTTTTTTTTTTAAGAGGTGCTTAGATTACCTAAATATTACACGGAACCTACCGGGATTCCCATGTTCCCCACCTCCCACACCTCCCACCACATCCCACACTTTCGGGGCAGGGAGGGGAAGTGCAGTTGAAATACAGGGGCTTTTTCAGGATTTGGAGGTTGTCCTGAGTGCTGTTGTGGCAATGGATGTAGGCCATTTTAAATCAGCACACACCATTCAGAACTGTGTGGGAAAGAGTGTGGTCTACGATGTGAACTGTGGTCTATAGTTGATGGCAAGGCCCCAGGATGTGTAAGTCCACATTTACTTTTGCTGCTGACAAATGCTTCACTGATGATTACCAGTCATAGACTACAGAAGACAGCATGAAACTGAAGGTTACATCAGCAAGATACGATGCTTTATCCTCAGCCCCAACAACTCTTCCTTTTTTAGATTCTTAAGGCTGAGGATTCCTTCATTTATTAAATGTTATGTATATTACTGACTTCATTTAACCAATCAATAAAGAAATGGATTCAGAAACAATTCAGATGGCCTCCTCAACAAGGAGCAACATAATAGGAAAGAAGAAGCAAAGGCTGTTGGATTTCTGACTCATGTTCCATTTTTTTCAAACATACAACACATTGCAGAGCCCAAAAGCTCCTCTGAAAAGACCAATGAGTCAGTCTTTTTATATGAAAACTCTAACTCAAAAAGAATTTTCATGCACAGAAAAAATCTTTAACACTCGTGTAGTCACAAAATATACTTGGGGGTTTTTTTCTACGTGCCAAGCAATTTGCTAGACTCTAGAAGCAGAAAGGCATACAAGAAAGAAAAGGTCTTTACATCCACAGAGCTTTCTGCTTCAGAGAGTTCTCATTGCCAGGAAGTAGTGGGGCATGTTTACAGCTTCAACACTTTCTGCCTCCAAAACCCACACAGTGGTCCATTGTATTTTTACATTAAGAATTAGCTCTTCTCAAACATATTCACCCTAAATGCTCCTATTCAGCCAAATGTTAGCTGAAGATCCTAAACTGTTGACTTTAGTACTTGTTACTTCTATTAGAAAGGGAAATCAGTAGTAATGGGTGAGAGAATCAGAAAAATTGTTTAAGAAAATAAAATGTTGATTAATATTTTATCTTATTTTGAAAGGCTCAGTTCCCTGAGTTCTATGTAAATAAATTACCAAAATGTTGGCATGTTCAGATTGGTCTATGGTTGTCTAACATAACAACTAACAGTCTGCACTATAAAGCAATAATTTGGATATTATTTTTCTACTTGATGTCAAAAATTCAAATTTCTCGCTTTTCCCCCTAAATTAACCAGATAATTTGCCACTGTGAGCAGCCTCAGCATGGCTGCCAGGTATATTAGAAAAAATATTCTGCCCCCCCAAAAAAGGTAGGGCTCAAGAATGAGTAAAACAAAAGCCATGCCAAAAAATATAAACACACACCCTATTCTTTTAACGATTGGGGCCAAATGTCTTTAAAACAATGCCAAAGATAACTTCTTACCCAGGTTTACTTCATCTTGGCTTTGACTATACTAATTCTAAATACCCAGGTTATCACTTGCAACACAACAGTTATATCTTGAGCTTTAAAAAGATCTCAGGGGTAGGGGAGCAGATGTGGCTCAAGCAGTTGAGTGCCCGCCTCCCACATGAGAAGTCCCAGCTCATTTGGTTCCCAGCACCTCCTAAACAAAAAACAAGCACAGGGAAGCGGCTGTGGCTCAATCAGTGGGGCTCCCGTTTGCCATATGGGAGGCCCCGGGTTCAGTTCCCGGGGCCTCCTGGTGAAGGCAAGCCCGCCCGCATAGCGTGGTTAGCTGACCCAGCAAGCACAAGCAGCAAGGGGAGAATAAATGAATGAATAAATAAAATCTTTAAAAAAAAAAAAAAAAAAAAAAAAAAAAAAACAATGAGCAAACAGACAAGGGAGCCATCTAGGGGTGGGGAAAGATACCAGGAAACTTACTGACTGAAATCAGAGTGATGTTATTTTATTGTTTCCCCTAATAATTATCTAATGGAAGATAGGCAAGATATGTGAAGATGAAGCATCAGCCATACATTTGAGACCACAAAAGTCCAGGGTTGTACAAGCTCTCAGGGCATCCATGTGTCTCTCTCCTGGCCAGTCCAGTACGTTTGTCTTTGAGAAGAGAACAAAAGTGTCACTGGCTGGTCTTCACACCTAGATTCTCTGATTAATAGGCTGGTCATTGTGAGAAGCTATCCAGCCTAAACTGTGAGATCATCAAACCCTGGAAAAGCCACAAAAATAGCATTTGGCCATTGTCTTAGTTTCCCAGCTACAATCACAAATACCACAGACGGTTTGGCTTAAACAACAGGGATTTATTGGCTCATGGTTTTGAGGCTAGGAGAAGTCCAAAAGCAAGGCATCAGCAAGACAGTTTCTCCCTGGACACTGGCATTCTGGAGCTGGCTGCCCGTGACCCCTGGATCCTTGGCTTTTCTGTCACACAGCAATGCACATGGAAGTGTCTTCTCCTTTCTCTTCCAAGTTCCCTTGATTTTCAGCTTCTTCTCTTCTTGGTGTCTTTCTCTTTATAAAGACTCCAGTAATAGGATTAAGACCCAGCCTTATTCAGTTGGCCAAACCTCAACTAAAAATAATTTCTTCATAAGGTCCTATTTACAATGGGTTCACACCCACAGGAATGGATTAAGAACATGTTTTTTTCTAGGGTATATAATAATTCAACCACAGCCATATGTACCCTCCCCCTGCCAAAAGGAATGTGAAGTGCTTTGAATTGCAGCTCCAGAACCTACCTATGTACAGTAACCACCAAGCATATTCACCTTCACCTAGAATATCAATAAAGTAGTAATTCTCACCCCAAGTAATAACTCTTGCTACAGTAGCAAGCCCTGATCATTGTCCCTCTCTTGAACACCAGGGAATGCTCATAACCAGAAATACGACAAGGTTGGTGTCTCTGGGTCAAAAATGGAATGCTTAACACCTGAAATCCAAATATTAATCTGTTTCTTCCTTTTTATAAATTACTCTTGTAATATAATAAAGTGGATGTTTTATTTATTCAACCCTTTACCTATAAGCTAAAAGTTGTTCCAACTTGAGACCAATAGCTACACATTATTATAATTTGACATATTATTAAAGTCAGAGAAATACCAGGATCAGGCAGAAGACATGGAAACAAATACAATCATATGCTTGGTCCCTTGGAATCTGGGTATTAGCAGGTTAAAAGGTATTCAGTGGTGGTGATGGGGAAGGAGGGATGGAGAAGATTTAGGATTATGGTCCAAACAGAGGCCCAATCCTGAAAAAGACAATAAGTATCCATCTTACCAACTCCTTTTTAATGAACAAATTCAATTGAGATGGACATGTCTTCATATAAAACATTCATATACTTTGTGATTCAGGGTTCTGGAGGGAAACACGGTAAGAAAAAGGATTATCAGGCCTAGAGTTGTTAAAAGAACATTATCCTTTTGTTTTACTAATGTATTCTGTTACCTTAAGGGAAAAACAAGTTTTTTAATGGTAACCTGGCTTCAAAAAATACCATTTTGGATTTTATTTCACAAAACTTCATTTCCTCTTCTCAGAAACAAATCTACAGCTAGAATATCAGAAGATCCATTATCTCTGATGGAGTCAGAAAAATTAGTGAAGCAGTAAGTCAGGTTTGAAAAGGGTTTGAGTTACAGAGGCCTATTATTAAAGGCCTATGCAAATTATTTTTAGGAAACAACTTCCCCAATTACGTGAAGGAATGTATTTTTCACTGTTATTAAGAACAGGAGGTACTGACCCATTTCTAACTTTATTTTCCTTTTTAAGTGTATCCTAATAGGAAGATCTCTGCTTTAAGAAAGAAAGAAAAAAAAAAGAGAGAGAAGTATGAAGTACATAGGCTTCATCAACATCTTTCCCTAAAGAAAATATGTTCTGGTATTTTTGTTGTTGATGGTAACAAGTGCCATTAAGCTCTACTGGGAACTCCCAGTCTAAGACTTCCCATCTGTTGTGCATTTCTCACCTCAAATGAAGAAAATTGAGGTGAAGGAATCCTCATCTTTTAAGTGCTAGTACAGAATTATTTTTATTGTTTTATACATGAATAATTTGTAGGATTAGTTTGGTATTGAGATGATAATAAGGTTTAACTTGAACTTTAATTCAACCAAACTGCAAATCTAGATTTAAAATGTATACGTGGCGGTGGGGGAGGGGGTAAAGCCAGTCACTGTTAAAACAAAGTAGTGAATACCAATCTTACTTACATTATCTTTGTAAAACAAAATTATATATAAATATGCCCATGTGGTGGTATACTTTTGGCATTTATTTACAAGGATATTGGTATAGACAGTAATTTTCTGAGTCCTTAAAATCTGATGTGTTAAACATTAAGTGGTGTTTGGTGCCTCTAAATTTTTCAAGGTAGTGATATATTGAGTCTGAAAAAGTAACATTGCACCTGTGTTTTATTTATTCCTGTGCATCAAAACTTAACAGCTACCATAAACCTATGGATTATTATAATTAAGATAATCATGATAGTATATTTTTGGTCTTTTCAGCTTCAGGTTCTATGCTGTGATATTCAACAAAATGTTATAGAAACATAGCAAACCATGCCCTATTGAAGTTTGTCTTAAACAGAAAGGAAAAGTGAACGTTGTAACGAAAAGATTTTGCAAATATATTCACAGTTTGTACATTATTACTAGGATGGGAGCAGCAGTTTCCTTTGCCCTGTTCTGGGTTGCGTTCCTAGCACAAGGACAGTGCTGAGCCTGTGGAGAGCTTGGAGGATTTGGGAAACAGAAATCATCAGTAACAACTAAATAAAACTAACAGGAGAGTTTAAATTGCATAAATTCTGAATGTGCTGACCTGTTGGCTAGTCTAAGCTAGCCACTCTGGGTACACTAGGCAGTGGACTGATCAGACAGGGCCTCATATTATCCTAGAAGCTGAGGGAGCCACTCAAAGATTAAACGGAAATAGACCACTACTATCATTTCCATTTTACAGATGAGAAAACTGATTTCCTACAGTTTTCACATTTTAACTATTAGAGATGGGACTGATCTCCAGTTCTCTGAATGCAAATTCTGTGGGCTTGACTGTTGCGGCTGGTGGAAAGAAACCCAAGAGGCACTCTTGGGGGTATGGATGAATGAAGTTTTATTACGCGCAGGCCCAGAGGAGAATTCAGTCTCCAAATTCTGAGCCATGTTTTTTCGATTTTCATAAGTTTATACAGGAACACTAAGTGGGCAAATTCCTAAGCAAGTGGTCAGGCAGGGTTACAAAAGCAGAGGAGCTGGTTAGCTTTTCTTCCTAAAAGCAGAGGGCCAGTAGGGAGGAAAAGAGTCATTATGTGTTTAGAGTTGTAAATTTCAATTCAACAGAGTGCTTATCTTCCTGAGGTGGATTCCATGGAGAAAAGGGGTCGGGGTAGGGGAGAAAGGGAGCGAGGGGAGTTTATTTTCCTAAAGCTGTGGGTTTCTGCCGAGGGGGGTTAGGGTCCCAGCACTTCCTTTATCACGACCACTCTTCCAGATCAAGAGTGTTTAAGTCAAGGTGAAGAGCAAAATAGAGGAATAGTGATGCACTGGTTTGTTTTCTCACCAAAGCGAATATCAAAGGTAATGGGAAGCGGCTGTGGCTCAATCAGTAGGGCTCCCGTTTACCATATGGGAGGCCCCCGGGTTCGGTTCCCGGGGCCTCCTGGTGAGGGCAGGCCTGCCCGCACAGCATGGTTAGCTGACCCAGCGAGCACAAGCAGCAAGGGGGGGATAAATGAATAAATAAATAAAATCTTTAAAAAAAAAAAAAAAAAAAGGTAATGGCTTATGACCAGGAAGGAAGACAGGATTAGGAGACATGCAATTTCTAACAAGTTGGTAGATGCAGTGAGACCCATCATCTTATTTTACATATTTCTAAAATGTAAATCAAATACAAGGTGTCAATATTCTTTACCTCAACGCCTCCCAGAGTTTAATGTGAGTACAGATCTCCTGGGGATCCTGTTAAAAAGTAGATTCTGATTCGTTAGAGGCCAGAGATTCTGCATTTCTAATAGGACCCTTGGTGGTGTTGATCTATTGGACGACAGACCATTCTGTGAGTGGTGAAGCTTTACCTGATACTTGTTTGCAATACCAGGTAAGAGCTGCATCTCTCTGCTTTGTCAAATGAAGCAAGACCTTTTCTGGTTTCGCCACCCTAAAACAGGTAAGGTTATAGCCAGTTATACCAGAAATTAAATCAATCCCAACAGGCTTAAAGTGAGATTTTGGAGATTAGAATTGGGGCTCTGGGTGGAGTAATGATTATGCAACACAGATTTCTTTCGGCTTCCTCCTTGAACCTGCCTTATTCCCTCAATTTCTCACCACTTGCAAAACTAGAATATAAACATCATAGTAAGGGAGTTCATTACAGTATAATGATCAGATAATGATTTTTCCATTTCATTTCAGAGTGTTTTGGAGCCCAGCTTATGTTTTTCTCTCTAATGTATAAGTCCTCAGTTGACTTGTTTTAAAAACAGCGATGATGCTGTAGTCACATTAGTATCTTCCTTGTTTTTTAAGATGATATTTATTAAGGATATATAATGTGCCACACAATATGCTAAGTTTTTAAATGAATTCTTTTCTTTACCCTTCAAAATACCCTATGGGATAAGTACTACCATTATTCCTATTTTAAAGATGAGAAAACTGAGGGTTAAGGGGATGAAGCAGCGTTCCCATGGTAACATTGCTGATTAGTAAGGGAGACAGGGTTCCTACCAGTAGACTTAAATATTCCTGGGTTTAATTTACATGATGATGAGTTCTGACAGTGTGCAAGAGTCCTTTTACACTGTGCATCTATCAGCTCCAAATTTAATTTGTAACTGCAGCTACCATGAAGAGTGTTTTACTGCTGCCAACTACTTCATCTTCGGCTGTGTCTCTATTATAAGTACATAGTACATAGATTTTTTTTTTTTTGTTTCATGCAAATAAGACTTAGAATGAGCCACTGATGTTCTCTCTTTTCATCTGGATCATTAAGCATTGTGAATACTTAATCATGTTATTTGAGGCTTTCCAAAATGTGTTGGAATAGGGAAGCTGAATCCCAAAGGATAAAGCCACACCACTAAGACAAGCAGTCCAAAAACCTCCAAGGATGTACAGAAACCCAAATCAGCATAATTGTTCAACAGTGGGGCACAAATTGTTCTCTCAAGAAGCAGCATCAGGGTCATAGTTTCAAAGGAATCAGGTGAATGTAAGGCTGGATGTGGTGGGCATCAGGGTCAGATGATAACAACAGGAACTCAGAGAAAGTGAGAAGTTGGTCCCAACGGACCCATTTACTGAAGTTCAATGCAGGCTTTTTTTTTTTTTTTTTTTTTTTAAGAAAGAAAGTAAAACTTCAGAATCCAAGTAAATGATCTGACATGGAAATCTGCAGCATGCTGACCTGATACTGAGCCTCCAAGTTTCAGACATAAGTTTTCCCAAATTTCTTCCAGCTGAGAATGGAATTAATCCTCTACTCAGGGACGGATTTGACCCTGTGGGGAACCCACTGTGGGAACTTAACAAATATGGGTTTAGGAAACCAAACAGATGACTAAATTTGTATCTTCTTTGCTTGAACTTCTAATTCACTGATTGAAATATATGAACTCCTTTTGTGATAATTAAGTACTAGATTGTAAGACGCTGAGCAAGTGAAGATGACTCTGAAATACTTAGATGAACATTTGAATGCATTTTGCACATTGATGTCGTTTTACAGGTTGATTCCTAGCTACCTGTGATGGTTGGGCTAAGTGTCAACTTGGCCAGGTATTGGTGCCCAGCTCTTTTGGTCAAGCAAGCACTGGGCTAATTGTAATACAAGGACATTTCATGGACTTTAATCATCAGTGAGTAGATTGCATAGAAGACTGATTACATCCACAATCAACTGAGGAAATTGCCATCAGCAGTGAGAGACGTCTCATCTAATCAGCTGAAGGCCTTAAAAGGAGAAATTATTTAAGCATTCAGAGAGAGAATCCCCATCTCTACTTCAGACAGCCAGCATCTCCTAGGGAATTTAATGAGGCCCTTCATCAGAGTCCCTGGCTTGCAGCCTGCCCTACAGAATTTGGACTTGTGCATCCCCACAATTGCATGAGACAATTTTATAAAATCTCATACTATTTACAGATACCTCCTGTTGGTTCTGTTTCCCTAGAGAACCCTGACTAATACACTACCCTAGGTTCAGTATGACAAAAGCTTTGATTTGCTCCTAAATGTCTGGTTTCCCTTCTTCCTGGGCACATGGCTATACAGAATAAAGACAATAGTTCTCAGTTTCCCTTCAGATAGGCATAGCCCTGTGATTAAGTTCTGGTCAGTGGGATGTGTGCAGAATGTTGTGTGAAGCACCAGGAGGTGTCCTGACATGACAGAAACATGCATTTCTCCTTTTCATCTTTCCCAATGTTTGGTATAGGGAATTGATAGCTTAGCTTGGAGAATGGAAATCATGGATGGAGGAGCACTAACAGAGAAGTCTTGAGCACTTCATGTAACAGAGCAGTCTGCCATTCCAAGCATGGAGTGCCTGCATCCAGACTTTAATGGGAGAAAGCAACAAACATCTTTCTTGACTGAACCACTAGTATTTGAGTTTTATTGATAGTCACAACCAAACTCAATCCTAAGTAATGCACTGAGCCATCATCTCTGCAAAAGTCACATCCAGAATAAAGTAATATTTCAGCTGTTTCAATGACTCCTGCTAAGTGGTCACGGTAGCTAACAATGTACAAAGTGATAGAAATGAAATGAATCCACGGGAAATCAGTTATCAGATCATCAGTTTCAGCCTCAAAATTCCACATAATTCAACATACATATAGGGGAATAACGTTAACACTCCCATGATAAAGCATGTTTATTTCCATCTTGTTTCTTAGAGAGATTTTGAGTCACCAAATTCATAGACACAAGAGAGTCATTTAACAATCTTTATACTCCTATTGCTTAATAAAAAAAGTCTTGTTAAATGAATGGAACTGAAGAGAAAAGAACTAACAAAGAACCAGAAAACTCTCCCACTGACAAACAGTAGGCCATAACAGACCTTCATGGCCATACCATAAGATGAGAGAGAATGTTTAGACTGATATTTCTCTGGCAGCTACTGTGGTAAGACAGAGATGCTTTAATTAGGTGATTCTCTGCAATGCTGTGAAAAAAAGGAAAATTAAAAACTGATACCCACCACCTTCCTGGGTGGCTTCTTCCAACTGTGCTCAGTCCTTCAGTCCTTAAGTCCTTATGATATCCCTTGGCTGCCCCCTACACACACACACACACACACACACACACACACACACACCACTAAGACATGATTCCATTTTCCAGACATTTTCTCTCATCTCATTAAAGTAATAGGAGCTGATATTTATGTAGTCTTTAAATAAATTAGCTAATTCATAAGGCACCGTTATGATCCCCACTTTAAAGATGAGAATATGAGTCACAGAGCTAGAAAATTGTAGAGCTGGAATTCAAATGAAGGCACTCTGCCAAAAAAAAAAAAAAAAAAAAAAAAAAGAATCTGTTCTACAAATACTCAAGAATAGTTGCTAAATAAAAATAGTTGTTGTGTGTATCAGATAATCACATCTCCCACTAAGCACAAAATACGTAGCTTTCTCAAAGAGAATCAGTAATACAGAACTGACCAGGCCAATGGAAGAATATTTTGAAAAGGGGAATTTCTGTACCTCTTAAATCACACTTTTCAGACAAACATTTAGTATAAATTGGCCTTCAATCTTAATCCTATGCCTAGCTATGTTTGAGTTATTAATATACAAAATAAACATTAGAAAGTAAGTCAATTTTGTGACTTTTTAAAATGAGATTAAAAGCATGGATTGGTATATACCTGAGCCCAATATATTAAATTTTTTTGAAATAGATTCTCCTTTCTTGTTTATAAAGCCCAAGACCTTGATCTAAGGAAACCACTGGAATTTTATTATTTTCTACATAGTATTGAGCTGCTGTTCTTAAAAATACTTATACTTCATTGTCATCTTCACTTTACCATTGATTTTTTTTCCCTCTGTATTGTTAGCTTTTTAAATCTGGTAAATACAGACATTGAAAAGACTTTTTTCTATTGTAATCATGACATATTCTCCTTCCTGAGTACTGGGGCTTGAGTTTTATAGTAAAGACACTGTTTAAGGAAGCTACTTCTTGTAAAGTACCATATTTATCATAATAACTGATGTTTTGTATTTTGCAAGACAGATATTTTTGTTCCTGTTGGCAGATGAATAAAGTGATGCTCAGAGAGGCATCATAATTTGCCCAAAATTAACCTGTGGGTGAGGGAAGGGGCCAGAACTCATCTAGACCACGTGACTCCAAATTTTGTGCACTTTCCATAACACTGTGGTGTCATATCTTTGCCAGATTTAAGGATCCAGGGAAATAACAGTAAGAAGAGGGTCTGCAAATTTTATCTTTGCAGTT
This sequence comes from Tolypeutes matacus, assembly GCA_026826555.1. Taxonomy (NCBI): domain Eukaryota; kingdom Metazoa; phylum Chordata; class Mammalia; order Cingulata; family Chlamyphoridae; genus Tolypeutes; species Tolypeutes matacus. Next base: position 28,750,872 of record JAKSZT010054334.1, read on the forward strand.
ATGAAATAAAGTCAATGAAAATCATGATTCAATTTTTTAAAAATTGCTAAGAAATCAATGTTTCCATAAATGTATTTTATGCACTTATATCTTTGGCCAATCTACATATGTATGATGGACATTTTTTATGGTGCCTGGTGCCCACCTCCCCAACCTTCTGTAGGAATCTGGACAACTGGTTGATCATAACTGGTGGGGGGCAACAGCCATATTGTGTACAATATGATTCCAGCCCCATTTCCTGCACATGGAGGATTGGGCCAGAGGAAGGCACTTGCCTAAAGGGTGGCCAATCCTTTGACCTGACAGAAACCAAAACCACTGTGGTCCAGCTTTAAAAGATGAACTGAACCTAAGAGATTTATTTCTTGATAATGTGGGACTGAGTTAGCAGGGTCAGAGCTACGTTGTAGGAAGTATCAGGGCAGCCATGAGAGTGCACAGGCAAGAGAAAGTTATGAGGAAATGAAAATCATACAAGTAAATGAGCCACCATATATATGGCACTTACTCTTTGCTGTACATTCTTAATTATTTTACCTTGTGAAGTAATTACTGCTATTAGCAACCTGCCCACAACTCTATTCTACTGATGAGAAAACTGAGCCACAAAGGAATTAAGAAACTTGTCCAAGGTCAACAGCTAGTAAGTGGAAGAACAAGATGGGAACCCAGGGCAGCTGACAGGGATGCCAAACTTGATTTCACATAAAGGCAGCTGATTGTATAGGCAAAGAGAAGACAATAAATGAAAATAAGCAGGCAAAAGAAACAGAAAGTCTCAAGAGAAAAGAGAGAGAGAGAGAGAGAAGGCAATACCACAAGAGGCATCTGGTTCCTGGTATATTTTAGCTCCTCTTTTCAGACTCCTATGAAATCCCTGATTATGTCCTTACACAGGAAGGCCTAATTACCTCTGTTTCTTATAAATAAGGGTCCCCAAAATAAAATATCTGAAGTCTGACTGCTGGTAAATATAGTATGTGAAGGTGCTAAAATTATATCACTGTATATTTCTTGTTTGAGGTAAAGATTGGATCACTTAAAGATTTATGATCTAATAGGGAAGACATGGTAGACATATAACCAAAAGAAATATTTGTAATTTCGAAAGTACAATGAAAATATGATGTAGCTTGTAGTTAAATTAAACTTAATATGCTCAAAATTGTTGATCACAAACCATGAAAACTTCCTGAAGAAAATAAGGCAAAAACTTGGGTATAAAGGAAAGCAGGGATATGTTTGCTTAACGTATAATTTGAATCAAGGTAGATGAAGTACTTTTTACCTCAGTGGAGAAGAGCAAAAGTCATTGGGAGGGTTGAATAAGTAAAATGTGTGTGTGTATGTACACTATGTATACTATGGAATGTAGAGGAAAGAAAGGGTAAAAAATTAAAATAAAGTTAGTGAGGTACAAGAACCCACGCCAGGGTCATAACTATCTATGATGTTCTAAAAATCTTACATATTTTTGGTAGACACCTTAGTTATAGTACTTAAAACAAACACAAAGTTTTATGTTCATAAAACCATCACTGAATTCTCATTTTAAGACTTCTAATTAAATAATCAAACACCCTGAAATCAAATGCCTCCTTGCTCATTGTCTTCTAAACATAATGCATCTTCCTTGCTGTTTTTTCGTTCTGGTATCTACTATACACTCAATAAAGATATGTGAAATGAACAAATGCTTATTAGTATTATCTCCCCATTCAAAGATTGAGATTATATCTATAAAATTGAAAATTCTATCAAAAATTGTTTAAATGAAATATTACTTAAATTCATATGTCTTTGGAATCATAAAATTCCTCTCAAGTTTGCCTGCTTTTTGCACCCTTACCAGATGTTCTATTCACATTGACTCATAAACTTTTTGTGATTACAAAACTGATCAATATGAATTTTAACTTAGTTAAGCAGATTAGGATTTGTCCTAAAATAAATGCCAATAATGCTTTGTTTGCACAAATAGTCCAAATAATGCCCCAGTGCTACCTAACCTAAAAAACAACAAATGGACTGGATTTAAGGAACTATGATGCTAAAAATATAACTAAAAGTACTGAGAATGAAAAAGAAAATAAATAATATATTCATAACGATCCACTCTGAAAGCAAAGCAACTGCTGTATAAACTATAGTTGAGTCCCCTCTGCACAGAAAACCTGCAGAATAAAGTGTTTGTTTTTCCTATTGTCAGAACATATTATACTCTCTTAATGTTTGCTAATCTATTCCAAATGACAACTAAAACACTTGGGTTATATGGATAAGTAAAGATTTATGAAATTACAGATGAGAGCTAGTAATACAATGTTTGCTTAGCACAATGAAGGGGCAGGTAGCTCATAAAAGCTTTGTTATTTCAGGGCAGATGAGAAGATCTCAGAAAATTTTGAAAACAAAGTTAATGCTATCAGATATTTCAATATATTAAAAACTATTGTATTTAAAATAGTCATCCTGGCTCAAAAATATATAGACGAATCAATGAAATAGAATGTATAGTTAAGAAGTAGATTTTAGTATATATAAACATTTGAATATATGATAAAGCAAGAATCACAAAGAAAGGGGAATGAGAAAGATTATTCAGTAAATGGTATTGGATAATTTTTAGCTTTTGGTGAAAAATAAAAAATAAACTCCAGCAAGATCGTAGATAAAAAATATTCAAAGAAGTTAAAAGAAATAAATTTTATATATTAGACCATTAAGAAAGTAGAAGAAATAATTAAAGTGCTGAAAATACTGATAGAAAATCATTTAAGCACTATATGTCAAAACTTAAATGACAGGGAAGTGGCTGTGGCTCAATCAATAGGGCTCCCATTTACCATATGGGAGGCCCCAGGTTCGGTTCCCGGGGCCTCCTGGTGAAGGAAGCCTGCCCGCACGGCGTGGTTAGCTGACCCAGAGAGCACAAGCAGCAAGGGGGGGGATAAATGAATAAATAAAATAAAATCTTTAAAAAAAAAATAAAATAAAAACTTAAATGACAGATTTGAAAAACATTTGCAACAAATTCAATAAAGAATTAATGATTTAAAAATATTTACATACATAAATTCAGGACAACATAAATTCAGGGCAACATATGAATCTTGTTATTTCCATTACTGTCAATCACTATCATTACTACACATCAGTAAGAAATTTAAGTATTTTCCCAATGTGTTCATGTGATTTGTTCTCCTTAATCAGATTATCAAATAATCCAAGAAAAAATTCATTACTTCTATTGGAAATTTATCTTGTATTCTTAATTACTACTTTTGACCTAATATGAATTTTTTCTATAATTTGTTTCTTAATGTAAAAACAATTTCTATTAATTTCATCACATCTCTTTCTCAGTTTTGTTCTTATTCCAATATTTTTATCTGAATTTTCTTTAATAAATAAATAACTTTGAATAAATAAATTTACAATATTACACATCTGTTGATTAAAGATTTTTTTTCACAAACTGGTTTCTATTTCCATACATTCCAAATCTTGTTTTTTTTTTCCCACTAGCTACATATTTTCAGTGCTGAGCACTATAGGATATATTTATTTCATGAGAGGGCCATTAACCCAGTAACCCATGTCACAATCCTGGGTGAGTTGGCACTGTAACCAGCAGGAATATTCCTGGAAGCTCTTCCTACTTACAACAGCTAGCCATAACGTAACATGAAAGTGACTGTGATTCACAAAAATATATTCCAAACTAAACATATTCTCAATCCTGTTCCCAAAGAGCCTACAGGATTTACTGATGGAGAGGATATCAACTATGAGAAACCTAAAAGGATCAAGTGGATCCAAATATTTATGGCCTGAGCAACTGGATGATGTAGTTATTGTGATGATGGAATGTGGGAGAAGCAAATAAGTGGAGAGAAAAATAGTATTTAATTTTGGGAATCAGTTGCCAATTAACTTCTAACTTCTAAGAGGACATGACAAAAATCGTTGGATACACAGATTGGAGTTAAGGGCAAAATTCCAGGCTGGAGGTATAAACTAGAAGTCATCATTGGTATTCAAAGTCTTGAGAATGAATGAGATCATCAAGGAAGTGAGTATAGAGAAGAGGTCTAAGGATTGAGCCCAGGAAACTCCATTGTAGAAGACAAGAAGATGAGGGGAAGCCAGCAAAGAAGACTGAGAGATAAAGTAAAATTAAGACAGAGAACCAACCATCAGATCGGGAAGGGTAGAAGTCATTGAGGACCTTGATGAATACAGTTTCCTGCCCTTGTTCTTCTAGAGAGATCAAGACACAATTGGAGAAGAATTAGAGACAGTGAATTTATGAAAACATTGAAGAGTTTGGGTAAAAAATTAAAAAAAAAATAAGAGCTGGAACTGGAGTGGAGCCTGAGGGAGATGTGGGATCAAGAAAGAGTTTTTTTAAAGAGGGGAGAAGTTATTGCATGTTGGATTGCAACTAGGACTGATGGAGTAGAAAGAGAAAAATATATGATGTGGGGGGGCGCAGGCACAGAGAAGAATTGCTAAAGTGATATCCTTGAAGAGGGAAGAAAGGAGGGGATCTAGTGTGGGAGAGGAAGGGTCAACTTTAGATAAGAATCTGAGCTGGAGGAAGGCAGAGTAAATAGGCACAGATGTCATTTGATGAGTACATGTGGTGTTGGGAGTTTGAAGAAGTTCTATTCTGAGGCTTCCATTTCTCAGAGAAGCAGTTATTAGCTGAGAGTGAGGATGGGGGTGTGGCTGTGGGTAAGTGTTGGAGATTTGAGGAGTTATGAAAGTCATCCAGGAGAGGAGAAAAACATAGAGGCATTGTGGAGTAGTTCTAAGGACTCTCCTGAGTTTTGTGTTAAAGAATAAATTTACTAGAATAAGAGTATTTTTTTTAAAAAGAAAGAAAATCCATAGGACTGTACAACACAAACAGTGGCCCTAAGGTGAGTCATGAACCATATTTAATAGTACAAGTATTAAAAATATTCCTTCGTCAATTGCAACAAATATACTACGTGAATGCAAGATGTTAATAATAGGGTGGTATACAAGAACTCTATTTTATGCATGATTTTACTGTAAATCTCCACCTTCTCTAATTAAAAAAAAAAAAAAAGGAAGAAAAATAATGAATTTAAATTGTTACCATCAATATGGTCATGTGTTTTTTCTGCAATTACATTCAGTTGGGTGAGTGCAAGCATGGAGTACATGGAAAGTTGAATTTAAGCAATTTTAGGATTTTTCTAGGTAAATATGATGAAGAGAGTGAGGGCAAAGGCAGTGAACATATATGCCAGTGTTTTAGTTTCCAATGGGAATTTATTGGCTAATGGTTTTGAGGCTAGGAGAAGTCCAAAACTGAGGCTTCAGGAAGGCGATGTTTTCTCCCAGAAGACTGTGGCTTTCTGGGGCTGGCTGCCAGCGATCCTTGGTCATTGGCTTTTCTTACTTGAAAATGCATATACATAGCAGAGTCTTCTTTCTCTTCTGGATTCCATTGACTTCCTGCTCTGGGTGTTGCCTGTGGCTATTTGTCTGTGTCTGAATTTCATTCTGCTTACAAAGGACTCTAACAATCTGGATTAAAGTCCATCCTGATTCAGTTGGGCCATACCTTAACTGAAAAGACATCTTCAAAGGTCCTATTTACAAATGGGTTCTCACCCACAGGCCTAGGGGTTGGGACCTGAACATGCCTTTTGTAGAGGCCATGATGCAATCCCAAAAAGAACCTTCCATGACTCTCCAAAACTGGATTTGATATTCCTCCCATAGCGTTCTCAGTTCTCACCCCAAGTAACATAAATTATATTATATTGAAATGGCCTTTTTGTTAGCAAGACACTTGTTAACAGTAAGCTTTTTGAATGCAGGGACTTATCTGTCTTTTTACTGTTGTACCCTAGTATATAGCCAGCACTCAGTAAATACATGCTAATTCCATGATTAGCTGAATGAATGTTATTTTTGAAGATTTTTCAAGTTAGGAAAATTTTTTATGATTTAATGATAACTATAATATTGTGTGCTACAAAGTGATTAATGTAGAAGCTTGGTTATGAGTTTGTGGGACTTTATTATGTTCTTCTCTCTACTTTTTTGTATATTTGAAACTTTCCATATTAAAAAATATGTAGTATTTACTACTAACTATGTTGAGAACACTCTGCAGAGGAAAAAACAGGAAAGAAATACATTGAAATTTTGAGGAATCAAAGTCCCTAATCAATTGACTTTTTTTTTGAGGAGGTACCTCTGCAAAATCCCTTCCCCTTTGTCATGTAATAAAACAAACTCATGGGAGTAATAGTCATCTTAGAACCCTGCCCACCACAGGAAAAATACTCAAACCATCATAATAACAACCACCTCAAAATTTCAATTTCAATTTCTATCCTTTCAGGCGAGTCCTTTGAAAGGGTGCCTAGGACTTCCTGAAAGGAGAGATGATTTCCTGCTGGTCTTGAAGAAGCAAAGCCACCACGAGGTCTACAGCTGCAAGGAAATGAGTTCTGCCAACAGCTACACAACTGCACCTTGAGAGACCCTGTGCAAAAGTCCTAACTAAACCATGCCCAGACTCCTGGCCCAGGGAAACTGGAAGATGATAAATGTAAGTTATTTTAAGCCACTAAGTTCGTGGCTATTTGTCATGGAGCAATAGAAAACTAATTCATTTCCTTTCTACTTTTCTGAAATGTCCAGATTTTCTGTAATAGTTATGTTTATTTTATAAGAGAAGAAAAAAGTTTTTATTAAAAAAAATAAAAGAAAATGAATGTGGATAATTTAGGTCAACCAAGTTACATTTTCCAGAAAAGACAACTGACTTTGTTCTTAATATTGTTAGCAAAAAACTATATCGAGTAAGAGGAATCCTCCGCTTTGTACTTTAATACTCTGGGATCATATCCAAAGCTTTCTGGCTGAAGAACAAAAGCTAATACACTCTGAATAATCAAACTGGGTGGTTTCAGAAAACAAATGTGCTGAAAGATAAACCTTTGCATTAATCATTCTTCTCTTGCTGCACGAAGATTCAGTGATATCATCTCAAACAAACTGATTTTAATTTCAGTTTAGTCACTAACACCCAGCAGAATATGACACTGATTAATGATGATAAAACTAAGTGGAAGGGAAGCCATTCATGAGACAAACAATGTAACAATCAATCAAGCTTAAGACTGATGATGTTCAAATACTGTACAGTGCTTTACTGCCTAGCGCCACTCCGTAGAGACTTGGTGAGTTGCTAAATACCATTTAAATTCATGTTAAAATCATCAGTGTACAGGGTCACACCATCAATTAGGATGAGGACTCAAAGATTTAATGCAGTATTGACTGATCACCCACAATGAACCAGACTGTCTATGATGCATGTTTAGCTTAAATCCTAATACAGAAGCACAGATACTTCTTTCTCCAACACCATCTGCCTCCTACATTTGCCAAACAAGCCACTCAGATGGGGTCAGATAGCGAATCATCACTCCTGCATCTTTTAAATCCCTGGTGGGGATTCTGTGATTCCCCCCTGCCTTGTGACATTATTTTATATTTATTCTGGTATGTATTTACTGGTACATATTATTTCATTATCTATGTTTACATTGGTCACCAGCAGAAACCCAGGGCCCCCACATCAGCCCCCATCCCCTGGACTATAATCCACATAATCCACTTTGACTCTGTGAGCAACAAAGCAGGCCCTCCACCTTTCATGCCACCCCGCTGCCCTGACTTATTTTTCTCCATAGGTCTAATCACTACCTGGCATGCCATATCCTTACTTAATTTGCCTTCCTCCAGGATTTACACTCCACTAAAGCAGGAAATTTGTGTTCGTTTTGCTCACTAATGTGTACCCAGTGCACAATGTCTGACACATAGTAATCAATCAATAAATATTGCTTGAACCATTTGAGGAGTACTCCAGGGCCTTCCACTCAGCCCTTCCCGCCATAATAACCCTTACTCCCATGTGTCAGGAAGGGATTCTGTGGTTGCTAAGTGTATTCATCCAATCATCAAATCAGGAACTGAGAGAATAAGCAGAGAAGGAGTACAGGCTCCTCTGAGGTAGGTTCAGGTTAAAACTCTATCTCTTTCCTGGCCTCCATAATCCTTCACTCTGAGTGAGTGGTGTCCTGGACCTCCGGGAATCAGTGTTAGCTCACAGCAACTGTTGTATTTTACTTGAAAAGCATAGAAATTCCTCTTTCCCAATGCACAGACACCCTGGTAAGTAGCAGAAGGTCCTTTGGCATAAGGCTAGAAGAAATACACGTGATATTATCACAGAATACTTTTTAAAGAGTACCTGGAATTCCTCTTAATGTCTGGAATTTAAATTTGGAAATGGAGTAAAAGGTCAACACTTTCTTATGCTGTGGTTCAAATTAGGCCTCTGATCACCATACCTACAGTTTTAGGGGTTTTGTTTGTTGGCAGTGTTGTTTTACAAATAAAATATGGCATTGGTATGTTCTACACATATTTGGTTTCTGGGATATCCATGATTGATTAGAAAATAGCAAATATCTTTGGGGGTCAGTCCATTTTGGTTATCACACTGACTGTCCCACCCCTCCCACTTCCCTCCACAAACCCAAAGGGTCTCCAATGTTTACATGCTACTACTTGGTTTCTGCCATTCCGGGAGTCTAGTATCCCAGTGAAATCACAGAGAGCTCAGTTCCACTGTGTCCTCACTCACTTCATTCTAGGGTATCTGAGATGGGTGCAACCTCTCTTGGTACAAGTTTCTACATCAGTCAGGGCTTCTAGGTGCAAATAAAAGAAACGGAGTTTTGCTCATTAAAGCATAAAAGGAAATTATTTAAAAGATGCTGGATAGCTCACATATTCCCTGGGAAGGCTGGAAATGTTACATCCAGACTCAATATTCAAAATCAAACCACAGGATTTGTCAAGTAAGGGCATCCCAAACCCACAGCACATTCAGAAAACCTTGGTAAGCAGATCCTTGATGCTGTCATTGGAGTCACCACCACCAGACTTCAGGAACCAGATGTGGTTACTGTCCCTACGCCCATATGTTGCCAAATAAATTCTGAGTGGTCTTTGCTCCTTTGTCACTAGTTACTGATTTGAAGTCTGGAAAGTGGGTTGTCTGATTGGCAGAGCCTAGACCCATGCCTTAATTACAAGGAGGCTAGAAAGGTGGATCTGGCAAGGTGCCTAAGGTAGAACATTTCTTAACCATAGAAAGTGGGTTCTGACACTTGGGTGGCCAAAATTTTTTGATAAAAATCCAGTATACATGCTTTATGGGAAATAGCTGGGGCTTTGGATTCAGACAGACCTGAGTTTGAATTTATATACTTCCATCACTATCTATTTGACTTTGGGCAAGTTAATGTCTCTGGGCTTCATTTTTTCTCAAAAGCAAAATGGATATGAAACCTCTCTTACAAGAATTTAAGATAAGGTGTATGCAGCCCAGATGTTTAATAATTGAAAACTATTACTTGGAAATTAATCAAAATATATGCTATTTTGTGAGGCCTCACCTCAGTAAATTTTTATTTAACTTTTCATATATTTATGCTTATTCTCCCAGCATCTTAGATGATCACCTGGATTATTAGTTTTCCAGGCTGCTGTGACAAAAAGCACACAAAGGATTGGCTTAAACAATGGTAATTTATTGGCTCAAGCTTTTGAGGCTAGAAGTCAAAAATCAAGGTATCACCAAGAGATGCCTTCTCCCCCAAATCTGTAGAATTCTGGTACTGGCTGGTACTGGCTGCTGGCAATCTTTGGCTTGTATCGCTGCCTTGTGTCCCATGGTAATGTCCTCTCCTTTCTCTTCTACTTCCATTGACATATGGCTTCCAGCTCCTCCCCATAGCTTTCTATAACTCTGGCTTCCAGTTTTATCTTTTTATAAGGCCTCCAGTAATCCAAATTAAGGCCCAACCTCATTCAGTTGGACCACACCCTAACTAAAAATAACATCTTTAAAGATCCTATTTACAATGGGTTTACACCCAAAGGAATGTGGATTAAGAGTAAGAGCATATCTTTTGTTGGGGTACATAATTCAATCTACCACAGTGACCATGCTTTACACTATTTTATATTTCACCACAGCACCAAACACACACACAAAATGAACTAATATCCTAGATCTTGGGAACTGAAATGAGACATAGCAATGTTTCTTTCCATAGCAGATAATCAAAGAATATGAGTATATGTCACACTGCAGCTTTAAAGAGGGCTTTCCTTGATGAGTATAAAATGACAGGCATCTTATTCTGTATTATATACCAAATACATAATCACTATTATAAATAATTCAAATAAGAGTTTGAACTATCTGAGCTAAAAGAAGTCAGTCTTAAGAAAAATGAATGATGACAGCTGGAATTAATATGATAGCAGCAAAAAGTAATCTATTTCTTTTAAGGTAAAAACAAAAATCATGACAGTAGAACTAGCCTGAGTTAATAAAAAATGTAGTATGAAATATTTTTTTAAAGTACATTTTAACTCAGTAAAATTAACCAGGGATACTCATGCTAGATTATCTTCCTAACTTAAAAATATGATCATTTCGCTATCTTCCTCAAATTCCCCCCACTAACTCTCTAAATAGACCCTAGACCTCTCAGAATGGAGATTATATGTGAAAAACAGATAAATAAAGCCTGATTTACACTTTTAAAAAAATTCCTTCTCCTGTTGTCCAGTGCTAGAAAATAAAGCATAAAGTTTCTTCTTCTGCTCTACAAAATATTAGTGATTCTATCCTGGCCCGATGGAAGGAAATATGACCTCCTATTTCTGCTCTCATGGTATGTCTTTGGCAAGTTATTTAACCTCTCTAAGTTCAGTTACTACTTTGCAAAATGACAGAATTGGACAAGATCCTTTCTAGCTCAGAAAGCTTGTCAACTTTATTTGGCCAAAGTCTATTTGCTCTTGCTGCACCCCCACCTAAAGTGGGTCCATTTGGTTAGATCAAGAAAATCAGCCAAAGGAGATAAAACACAAATTGTAAAGTTGCCAATTCTGAGTCACATAAACAAAAAGTAATCCAGTTATGCATCACGTCCATAGTGATTTATTATATTTTCAAATGATATTTAGCCATTAATCAACACAAAACATAGTCACAAGCCATTAAAAAACATGGAGACAAAAGGAATTGACATTGACAAAGTTCATCCAACAGGTCAAAAGCAAAGCAAATGCCATTTATAAATTATGAGTGAATGATCAGTCTACGTGAGCCATAAGCCTTTTGGGTATAGGTTGTATAATATAAGGCTCAGGTAAGCAAAGGACACCATAATCCACAGCTAGATTGGGTCCTATCACCTGAGTCCTCTTCCCTCTCTATTCCATTCAACCTGACTCACCTGTAGCTGAGGTGATAACTGTTTTTCCCCCACCTGACATGTAGGAACCACTGACTCTAACTTGCTCATATATCCCTCCTTGTAACAATTAAATAATTCATTTGACCTTTCCTCAGCATTTTTATGGGTGTAATCAACCAGGATATGGAGGTACCCCAAATGGAATGAAAACAATAACAAATTAACTTAATTGCATGACTGATGGATGACATACCTAACTTGGAGGGGATGGAGAAGAAACGAACTAGCCTAAGTAATTTTGGAAAGAGTGTTTTGACTGTAAATCTAAAAACAATAAGAACTGTACATATCATCCTCCAGCTAGTAACTTTATTTTTCAGAGGGTATGTGTTAGTTGTATTGAAACTACTTTATGTGTATTATTTGACTGGACAAATACGTAAATATAGATATTGAGAGACAGTTTTTTACTCTTGGAAAAAGGAGTTATAAAAAAAGAAAGGGGGAAAGCTAGAATAAATACTGTTATTTGGATTGGAATCAAAGATTTAAGCATGAACTCATAGTTTTCAATAGAGAGAGAAATATAGATGTGAGTAAATGTGTGTACATTTACCTTACTTCCTTGCTCTGTAAACTTACCAAAAATGAAGGATCAGTCATTGCCCAATGTTGTTGCCTCTAATCTGGTTGAAATTTGAACAAAGGGAGGGAGATGGTTCTGGGGAACCCCAGGCCAAGGTGCAAGGTCCTATGGGAGCCGCACACACACACGGTAAAGTTTGGGAATAGCTGAGCCAAGAGGCAGAAACGGAGGGCTAGAGGAACAGGTGAAGATGGAGATGGAGCTAGACAGACACTGAGGGGTACGTATAGCCCAAAAGTGTGTGTGTGTGGGGGAACTCTGAGTCATCCTGTAGGGCAATGAAGGCTATTGAAAGAATGCTGGCTTTTAATCCATATGACATGAGGAGTCTGCAGTGTGTGTGTGTGCATGTGTCTTACTTAAAAAAAAAAAATTTTTTTTTAATTTGAGATAATTTCAAACTTACAGGACAGTTGCAAAAATAATGCAAAACATATACAGAGATCTCGAACATGACCCTCTCCCCATCTCAGAAACCCAGATCCACCAACTTTTAACATTTTGCCACATTTTGTGTTTTACTGTTTATTTTAAAGTACAAAGAGTTCCTGTATACCCTTCATTCAGCTGTTCCAATTATTACCATTTTATATAACCACAATCCAGTTATCAAAACCAGGAAATTAATTTATATTAATACTATTAACTAACCTACTGATTTTATTCACATTTTGCAAATTACCGTACCCCATGATTTTACAAATGCTATTCTATTCCTTTATCTTCACAGAAAATTCTGAATCCGTCCATCTCATCATTGCTTCTCTCTGCTATTGCTTCCCTGCTGCTACTGCTTTTTACTTCTCCCCTCTCTGTCTCATATTCACCATCTCCAGGTGTCACCATCTGTAGTCACCATTTGCTGCTTAGGGCTGCCCAGCATCTAACTCCTGTTAACACTCCAGTCTCCTTTTGGGGTTATCTCCTACTGTGTGTGAATGGAGAGATAGAACCCCCTTCCCACAGGCTGGCCAGTGAGGCCAATGGCCTCTCTTGCTGCATCAGTCCAGCTATGGGGACAAGAATGTCACCTGACCTATAAAAGTCAGACAAATGTAGGGACAGCTTCAACCCACACCCACTGAAGCAGCAGCAGACACAGCAGACTGAACACGCTGCTCTTTTGGCATAACCCCTGCTGTGTTACCCACTGCAAAGCCCTCCAGAGACCCTTGGTTTCTGCCCCTATTCTAAGCCAGGTCTTCCAGTATCCTATAGGTGTAGGAGCCACGGACATCCATCCAGTGCTTTCCTTTCATGGTTAAATTACCCAGAATCATGTTCTATTGCTTGCAGATAGGATGCCAAACAGGACTCATATAATATGCAGTTTGGCTCTCAGAGGCTGCTCTTTCCTTTACACCTGCTGCCCTTGGCTAGGACCTCCAGCCATAATCCAACCCTCTGAGGCCAGGGTGGCAGGACCACATAGCTGAAAACATGGCAGCTTCTGTAAAACGATCCACCTGTGGCCTCTGTGTTTAGGAGGCTGCTGGGGGCAATTACGTGGACTCTCATAGACTCTAAGTCAGTACCCTGGGAGAGATGGAGTCAGGTTTATATCCTGAGAGGTTTGAGTCAATGACTAGGGGGAGACTGAAGAAACACAATAGGGAAGACAAGGATGAATGGAGAAAGGGCTCTGAGAAATGGACGTGAGGTGCAGGGTCTGAGCTTGGAATAGAATAGGAACCCTTCCTCCCAGCTCCTGAGTAAAGGGGTAAGGGTGAGATTGCAGAGCTAGGCACGTCTATTGAGTGGAAAGAATTAGGAGGGAGTTACTGTAAATAGATTCTATTTTCTGAGGTAAGAGTCAAAGTAATCTGCTGACAGTTAGTGAAGGGAGTTAGGGGGATGATTTGAAGAGATGAGTGTAGCCGTTTGGAAGTTTGATGTAATTTTGAATCCCAAAAATATAATTGGATCATGCTTGTAAAGATCTGTGAATCTGGGCATGATTAAGTTATTATTAGGGTGTTGACTGGGCCACGTCAGTAGGGCGTTGAACCCCAGCCCTTGGTGGGTGGGGGAATCGAATATAAAAGGCAAGACAAAGGACAGAGGGAGCAGTTTTTGAGTTGCAGTTTTGATGTTGGAGTTTTGATGTTGGAGAGAAGGCCCCAGGATAGAGACGAGCCATTTGCCTGAGAGTTCACAGCTGGCCTTGTAGAGAGAAGCAAAGCCTAGAGAGCCTCATAGTCTACAGCTGACCTTATAGAGGAAACAGAGGCACTGAGCCCTGAGAGAAATGCAGCCCAGGGAAGAGAGGAACCCAAGAAGCCTGAATCCTGGCAAACGTCGGCAGCTGTCTTGCTCCAACACGTGGCAATGGACTTTGGTGAGGGAAGAAACTTACGCTTTATGGCCTGGTAACTGTGGACTTCTACCCCAAATAAATACCCTTTATAAAGACCAACCAATCTCTGGTATTTCGCATTAGCACCCCTTTGGTTGACTAATATAACAGGTGAAGGCTTAGAAAAGCCACAGTGAAAAATGGGAGAGAGAGCTTTCTAGGAGAGAGCAAAAGGACTTTTGTTAAACTGCACTGAGGGCAACTGTATCTATTTGTATTCTTCAATAGCAATTAGCCATTCCAAAGATACGTTTTGAAGAAATCAAAGAATGACACAAGCGTTCCCTGAAAAGTTTTTCATTGCAAAATCAGGCACTTGCAAAATCTACTAAATTTCATAGAACAGAAAACCTTTAACTTACAACTTGGAACTTTTTGGAGTATGGTGTTCTGTTGATCAAGAGTATAAAAATTATTGGATTAAAATAGAAATGTATTCCTAAGGAATCTAGATTTTGTCTGATTCAGGTCTTCTTGATATTAAGAAGTTGGCCCACTTCATATACAAGAACATAAAAGAAAAATTAGATAAAAGACTTTCAGGGCCTTATAGAAATATTAAATAGTGATATTCATATTGACAAATTTATTGAAGTGGCCTGTATTATTATTAGTGAAAATCCCAAACACCAAAATGGTCCTTGCTGAAATTTAAATAAACAATGAAAAAAGTTCATCTCTAAAGTCCTGAAGAATAACACTGCTTGGTCATAGTCCCGTTTGGTGATTCAACACGCTGAATTAAATTCTACCATGTCCTGCCTGCTGGTCCTAGTAAGTAACTGAACTGCTTTGTAAATTGTAGTCTTTGTTTTAGATTGCCAGATAGATTCACAATGTAAGGATGAGCTTTTGACATGTTATAAGAAAAAACAACTGCTCTGCATCAGCTGGCAATCTTAAAAGAAGATAGCATCTGGATAAAACAACATGTAATTTTAGCTTTTGTTGCATTTTGAATAAAAATAGTTGGCTGAACAACTACCTATTTAAATTACTGAAAGCTGGTGATTACAAATAAGCCTACTAGCTGATAATTAGAATGGCAGTGGAGCTCATTCAGGGTATAAAGAGGTTGGAAAGTGTTCCAGGAGTAGTATTCCCTTAAATTGAGTGGTGCTGACAAAAGCAGTTTGTTCTTCAAAGAATGAGTACTCTTAAACTCCTTCATTTACTGACAGAGGCTGCACAGACATGGGTTAATTTACTTCACACTTCTGGTGTTTGGGTTTTTCAAGCTACAGCAAAGATGGGGCAAACACTGTGGCAAAATAGAGATTAAAATTCATCATTATTCCCTTGCTCTTTTTAAACACAAAAGCATCACATTCTTAAAGAACGACTGGCATACACACAGGTTTTTATCTGAGATGTGGTAAAGAAACAAAAATAAATTCTCGCTTTGCAACATAACATGATTTAAAACAGCCACTAGAGGGTAGTCAAAACGCCAGGAATGCGGTAAGCTGTTGGAGCAGAAGCTTAAAATGAAAGCTGTTTTGCAGGATTTTAAAAGCATTGTTCAGCAATTTTTTTTAAAAGGGAAAGAAAAAAAAAAGAGAAGAATGTATCTTCTTGTTCACAGCAATGTAACATTAATGGGAAACAGTGGTAAAAAGATTGCATAAACCTGGGAGGATTTTTTCTGGCACACATATCTGAGATAGCAGGTTGTCTGCCTTCCAGATGACAGTTGTAGGACAGTGATTCAGCACATACGAGGTAATGAGGTCAGCCCCCCAATACACTCTGTGATTTAATTTTGCCTGCAAAATAGCAAAAGTACAAGGGCAACCAGGACACACCAAAACACACCAAACACAAAACACACCAAAACACACCAAAACACAAAGCACTGGTGTACAACCTATGGAACATTGAAAGGTTTGCTGTCTCTGTGTGTGCATGTGTCTTTAATTTAAAGAAACGTGTTTTTAGATTCTGAAGTCAGACTTATTACTCTCTTTTTAATTCCCACAGCTCCATCTAACCCACGCTATTTGTGGGAGGTGAGGAAAAAAATGACTCACATGATTGTTAAAATGCTTGTGAAAATGCAGATAAAATAGTGACAGACATTGGGCTCTTACTCTTTAAAATTCTTCCAAAAAGGGAATCGGGATGGAGTGGGAAGAGCATGAACAGTAAATTATAAGCATTATGTAGAATCTTAGACTTTAAAGCTGAAAAGTACCATAAGGTCCTTGGCTTATAATATTTTCCATTATTTCTTGTCTATTAGTTTTTTCTTTGCCATTTTAGAGTAGAAAAATCTGTGTAGTGTGATATGACATACACAAATAATTATTTTAATCAGCTATTGCTGATTTGATCATGGAAATGTGGCTATAGATAGAGCTTGCTGATATTAAAAGTTAACTAAAGGATCTTTAAGGACCCTTGGCATAAGTTTAATGAATAAGGGCAGAAGTCAGGACCAACACATTTTGATTTCCTGAACAGTGTTGTGACTTCTGTGGACTTCTTGGAGGAAAAAACTCTTTGAGCTTAGAAAATAATGTGAAATAATCTCTTTCTTGTTCCTTTGTAAATAAAATGACTAGCCCTAACTTATTGACAGTAAAAGGAGTAAGTGTGATACCTAGATGCAAGGCAATTCTCCAGTTGTCTGTCTGAAACATTGCTATAATGAATTTATTAAACACATTTACTTTTATTTTGGTCAGTAAATACATATTTTTCATGTATATGCATTTGGTCTAATGTAGGCCATCCTGCAACAGGTCTTCTGACCTCATTTTCTTCTAAACTCATCTCCAGCAATCTCTGTGACCTTGGATATGCCTTTCCTTTTCCTTCCATAAGAAATATATGCAAGGGAGCAGCAGAATCAGGCATATCTAAAATATTTGGCCACTTGGGTTCACTAGGATCATTCTACTTACTATAATAGGCAGGGGGACCTAAATTAGGAATTCCTTAGATTCCTGAAGAGGCCTTCACAAGCTACAGTGGTTCTGAGCATCAAGGGTTTTTTATATATCTGGTTCTACTGAAGGCAAAGAACAACCTATACTATGGAACTTCCAGGACAGGTTGTACAATAAATATCTCATGCAAAAATAAAACTTCAAATCTTAAGGTGGTTGAAAGTTTGAGAAGCTTTGAAGTCCAGTTAAAGTGTGCACTAGGAGAGCTGCTAGAGATCATCTCTGAAGCTTCCCTGGTCTTGCCAGAGGAGAGTTGTGTACCCCCACAGTTGTTCATTGCAATTTTCAGATGGCCCTTTCCATCCTCTGGTATAGTTCTCATACGCTCCTGAAAAATCATGCTGTGTCTCACACATCCCTCAATTGTCCAGGACTGTCTTTCTCGTTTGCAATTCAATAAATGTCTACTGAATGAACAAAATTGCAATATAGTTGGAAGTCCCCAACACATTTCCCTGGGGACTTTGCTTCTAATGTAATTCAATTCTCCACCCAGATGTAAGATCCAGAGCTTCTATGTATGGCCCTCCACTTTGTTAGCTGGTACCTATGTTGCCCAGGCCACTCGCACCTGATAGTAAGCTGCTCACCTTCTTTGCCTATAAGAATTATCTTTGGGGCTTCCTGAACCCTGCTGGACAACGTTAATTGATACTCTTCAATAGGATGTATTGACTGAGTCATGCCTAGCACAGCATCTTTCACAGTGGAGGTGTAGTATACAACATGAAGGAAGGAATGACAATATGTAAAGATATTAAGCTTTCCTTTCTTGACCATAGAATTTTCAAAAGCCAAGTCTGCCAGGCTGCTAGTACAGGTCACTCATTGTTCTAATCTGAGCCCTTCTGTGTCTCTTCTATCTTCATACTCAACAATGCCATTTGAGAACTTGGTAAAGTTGGCTATTTTAGGAAGAATTTGGGTTTTTTGAACTCTTATTTGGTTTATAAATTTCCACTGATCCCTCCAGGCTCTGTTATTCTTCCTAATCCACCTCCAGGTTACGGTGTTTGTGGAATCACTTGCACTTTAATTATTTTTCATGTGTACTCTACCAGAAGCCCATGTGCTCCTGTACTAGGTCACAGCCTACAGTGATTGAAGCTGATGGAGGGATGAGCTAGTATAACTTAAAGAAAAGAAAATAATTAAGCTCAATGCCAAAATGAAGGATGAAATAAAATTGTGCTTATTTTTTCACAGTTGGAAGGAAAACCTTAAATTTAATAGGATCAGTTGCTTTACAAAACATTAGTACTAAAATGGTCATGAAAGTAATGTATGTCCTCAGTATGATTTTTACTTCCTCTCTCCAACCTTCCTTCCTTTCTCTCCCACCTCCAACTCTCCCTCTCCCTCTTTCATTATTACCACATGTAAGCAGATAAAACAAAGGGTTTGGTTCCTGGTACATCCTAAAAAACAAACAACAAGGAAAACAAATGAAAAAACCAACTCAGGGAAGCCGATGTGGCTCAGTTTGCGATTCAATAAATGTCTACTGAATGAACAAGATTGCAATGTAGTTGGAAGTAAACCAGAGATGAGACTCACCCAACACATTTCCCTGGGAACTTTGCTTCTAATATAATTCAATTCTCCATCCAGATGTAAAATCCAAAGCTTCTATGTATGGCCCTCCACTTTGTTCACTGGTACCTATGTTGCCCAGGCCACCTACACCTGATAGTAAGCTGCTCAGCCTCTTTGCTCAGCTGCTCAGCCTGATGCCGGCTTCCCACATATGAGGTCCTGGGTACAATCCCCAACTCCTGGTACCAAAAAAAAAAAAAAAAGGAAGGAAGGAAGGAAGGAAGGAAGGAAGGAAGGAAGGAAGGAAGGGAGAAAAGAAAAGAAAAGAAAAATGAGAGAAATTGGGAAGGGGTCCAACATTCTGCAAAAATGGCAAAACCATGACTGAATTGTTTTCAGTGTATGCTATAAAACTGTTATTTTGTATGCCATAAAAAATTAATGCGTTGGGGAATGGATATGGCTCAAGTGGTTGAGCACCTGGGGAGGTCCCAGTTTGGTTACTGGTGCATCCTGAGAAAAAAAACAAAACAAAAACAAACAACAACCAAAATAAATGAAAAAAAAAAAAAAACAACTTAGGGGAACCAATGTGGCTCAGTGGTTGAGTGCCGGCTTCCCACATACAAGGTCCTAGTTTCAATCCCCAGCCCCCAGTACCTAAAAAAAAAAATTTTTTTTTCATTAATGCATTGGCAGTCACAATTCTGGTATATCAACCATGTATCTACCTATTTTAAGCTTCAATATACTTTCATATATTTAACTTCTTTCTATAATTCAATATGTCAAAGTGTAATGATTTCCCAATTGTAAAAATATTTGTGGACCTCACATATTCTTTTTGGCTGCCATTTTTTCATTAATATTTTAGCTAGAACCATTTGACTGATAGAAACAGAGACTCACTCATGGCATCTATGCCAGTGATTAGTTAGTTGCTCACAAACTATTTTTCCTTTCTCCCCAAGTACACTGCTGGGCGACATGTCACAGCTACCTTTGCAGATGGATGTAGCTTGTGACTGGTGCTGGTTTCCAGAATATGGTTGGAAGTGATGTCCACTACCCCCAGACCAGGCCCACAGCACCCCCCCACACACAATTCTTTCTCTCTTTTTTGTTCCCCATCCACCTCGTGAATGGAGAAGTCTAGGTATCTAGAGAAGGGTAGAGCCACAGAATGGAAGGAGACCCAGTTCCTTACTTGCTACTAATAGGAAAGCTGCCTAGTAGAGCCACCCAACCCAGCTAACATAAGTGCCAAATAAACTTTTATTACATCAAGTCACCGAATTCTGGATTTCTTTGTTATAGCAGTTGGCCAGTCCCAACTAATACATCAGTCTGAGAAAACTGACTTTATTCTAAAGATATTCAGATTTGATTGAGCTGGAATGGGAAAAACAAACCACTGGGAAGTGGTATGAATGTAGAAACCAGAAACCTGCTGTGTTGTTACTCTCTCTCTTTGTCTTTCTCTCTCTCTCTCTCTCTTTCTCTCATAGGGCAGCATGTTCCCTTTCTCTAATCACCTGCAATGATGCCTCATGAACTCAATGCTATTTCACCCCTACTCTACCCTGTGGCTTTCTCCTCATGTCCTTTCAGTAAGTGTCCCCTCTGTAACCACTTTGTCTCACTGTTTCCCAGTCCAACATACCGAGTGTAATGGTATCAAAAAAACTTCTCAAACTTCCACAGTTTGCACAATAGCTTCTGACACCAATTGAAAAGATTGAGTAACTCAATACAATTTGATTCTGTCTCTAACTACCCCTAGTTAGGCCAGACTCCACAGGTTAAGGGCAATCCTCTGTAACATTGTCCATCCAGCACCTGTTACAAGTTCAGGAGCTCAGGTCACCCACATTCTGACCAAAGGCTACAAATTCAGGGTTTCCCACCACCTCCTTTGGATTTGATAATTTGCTAGAATGATTCACAGAACTCAGTGAAAGTGCTATATTTACAATTATCATTTTAATCTAATAAAGAAATACAAATAATAAGCCAAAAGAAGAGACAAATAGGCTGATGTCTGTTAGAGTCTTGAAAGCAAGCTTCCCTGTCCTTTCCGCATGAAGTCAGATTGTGTCCCTCCTGACACAGGGATATATTTTCTCAATCATGGAAGCGCAATTTGGCTTCAAATGTCCCAAGTTTATATGGGGTCTCATTACATAGGCATGATTGATTGAATCAATGTCCACATGGTTGAATTCAATCTGCAGCCCTTCTCCCGTCCCAAAGACAGGGAAGGTGATCTAATATGATCTGACTCAAAGCGCCAACCCCCTAATCACATGGTTGATCTTTCTGGTGGGACCAGCCCCCACCCTAAGACTGCAGGTGTGCTTGGCTCCTTCCTGGCAGCTCATTAGCATAGGAACCATCAGGGATGGTCCTGGGACCACCATGAAGAATAAAGACACACCTACCACAGGAAATTCCAAAGATTCAGAGGAGCTTCCCCTGGGAAATGAGGCAAAAGACCACCCAAGTTTTTCATTATACAGCAGTGAATAAGAGAATTTAATTGACCCCTTTTGTCTTTTTGAAATCATAAAT
Source organism: Tolypeutes matacus (assembly GCA_026826555.1). Classification (NCBI taxonomy): domain Eukaryota; kingdom Metazoa; phylum Chordata; class Mammalia; order Cingulata; family Chlamyphoridae; genus Tolypeutes; species Tolypeutes matacus. The sequence goes on from JAKSZT010054334.1 coordinate 28,772,280, forward strand.
CACAGACCAGTCGATGTGTTCAGATCCACTCTACTCAAGGCCATGGGGAATAAAGGCAAGAAGGAGAGAGTAAAAAAATATCTCTCCTTGAGGACTGTACCCTCAACAGGAACTTTGGGGAGGCATGGCACCTAGAGAGGTCTATGATCAGGGAATGATTTGTAACTGATGAGTCTAGAAGCATTCAGGTTATCTTACTTTCTTCTTGAAAAGATTTTGTGTCTGTATATATACAATAAGGTTAATTAAACAGAAATATATAAACAGAAATAGAAAATCAGGGCCATAAAAACAAGGAAAAAAATATGCTAACCGTTTGGACAACATATTTGTTTGAGCATTAAATTTAATTGGTCTTGAGCCTCTAAATCCCAAGGCAAAAAGAGAAAAGCAAATGCTATGTTTACATATATTAACAAAATATCAGTGGGAATCTTGTTGTCCCTTGATATTTAGGGGGGATTGGGAGTTTCTCCCCATCCAAATTCACTTATGCATGCCCACACACATTGCACAGCCCTCCCTGCAGTTTGGCTACCTTCTAATAGTCATCTCTACCTCACTGTGCCTGCTGTGCTCACTGTGCTGCACACATGTACCCAGATGTCAAACTTAGTGCTCCCTCAATTCCTCCTCCTCCCAAAATTCCACTCACACAAAGAGCATTTGGGCATGTAGAAGACTCTCCTAAATGTGTGACATGGCGGAAGCAAGGTAATGGAAGAGAGTTTACATCACTAATGAAAATAATGCATTACTGTTTTAGTTTCATAGGCTACTTAAGCAAATACTGTGCAATGGGTTTGTTTAAACAATGGAAATTTATTTGCTTACAGTTTTAAGGCTGGAAAAATATCCAAATCAACGTATCATCAAGGCAATGCTTTCTCCTTGAAGACTGTGGCATTCTGGGCTGGTGCCCCTTGGTTACTCTATCACATGGCAAGGGACATGGTGGCATCTCCTGGTCTCTACCTTCTCTTCCGGGTTCTGTTTCAGTTTCTTGCTTCCTGTGGCTTTCTTCTCTCTGCCTGAATTTCATTCTGCTTATAAAGGATACCAGTAATAGGATTAAGACCCATCCTGATTAAGGTAGGTCATAAATTAACAGAAGTAACCCCATCAAAAGGTCCTACTTTTGATGGGCTCACACCCACAGGAATGGATTAAATTTAAGGACATGTTTTTCTGGGGTACATTCAACTTCAAACCACCACACTAAGGAAACATCTCAGCCCTAAAATATCCTTAGACCACATCATCAAAATGACTTTTCAGCCAGTCCCACCTTCTTGCCACTTTGTGAACACCTTTCCTTCCTCTCTCCTCTTTATTCCTGTTCTCCCCCACTCAACTTCTAAAACAGAAACAACAAATTCCACCCCAAACTATACCCATCCCAAGGAGAACAGTTCCTTATATGAACTCCACCACTGCCCATATCTTTGTGCCCGCCCACATCCATTTCCACAATGATCTGTTAAGATAGCTACCGAAGCATAGAAAGAATCCTGATAACAATTGTTAAGATTATTTTTTGTTTATCTTGTTTCGTGCAACTCTCCTTTTAGTCAAACTACAAAATTTTCCTGGCACTATACTCTCAAACTACTAGAGAAACATCTTGAAAAGTATAGTTCCAGAAACATCTTTGTACCACAGTGGCCTGATTGCTGAAATGCACTTATTCAAGAAAGTGTTCCGCTCAGTCAGCCCAATTACCCTACACACATGGGGCTATTGTGTGTGGAACTATCAACTCGGAGCACTCAGACACCCTTGTAAGATAACAAAAGGGCATTGCCCACATGGCTGTGGATGGTTCTAGACCATGTACTTACCCATCTCCCTCTATCCTCCACACTGTTGAAAGAGGGTTGCCCTCAGACTGATCATGTCTTGGAAAACTTATCTAAGAAAACATACACACCTGCTGTGATATTCCCCCACTTGAAGCAATCACCAGTTAAGGAAGACTAGCAAGAAGAAAACAAATGGGCCGTTTCTTTTGTCTTTTGCTCCTAATAGGATATATACCTGACATGCTCTTTGGCTCAGAGGTTAGAAAAGATTTTTGTTCAGGAGAGGCAATTTTTCTTACTGGATGCAAAGACGAGATGTAATGAGAAACAGGAAAGCTTAAATAATGAAACATGAGTCAGAAGAACCTTTATGGTGTTGGACAGGTCATCCACCTCGAGATGTTCTTAGCCTAGAACAGTGATTCTCAAAGTATGGTCGCTCAACTGGCAGCAGTAGCAATGCCTGGGTACTTGTTAGAAATGCAAATTCTCAGGTCCAACCCAGACCCACAGAATTCAGTACTGTTGGAGAAGGGGCAAGCAATCTGTGGTTTATTAAGCTGCCCAGGTGATTCTGATGTGGCTAGTTTGAGAACCCCTGGCCTAGAAGATCCCAAATGGGCTGTTCTAGCTCAACTTCCTAGGATATATATTTCCAAAGCCAAAAGAACTGATTGGATTTTGTTCTTTTTTTTTTAAATGCAATTATTTACCTAATGCAATTAGGCTTATACAATGCCTCTAAATGGTGCTAACTGGTTAAATATGGTAGGGTAGACGTTACTTTAATATAATTGTTAGAGATTGGGAGGAGGTACCAATCAATCACTCCTTTTCTTAAAAATTCTAGTCAATTTTGGAAAAGATACAAGGAATGAAAAGGAAGACAAAGATATGTGATTTTTGGTTTTGTTTTTGCTCATAAAGCTATTTTTGAATGCGAAGTTGGACCTAAGAACATAATGAGGCTTTCTATTCTCCCTGCCCTCCAGCTGAAGACAGCTAAGCCCCCAGAGTGGGACCAAGGCCTAGGTGAATTTTCCATCAGTTGCAGGTGATGAAACTAAAACAAAGTCTACAGGGACCTCATGTGGTTGTGTGGATTTTTCTCACTTGGAGACTGGAAGAAAAGGGTGACCAAAATGTAGGTTTATTCCCACTTAACATCCCTTATGAAGAAGTAGTCTATATATCTCCTTTGATAATCTGGTGCTTAAATTCCTGCAGTCAAGAGTCCTCCCTTTCATGTGGTCAAAATTGTATCCAGCTTCATTTGCATTCCTGTGACTATTTAATGAAGGCAGAAACCAACTACTCACCAGATGCTTTGAAACCTGAACACTCACTAAGGCAGCCATTGAATTGCTCTTTTCTGACAGTTCCTCCCAGCCAAGGAGGACATTGTGCCCTGAGCCTACAAGGTTTCTAGGAGTTGGAATAAGGATCCAGACCCAGGCATGAAGTTGAATTGGCCAGAGGGCTGAGTGAGGAGCCAAGGGGAGTCCTCAGGTGGGAAAAGCAGACTCCAAAGCTATACAGGCAGTCCAACCAATGTCAGCTGAAAAGGCTTGGGAATCAGAGAGGGCCTGGGAAACCACATCTGGGATATTTAATGGGTAGAATTTAGAGTTCAGGGCTGAGGGTTGGGGTGGGGAGTAGAGAATTGGGTGTATCAAGTAAGTAAATAGTGTAATATCTGATTGATAACTCACATGATCTGACAGAGCCAAGGACTAGAACAGTTCTTAAAACCAGAAAAAGCAATCCTGAATACTAAATTTTTGTAAGAAGCAATGAGTAGGTCCCATCTTCCGTGAAGCACCAGATTAATGTGCAATGGTCTGCTGCTATGAATACTCAATTCAAAAATCCTTTAGTAGGGTAGGAGTTGCAGCTCCACCGAGATTCCACACACACCTGGCACATAGGTAGGCCAGAGGCTCCAGTCTCTGAAAGTATACCTAAAAACTTCTGCATCACATATAGGTTTGAATAGAAGGGACTGATGAACCATGTGCAGGGAGGACTTATTTGAGTCCAATTCTGTCACTCTCAGGAGCACAGATTCCAAAATAGAACCCACTGATAAGGCATCAGTCTCTGGGGCTATCCCCCCTTATATAGGACCTGGGTGTCTCCAGAGCTCTCAGGAGCCCCTCTGTGTGGGGTGATAGGCACTTAGATGTTCTATGAGCTCCTACTGAGGTGTGCATAAGAGTTACCTCTGGGATGACCTCCCGACTCTCTTTGAAGTCTCTTGCCACTTGAACTCATTTGTCTTTACCTTTTCCCCCTTTTATTCAAGGTCTTTTTCCAGTTGTATTGCCAGTTGGCACTTGGTATTAATCATCCCACCTACCATATCCATGGGATATAAGCCCTCTCTCACTTGGAGGTGGAGTGGACATCACCATCCCAGTCCCCTCAGGATTGGGGGAAGAACTATGCACTAGAGTGGACTTGATGGTATTCTCTTGTTCACATATGGTGATTCTAGCAATGGAAGAAATTATAACAATGAGGTGGAGCCAGTGGCCACTTGAAACTTTTGGGGCAGGGAGGGGATGAGTAGTTGAAATACAGGGGCTTCTTTGGGATTTGGAGGTTGTCCTGAGTACAGTTGTGGCAACGGATGTAGGCCATTTTAAATCAGCACACACCACTCAGAACTGTGTGGGAGAGAGTATGGTCTACGATGTGAACTGTGGTCTATGGTTGGTGGCAAGGCCCCAGGATGTGTAAGTCCATTGAGGGTGGTGGGCCACACTTGTGGGAGATGTTTATGTGGGATGTGGTGGGAGGTGTGGGAGGTGGGCAACATGGGAATCCCAGGGGGTTCCATGTAATATTTTTGGTAATCTAAGCACCTCTTAAAATATATTTATATATATATAAATAACAGTTTTGTAAGCAAATGCACATATATGCATATATATTTATATATCATTTTACAAATAGTGGTATGTATTGTGAAAATTTTGATTTTTACCCACAATAAAAAATAAATTAATTAAAATTTTAAAAAAGGATATTGTACAATCTCACTGATATGAAATAAGTAAAATAAGCAAATTCATAGAGTTCGAAACTAGAATACAGATTAGCAGGGGCCGGGTGGGAGTAAGGAATGGGGAGATAATGCTTAATTGGTATGGTTTCTGTTGGGGGTGATGGAAAAATTTTGATGATGGATTGTGGGGTTGTTAGCACAATGCTGTGAATGTAATTAACACTACCAAATTGTATTTCTGAATTGTGGTTAAAAGGGGAACTTTAGGCTGTATATAAGTTACCTGAATAAAATTTTTTAAAAAAAACATAGAACTTAAAATAGAAACAGTGAACCTAATGTAAACTATGGACTATAGTTCAAAGTATAATTATAATAATATTGTTTCATCCATTGTACCAAAGGTACCAGAATAATGTGAAATGTTAATAATAGGGAAAACTACATGTGCAGGAAAGGTATGTATTTTCTACATGATTTTTCTTTAAACCTAAACTTATGTAATAAAAAAATTAATTAAAAAAAAAAATCCTTTAGTAAGCCAAACTATGTGCCAGAAACCCACAGGAAGCATCTTCCTTTAGTTGGTTACTAGATGGGAGTGGTAGATAGTGTGTAGGGCAACACAGCTTGATAAGACTATTAACCAAAGTTCAGAGTAGTGAGAAACCAGGTATGGAGAAACAGAAGGGAGGGGAGAGTGGGGCACCAGAAGAAGGAGGAAGGAGGCAAGGCTTGGAGAGCTTCCCTGAGGTACCAGGGGATTGGGTTCTGTCAGGGATTGGAAGGAGCATCAATCTTTATCTGACACCTTCAGCTTTCTCTTCATCATTCCCTGTCTTCTTTAGTCTTTCTTTATAAATCTTATTTTCTAATGACTTAATTACCACTTCACTCTCTTAGAGCTCTTAAAAACAGCTAGATTATTTCCTGGTTATGGGTAGACAATTTGAATCTTGGTCCCTACATTGGACACAATCCTGTGTTATAAGATGGACCAGGAGGAGTATTATGTCATACTTCCCAGGCCATGCTCCATATTTATATCCCAAGGCCATGGTATCTAGACAGAATTTTGAGAGGGCTGTCACACCAAACAAGCAATAGCAAACTTGTGGATCCTTTTCTGCCATAGTTAAACACGGGCCATCATGCAGTACCTTGGATTTGTATTAATTTTAGTAAAGTATGAAAAAAAAAATTCTGCTCCAATTTTTGTGATTTTCTGGAGTTGGCTGCAACCAAACAAAGTTGAGCAATCTATTTCTTTGAAGGGAACGCCCATCTTTCTGGAAAGATTTAGGCACATTCCTTCCTAGAAGGGAAGGGAAGGACTAAGAGGCCTTTGGCAGAATTATAAGACCTATGTGTCTATGAAAATGACATTTCACAATGATGAGGTGGTGTGGCATAATATTGAGACCTTCTCTGACCTCCCACTAAAGTCAGTAATTCCTCTATCATATTGCCCTGGATTATTTATTTCATAGAATTTATTATTACCTAAAGTTATCTTTTTTTAAAATTACTGGTTCACTCATTAACCATTGACACCACCACCCCCATACACATGAGCATTAAATGTGAGTACCTACTTTGAGTCCTTATTTACCACTGAATAGTACAGCACTTAGCACATAGTAGTCACTTAATAATGAAATGAATAAGAAAGTGATAAAGCAAAAGCAAAGGCATTGTATGAGAAGTGATCAATACTAACTTGTGTTGGTCTTATGGGTACTTCCCAAGAATGGGAGATCCAGGGCAAACAGGTACCAGGTAAAGGGCACTGTTTTAGTTTCTAAAGGCTGCCAATGTAAAATAACAGAAATGGCTTTTAAAATGGAAATTTATTAGGTTAAAAGCTTACACTTTTGGGGCCATGAAAGTGTTCAAATCAAGGCATCATCAAGAGATGCTGTCTCGCCAAGTTGCAGCTGTTGACAATCAGGCACATGGCGGAGTCACCTAAAGAGCTCAGCTGTGAGAGATCAGGCACATGGCAGGGCATAATGGTGGCTCTCCTCGTCTCTCCTGGCTTCTCTGCAGCTTTTTTTCTGTGTCTCTGTGAGGCTTTTATTCCCCTGTTTATATAGAACTCCAGCAAGAGGGCTAAGATCAACCCTGGGTCACACCTCACTGAAGTAATCCAATCAAAGTTCCTACACCCACAAGAATGGACCAACTCCAAGACTGTGATCTGTTCTCGGATCTAAACAAAGCCTCAAACTGTCACAGGAATGCACAGGGACATGAAGCCAGGACTGAGTGGGAGCAGTAGAAGGTGTAGTAGAAAAGAAGATGGGGTGGAAGGAGACAAAGGGCTTCTGTGAGCTCCTGCTGAAAACAAACTTGACCTTGACTGGAACGCAACCAAGGGAGCAATAGAGAAGCAATTGCATCTTCCTTTGTGTTCCAAAGGTATTCCTGATAGACATGAACAAGCCAGGGGCCATTCATGTTGAACTTTCTAGCCATTTGGAATATAACATGGAGTTACAACTCCAATACTTTTCTCTAGCTGCCCATATTATGAGTATTATAATGGATTATAGTGTATAATGCCCTTAGCACCCTGATAATGTGTAGAATAAATAGTGGCCTCAAATCCTTGTATCCATTCTCTCCCAGGCATCTTCAGCACCTCCTTTTCTCCTTCTCATTCCCATCAGCATTCAGATATGCTTTCATTTGCTCCTATCTTTTAAATAATTTCCTTGTCTCTGCATCTATCCCCACTTACTCCTTACTCCTAAGCTCCCCTTCACAACCAAGCTTCTCAAAAGAATTTTTGAATACACTTCCTCACTGCCTTATCCCTTACCCTCTTCCATTGATCAGCTAACCAGGATCCAGTTACTGAAACTGCTCTTGTGAGCCACCAATGGCCTCCCTCTTATCAAAGATGAGGAGTACGGACAGACGATTATTTCTTTCCTCTTAGCAGCATTCAACTTAGTTGAGTATTCCCTTCTTGAAACCTCTTTCTCTTGGCTTTTTTGACCCCACACTCACCAATTTCTTCTCTTATCAGTCTGGCCACTCCTTCTCAGTTCCCTATATTGGCTCTTCCTTATCCATATCATTTTTAAATGTTAAGACTCCTTAAGACTCAGCCTCTGATATTCTCCTCTATCTTCATTCTTTAAGTAATCTCATCTGTTCTATGCTTTAAAATCCATCTAGATGAAAATTCCCAAATTTGTAGCCTACAAATTTTATCTCAGCACCAGATCTGTATTTCTAAATGTTTATTTGACATATCCACTTGGATATCCAACAAATATCACAATTTAGCATATCCAAAACAGAACTTGTACTCTCCCCTCATCCCACCCCAAACCAACATGTTCCTCTTCCAGTCTTCTTCATCTTGGTAAATGTCACTTTTGTTCACCCAGAAAACAGGAAGCCTCAATTGCCATAACCAACTAATTACCAAGGCCTACCAATTTTCTCTCCAAATTATATTTTGAATCTTTTCATTTTATCTTCTCTTCCATTACCCTGGTCTAAGCCTCCAACACTTCTCATCTGAAATGATTTCTCTTCTTAAAGTTTTGCCCCACTCCAATTCATTTTTCATATAGTTCCTAGAATAATCATTTAAAAACTAAATTTGACACCAATCCCCAGAAAATAGAATAAAATGTGTCATTTTCTTGGGCCAGCTCATAGAGACAGAAATTAGAGCACAGGTTGCCAGGGACAGGGGCAAGGGAATGGGAGTTAATTCATAGTGGGAGTAGAATTTCTATTTGGGGATATAGGAAAGTTTTTTTGTTTATTTTCATTTTCTTAAAAAATACTTTTTTTATTTTTTAAAATACTTTAGATTACATAAGCGTTACATAAAAAATATAGAGGATCCTCATATGCCCCACTCTCTACCCCTCCCACACTTTCCCACATCAACAGCATCCTTCATTAGTGTGGTACATTTGTTACAATTGATAAAAACATATTGGAGCATTGCCACTAAGAGTGAATTATAGTTTACATTATAGTTTACACTCTGTCCCACACGATTTTGTAAGTTATGACAAAATATATAATGGCCTGTATCCATCATTGCAGGTGGTAAGGGTATACTATACCCATTTAGAATGTTTCCTACTTGGAATCATCCATAGCCTCTTCCATAGAGATGCTATCACATTGCTTCCCAAAAGGTCACCCCCTGCTTCACTCATGCATCCTCTTCATAATGTTACAATTATTCAGCAATGCATAGTTCAAAGAAACAAACAAGAAAACTAAGCACATATGCCAGTTAAGCCTGGAGATTCAATTTCCCATTTATGAATTAGGTGAGGAGTGTTGTTTTTTTTTCCCCTAAGACTTTGTCTAAGGAAGCCAGCTGGCTTCTGTTTTCTAAGCCAGTTTCAGCCTGTTCTCTTGTATTTGCATCTGAGTAGTCTATTTGGCAACATTTCCTAAATAACCACCCTAAAGGGAAACAAAGAGAAACCACAGTCATTTCTCTGGATGAATATACATTCTTGTTAGTATCCTGAGCACTTATTAAGCAGAAGAAACTTTATAAACATTTATATTACATCACTAAAATAAATCTGTCAAATAAATATTATCTCTGTTTTACAGATAAAAAGGAGAAATTGAGCATCTTGCAAGACCCAAACTCCAATCTCACTGCTGCTGATGCAGAAGCACATAAAAGGTAATATTTCTTCGAGTTCACTGTGGTATGTAAGTGCTGAAAGGACACAGAGCAAGCAGAGGTGGGAGTAGGGTAAAGACAGGGAGACATCGGGAAGCGGCTGTGGCTCAATCAGTGGGGCTCCCGTTTGCCATGTGGGAGGCCCCGGGTTCGGTTCCCGGGGCCTCCTGGTGGGGGCAGGCCCGCCCGCACGGCCTGGTTGGCTGACCAGGCGAGCACGAGCAGCAGGGGTGCGATAAATGAATAAATAAATAAAATCTTTAAAAAAAAAAAAAAAAAAAAAAAAAGACAGGGAGACATGAAACCATAGCTTACTGAAGCAGGTAAGTTGCCCTAGATTCTTTTTAAAAATCAAAAACATACAATTCTATAAAACTCTTGCACTAATTATACTTAAAATAATGTCTTAATTAGCATCCATTTGTGCTGTCCAACATGCCCATTTTCTTTATGTAATGGATAGTATTACGCACTAAATTTCTTGACAGAATAGATACTAAAGCTCCAAGTTCATTAAGGATCTATGACTATATAATCATTTTCAAGGAAACCTCGGTATCTAAGGGGGTTCTAAATTAACAAGGAATTAATGTGATATGGCCAAAAGAGTCCGTAGCACTCAGCTACTGCAAAACATAAAGTTCTCCTTACATATTATGGCTTCTAACACTTCTAGGCTCCTGCCATTCACAGACTTTATGGACTGACCACAATGAATCACTGATTAAATTTTCACTCCAGTTCTGCCATACTGAGAGTGGATCCAGACAAAGCAAAGAGGAGCTTGAACAATAATCTGGTAAATAAAACAACTAATCTAGAAAACAGAGGCCAAAGCCGTTTCCTCATAAGCAGGAATTTTGTATTGCCTCAGCTGCCCTCTTCATGTCAGCTGTATGCATTAATATTTTGAAGACATATATAATATCAAATATAGGGCCTTACCTTGGAAATAAGTTTCTGAAATGAAAAAAAGAACAACTTAATAAATAGTGGAGGTGATTTTTAAAAGCAAAATTTGTTTCTTGCCTGAGAATTGCAGCAACAACAACAAAAACATTTTCTAGGATAAAATTGTTGGAATCTTTGACTCAGCTTGTACAAGCAATAGTGTATTACCAAATTTTCAGAACAACCTATCTCTCTCCAATGTGAATGGTCTTACATGTTACTGGGTTCATGTCATTCAGAGGTTCATATCCTAAACAAACCAAAGACCTAGTGTTGCTGGTCCATCACTCTACCTGCTTCCTTCCATATTTCACCGCAGGGTTTCAGCAGAACTCTCAGCCACAGCACTGCATTCCAATGGCTCTTTGGTTCATCAAAAAGTCTTCATTTCTAAAATTAAAAGCTTAGTCTAAATTATCTTTAAAGTTCTCTTCAGCACTTATTGTTGGCTAATTTTCATCATGGGTTTGACAAAAAGGACTTTAGGTGGCAAAAACAACAATTCAAGCAAGTAAAAATGCATTTGGGTTGGTTATTTTGGTGTTATGTGGATACAACTTTAAAGACTGAATAGTCATCCACAAAAGATTATTGAAATTTTATTGTACACCAACAACCACCAAGCATGCTTCCAAGTGGGATAAAACGTGGTTTAGCTAAGGGTGGTAAGTGGATCAGATCTTATGACCCAAGAGAGTGGTTCTCAATCGTCTTCATTCCAAGCCCTGAAGAGTTCTTCCCACCATGCCTTCAGCCTCTATAGTAAGTATATTTAACACGACCCCAACCCAACCACAGACACAAAATATTGTTGCTTTTGACCTGAGGAAATGCCAAACTTTATTGATCAAATAACATTCTTCCCAACCTAAATAAATGGAAGGATATTATGTGTGCATGGATTGGAAGTCTAAATATCTTTAAGATGTCAATCTTACCCAAATGAATTTATGGATTCAATGCTATCCTAATAAAAATTCCAACAATCTTCTTCGCAGAAATGTAAAAGCCAATCATCAAATTTGCATGGAACGGTAAGGGGCCCCAAATAGCTAAAGCCATCTTGAAAAAGAAGAATGAAGTTGGAGGACTCACTCTTCCTGATCTAAAACTTATTTACAAAGTCACAGTTATTAAAACAGCATTGTACTGACACAAGGACAGATATATAGAACAATGGAGCTCAGAAATAAACCGTCACATGTATGACCAACTGATTTTTGACAAGGGTGCCAAGTACACTCAATTGGGAAAGAAGAGTCTCTTCAATAAATGGTGCTAGGAAAACTGGATCTCCATTTGCAAAAAAAAGGAGGACACTTACCTCACACCATATACACAAATCAACTCAAAATGTATCAAAGAACTAAATATAAGAGCTAGTTAACTATCAAACCCCTAGAAGAAAATGTAGGAGAACATTTTCAGGGCCTTGTTTTAGGCAATGGTTTCTTAGACTATATACCCAAAGCACAAACAACAAAAGAAAAAAATAGAAAAATGAGAACTCATCAATATAAAAACACCTTTTGTTCCTCAAAGGACTTTACCATGAAAGCAAAAAGACAATCTACACAATGGGAGAAAATATTTGGAAAGTACATATCCAATAAAGGATTAACAGCCAAAATATATAAAGAAATCCTTTGACTTAACAAAAAGACAGACAATACAATTTAAAAATGGGCAAAAGATTTGAACAGACATCTCTCCAAAGAAGATAGACAAATGACCAGAAAGCACATGAAAAGATGCTCGACATCATTAGCCATAAGGGAAATGTAAACCAAAACCACAATGAGATACCATTTCACACCCATTAGAATGGCTGCTATTTAAAAATGGAAAATAACAAGTGTTGGAGAGAATGAGGAGAAATAGAAATACTCACTCATTGCTGATGGGAATGTAAAATGGTACAGCTGCTGTGGGAGAGACTGGCAGTTCCTCAGAAAGCTAAGTACAGAACTAACATATGACCTGGCAATCCCACTACTAGGTATACCCAAAAGAATTTAAAGCAGGGACTCAAGCATACTTGCACAACAATGTTCATAGTGGCATTATTCACAATTGCCAAAAGATGGAAGCAACCCAAGTGTCCATGAACTGATGAATGAATAAATAAAATGTAGTATATATACATATAATGGAATATTATTCAGTTGTAAAAAGGAATGAAGTCCTGATACATGAGACAACATGGATGAACCTTGAAGACATCATGTTGAGTGAAATAAGCCAGGCACAAAAGGAATAATATTGTATAATCTCACTGATTAGAAACAATTAGAATAAGCAAACTCACAGAGTCAGAATCTAGAATATAGGTTATCAGGGGACAGGATGGGGATAGGGAATGGGAAGTTAAGGCTTAAAATGTACAAGGTTCTATTTGGAATGATGTAAATGTTTTGGTGATAGATTGAGGTGATGGTAGCACAGCATTGTGAATGCAATTAACAGCACTGGAATATATATGTAAACATCATTAAAAGGGGAAATAGATTGCATATATGGTAACAGAATAAAAATTTTAAAAAAAAATCCATGGAACTACACTACACAAACAGTGAACCCTATGTTAAACCATGGACTTTAATTAATAGTAGAATTATAAAAACGTGCTATCATCAATTGTAACATGTACCATATCAGTGCAAGGTGTTGGTGGGGGTGAAATATGGGAATCCTGTATTTTATGAATGATTGTTCTGTAAACCCATAACATCTCTATAAAGGGGGGTGAAAAGAGTCTTCCAAAATCTATGATCTAAGTCAACTCAGACTGGGCAAACAAAAGCAAGACGAGGTGACCACATGGTCTTATCACAAATCTACTCACATCTTTTGCTGGAAGACCATACTAAAATTCCCTGAAGCAGCGCCATCAAAGGAGATCTGGTTAAGATGTATGTTTAAAAGAAGATTTTTTTCTTAAAATGCCATGTCCTGTCAGCCACTCAAGAATCACACTTAGACTTTCCCAATGTCTGCACCTTTATGTAATCATAACATACAATTATAGATAATTGTCTATCTATCTTTGAAATTAAATTACTTACATTTTTTTGCTATAATTAATTGTTGTGGATATGTCCTTCATTCCCAATCCTTAAGAACAAGAACTATCTTGTTTTTTCCCCTTACAGACTTATGTTCTCCACACTTCCCAGGGGTATAGACACTCAATGGTATCTTTAAAACAAAAATCCCAACAACCAAAAAACATATTTCAATTGCTTTTATTTCTTATCTAGTCTGAAATACCTGTTTTAATGGTCTACACATTGTTTCCTATTCATTAATACCATTAAATTGCTTATGATGACATCAAGAAGAAATATATAAGCTAAGTTAAATTTTATACTAAATACAATTAGAAATTTTATTTCCACATGTATTATAATTCTCTGCCTCTTTTGTTCCAAATATGAAGTTATATGTGTGACATTTACCTCTAATTTTCAATGAAATATCTTTGCTGGAACTTTTAAAGGCTGCTACCTTTATCTACTAACAAGTTTGTATCACCATGATTTAATTTTCTAGCATGAGTCTTGCTATCACAGGTTGCTAATCTCTTTTCTTTTCATGCCCTCTTTCTCCTACTAAACTGTGCATTCCTCAAGGACAAGATTAACATTTGACTCCTATGAACACCCAGGAAATGGTGCACTAAATATTTGTTGATGGTTTGCTACATCTTATAAACCTTCTGGTCTAAAATTCACTTCAATAAAACAATGGTAATTACATTATCTCAATGATCACTTTGGAACACTTTCTGTTCCAAAGAGAATATGTAAGTGTTTCCTCTACTTTCCCTAATAAAAAAGAAAAAGAAGTACAAAAACATGAGTACAAAAGTCAGAAAACATTACAGCACACAAAATAGAATTCATACACCATTACTAAAAACATCCAGTTGTGTGAAACTAGTAGTAAAAGTGCCAAGCTATATGGTGACATTTTCCAGAGGCACGTTCATTTTTAGAACGCGAAAATGTATATTACCTGCTCACATATATACATAAAGAATTAACTCTGGTCTACAATGTGAGGTACTCTTTCACCAAATTATTTCATAAGAGTCTATTCCACTGGATTTGAGGCTGGCAAGATGAGCCAAGTATTTGGGCCATCATTTGGAGACAGAGTTAGAGTCTGGGTTAAATATAGCTAAAATTCAACCAGAAAGCAATAAAGAACCTTATTTTTTAAGAACCCATCTGGTCTGTGGTAAGCAGAATAATGGCCCCTCAAATATGTCCATACCTTAGGCCCAGGAACCAGTGAATATATTACCTCACATGGCAAAAGAGACTTTAAAAATATAATTCAGTTAAGGATTTTGAGATGGGAAGATTATCCTGGATTATCCAATGTATTCACAAGAGTTCTTGTAAGTGAAAGAGGGAGGCAGAATTGTCAGGGTCAGAGAAGGAGATGTGACAACAGAAACAGAGTCAGAGTGATATGATGTCAGACAGACGTGACTGACCATTGCTGGTTTTGAAGACGGAAGGAGTCACAAGCCAAGGAATGGGCATGGTCTCTAGAAGCTGGAAAAGGTAAGGAAACAGGTTCCCCCCTAGAGCTACAGAAGGAATGCAGCCCTGCCAATACTTTTATTTTAGCCCAGCGAGACCCATTTCAGACTTCTGATCTTCAAAACTGTAAGATAATAAATTTGTGTTTTTTGAGGTCACTAAATTTGTGATAATTTATTACAGCAGCAAGAAAAAACTAATAGAAGGTCACTAAGCCCTCAAAGATCTGGTCCAAATACAGTTCATCTAGCTGCACTGCTAATCACATTGGAAGTCAATGGTGAAAGAAGGAAAGAAGAAGGGAGAGATGGAGGGAGGGAGAGAAGAAGGAAAGAAAAGAAGGTGTGGGTGAATTTAATTTAGTGAGTTCACACAAACACTGGGCTTCTCAAAATGGAAGCCTTATGGGATTTTTTAGAAATGGACTACTGAGAGGAGAAATTTATAAAGCTTAGCAAGTAATTCAAATTTAAAAAAAAAAACAGGTTTTTAACTTTTTTAAACCAGGAATGAGCAGAGAAAAGGGTACAGAAAATGGCCTTATTCTTTAGATCTAAGCATTGCAACTGTTGGACTGAGATATCTTTAGCAACATATGTCAACTTTTACTCATTTTTCTATACTCATGACCCAGAATAGTACCAAACATAAAATAGGCACTTAATAAATATTTGCTGAATGAATAAATATGATAGAAAGGTAAAGCAGTACAAAATACGAGATGATTCATTCATTCATTCATTCAACAATTCTTTATTAAGAAGTTGGGTTTTAATCTGGATTACTGGAAGCCTTATAAATAGAAAGAAATGGGAATTTCCTGCCTCTCCTCCATGGCTTCCACCACTCCCAAGTGTCTGATATAATTTGAGAAAACCCAGGCAATATAATGAGAGTAGGTATCTCAAATACAAAGAGAAAATGGAAAGCACTTCAAATAAATGAAGGGAATGTAATTGAATTTTAATGAATATCATAGATGGAAATAACTGTCTAGAGAACATAATCTCATATACCACCACGAGGGCAGGAATTTTGTTACATTCACTGGATATCCCCAGAGCCCAGAGCAGTGCTGTGCAGAGCACACGTGCAATATATATGAATGAATGAATGAATGAATGAATGAATGAATGAATGCCTGATGATCAGGGACTGAGTCAAATTCTTGCAGAGACAAACCTGTTTTCTGATTTAATAAATAGCATGCTGGAGTCAGAGGGTCTAACCCACATTTGGTTTTAATACTGATGGGGAAGGCGAGCAGAGATAAGGATTTGGTCAACAGTTCATTCATCATTTCTCTAGTTTACCCACTTCATGCTAGTAATACTCACACTATAACTAACACTCAGACCTGGGAAGGTCAGACCCTGCCTGAGGCAAACTCAAGGAGAGTGTTGCAACACCGTACAAATTTAGAAGGAGAAAGGGGAACTGTTACTTGCAGTATTTTGTGACTTTGGCTGGACTAAAGTTTTTTTAAGTGCACTTTTTTCTCTCTTTTTTTTTGAGATACCAGGGGCTGGGGATTGAACCCGGGATCTCATATGTAGGAAGCCAGAGCTCAACCACTAAACCATATCGGCTCCCCTGAGTTGGTTTTTTCATTTGTTTTGCTTGTTGTTTTGGGGGGTGACCCAAACCTGGGACCTCCTGTGTGGGAAGCCAGTGTTCAACCCCTTAAGCCACATCCACTCCCTAAGTGCCCTGAGTATCAACCTACAGAAACTTTATGAAATAGACAAAGTGTTTTTGACAACCTCTCATGCCTCTTCTAGCTTCCTGCTCTGTAGGACTGCACCTCTTCCCTGGCCCAGCTCCAGTCTCTCCCTGCCATACATGTTCTGTATCAAATCCTACCACTAGGCTTCCTCCTCCCCGTCATTAGGCCTCCATTAATTTCCAGCTAACCAGAAAATGCCCTGATCAGCAACTCTACCCCCAATGGTGCTTTAATCCTTAGCAGTCTAAAGCGTTCCTCCTAAGGAATCCTGCCCTTTAACAATGAGCTTATGGGGACCTCTCCTTAGCCTCAAGAAATTCAACTCAGCACACAGAATTCTCTCCAAAAAGGCCTCTCGAGCAGCATAAGTCTTTTTGTGTGTTTGATAATGGCCACCCATCTGGAAGTCCTGTCCCTGTGAATGTAACTACAGAAGTCAGGCAGACAGCATAACATCATGCAGAGGTGAAATCCTGTACTAGAAGATTCTTTCCATTGGCTTGCAAATGAACAAGTTGAAGGAGGAAGAGTGAAACTATATTAGCCACATCCTGCTCTGGTGTTTTTTTCTGTGTATCAGGTGCAATTTTGGAAGACTCAACGAATGGCCCAATGGTGCGTCATGCTTCTGTGAAGTTAATATTTTCCTGCTTACAAGGATGTTCTTTTGTCATTGGAAAGCAGTCTAAGAGAATTTCACTATATTATGAACAACTCAGCCAAGAGTGTATTTTTAGTTTTCTTTAGGGACTTCAGGATATCTCTATACCAGCACCACCAAATTCCTAAATAGATTACATATAGTTGTTTTTCAGTGATATTGTTTTCAAAAAGATACAGTCCAAATGCAGATAATATGCAATCCAAGACATAATAGTTAATAGAAAGTTCACTTTGGGAAATAATTCCCATAATATAAACAGTATCATCTTCCTTGTATCTATTAGTGTAGAAATGGTGCATTTGGCTTGAGATTGACTCTCCAAGCCCTGGGAAAAGGAACTTTAGTGGGATAGGGCTGTTTAGGTGGCTAGTTTGTCAGTATGTCTAAAGTGTTGTATATGGTGATCATTTTTATGACCACAAGCATTGGAGAGATTGTTTTAAAATCATAACTGGGGAAACATAAAAACACAGGCTCTAATCACACTGGCTGATGCCTGTCATTTTAGAGCTATTCTTTGTTGGTTGCCACTAGCAACAAGAGAATAACACTGAAGAAATTTTAATCAAATAAATACTGCTCTTTACTTCATTGAGCATATACTCTGTTGCACTGGAAATTAGGCAAGTTCAGCAGAAATCATCAATCTGAAATATGAATATCTTTGCATGGAACTTTGAAAAATCTTAAATCAACCATCATCAGTCATAAAAACTGGGTTATTGGAGCCATGAATAACTTCCATGGACCTCTTGAGCATCTTTCTGCTCTGCAGCATGTGAAACAGTGATATTTGCTTCTTTAGCCCTCAAACAAAGGCTGTTTTATTCTACTAGGCTGCCAAAATGTAACACATCAGAAATAGGTTGGCTTTTATAATGGGAATTTATTAGGATAAAAGCTTACGCTTCTGAGGCTGTGAAAATGTCAAAATAAAGGCCTCACCAGTGATGCTGTCTCACCAAAGTTCAGCTGCCAGTGATCCTGGACTTCTGCCACGTGGCAAGACATAATGGTGGCCGATCTCTGCCTTCTCCTCCAGGCTCACTTGCTCCCAGAGCTCAAGTGAGGGCAATCAGGCACACGGCAGGGTCTGCTCATCTCTCCCTGCTCATCTCTCTGCTCATCTCAGGCTTCATCTCTTTCAGCTTCAAGCTAACGTGGCTTCTTCTCAGCCTCTGTGTTACATTTCCAGCTTCTGGGTTTTTCTCTGCCTGCTGATTCTTTCTGTGTATCCGACGCTTTTAGTCCTCCATTTATAAAGCACTCCAGTAAAAGGATTAACACCCACCCTGGATCCCACAATCTAATCAAAGGCCCTTAACTAAAGCAATTTAACCAAAAGGTCCCTTAATTGAATCTCACCAAAAGGTCCCACATACAATAGACTTATACACACAGGAATGGGTTTGCTTATGAACATAATTTTCTGGGTCCACAAAAGACTCAAAACATCACAAAGGCAGAGATGAAATTAAATATCCAATATTTGAACCACAAATTGATTCAAGCTCTAGCATTGCTAATTCTAATCCTGGGGGCTTTGATCATCTGAACACAATGAAAATAGAAGTTGTCTTGGAAAAACAACTTAATAAAAAAAATCTTAATAGCAAGATAATGCTATAACTGAAGCTGTTCTTTACTGAGCATTTACTATGCCAGGCACTGTGATAGATGTTTACATATCTTAACTTATTTAATCCTCATAAGCCTGCAGATAGGATCTTCTTGTCTTTTTTTACAGATGAGGGAACAGAAACTCAAAGAGGCTAGTAACTTGCCTAAAGTCAGATGGTCTATGAGAGGTAAAGGAGAGTGAGACCTGGTTTTAAGCAACTTCCAAAATCTTACTCTTTGTACTCTGCCACACTGACTTTATGAACATGTAGAGAGCTACTAGTCAATCACAGTACCTGGCTTGTACTACAGAGTCACGGAGGGAAGAGAACGGAGAACCTACTATGTGCCAAGCACATTACATAAACTCCTGTAAAGCATGCTATAATCTTGTGAAGTAGATATTAAAAATAGTGATGTTCAAACCCATTAAAAGACTTAATCAAGGTGACAGAAGTAGTAGGTGGCACAGATGGTGTTTGAAACCAAGTCTATCTGACTCAAACGCTTCCTTCTGCTCTCCCATCCCACCTCCTACAAAGCAGAGCCTTTAGATAATGCTGGTATTGGTGCATGGAACAAAGATCATATTAGATGAGACTTTTTTATTGAACACAGTTGTGTTTAAGAGGATAACATTTGACCTATGACATAGTCAAATCTGTGTACATACCAAATTGCTGTCTGACAAAGTTCTATATTCTCTGGTTGTCATAGAGACCACAAATCTCCTTTACAATATATCTTTTTCTTTATTCTACTTGCATGAAAAAAAAAGAAAAATAAAAGCACATTGGAGCAAAAGAATGTAACAGACAAATGGCATCAGAGTAAAATGCTACTGATTATGTATACCCTAGCTTAACATGTTTTGTCTTATGTCAAAAAAAGCTAAACAAAAAATCCAAACTCAAACGGAAACACCATAAATTCATTGATTAATTGTCATTTTTCTATAGCCCAAACTGCAACCTACATTCTACAACATGAATGGCATTTGCAAATTTCAACAGCACATTCAAGAACAGGTGATCTTCTCCTAAACAGTAGTCTCCTCAAGGCATAACATCTTCTCCAATCCCCAAGGAGAAGAAACCATGGTTCAGTGGATGACTCCCAGACTTGAAATCTAATGGAGTATGCCCTGCAGGTTTTCGGAACTGTTTGGGACCCATGATCCTTGTTTTCCTTCCAATTTCTCCCGATGGCAATGGGAATATTTATTCTATGACTGTCTTGTATATTGGAAGCAGATAACTGGTTTTGTAGGTTTCACAGATCCATAGCTGGAGGGGAATTTTTGCAGGACAGTCTGCATGCATATAACTGATTGTGATGAGATTTTTGTACTTAGCACTGTGACTGAAATGATTAAGGTTTTTGAAATATTGTGAGGGAATGAATGTATTTTGCATATAGAAAGAACATGTATGTTGGGAGTCCAGAGGGTGGAATATACTGGGTTTGAGTCTTTTGTGGGCCCCAGAAAATCCTGTTCTTAAAGCAGACCCATTTCTGTACCTATAAACCCATTTTAAGTGAGACTTTTTGATTAGATTCAGTTAAGGGAACTTCTAATTAGACCGTTTTGATTAGATCACTTCAGTTTAAAGATCTCTGATTAGATTGCAGGGCCAAGCGTGGGTCTTAATCCTCTTACTGGAACCCTTTATAAATGGGATAAACATGCAGAGACAAACAGAAAGAAAGCTACAGAGATGGAGGGAAGGAACACAGGAGCTCAGAGATGAAACTGGGAGAGAGAACGCCACGAGAGCAAGAAGTTGAAAGCAATGCAGCCTGGAAGAGAAGACAGGGAATGGCAGAGCTGTCACTGTACCCTGCCATGTGGCGGGAGTCCAGGATCACTGGCAGCTGACCTTTAGGGAGAGAACTATGCCTGATGCCTTGATTTGAAAATTTTCCCAGCTTTGCAACAGTAAGCTTTAACTTAATCAATTCCTGAAATAAAAGCCAATCCATTTCTGGTGTATTGCTCCCAGTAGCTTTTAGCAAACTAAAACACCCTTATTGCTTTTTTGATTCATGGATTAGTTAGAAATCTGATGTTAAGTTGGGGTTTTCCTGGATATGTCAGAGTTATGGATTCTGTGGTGGCTTGGAGATATGTGCCCCAGAAAAACATGTTCTTAATCTTAATCCATTCCTGTGGATTAAGACCTTTTGATGAAGTTACTTCAGTTAAGGTATAGCCCAACTAGACCAGAATATGTCTTAATCCTATTACTAGAAGCCTTATAGAGAAGGCTGTAGAGAGAGAAGCCCCAGAGATAAACAAGTAGCTGGAAGTCAGTGGAACCTGGAAGAGAAAGAGACCGCCTTGTAATGGAAAAGATAATGAACCCAAAAGATTGCTGGCAAGCCAGAACATACTGATTCTAAGAGGGAAGGAAGCCTCTGAAATATTGAGTCAGTAAATCCCTGTTGTTTAAGCCAATCTATTATATGGTATTTATTTTAGCAGCTAGGAAACAAAAACAGATTCCTAATATAATTCTGTTGTTGTTAGAAAACAGAAAACATACTCTTGTTAGGGAAGTCACAAAACATCTCCTAAGCAGCCATCACCTACTCCCACCTCCTTTTCTGGGGAAGTCCAAAACACACCCTAAGCGGCCATCCTACAGCCTTCTGCTCCCCCACCTTCTTTTCTATTGTGTGCCATTCCACAACCTGGAGGAGAGGTTAAGTCTAATGAAAAGGCCAAGCCAAACCTGAAACCCCAAATCTGGGAACAAGCAATCCCAGATGCTTTTCATCTCCGTGAAAGGAATTTCTCAGTGGCAGGGCACCCTTCCTTTGAGGTAGACAAAAATCACACTCAGACAGTATAGATTGCTCTCTCTTCTCTAGCACAAAGTGTGCATGAGGAGCTGCCATCTATCAACCCCAACAAGGCACAGTTTTCAGGAGCTCCAGGAGACTGCCATGATGGGATTACTCCCCCTGCTCTTTTGTACTCTTTGTGTAACGAGATTATTTGCCCTTTTTGAGTTCTTCATACTGTGCAAGTAATAAAGAGATCATTTGCTGAAAGTTTCTGTTTTGCTCTGAACCTGTGTTCCCAAGAGGTACACGGAACTTGCTCCACAACTATGTATGATTTTAATCCTTTCAAATGTACTGAAGTTTCTTTTTAGCCTTAACATGTAGTTTATCTTAGTGAAAATACTGTTGGGTGTAGAGTTCTATAGATTATGATGGCTGATAGTGATGTTCAGATCCTCTATGTCCTCATTGATTCTTTTGTCTGGTTACTCTATGGATTAGTGAGAGAGGGATGTTAAAATCTCCAATTATGATTGTGGAACTCTCTATATTTTGCTCTTCAACTCTGTCAGTTTTGCTTCCTGTATTTAGAGGCTCAGTTATTAGGTGTAAAAACATTTATAATTATTATGGCTTCCTGACAAATTGATCGATTTATCATTTTGAAATATTCCTATTTATCTCTTATAACTGGATAGCTTTCATCAAAGCTCCTCTGCAGGTAGGTGGACACAAGGTTAGTTTTGCTGTTGTTGTATATGTCCTTCTTTTGGCTTTGGGCAGAACAAAGCAGATCCACAAACATTTGTTGCGTGTCTTTATGTGATAACTGAAGCATATAGGTAAGAGAATGAGGAACTATGGCCTTCAGGCTTCTCTTTATTTCTTTTTACCTCTTTTGACTTCACTTACTCTTTAGAAAATGTCCCCATCTATTTGGCATAGGACCCTAGAACTGGCTGTATCCCCTAAAAAAAGTCTCAGATTTTCCATCTGTAAATTCCCAAACTCAGTCATTCAAGTTGTGGTTTAAATTGTTTTGAATTCAATTAAAATAGAGGCCAATCTCTTCTTCCCTGCAAATATCCTCTCAGTACCTTAAGGATAGCCCCAGATATCTCTTTCTCTATGTGTGTGGTAAGTCTCCTTGACTACAGGAAACGTGTTGCTAAGAAGCACATTGTTGTGCTTCGTCTAAGACAAAAACCAACACTATTAGTGAAAATAGTTACGTGATATAATTATTTCCTACCTGTAATTAGCTACAGAGCTTTTGTTAAAACCCAATAGACTCTATCTGGAAAACAATGATTTGAGGCAAATTGACATTCTTACAAAAATTCCAGTAACTCCTACTAAAAATTGCACACTATTATTAAATGAATTCACATGTTGCTAGCAAATAAACACTCTTTAGACAATTGAATTCAATTTACTCTACAATTGAAACAGTACTATGTTGGAAAAAAACAGCACTTTAACTGTCATTACTAAGCATCCTGAAATTCTCCCATTTTATTTCTTTGCAGGAAAACATTCATTTGCCCCATGGGAACAATTATTTGGGATTTGAGAACTAAATTCTCTAGTAGCACAATTTGTCTGAAATAATAGAGGATAGTAAGATATCAATAAGGTACATAATTATCAGATATTTATCCATACAAAGATGTACTCTAAAAGTAGAATTTCTTCATTATTTTTTCCTGGGCCTGGAAATTTAAAGGACTCATATCCCATCTTCAGACTCCCTATATGGTATTCCTTTATGCATACATTACCTTATAATGTATTCACATCTCTTCCTTTCTGGGGATTTTCCCTGGCCCTTGTTCACATTTCCCATTGGTAGCACTGGAACAATGATAGGCCGAATTGAGTTGATTAAATTACCAGCTCCCACCAACTTGAACATTTTAATATTTGTGGATAACGAAACTAAAGGATTGCTGTGAACATATTCTGCTTTCTTAACAGAATTACATATTGACCCCTGCTGATTAGACCATTGCTTTTGGGTGAGCTTTTCCTCTGGAATATATTAATTAGAACCCTAAGGAATTTAGCAGCACTTACCTAACTGGTAAAATATGTTATCCTCTTTCTATTGGAACAGGTTCTCTTCTTGGAATAGCAAGCATTTTGTTTAGTTTTGGCTAATATGCATTAATAATGTAAAGCCTAGGTGCGACAGTCCCAAAGAGCACAGCAAAGTTCATTGCTGCAAATCTGGTTACTTAAAAAGGTAGATTCATTAGGGGATTCATTAGTTGCTGGCTTTGTCTGTCTCCTGGGAATGGAATTGAGGAACTGTACCAAAGGCCCTCTTACTCTTCTGAGTGCTTTCATGAAAGGACACAAATATGTCCCATCGTTTTATTTACCATTTCCATACATGTTCATCAGGATTGCCCCATTGTATTTCTGTGTCCTGGAGGAAGGATGACTCAGTCTTTAATACATGTAATCGCATATGGCAAAGAGTTCCTTATTAATCAATTGATTTTTAACTGAGTTCTATCAGTAATATCTTGAGTATTTCACTCTTCTCTGAATTTTCCTAAAGCAATTTGTTTGCATCTCTCTTTTCATCCTGAGTATGCCACCTTGGGCATCAGTTATTTAATACATACATTTTAGCTCCCTAGGGCTGACCTTATGAATTCTTTGGAATCAAAGCCCATGTCCTAAACTTTTCTGTGAACTCTACAACATACTTATTTGGACACAATAGATATTTAATAAATATAAACTGAATGAATAAATGTATTAATTAATTTTAAAATATAGATGTGGCACAGGATTTAATTACAAGAGTATTTTAAAACAAGTTTGGAAATACATCAAAAAAGAATTTAATATTTAAACACAATATTAAAGAAAAGGGCTTAAAAGTATGATTGGGGAATGAAAGATTGACTAGAGTAGACTTACCGTTATTCTACTATAGACTTACTGTTATTCTAGCAATGGAAGAAATTATATCATTGATGTGGAGGCAGTGGCCACCAGAGGTTCTGAGAGGAGGGAGAGGGAAAAACAGGTGTAATAAGGGGACATTTCGGGACAATGACAGATACAGATACAGACAGATGTGCAGGAGAGCGATTAAACTATAATGTAAACTATAATCCACACCCAGTGGCAATGCTCCAACATGTGTTCATCAATTGTAACAAATGTACCACACTAATGAAGGATGTTGTTAATGTGGGAAAATGTGGAAGGGGTAGGGAGTGGGGCATATGGGAATCCTCTACATTTTTCATGTAACATTTATGTAACCTAACTATTTTTTAAAAAATAAAATTCAAAAAAAAAGTATAGTTTAAAAAAGTATTATGCTGTTGTGTGAATTATACCTAATATGGTGTTATAATCTTGAAAGACCTTTAATATATATAATTGTATTAGTATTCTATTGCTGCTGTAACAAATTGCCACAAATGAATGGCTAAAAACAAGACAAATTTATTGTCTTATAATTCTAGAAGTCAGATTCTAAAATCAAGGTATTGGCAGGGCTGGATCCTTCAGGGCTTCAGGGGAGAATCCGTTTCTTTGCCTTTTCCAATTTCTGGAAGATGCCTGTATTTCTTGGCTTATGGCCCTTTCCTCCATCTTCAAAGCCATCACTCCAATCTCTGGTTCTATCATCACATCTCCTTCTGACTCTGATCCTCCTGCCTCATATAAAGATCCTTGTGAAAATATCAAGGATAATCTCCTCAGCTGAAGATCCTTAATTTACTCACATCTGCAGAAGCTGTTTTGTTGTAGCAATGCCACCGACAGGACTCATGGTCACCCAGCATCTGCATGGAGGGAGCAATGAAACATTGTCATTGTTGAGGCCATCCCTCAAGCTACAGTTAATCACTGCTCTCAGGATGGCATATTTCTTTAAAAAAAAAAAAAACAATAGTTCTAGTAATACTTTATGATACTTTTTCTTCTCTAAAATAGGTTAAAGTGTCTCTGTGATGTTATTTCATTACGATTGTGTGTGTGAGAGAGAGATAACTGGAGTTTATTGAGCACAGCAAAAGTGAGTGCCTTGATTAGCAAGATAACAAAGAGACTGAATTAGAAATAGTTTCTTAATTCCCAAAATAGTCTACAAGATGCTTAACTAAACAGACACCAGTCTAAAACCAGTGATTGAGATCAGGCAGGGCAAACAACTTAATTGATTGAATTTTCCACTTTCAACCAGTCACAAGCTTCAGCTTGATGATGCTTCCAATAAATCATATAAATTATCTCATATGCAAAATGGTACAAGCCTTGACTTGCAGTTTCACAAATCCTTCTAAAAGATAAAGCATTTAGCAACATAATTTACAAATAACCTCTTGCTAAAAGACAGATGAAATTCTCTTTCTTCCACGTGATACTAAACAGAAATCACTCAAATTCAAAATAAGACATTAGGTCCATGTTATAACAGGATTATCTAAATTGTATAAACCAAAGGTCTTTCTATTGCATTATAGAAGCAAAGCAACAGGACTGTTGCCATTGCAATGCTCATAGGTCAATAAGTAGCTCCTTGAAGATGTTGATCTGGATATGTAATAATTTGAAAACCAGAAGGATTGTCCAATCTTTGGCTGGATGTAAAAGGGACAATGTTTCAAATATATCTTCTCTATGATACCCGTTAGGCTGTGAGATATATTTTAAATTTTATTCAAAACTGTTTTCTACAAAAATTAAATACTTGGCATTCTAGACAACTTATCAATAAGGAGAAAAAAGTTCAAAGTGATCCCGTGGACTTTAAAGATTCAAACAACCAAAGGTGTTCTCTATTAAATAAAAGCTTTTGTTACATTGTATTCGCTCTCATTGAAATGCTATAAAAGATATTGTACTGAATTCTCTTTTCAACCTATAATTTGCCTCTATTTTTGTAAACAAGAGCTTTCCCAGTTACGCTGCAGTAACTAAATGTCCAATTTGCAAAAAAAGATTGCACAGTATTTAAGCAGATGTTTAAATATGGGTATCTGAGTAAACAAACATAAAGTGAGCAGGCCCTTCAGAGAGGTGTCCCTCATAAAATTAGTATTCATCAGGGTGATATTGCTTACTCCCCGTTCAGCAGTCAGTTGTGCATTTTAAAGGGTATGCCCAGAAGCCTGGAAGGCGCTCCAGGATGAAGCCTGATTTGGCCACAAATGATGTTCACAATGAGTGTTTAGGCAGTGACACTGATGGATTAAGAGCAGACTCCATGTGGGTTAGGTCTCATGTTTATGAACTGGACTTAGTAAACTGGCAGCAAAAGATTTTAATATGGTCTGTACAGATGACATCAAACAGCCTGGATTCAAATAGGGTGAAGGAAGGAAATCTGGCTTCCTTGGAGACAGCCAGAGAGCCGCTTGCCAGTCCCTGAGGAGGAGGCTGATGTAACGGTGCTACAACCTTTAGGTCACCAAGCTGCAGGAACAGCCCAAGGGGCCCTTGGCAAAGATGGTGATGCTTTCAATCTGGTCTCATGTGGAAACATGTAAGTGGGAAATCAGAACTGAAATTGTTGCCTATGAAGGAACCAGAAAACCTGGGGGTTTTAGCTGATGGATGTGTGCTATGTGCCCATGGCCAAGTCTCAATTTTGGAGAGTCTCAGTCTGGGGCCTGTGAGGTGAGGTAATGACACCTGATTCCCTCCTTCATGAGGACTTTGGAAGGATACTGGTAAAGAGCACCCAGCTAGATTGGTCATCCTCTCCACTCAGTTTCAACTTCCCAGGGTCTCACATCAGTCCTCCTTTGCTATCCCTTTGCCTCAGCTGTGGGTCAGTCCCCCACGGTCCTTTCCAAGGTCATAGACTAAATAGTTTTCCTGCCTCCAGTCACTCCTCTTGCTATCCATCCGTCAGGAATTATCTTTTTTAGTTTACATATGTTTATAAAGTACAAAAGTAATCCATGTCTATATTACAAACTATGTTAAATATAGAAAAGCAAACAAACCCCAATCACTCATAATGCCATCTTTTATTTTTCATGTATATAAATGAAAAGTGAAAGTCCTTTCTCTCTCTCCAGTCTCTTCATCATCCATTCGTTTGTTACATATTCTTTAAGACTTGTTCTATGCTTATAGGAAGTTAAACTTTTTTTCTCCCAAATGAAAATAGAATCAGGCTATGAATATGGTTTTGCAATGTGCTTTTTGTTTTATTTATAATGAATATTTTCCAAGTCAATACATATTAATCTACTTCTTTATTGCAACATGAATTTCCATTACGTGAATATACTGTGGCTAATTCAACCATTTTCCTACAGATTGAAAGTTTCTCCCTAATTGTTGGCTATTTGAAACAGCACTGCAATGAGCATCTTTGGACATTTTTAAAAAGTTTTCACTATGATGCCACATATATAACACAAAATTTCCCATTTAAACCATTTTAATTGTACAGTTCAGTAGCATTAATTAAATTCACAATGTTGTATTACAGTCACCACCATGCATTATCAAAACTTTTCACCACCCTCAACAGAAACTCTGTACCCATTAAATAATAAATCCCCATTATCCCCTCCTCCAGACCCCTGGTAACGTCTGGTTTACTTTCTGTCTCTATTAATTTGCCTATTCTAAATAGTTCATATAAACAGAATCAGACAATATTTGCTCTTTAGTGTCTGGCTTACTTTACTCAACATAATGCTCTTAGGGTTCAGCCATGTTGTAGCATGTATCACAATTTCATTCCTTTTTACAGCTGAATAATTTCCATTCTATGTATACACTGTATTTTGTTTAGCTATTTCATCCGTTGATAGACACTTATGTTGTTTCCACCTCTTGGCTATTGTGAATAATGCTGCTATGAACACAGGCAAACAAATAATCTTTTTGAGTGCCTAGTTTCCATTTTTTGGAGGAACATACATTTTTAATGTAATTAAGCTAACATTTCTGTAGGATAGACTCTTACAAATGAAATTCCTAGTGAAATTTCTGGGTCAGAGATCATGTATATTTTTAATTTTTATAAATAATATCGTTTTGCCTTGCAAAAAAACTATATCCAAATGCATTCCATCAATTAGAAAGTGACCATTTTCCCTCCCCAAGGGTGGATACTATCAATCTTTTGAAATGTAGCCAGTCAGGCATATAAATATGACATCTTGCTGTTTTTTTATTTTCATTTATGTATTAATTGGTGAAATGGATTGTTTTTCCATATGATTATTGGACATTTATATCCTTTTTTCATGAATTTCCTGTTTATATTCTTTGTTAATTTTCTATTTGCCTTATTGTCTTTTTCATATTTATTAATAAAATACTTGTAAAATATTCCAAATAATAATCTTTTGACTTTACATATACTGCATATATTTTGTTCCCAGTCCCTCACTTGTCTTTATTTTTATCTTTTCAAATGAAAGTTTTTTATTTTTAATATGTTGGTATTTTCTTCTATGATTTCTAGGTTATATATTATGCTAAGAAAGGTTTCTTTTCTTTTCTTCTAGTACTTTTGTAATTGTGGGCTTTATTTTTTAGTGCCTAGATCTTAAATCTATTTGGAATCTGTTTTTGTGAAAGTTGTGATAAAGAGATCTAACTAGATTGCCAATTGTCTTAACATCATTTTGAACAATCCTTTTATCTGCCATGTCTGAAATTCCACAATTGTCACGTACTAAATTTCCAGATGTGTTTGTGGACATTTTTGATACAGGACATTTATGTGTGTGCATGTGTAGTTGCTACATATTTACACATATTTTAATATATGGTAGGCAAGTTTCCTATACCATAGATTTCATCCTAAAAGCAGCCACAATATCTAGAGGGCATAGAAACGAGAAATGAGATTATGTTCAAGAAACTCTGATTTACTAATAAAAATGATGCTATCCAAATGTACACACACAAAATGCTTTTTAATAAGTTCTTTTTAAAATATTGCAAAATACATAGTATAAATTAATGTGTTGAATAGTATTCCTGGTTTAAATTTTTTAAAGCATTATCTTACTGTCTGGTTGGGAAAAATGCTTTTCTGAGAGCAGACAATTTTCTGTCATTTGTTTAGGCTGAGAGTAAATTATTACTACCACATTTGACAGTTCACATCATTCCATAGCTCCAATTAGGGAACAAATTATCCTGTCCTGTGACACAGAATAAATGGCTTGCAGTGGCAGTCCATTTTGCTATTGCCAGGACTCTAGTACAACAGAAATACAATTTTTTCCCAGATGGGTAGTTCTCAAGAGACCTAATCTCTAGAATTTTCTCTCACAGAGTCTGCACTTTTAAAAATCTTTGTTTCAACCCAGAAGAAACAATTTTACAGTAAGATTATTCTTACTTGCACCAAAGTAAAGGAAAAAAAACTTTTTAAATAAGATTATTTAAATAACCCAGGCAGAGCTAGCAGGAAAGATATCATCAGTGAGAAGGCTGCTAAAGATAGGGTGCTAATAAACTCACTACCTCTTCAGCCAGATGTTTGCTCCAGTTTTGCTGCTGCCACAGATGCTCTGGAAAGAAAGGAGACATGGGGGGAGGGTGACAAAGGGACACCACAAGAACATGGTCCCAACCCAGGTGTCAGGTCTTCCCAATTCCTTCATCCCCACACCATTCTTATGCAGTGTAAACAGCTTCGCAAGGGCACTGAGTGGAAATGTATACAAGTCACTGAATTATTAATGTTCGTCACACTGTGAAGCTAAGCGATGAAATGGTCCCTAAATTAGACATACGATTTTGAATTTTGTCATCGACAAGGCTGTCTTTGTAGCTGCTGAAGAACACTAAGGCAGAGGTCACACAAAGTTAACTACAATTTAAGATAAGGTCTTCTACCATGTAACTCTTAATGAATGTAACAGCCACTGAAGTCAGTGGACTCCCTCTCTATAAAAAGGTACAGATTCAGTGCTTCCAAGGGAATCTTAGCATCTGTTGGTACACCTGAACATCTGCTCCTTCAAGTTGATAGAGACAATTAAACTAGGCATAATTTATATCTTGAGGATATTATTCTTTTTTTTTTTTTTACCGGGAGGTACCAGGGATCGAACCCCAGTCTCTCTATATGGTAGACGGACACCGAACCTCTTGAGCCACATCCGTTTCCTATAACTATTCTTTATCTTAGCCAAAGACTAAGATCAAGTCATTATTATTAAAACTGCCTTCTTGCTCTTTACAGATTGTAATTGGCTACCCTGTTCTGTGTCCATGTCTATGTATAATTGTCTTAATCCATCCATGTAGAGGTCCAGGACTATGCCGTATTCATTTTTGCATCCCTTACAGCAATTAGCATAGTGTTCAGTGAATTATATGAAGCACCAAATATTTTCTAGAACACTATCATCTAAGTGAGGACCTGGTCTAATATTATTCATACAAAAAGTCAGTGCTAATTTGAAAATTTAATATTCACTATAAGATTTAAACATAAGTCAGATATTACAAGCTATGTATAAAAAATAGTATTTATAGATATACATTGTGAATCAGCTAAGTCTCAGAGTCTTTTGAATAAATAATGGCTCCTGTCAAATTCCCAAAAAAAGGAAATGTGCATCTTATTCAAATATGTACTTAGCTTGTTTATCTACACATAAGAATTCATTAAAGTTTTATGAAAGTAAATGTGTTCTAATGCTTATTCCTTTATATACTCCCCCAGGATTAAGCAGGAAACCACACTTCAAGCACCTCAAAAAGAAGTAACAAACTTAAGATCAATTAACCTGGATACTGGGGTGGCGCTCCTCAGAGCCAGAGCCCCAGCAGTATTGTGGGTCTGAGTGACTTTTTGCTCTTAGCAGGGTTCTAGAGAGATATCCCAAGAAAGAGGTTGACAGGGTTTGAGGAGATTATAGGGTCCCCATTAAGAGGGCTTAGGTTAAAAGCAAAACATCCATTCTGAAGGTGAACAGTGTGGGTTGAATTGTGTCCCCTCAAAAGATAGGCTGAAGTCCTAACCTCCGGTACCTGTGAATGTGACCTTCCTCAGAAGTAGCATCTTTGTAGATGTGATCAAGTTGAGATGAGGTCATACTGGATTAGGGTGGGCCCTAAATCCAATCTAACTGGGGGCCTTATAAGAAGGTCATGTGAAGACACAGAGACAGATACAGGGAGAACACCATGCAAAGACAGAAGCAGAAACTGGAGTGATATGTTAACCTACGAAAGAAGGACAAGGATTGCTAGCAACCACCAGAAGAGAGAACAGACAAGGAAAGATTCATCCTTAGAGCTTTTACAGGGAGCACGGTTCTTGATTTTGGATGTCTATTCTCCAGAATCGTGAGAGAATAAATTTCTGTTGTTTTAAGACGCCTATTTTGTGGTAATTTGCTATGGCAGACTTCAGAAACCATTACAGTGACATTAGAGTGCAGCAAAGCAATTTTGGAAAGAATTTTGTCACATGGCTTGGTAAAACACAATGGGGTGGGGACAGAGAGTTGATGATGGTTGAGGGGGTGATTCATAGAGATACTAGACTTAGATTCATTCCAGACCTCACCATCAGCTATATTTGAGCTCAGTGATATACTGGTTGCCTTCAATAGGATGAGTTCAGAGACTGAACAGGAGATGAGCCCGCTTAAGAGAAGATCTTCTGTATTTGTAGCTGAGTAGAACCAGGACAAGCAGAAACTGACAAAGCCATTAAATTCATTAATGGGCCAGTGTCCTCTCTCCCATTCTATGCATACCAGTGACTGTCTCATCAGAATAATTTGTGTGAATGCAGTTCAAGTGTGTCACTTTAGAAAAATGTTTCTTTTCTTTGTCTTTTGAAGATAGTAGGAATTCTTGAGGATAAGCAATGAGAGTAAGTGGAAGAGAAAATTTTTGAAACACAAGTACAGAAGTGGTTTATGGTTTAATTACTACCATGATACAATAGACATCGAATCTGTAAACCGGTAAGTGAAATGGTCATCAGTATAACACTGCCCTTGGGGCCTATGCTATGAAATTACCTTTCCATGAGCTATTTTATTTAATACATGTATACCACTTGTTTACACTTCATCCAATAAATTATCTGAGATAGGGTGAAGAGGGTTCCATTTTATGCCCAATTTCACTTCATCGAGGATTATAATTGAGTACTGCAAATTAAGTTCTGAAACAAAACCTTAGAATTAGGAATCAAAAACCAGTATAACACCCAAGGGTCAAGGTAGTAACTTGAATCAGAAAGTCCAACAAAGTGAAGAGAGTTGTAAACAGTGTGGAGAACAGACAGGAGATAATAAAACTAGATTCAGAGCCCAAATGAAGTAAAATTCTAGGATGACATAAAGACAATGCCAAATTAGGAAGGTCTTCTGGCTCTCATTCATTACAGAGGATTCCAAAACCTTATTTCATGGGTGAGATCTGAGAGGCAGGTGTGGGATAGTAGGTTACTCTCCCCTTATCAGACACAGGCTAGCTGGTCAGCCTAAAAATATCCTAAACAGTTAATGAACTTGAAATGTAAAAAAATGGTTCCAAAGCATTTTATAAAAACATATTAGAAAAGCTCTCAGTAAAAATCTCATCTTTACTTACCACCCCAATCTTATCTCCCACCACTCTGCAACATGAGCCCACCTAAAGAGATCTCCCAAACATGTCATGCCTTCCTACCTAAATGCTTTCCGTTAGCTATTTCCCTATCATATTAAGTCCTCTGTCATTCCTCCATCCTATCCAAGCATATCCCATTAATAAGATCAATTCAAAGCCTACTGTTCCTATGAAGTCTTTTTTATTCATCCCAATTTGAAATGATTTCTCACTCCTCTGAACTCTCAGGTCATTCAATTGGTCATTCAAATATATTGCCTTACATTATTGATTTTAATTCCCTGTTTGTATAATTAATTGGATTTCTAGTTCTTTGAGGGGGCAGTGACTATATCCTTTCACCTTTGGATCTCTGTTATACATTAAGATACTTAATATTTACTGAACTGAACTTGAATTTGAAGGCCTTGTCTTAGAGTATATATCTCTGTAACTGCCCCAGCACCAGCATCTGCCTTACTATAAAGCTACACTACTCAAAATGGTTCTCAGAATTGGCTCTGATTGTTTAACACACACACACGTGCACAAACATGTTTTGGGTTGTTTTTTTTTTCTTTGCCAGTCCAGTTCATCTTTTCCAAAGCACATAGGGTTGCTGGAATTTGAAAATTCTCCACCCAATAAAGTTAGACCAAAACTACAAACTACAGAGGGAAAAGTACAAATAACAGTTACAGTGATTATTATTTCCCAAGGCATATATAATCATTATAGGAAAATTAGAAAACAGAGAAAGCTAAAGAGAAAATACATATTTTAAAAATCATGTATAGTTCTACTATGTAGCAATAGATAACATTTGCTTACTAAACTTATTTCATGCTGCCTACCCAAACAGGTCCTTTCTAAATGAAATTACCCTATCCACAACATTCCATCATATAATATTTATTAACTCCAACCCATCACCCCACCCGCAGGTAGGCATTTCCCTAGGGAAACCAATCAATGTGTCCAGGAACAAACCTGTATGGCCAGGATCAATAAGATAAGCAAGCCAACAGGTTCTATCTTGGTAATATAAACCAAAATTCAGTTAGCAATAGGAATAGAAACCAAAAGATCATGAATTGGAGAAACCACAGTGTACTATGGGCAAGTAAAATGTACAGAAGATAGGAATTATGAGTATGCCAATTGCAGGCCATAAACATGAGGGTTTGTTTCTGGGGCCTCAATTATATTCCATTCATCTATGTGTCTTTCCTGTTTTGATTCCTATAGCATTGTAGTAAGTTTTGAAATCAATTAAGTGAGAAACCACCAATTTTGTTCCTTTTTAAGATTGCAGGGCCCTTTGCAATTCTACATGAATCTGAGGATCAACTCTTCCATTTTTGCGGAAAAAAAAAACAATGTTTGAATTTTGATAGGGATTTCATTGAATCTGTAGATCACTTTGGGTAGTATTGACAGCTTAACAAAATTAAGTCTTCCTGTCTATGAACACAAGATATATTCCCATTTATTATGGCCTTTTAAAATTTCTTCCAGTAGTGTTTTGTAGTGTAGTTTTCAGTGTACAAGTCTTTCATATCCTGGGTCAAATTTATTCCTAGATATTTTATTTTATTCTTTTAGATACTATTGTGAATGCAATTGTTTTCTTAGAGAAATTGAGCATTATTTTTTTTAAATACTTAAAAAAATATTTTAAATGATAATTGAGATTACGTAAATGTTACATAAAAAATATAGGGGATTCCCTGTATGGTGTTATGCATGTTTGTTTTGTAAGTTCACAATGTTTACTGAATACTTATTGTTTATGTATGTTCATGTATGAATGATATACTTCAATAAATTGTTAAAATATATATATGGGATTCCCATATGCCTCACTCCCTACCCCTCCCACACTTTCCCACATTAACAACATCCTTCATTAGTGTTGTACATTTGTTACAACTGATGAACACATATTGGAGCATTGCCACTAAGCATGGAATATAGTTTACATTGTAGTCTACACTCTGCCCCACACAATTTTTTAAGTTATGACAAGATATATAATGGCCTGTATCCATCATTGCAACATCATTCAGAATAATTCCAATGTCCTGAAAATGTCCCCATATTACACCTATTTTTCCCTCTCCCTCCCCTCAGAACTATTTTTGATATAGCTTTAAATTTATTAAATCTCCCAGGAAATTGTGACAGACTTTACAGAGGTAGTTCTAGTTTATATAATTCTCAGAAAAATATTTTAAAAAGCAAATTCCCAAAAAGCAGGTTTTTCTCCTCACACACATAGTATTGCAGACAAGAAAGAGAATCCTAAAAAATATCTATATTATGTTATGTCTAACAAAAATTGTTAATTTCATGCATCAGCTTGGCTAGGTTATTGTCTCTAGCTGTTTAGTCAAACACTGGTCTACTATGAAGGTAATTTATAGATGCGATTTGCATATATAATCAACAAAGCATATTGCCCTCAGCACTGTGGGTAATCTCCACATCCAATCATTTGGGAGTCTTAAAGGCCAGAACTGAGGACTTCACAAGTCAAAAGAAGAGCTTCTGCCTAAACTTCAACATTCAATGTTTTGCCAGAATTTCTAGTCAGTCAGTTTTCCCTGGAGAATTTGGACCAAAGACTTTAGCACATATTTATTGGAATTCCAGCCTGTGATCTGCACTGTGGAGTGCAGACTTGCCAGCCCCCAGGGGCACATTAGGTAATTATTTATACTGAATCTCACACACACACACACACACACACACATCCTGTTGGTTCTGTTTATCTGGAGAATTCTGATAAATACACTAACAATCTAAATTTGAACAAAATAGATCATATTTATTTTTACTAACCAGGTGGTGTTGATTAATAAACAGGTTATGCAATTATATCTTAACTTTAAATAAAAGGAGAAAAAGGATTTTTAAAAATGAACTAGTAGAACAACAATAAAATTTCCACAGAAGGGGCTTGGTTGCGAGGAATGAGACCACTGGAACTCCATTAGCGGGAGGGGGAGGACTGGCCATGGGGTGCTGGCACTGGCTCCTACTAACCTGCGAGAACTGATTGTCAGATTTTCAGGAATTTTGCAAGCCAGTTGTTAAACATTGCATTATAAGTTTGTATAATTGAATAAATTACATTTAAAAGAAAGGTAATAAATACTTAAAACTTAGCACTTCCTAATTATTTTACTAAATTTTAGGAATATCTATGCTCTTGCGATTATTCACATCTATTATTTCCTGTGGAAGAAAGACTATACAATGATATGCTATTGTGCATTTCTTCTCAATTTCACATTCAGTGGTGTTCTCTTGGTAGCTTAGAACTGATTATGATGGGAGTATTTATGCCCTAGAAATCAGTAAAGGCTGCAAACCAGGGCTTTCTTTTTTTCAGTGACCCAGTTGTTAAACACTTAACACACCACTGAGTACTGTTCTCAGTTTTGCTTTCAGAAAGGCATACATTCTGACCAACTCCTACACTGGGAAAGAGACAAGTCTCCATTGGTCTCTCATATTTCTGCACATCTTACAAAATGAGGCACTGACTATCCTTTGTTATGAACTATCCTTTCAAGGATGCTTGTACAGCGAAGAGCAGGCATGCTTGTTGCCCATTTAAAAGCATTCAGGTCCCCTAAATTCGGGGTTCTTCTTCTATAAATCACCTCTCTGCATGTGAGCACACCCATCTGGACCTATCTGTGCCACCCATCTGTGTCCATGGAAGATGAGGTTCAAGGAACTGATACAAATATGCTGAAGCTCATAGTGCTTGCTGTGCTGTGAGTAATAAAGTCCATTGTCTCTGACTAAAGAATAGTGTGTCTTCTGCCAGTATCCATGAAACTGTGGCAGGCTCACTTTTTCACCAGAAAATTGGTAAACTCTCAGACCTTTCACAGTTCTTGATAACACTTTTCTGAAAAGGAGAGGATCTAATAGTTTGGTATAGCCTAAAATAAGGCTAGGAGGGGCTAGAAAGTTTTTCTTGATTTTGGTTGTTATTGTTTATCTTAACAAGTTGCTTTTCCTAAATGCACTTCCAAGAATTTTAGTTGCTATATCCTAAATACTCCCCCAGGCCCTTTTCTGCCTGTGGGAATCTTCATATGCCCTCAGTTCCAGACTAGGTCCCTTCTGTTTCTCATCCATGACATAAATAATAATGTGTATTGTCCTAAGATAGAGAAAAAAAATAGCTTAGAAGGAAAGCTGGAGATCTTTCAGTTTCATCTGTGACAATTAAGTTTAAGATACCCATAAAAAGTTTTAAAATCCAAGCATTGTTAGAAAGATAGGGGAAATGAAAAATAAACCTATTTTCAGAAAATGGCAGTTGACATCATGGCAATAAATAGTCACCTGAGAAAAGTAGCGCTGGCAGTTCTAACAGAACTGATTTTAATACATTTTTTTTTTTCCATTTCTTACTATACCCATTTTAGGAACATCCATGTCTTCAAACAATATAAAATCTGACTTTGCAGGGGATCAAGATATCTGGAGGTGCTCTCCTCCTTAGCCAATCTGAGGATCTACGAAGTCATCTTCCTCTTTAGTTACACTCTGTGGTTGAATTATGTACCTCAACAAACACATGCTCTTAATCTTAATCCACGTCCCTGTGGGTCTGAGCCCCTTGTAAATAGGACTTCTTTAAGATTGTCCTATTTTTGTTAAGATATGGCTTAAATGAATGAGGGTGGGTTTTAATACAAATTACAGGAGGACTTATAAAGAGAAGAAACCAGAAACCAGAAATTAGAGAAAACCAAAGGGAGAAGTTGGAAGTCATCAGAAACTGGTAGAGCAGACACAAGGAGAGAGCGCGCCATGTGATAGGAGGCAGAGGAACTCCAAGGATTGTGGCAAGCCAGTGTCAGAACATTCCCAACCCCGGGAGAAAGCATGGTCTTGCCAATGCCTTAAATTGGACTTCTGGCCTTTGAACTGCAAGCCAATAAATTCTTGTTGTTTAAGCCAAAACCAGTTGGTGGTATTTGTGATAGCAGCTCTGGCAAACTAAGGCTGATAACACTGATGGACTCTGGACACTAGAGGCCACTGTGAGAGTTACCAGAATGAAGGTTTCTCAATGCTAAGTTCTGTACTTACCACTGAAGTACATTGATTGACCCAGGTGGCACAAGCTTGGCACATTGATAGTAATGTTTATGACAACTAAATTGCCTCTATCCAGGGGAAAAAAAAAAAAAGGATAGTCCTATTTATAGGCTATCACCTACTTATAGTAAACTCTGACATAAAATCTTCAGCTTACCATTTCCCAGTCAGTGGCAGTGTTTCATTTCTCACAAATACATGAGGAAAGCAAAGCAATAGAAATAAAATTCATTAAATACCAACATGAACCTAAAAGTAAACAATATTTTTCTAAATCATACCCTCTGTAGTTTCACTCTTTACCATTTGTCATTACAGACCTGTGAGAACTTAGAATTAGCACTTAGAAATCACAGCGAAGTTTTCATCCTTTAAAAATTGTCAAGAGTAGCAGGGAAATAATTATTGTGCCAAACAAAAGGCTTTTTAGTAAGGTTATATTGATTAGTAGGTTTTATCATAATCTTTTTCTTTCTTCTACCTCATTAAACTAGAACAAAATACAGTATTTCTAATTAATCTAACCAGAGTAGTTGTCCATATTTCACTATAAAACACTCACCTAGAAGATAGAATTAAAGCACATCAATAGCAACAATTCATATTTCTTCTGATTTTGACCCTTAATCACAATGTTGGGATCCGCAGATTCTTTCAAAAATCTCTTCAGTTTTACCTGGGAGTCTCTAGCAACAAATCCATTCTGCCTCCAGCGAGGCTTTGGATTGGTAGGAACTCTCTTGTTGTTAAAGAATCACGGTGCTAAATATGGAGCATCCTCTGGGAAACACAATACGATAAAGCCATGCTATGTTCTCTTGAGAAAAGGGAGAATACATCTCTCCCTTTTTGGCTTGATGCCTGGAGACCAAATTAGAAATGCCTAGCACCCTCATGTCTTAGAGAGAGGTTGTGGA
Source organism: Tolypeutes matacus (assembly GCA_026826555.1). Lineage (NCBI taxonomy): Eukaryota > Metazoa > Chordata > Mammalia > Cingulata > Chlamyphoridae > Tolypeutes > Tolypeutes matacus. Next base: position 28,811,698 of record JAKSZT010054334.1, read on the forward strand.
CAACTATTCTCAACTCCTATTCTCTACAAGACCTTGGTAGTGATGAACTAGAGCTGGGAAGCTGACAGTTGCGGCACATAAAATCAAGGCTCCTTTTGATGCTAAGGCATCTGTTAAGCCTAGCTTTCCCTACCTGACATTGCTTCCTCAGCATGAGTTCTTTCCCAGGAGGCTTCATTTGGTCATATAGACAGACCACCGGCAGGCCCACAAATAGACATGTTTGACTCCTAGCAGCAATACAGCTTAAACTCCAGTGGGGCCCCTCAGTTCACGCAAAAAAGAACTAATGTAAAGGTTGGCATCATCCCTAATTATTGTTATATAGCCCAGTGGCAGATAAAAGGGTAAAAATGATCTGGTGAATTGAGACCATAGAAAGTAAAGTGAGCTTTTCACAATTATTTAGAGAAAAATGTTGTTGCTTCTATTATTTAGAGCACCAGAGCCAGGCATATTTACCTACTTCTAGATATGCTCTTAAAAAGCTGGACCTCAAGAGATGATTGCTATATAAAGTCAAAATTCAAATCACCTGGGTTAATATGAGAGGCCAATTTTAACCACACAGTGGTTCAGTATTCAAACAGAAATGAATTGAACTGCTCTGAACAGCACAATTGTTTACCTGTTCATTTTCCCTCTTTCTTTGTGTCTTCAAGAAGCATCATCAAGAATGGTCTTCCTTCTAAACTGGGTTGCTCTATGTTGACCTAATGCCTTTTTTTCTCTATTACATTCTGTATGTCTCTTTATTTACAGAGATTTGTCATCTTTTTGCTAGGAAAAGTTATAAGAAAATCTGTTTATTTTTTTATTTTTATGACATGTGATAACTATACATTGGGATAACCTACAAGGACTTCGTATAGTATAGGAAGAGTCTGGAAGGTTAAAAAAAAAAAAAAAAAAGAACTACCCTAAATTGGTATAGTTACATAACAAAGAAAATTTTTTTAAATCTCCCAAAACACTAAAATCAGAAGCCTCCCCTCTGGCCTCCATTTTTAATGGTCCTCATTGCTCGTTATGAGATGTGGGTTGTTATGGTGATGAGAAGGGCCAGAATATATGGGCATTAGAAAAACATTATACAATTGAATAAAGGCTCATCTGTAAAACATCTGTAAATATTTTTTCCTTTGAATCAAACTTGGGACAGTATACAGCCTGGTCCTATGTTGTTCTATTTGTAGTAAAACCTAAATTGTTATAAGACAGACTGATCTCTGATTTTTCTCTGTTACTCAGGACCTTAAAGAGTCCATGACCACAATGAGAGGGCAGAGTCCTGGTACTAGTAACAATCCTTCTAGGATTATTTCATTTGGGAAAAAAGCGGATCTAATAAATTTAAGCTAAGGCTCAAGTAATATGGAACTACATGAAAAGTTTTCTAATGAATCTATGCCCTTCAGAGAGTCAAGCTATTAATGTCTAAAGCAATCTTTTTGCCCTTGAATAGGATTTAATCCTTTTCGAAATGAGTTGAAGCAGTCCAAGGAAGATTAGTTCCATAACCAAAAAAATTAGAAAGTAACTCAAAACTTTTTCTTGAATTTTTCACAGAAAATCAGAGCAACCAAATTATTTAATATCATTTACTTTCCTTTGTTCTTGAATTTTCCCACACCTCACAGATGTTGTTGTAGATCTCCAAGTCCCTGCAAATTTCTCTGTCCTACACAGCCCAACTTTCAAATATCTCTCCCCCACCATCCCATCTCCACCCATTTACTATGTAAACCAACCTAACATTTCTTTCAGTGAAGCAGAACTCTTCTATTTTACAATGGGAAGAGGGAAGACAAAAACAGTGTTTTCTTTAGAGGATATGGATAGAGGCAGGCAGTGGTGAACACTTGCATGTTAATGATTTTGTCCCATCATTTTCTCCTCCTTCTGGTTAATCTTAGTGAAATTCCTTTAAAAATTGTATTTAAAAGATGTTTAACTATGTCAGCCAGTGACACCTATCTACCTGGGACATGCATATTTTCCCGCTGAACAGTGCTAGATGTTCTGCTAGGCCGACCTTGGCTAATTCATCCTAATCCCTTTTCACAAACCACAAACCTTTTGGCTGATGAACAAGTAACTTGAAAGGGAACAATCTTGCTACTGTTTGTATGTAATCTCCATTCTCTGAAAAGCCAGGTTGCTGCTATGAGGAAGAATTCTGGATGAGAGCAGTCACAACCAAAGGATATGTCAAACCATCTCTAGACTCTAGGGTTCGGAGTATTCTGTAGGTGATCACCAGGTTTGTTTTAACTGCCCTGTGGACTGCAAAACACCAGAGGGTGGGATGGCCAAATGATGACCATGGTTCTGAATGCTGCCCACCTTACTCCAATGGATGCAAAGTGTGGACAAATCCTCTAATTCAGACCACAGCTGTCATGAGCACTTCCCCAGTTAGGGTGGAGAACCTACTTATCCCCACCCACCAGTACCTCAAGTGTTAAAGGACCTCATTTCTAGAGCGTGAGCCAGCTCTAAGGTTATAGGACAAAACTTCACTTTTCAATCCTCTTCTAAGAGGCCACCATAGACCACCTTTATCCTCATCATCTTCACAAACAGAAATAATTAGAAAGAGCGAGAAAGTCTAATATTGCTTATTCCTGATTTTCTCTCTGCACAAACTCTGAATAATCTCTTTTTTATTGTTACCTGAATAATCCACTCTAGTGGTTCTTTCCAAATGAATCTGAATTCAGAGTATTTTCCTCTGGCCACTGGTACTTTATTGTAAATGTAACTTGCAAATCCTAGATATTTTCCATCCTGACATCCATTCATCCAAGGAGAGTGAGGCAGTTTTATAACTGCATTGACTTTGTAAGTGCACACACAGACAGTGGCATTTTTATCACAGTCTATATGTAAACCTATTTTTGTTACCATGATTCAAAGTCCTTTTCTCCAGTCCCTAGCTTGGTAATTCCCAGAATTTCTCAATTTTCTCATAGCAGTTGGCTCATTCCGTTGATTCTAGTATCTGCTTAATCAAATTTCCACAGAAGCAGCCAAATTCCCAAGGGTTCCAGTATCTGATGGTAAAGCCAGATAGAAGGCTTGGCTTTATCACAGCAGACCTAACATTTATTTGCTTTGAAAAGGATCCAGTCTGAGTTGGAGATAAAACTAATATCTAGTTTTTACTTTCCAGGAGAGTTTTTAAAGACTTTCTTGATTTAGTGAGCACACTAAATGTGTGTAGTTTTGGTTTTTTAGCTGACATATTAATTCCTAATGAACATATTATCTCAAAGTTTGCACCGCTGACTTCTCATATGTCTTTGACATTTTAATGTTATTCCAATAATTGTTATGGCTCAAATTTGATCAATCCCCATTCCTTGCACCATTGTTTTTATTTTTTTTTAAAGATTTACTTATTTTTCCCCCTGCCCCATTGTTTTTGCATTTGATGTCCATTCACTGTGCATTCTTCTGTGTCTACTTGTCTTCTCTTTAGGCAGCACTGGGAACAGATCCTGGGACCCTCCAGAGCGGGAGAGAGGCACTCAATCTCTTTCACCACCTCAGCTCCCTGGTCTGCTGCGTCTCTTTCTGTCTTTCCTCTGTGTCTCTTTTTGTTGTGTCATCTTGCTGTGCCAGCTCTCTGCTCGGGCCAGCACTCCATGTGGGCCAGCACTCCTGAGCGGGCCAGCACTCTGCATAAGCCAGATCTCCACTTGGGCCAGATCGCCACACAGGCCAGCTTGTCTTCACCAGGAGGCCCCAGGAATCGAACCCTGGACCTCCCATATGGTAGACAGAAGCCCAATCGCTTGAGCCACATCCGCTTCCCATCGTCATTGTTTTTAACACTCTGACAGTCATGCTGAAAACTGGATCCTGCTCAGTCGTAGAGGGATTACTTTGACCTGGAGTAAAGCTGATGCTACCATTTATCTTTACTATCCTGGGGGTATACATGGTCTACAAGGCTTTCTCAATAGCTCAATTATATACATTTCTGAGCCATGCAACCCTGTCCCTCACACTGAAACATTTTTTAGGTATCCTGCACCCCAAAACCAATTGCTGGTAACATTAGTGATGGTGACAAAAAAAAAAAAAATGTCCCCTTGAATTCATAAACCCATACCAGAGGTGGTAACACTCCCATTTGAAAATCATAAGGATTTAGGGCACAAATGAAATGCTTCATAACTCAAAGCATTCACTTCCATTTTTCAGACAGCATCAAAGAAGGGACCTGGTCATGAGTGACCAAAACACTTTGTAACATCCTCTTTCTTTTCTTTTATAATTTCCTCACACCTCAAAACTGAATAGGAGCTCTCTACCAGCTCTACCCCAACAAAACTCTCTCTCACACAGAATCCCTCCTTCTTTCTATTTTTCCTTCTTTTGCTATGATATCTTTATCATTTAGGTTGACTAACCTTTCACCCAGCAAGCAACTATCCTTCAGCTCTGGGCAATAGAGATGGATGAAAGAGAATGTGAGCTCTCACACAAGGATTTTTTTCCTTTTTTCTTGTCATATTAAGTTTCATTCTGTTACATAAATATTGGAATAGTTTCTAAACCTATTTTAATATTAAAAAAATAGAAAGTCAGGAAAGAAAATCAGTCTGAAAACATAAAATTGAACGGTGCAAAGTGTAAACTATAATGTAAATTGTAGACCATGGTTAGTAGCAATGTTTTGATATTTGCTCACCAATTGTAGCAAAAGTACCACACTAATATAAGTTGTTATTAACAGAGGCAAGTGTGAGGGAGAGGGGGTGGAGTATATGGGAATCCCCTATATTTTCCTTGTAACTTTTCTGTAATCTAAAACTTCTTTAAAAATAAAGTTTAAAAAAATAGAAAATCAGTTTGATTTCTAAAAGGAAAACATTTGAGGACTGAATAATTTCAGCCAATATGGTATACACAAAAATAAGAAAAACAAAACAAAACAAAACAAAAAAAATATGGTATACAGTTGGCATATATACCAGGATCCAGGAAAAAGGTGTTCAGTCCTGTCTGTGGTACTTGAAAAGGACTGAATTCTCTGGGTCTCAATTTTTTCATATGTCAAAAAGAAAGCATTCAATTTCATGATATATTTGCTCTCTTAAGCATTATAATTCCATTAACAACAAAAAAGAAAGTATGTGCTTGCATATTCAAATTCAGACTATGGAGGAAAGCTTAATATAAAATGAACTATAAAATAAACAGTATACAAAGTAAGTTTCAATTCTAAGTATGGCAAATACATGAATTTTACATATTATAAATTATCCTGTCTGGGGTGTCTTTTTCTTCATTCCTTCCTTTTCTTCATTTCTTCCTTCCCCCTTCATTTATGTATTCATTCAAAACTTCAGGGGCAAACAAGAATATTAATGGGTCCTGCAACAATTGTTGAATGGTTGTTGAGGATTAGGATACTTGCATAATCTCATAATATCACACCCATGAAAGACTTAGTAATTATAAAGGGAAATCTCTCAGACACCTTAACCAAGTTCTCAAACTTAGCATAACCAGTAGAGGAACAAACTATCATCCTGTCCTTCCTGATATGAGACACGCATATGTAGTATACCCTCCAAACATGTTTAACCTGAATTTAATCATGAAGATGCAATCTGACTGGCCAGGACTCCAAATATAATAAGGTCAAGAAAGAAAGAAAAAAGGCTAGAGAAATATAGATTAAAGTAGGTTAAGGATATATGAAAACTAAATACCAAGCATGATTGAATCCTGAACCAAAACACCTACACACACACACACAAAAAAAAAAAAAACTATAAAGCAACTTACTAGGACAATTAAGAAAATTTTATTATGGTCTGTAAAAAAATAACAATATTGATCAATGTTATATGTCCTGAGTGTGATCATTGTACTGCAATCAGGTAAAGTATATCAGGGTGAAGTATCATGATATCTGCAATTTACTATCAAATGATTCAGTGTAGCAGTTTGGTATTATTTATGAATTCCAAAAATAGATATCGGATTATGTTTGTAAACTGGTCTGTTCCTCTAGGTGTATTAGATTGTATTAAATTCAGAGGTTTCACTTTTACTTGATTAAATAATGATTGGGGCTTTGATTGGGCCACATCTGTAGGATGTTAAGTCCCTGCCCCCTTGGTGGGCAGGGACTCACAGAGAAAACAAGGCAGAGGAGTGAGTTGGAGTTTTTTTATGATGGAGCCCTGGGAAGTAAATACATAGGAGAAGAAGACAGAGGAACAGAGACGGCTCCATAGACACAGCAGAGGCCTGATTGTCTAAAGCTGACCTTGTGGAGAGAACAGAGCAGCTGAGCCCGGAGAGAGACAAGCCCCGGGAGAGAGATGAGACTTATCCCAGCCTACAGCTGAGATTAGAAGCAGCTGGGATCATGGAGCCTTAAGAAGAAGAATAAGGCTGGACCCTTGCAAACGTCAGCAGCCATCTTGCTCCAACACGTGGCAACAGACTTTGGTGACAGAAGTAAATTATGCTTTAATGACCTGGTAACTGTAAGCTTCTACCCTAAATAAATACCTTTTTATTAAATCCAACAGATTTTTGGTATTTTGCATCAGCACCCCTCTGGCTGACTAATACATTCAGTAATATAGGTAAAGAGAAGTAAAAGGAGAGGGAGAGAGCAAATATAGTAAAATGTTAATTGATGAATCTAGGTGAAGAATGTGTGTATATCCAACTATTCTTGCAACTTTCCTATGGATTTGGAAGTTTCAAATAAAAAAGTTGAGAAAAAAACCTTATTGAGTATGAATTGTAAATTAGACACTTATTAAAGGGTAGAAAGATGAAAAAGACATCATCTTTACCTAAAAATATCTTTCAGTCTAGTGAAAAAAATTTAACATTTATAAAACAGATTGGAAACTTTTATGAGAGAAGTGTATAGGGGTGCAGTGTAAACTCTTAACCAGATTGCAGTGGTCAGGAAGTGGTGTTTGACAGTGTTGATGTGTGTCTCAATATTACAGACTCTACTTACTAAGGAATATCTTAGAATTTAACAAATTCTAGATCTGGAGATGTTTGAGAATCTGATCCCTATACCATTTTATTAAAAAATAAGGAAACTAAAACTTTTTATAAGACAACAAAATTTAGACAGTACAAACCATCTGTCCTAATGACAGATTGATACAAAACCTTTACCTGCATGTCGTTCATTTAGGATAATCAAGCAATCTTACAAGAATAAATTATTAATCATTAAGCTCATGTGGGAATACTTTGTGCTCTGAGATGGATGAGGTATTTCTAACAATATTGTATTGTATCTCATATACCTTTCTGCTCAATCCCCCCATGCTCAAGACTGAATTAAATTCCCCTCTTCTCTGTTCCCTTATATAACTGAATATGACCTTTATCATACTTTTCTAGTCAATAGAGAATAAAGCTTAAGGATATGTGTTTGCATCATGTCTCTAATATTCAGTTTGCCCACCAGAAAATAATAGGTAATCTATTGAAGGTGTTAGGACAGTATTTTGTCTTGAAACAAAAAAAGATTCAATAAATTGTCACCATTACAGTAGTTTAATGACCTGCTTTCCCAGTTGGACTTTGAATTCTTTGAGAGGAAAACTATGCCTTGTATATCTCTCCATCAGTTATCTACAAACTTTAAAAAATCGTGAACCACATCCATAAAAAACTTTTGAGTGTATCCTCAACATAAGTATTGAGAAAAGTAAAAGATAGCCCTGACCGTTGGTTGTTGGCCTAGTTGCTCTATCTTGGTCATAGTGTTTGCCTGATGAACATAAATAACTACAGAGAATATCAGCCTCATTAAAGGACCCTTCATGACCATGAGGGAACAAGACAAAAACCAGACCATGCCTGAAAAATATGAAAGCTCATAAGACCACAAAAATGACTAAATATTCCTGTCTCTCAGTTGAGTTACTACTACTTCATCTCCAGTGAAAGCTCTTGTTCTGCTCCATTCCTCCTGCCTCCTAGATAGACATTTTTAAGGTACCCATTCACTAAATTGCCTCCTACTTTCTGACAATGCTCAATCCAGAACAAACTCTGCCTCTTTGAACCCTCTCTAAAATTACCTATATAAGCCCAAATCCAATAATAAATCACTTCTAATTCTCAATTACCAAAATGCCATGTCATTCTTAATGGTGTACAACCTCCCTTGCTACAACAAGCTTTAAAATATCGATTTTGTTAGACTATAGAGACACTCCTGGTGTTTTTTGGCTAATGTGCATTGATACTAGATTGTATCAATATGTTGCACACATTTTAAACATATGCAAAAATTAAATTTTGTATATCACAAGATAATATAAATAGAAGTTGTAATACTTTCTTCTTGCACCTTAATGGCTCTTCTTGCACAACCCCTGGGGAGTGTTCCTTACACTTTCTCCCTGACTAATCTCACTATGTTACAGTGTCTTTTTTGTAGTAGTAGCTTGATTTAATGTTTGGAAATGAATAAATAACTATTGTAGTACTTTTCTAAACACTGAACTTATCTTCTGCAGTTAATATCGTGTGGCAAGAAAAGGTTGATTTTATTAATACAGTGGTCTGAGACTGAAACATTCCTCTCTTCCAGCTGAGTGACTATACTGCATCTCTTATGACAGCTCTTGCCCAACTAATGGCAATAGAATAAGAGCATAATTTCAGAACATTTATCTGTTCAATCCATAACAGATTGAACAGATAAATGTTCAATCTACATAACATGGAGGCATTATCAATATAAATGAGACAAGTACTGGTGTCATGTGACCTCTCTACATTGGATCAATGTTAAAGAAGAATCAAGTATTATGTTGCACAATATTTCTGGCATCCCCCTGTCTTATGTAAAATTTATCAAATCCTATTACCCTTTGTCATTTGAGAAGCAATTTTGAAATATATTGCTATGATTTATCTTTTAGGTCATGTTAGCCATAAGTCATAAACAAAACAATATTTGGAAACTTAACACTGTAGTTATCTTCTTGGATTAAACAATACTCTGTTACTGAAAAAAAAAAAAAAATAGTGTTCTCTGGAAGGAACACACAATAGCACCTTTTGCGCTTGCTTTTCCCAAAGTTCTTTCTTAGCTCTCTTCTCTTCTGTTCATGGATTTTTCACTTCAATGAGAACTACATTCATTCCCAGTTTCATTTTTACCTTCAGATACATGATTCTGAAATATTTCCAGCCACAACTTGTGTCTCAAGAACAAGAAACACATTATAAATTTCAAGCAATCATTTCAAACTCCATCACCCACAACTTACACCAAACTTTTAGTTGGATATTTTAATATCCATCTTTCAATAATTGATAGAACAAGTAGGCAAAAAATTATACAAAATCAGAAAACATGAAAGTCATTTACATAACTAACAATTCATTAGACTTAATTGATCTTTACAGGACATGCTCCCCAACAACAGCAGATTGTACATTCTTTCAAGTGCATGCAGAAACATTTACTAAGATTGACCATATTCTGGGCCATAACAAGGTCCATTAAATGTAAAAGGATTCAAGTCAACAAAACATATTCTTTGACCACAATGGAATTCAGTTAGAATTTAATAACAGAAAGATCTCTGGGAAATCCCCACATAGTTGGACACCAAAAAAAAAAACACATCTAAATAACCCATAGTCAAAGAAGAAATTAAAGGAGAAATTTAAAAGTATTTTGAAATGAGTGAAAATGAAACAAAACATGTTAATATTTGTGGAATGCTACTAAAACAGTTTACGGTGGAATTTGTAATACCAAATGCCTATATTAGAAAATAAGAAAGATCTCAAATCAATAACCAGCTTCCATCATAAGAATCTAGAAAAAGAAGAACAAATTAAACCCAAAGATAGTAGAAGAAGAAAAACCTAAGGATCAGAGAAGAAACTAATGAAATAGAAAACAGAAAAATAGTGGAGAAAATCAATTAAATAAGTTAGTTCCTTGAGAAGAACAATAAAATTGATAAAACTCCACCCAGATAGATCAGGAAAAAAGAGAGAAGAAAAAAAATTATCCGGTATCTGGAATTGGAGAGATGATGTCACTGCAAATTCTACAGTTATGAACAGGATAATAATAAAACATTATGAACAAATTTATGCCAATAAATATGACAATTTAGGTGAAATGGGTAAATTCCTTAAAAGACAGAAATTACCAAAGCCAATTCAAGAAAAAATAATCTATTAAAGAAATTGAAATTATAAATAAAAACCTCCCATGGAGAAAGTTCTAGTTTCAGATGGCTTCACTGATTAATTCTACCAGAACTTTAAGGGAGAAATAATACCAATTCTATACAAACTCTTGCAGGAAATTTAAGAGGAGAGAACATACTTTACAACTCAGTCTATGAAGCCAGTATTACCATGACACCAAAACAAAAGACATTGAAAGAAAAAGAAAATTACATATCAACACCTTCACAAACATAGATGGACAAATATTAAAATTTAACAAATCAAATCCAACAATATATAAAAGGAATACTATATCATGACCAAATAAAATTTATCCCAGGAAGGTAAGGTTGGTTAACATTCAAAAATAAATCAAGGTATTTCATCATATTAACAAAGTAAAAGATAAAATTACATTACTGCATAAAAAGATGCAGCATTTGGCAAAATCCAACAACCATTCTTGATAAAAAATTTCAGCAACCTAAGAAAAGAAGGGAGCTTCCTTAAACAGCTATATGGCATCCATAAAAACCCAATAGCTAATAACCTACTTAGTAAAAGACAGAATGCTTTCCTCTTAAGATCATGATGAAGGTAGGGTGTCCATTCTTAGCATTCTATTCAATATTACATTCTATATTCAACATTATATTATAGCCAGTGCAATAGCACAAGAAAAAGAAAAAAAAAGTCCTCCATATTGGAAAAGAAAAACTGTCTTATTCAGAGATGCCATATTGTCTATGTAGAAAATCATATGGAGGAAGCAGATGTAACTCAGTGGTTGAGTGCCTGTCTCCCATGTATGAAGTCCTGGTTCAATCCCCAGTACCTCCTAAAAAAAGAAAAAAAAAATCATATGGAATCTATGAAAAGAAAAAATCATACCAAGATTAATAAGTGCATTTGGCAAGGTTGAAAGTTACAAGATTAACAAACACACAAAATTAATTTTATTTCCATATACCACCATCAAACAGTTAAAAATAAAAATTGAAAAACAACACCATTATAATATCATAAAAATATGAATTATTTTTGGGTAAATCCAAAAAAAGATGTGCAAGATTGAAAACTACAGAACATTGCTCAGAGAAATTAAGGAAGATCTAAATAAATTAAGAGATCTGTCATGTTGAAAGATAAAAAAATTCAATATTGCTAAGATGTAAATTCTCTTCAGGTTGATCTATAGAATCAATACCATTTCAATCAAAATCTTAGAATTTTTGGGCAAGCTGATCCTAAAATTCATATTGAAATACATGAATCTAGAATAGCCAAAACAACTTTGAGGACTATGCTACCTGATTTTTAATAGTTATGATAAAGCTACAATTATCAAGACAATATGATATTGATGTGAAGATAGACAAATAGATCAATAGTACAGAATAAAGTTTCCAAAAACAGACTCACATATATGGGTACCTGATTTTTGATAAATTTGCATAGACAATTCAGTGAAGAAAGGAGAGTCTTTTTCAGACAATGGCACTGGGATACTGGAAAAATTGGGTATCTATATATATATAAAAAGAAATTAACTTCAATCCACATCAAACACCACATAAAAATGAATTTAAAATGTGTCAAATACCTAAATGTAAAATATAAATCTATAAAACTTAGATGAAAACATTGGAGAAATTACTGGTGACCTGGGTTAGGTGAAGATTTCTTGTCTATACCACCAAAAAGCACAATCAATAAAAAGAAAAAGCAATAAATTGTGTTAGTCAAATTTTAAAACTTTTGCTTTTAAAAAGATGCTGTTGAAAAAGAAGATGTTGCTAAGGAAAAGAAAAGAAAAGTCATATCATTGGAGAAAATATTTGCAAATTACATACCTAATAAAGGACTTGTAAGCAAAATATATAAAGAATTCTTAAAACTCAACAGTAAGAAAACAACTTACAATTTTTAAATGGGCAAAAGATTTCAACAGACACTTCACCAAAGAAAATAAATTGGAAGCAAATAAGTATATGAAAAGATACTCAACATATTTAGTCATTAGGGAAATGCAAAATAAAAGCACAAGCTACCACTACACATCTATGAAAACAGCTAAAAACAGATTGATCATACCTAGTGTTTAGGGGATTTAGAGCACCTAGAACTGTCATGCATAGCTAGTGGGACTGTAAAACAATACAATCACTTTGGAAAACAGGCTGAAATTTCATAAAAGTTAAACAAAAACCTTCCATATGATCCACCATCCTACTCCCAGATGTTTACCGCAAAGAAATGAAAAATCTTGCATGTGAATGTTCAAAGCAGCTTTATTTCTTTCAAAAGATTTATTTATTTATTTCTCTCCCCCACCCCCACCCCACCCCCCATTGGTTTTGTGCTCGTTGTCTGCTCTCTGTATTCTTCTGTGTCTGCTTGTCTTCTCTTTAGGCGACAGAGGTGCTCAATCTCTTGCGCCACCTCAGCTCCCTGGTCTGCTGCATCTCTTATTGTCTCTCCTCTATGTCTCTTTTTGTTGCATCATCTTGCTGCACCAGCTTTCCTCGCAGACCAGCATTCCATGCAGGCCAGCTTGCATTTCACCAGGAGGCCCCAGGAATCTAACCCTGGACCTCCCATATGGTAGACGGGAGCCAAATCACTTGAACCACATCCATTTACCACAGCTTTATATTAATAGTCCAAAACTGAAAACAACTCAAACGTCCATCAGGTGAATGGATAAACAAGCTATGGTATATACTATAATAGAATACTACTTAGTAATAGAAATGAATGAACCATCAATACATGCATCAACATTGATGAATCTCAAAATAATCTTAAGTAAAAGAAGTCAGATTTTTTAAAAAATGCATACAGATGGCATGATTCCATTTATATTAAATTCTAAAACATGCAAACTAATCTACAGCAACAGAAAATGGATGCTTCCTTATATTTACTTAACACTGTGTTTTTGGAGTCTTTACATTTCAGTTTATGTACATCCACAGTATGGTTGTATTTATTTAAACAATATCAACAAGCATTGAGGTTGACAGCCACAGTTTTTTACTACTACAAACAATACATCAATAAATAACCTTGGAAGACTATATGGCAATAAATAACCTTGGATATGTGCCTTTCTGTACAAGTTCAAGATTTTCTTTATCTAGAAGATGGTTATATTAAACAAACATACAAACAAACAAAACTGTTGAATACTTTCCAAGACTATCAACTGGCAAATAACACTTGGCACCATTCTGAAGAATTACTAACATTAATATCTACTTTCTAACTTCTAAACAGTCTACAAAGTTTGAAATCAATAGAGTTTTTGGAATCTTTAAGTCACTAGCAGTCTTATTTTGTACCATAATCAAGCAAGAAAACGTAAAATTACCACTTTTTTTGACGTAGTGAAATGTTAAATTGTTTCTTTTAACTTGAAATCTTTGAATCAGTTTGAGAAAGACTAAATATAGGGATCCTGCAGGAGTTGTCTACTTCTCCTGATGTTTTAGCTTGATTATATGAAAGGCAGTACATTATTCAGTGGGTTGTGTTAGTAACTACAACCTCTGAAGCTATTGACTCATCATTAGGGACCTAGCATTGCAGACTTCCAGTTGGTTTAGAAGTCTATTGACTATAGAGCAGAATGTAACACATTTATCTCATATATATATTAAAAGGTTGTTCACTATATTATGTGCCAGGCCTACAATGTATGTAAGGCATACAAAAGTGAATAATAAGGTTTCTGCTTTAAGGGACTCATATTTTAGTATTATCTTAGTATCAACAAGCAATATTATTACATCATGAAAATAATTTAGCAGACATATTGCTAAAGAATACTAAGATGCAACTCTATAATTACAGAAATAATTGCCTTGAATTTATAGAGAATGTGACTTTGTGCCCATAGAATAATAAAGATTATTGGATGAGACTACAGTTTTGATTCATAAACTACACCCTGTGAATCAGATATTCTTACATAAAAAGATTAAGCACAATCCATGTATGGTACAGAGAAAGGGAAAATATAAATCTGTATCATCAACATATCTGTTCATTAGACCAAAATTATCTTTAATTTGAATTTCTTTTTGCCAAATAGGAAGATTACTATTTCCATATACTCTCTCCTTTGACATTTTCAAAATGTTCCCAGGTGATTCATTACCTTGGTGATAGATTCCAAGTCGTGCTTCCAGTTTTTTTTTCAAATGCCAGGATCAAAGTCAACTGCCTGAATATTCATAACCCAAATAAAGTATTTTGAATCGTTCATATAGACATGTCCTAGATTATGGTCAACAAGTTTAAAAAGACAAACACTTGCATATCCAACGGGTGTAGTATCGGTATAATGAGTGTACTTAGGCAGGCACTTCCCTATAATTAGCATTTCACAATAACCATCACTCCTATGGACAAATCATTATATTTTTGCTATTAGCTCTGCTTCTGAAACATGATTTAAGTACTAAATGTTTTGACCATGTTATATAACACAGAGCAAAATAAAGATCTGAAAATTATCTAGGGGATTTAAGCTCAATCCAGTAAATCTGAATGACTCAGATGTGTGTAGCTAACCTATGAAAGATAAATAGCCTATTCAGCACTAACTTGGTCTCTTTTACCAAAAGTAAAACATTTGATTAACTTAGACAAACTAGAAATAATTATGTGTTGTATCCCTAGTTAAAACACCCATGTTTAATTAAATGGGCTTTGGTGAAATTCTTGAGGTGTCTCAGTTTGCTCTATTTAATTTCAAAATATCCACCAAACAATGTAAAAAGAAAGCACACTAGAAAAATTATATTCTGAGCTTATAATTGATATAGTGATTATGGTGATACAAAATAACCTATAATTTTGCAGACCAGGATTGACGGGGCTAACTACTAGATTACCATACCTGTAGAAAGCTCTTAAAGAGTTTGTTTCATTTCTCTCATTCTTAATAAGTATCAATTACATCAGGGGCTCTTAACCTTTTTTGTTCCACAGACCCCTTTGCCAGTCAGGTGAAAACCACAGACTCTTGACTAAATCCACACCACACTGTGTATTATTTAATAAATATATCACACCAGCAGAAACACATCCCCACAAGAATAATGTTTTTTTGAATTTCAATTCAGGCTCATGGACCCCTTGTTAAGAACTCCTGAGTTACAGCAAGCACAGTGATGCTGTAAATTATTTCTACCATCAAGAATCAAAGCTCAATATATACAGACTAATTTAGCTGACTGGAGTACATTCTTAGTATAAACAGATACAAGCTTGGCTTCAGTTTTCTAAATAGTACACTATTTCCAACTTGTTACATGTTGAATGCACCTTGCAATTATAGGACTTTTTGTAATATCGCTATAATATTGTAATGAAGTGAATTTCATGAATATAAGTGAATGAACATGACTAACTGAAAAATGAACCTCCTTTGGGAACTTCTAGAATGCACACTCTAACATCAGCAAGGGCAATTAAAAACAAAATATAGTGTTGATGACTCCATTCTCTTTCTAGATTTTCCTTCACTGTAAACATATCAATGCTTTTAAAAAATCTATTTCCAAAGAAAAGTTTAAATGCATTGAACAGGAATCTGTGCAGGATTGTGTAAACAATCAGCAAGAGTGCATTTCTTTTTCCTCCCTTCCAGTGAAATCTGCCCCTTAATTACATACTTAAATTGCATTAACATCACTTCTCTTGTGAATTTTCCATTAACTGATCAATTTGTCCATTAGGATATGTTCCCTGATATCATATTGAGCTCCTTCTCTCATTTGCTAGTTTTCCCCCCATTAGTGTTAATTAGGTACCCTTGGAAGAAGGAGAATAATGCTGTTACATCTTGGCATCCGTTCTTAAATGCTTTATTTTTTATGCTTTGAATACTTTTAAATTGTCCTGAATAATTCTGTCTGAGATTATAATCATATTGACTTACACATATTTGAAAGTCCTTAAAATTCCTCTTTTCAAATCTGGGTCATTTAAAATTGACAATAATATATTAGAAAAAAAGATGCTAACTTCTACACCAATAAGTTCTTTTTTTTTTTTTTTTTTTTTTTTTAAGATTTTATTTATTTATTCATATATTCCCCCCTTGCTGCTCGTGCTCGCTGGGTCAGCTAACCACGCCGTGCGGGCGGGCTTGCCTTCACCAGGAGGCCCCGGGAACCGAACCTGGGGCCTCCCATATGGTAAACGGGAGCCCTACTGATTGAGCCACAGCCGCTTCCCCCAATAACTTCTGATTATAGCTAGAGTGTGAAAACAACAACAACAACAACAAACAGCCTCTCTCTGCCTAGAGGAGCCCACACCAAATCTTGTTGTGTATTTCTGTCCTTCTCTCCTATCTCTCAGCAAACTCTATTCTTTCCCCAAATCCCCAAATAAATTCTTTTTACTGGCTTAGCTAAAAAACAAAACAAATAAATAGGAAGCTGTGGTTTACCATACAGCCTTGCATATAGAATTTCACACAAAATACATCTATGGCAATTTTAACTGTAAAGAATAATTAAGACAATTTCTAATATAGAGAAAAATATTAAAACTTTAAAATTAGTCCAGTTCCTACACTTAATGAGTTTTTAAAAATTGGCAATTTTGTCATTTGGCATTTTTATTTCCTATTTACTCATTCTTTCAAAATATCTATCATTCAAACCATCATAAACACTCAATAAATGCTGGATAATTGACAAGTAGAGTATTGATGGGTGATAGGGGAGAGAAATACTTTCAAATAAAATTAAAAGCCCTTACTATCATAGGATTTAATGTGTTATTGAATTGCTATGTAATTTAAGTGCCATGGGAATCCATGTTTGAATTACTTTTTTAATTACTAAATTATAAGAAGTCAATGGCATGGAAAAAGTGAGTTTTAGATTAAAAGTGGCTAAAGAATGCTAATAAATATAAGGAGAACTTTGTTTGAATTCTGTTTTAAACAAACCCACTGTAAAAAGACATTTTTTTAGATAATTGGAGCACTTTGTTTATTGGCTGAGCATTACATGATGCCAGGGAATTATTATCAATATTTGAGGCATGATAATGGCACCGTGTTTGTGTAATAAAATCTCTATATTTCTTATCAACACATACTGGGTTATTTAGGAGCAAAATGGTATGCTGTCTGGGATTTGCTTTTAAAGTACTTTAGCAAAGAAAAAAGAAAAGGAGGAAAAAATAAATAAAAGGAGGAAAAATGAAGTAAACACAGTAAAGCTCTGATAATCGTTGGCTACATTAGATAATGTGTATATGAAGATTCATTGTACCCACCTTCACTTTTGTGTATTTTTGAAAATTTCAGAATAAAACAGTTTTAAATAATACAAAAGTAATACATACTTGATATGTAATAGTGCAAATAATACAAGGAATGTAGAAATTAAAATGTGAAAGTCCTCTTTCACCACTTCCCTCACACATATCCTACTCTCAGAAAGTAACCAATGTTAATAATTTGGTGTGCACAACATTATGGACATATCTATCTATCTATGCACATATTTTTGATCAACATTTTTTAACCTTTTCTTTTTAAAATTATATCTTGAGCATTTTCTCATTTCAATAAATTTAGATCTACCTTACTTCTAGTAACTGATGCAGAGTATACCATTGTTTGGGTATTTTGCTTTGTGACTATCTTTACAATCCCTTGTAAATAAGTATTTAGTCTGTTCCTGCTTTTTAACTATTACAAACAATATTACAGAAAATTTTGTTGTACATGCCTCTTTGTACGTTTATGTAACCGTGTCTGTAGGATGAAGTTTGAGAAGTAGAATTGGGAGGCAGTCTAAATTAGTGGACAAGAGGAAGAGGCACAATAGTCCAGTTCCTTAGGTTCTAATCTCAGTGAGCAGAGGGATCTTAGACACATTATTCAACTCTCTGAACCTCAGTTTTTCATCCCGAAATAGAAATAATATAACTATATTCACTTGATAATATTATTATGAGAATAAATAAGATAATACATATAAAATGTTTAGAACATTCCACAGCATACCAAGAAGTGTTCAATAAATGTCAGCAATATTTGTTGTTAATTATGTTAAATTAGGTTGATTTATATTCTCATGAATAATAGGATAGATTTTTAAATTAGATTAATAAAGATCATATTCTTTTAATTTCCATTTTCCTAATATTTATTGATATTGAACGATTGTTTTTATATTTCCTGGCCACATATATATATTATTTCTATGAAATACTAATAAGTGTTCTTTGCACAATTTTCCACTGAGATATAAACATAGTGATGGCAGATTCCAGAAAAATGAATGCCACCTAAATGTTCTGAGTCAGCCTTGAATTTTTCAGGCAAGACAATCTGCAAACTTTAGTTCAATCTTTCTCTAAAAAAATCCCAGAGGACATCTTTCTCCAGCTATGTATCAGACCAGCACTCCAACCAATCAACTAGATAAAATTTTATAAAAGAAAACAACTGAAGTCACTAGAGAGCGGTCAAGGCAACTAACACTTAAAAGGCCAAGATCCCAAAAAGAAGAGAAGCATATGGTTGTAAGCCTAACATTCTCCTCTACTTCACCCCTTAATGAAATCCTCCAAATCCTAAGCACCACAAGGCCTAGCAGCCAAGCAGAGTTTTCAGCTTTCAGCTTAATGCTATAAAAAAGTCCAGGGGAGGTGAGGGATAGGGGAAGGTGGTGGCAGACTAACAGGCAGAGCTGAATGTTTTCACAAAAACAATGGAGAAAGAGCCAAGAGCTGTCGGAGGGACCTGCTTTGGGGGTCAGCAGACCAGGACAGTGCCATACAACTTCCAGGAGAGTGAGGGACAGAGAGAAAAGAAGCCAAAAGGACACATGAGTTACCAAGCCCCCTTGGTGGCCAGGAAAGGCTCCCCTCCCCCTCCCCCAAGATATTAAACTGGGTAAAATACCTGGCTCACTGCAGCCCACTGAGAGGGGAACAGACATCTTCCTCCCCATCAGCTGTTTCAAGTGAACAGGGAGGGGAGGTTGGAGAGCTCTTCTTCAGTGAATTCAGCCAGCAGAGCCCACTTTGAATCTATGATCTGGAGATTCAGCACAGAAACACAGGAAAACCCAGACTCAAACAACTCCATGGAAAGGTGCTCTGACTAGCGCCATCTGCCTGCCTGTCTGGAAATTGCATGGACAAAATGCACCCCACTAGAGAGTCTCTGGCCTGATTTTGAAAACTTAAGCTGGGCAATTTTAAAGACTGAGAACAAATTGAACCAATTATTAAAGAAGAGCTATGGGAAAAAAAACAATAGGCAGGAGAGAGAAATTGGCCATCAGAGTAAACTCATCAATATATTCAGATGCCTAGATATCAGCAAAAAATCACAAGCCATACTAGAATACAGGAAGAGATGGCCCAGCCAAAGAACAAACCAAATATACTGAAGAGATACAGGATTTAAGACAATGAATCAGTGATAATCACACAACTCTCCTAAATCACTTCGAAGAATTTAAAGAAAATATGACTAAAGAAATAAAGGATTTTAAGAAGACAGTGGGAGAGCTTAAAGAACAACTTGAAAGTCTGCAAAGATGGGAAGTGGCTGTGGCTCAAGCAATTGAGCTCCCATTTACCATATGGAGGACCCCGGTTTAATTCCCAGGATCTCCTAGTAAAAAAAGAAAAAGGGCATCCCAGACTAGTGTGGAGGGCCTCGCATGGCATGGAGAGGCATAGTGAAGCAATCAATGCACCAAAAAGATGATGACACAACCAGATAGAAAAAAAAAAGCCTCCAAAGAAAAGTAACAGATCTTATAGGAATAAAAGACATATGAATGAGATTAAAAATACATTAGAGGCACATAAGAGTAGATTTGAATTGCTTGAAGACAGAATTAGTGATTTTGAAGACAGAAGATCTGAACTGGAAAAGACAGGAGAAGAGAATGGGAAAAAATGGAACAGAATCTCAGGAAATTGAATGACAACATGAAATGCACAGACATTCATATTATTGGTGTTCGAAGAGGAGAAGAGAATGGAAAAGAGGCAGAAGCAGTATTTGAGGAAATAATGACCTGAAAACTTCCCAACCCTTAAGAAGGACATAAATATCAATATCCAAGAAGAACAACACACCCCAAACAGAATAAATCCAAACAGACCTACCCAAGGGCAACTACTATTCAGAATGACAAATATCAGAGAGAAAGAGGGGATTCTGAAAGCAACAAGAGAAAAACAAAGCACCACATATGAGGGAAACTTGATAAGATTAAGTGCCAATCTCTCATCAGAAACCATGGAAGAGAGAAGAAAGTGGTATGATGTATTAAGGTACTGAAAGAGAAAAATTGCCAGCCAAGAGTTCTGTATCCAGCAAAGCTGTCCTTCAAAAGTGAGAGTGAGTTCAAAGTCTTCACAAACAAACAAAAACTGATGAATATGTTACCAAAAGACCATATTTGCAAGAGATACTAAAGGGGGTGCTGCAGCCTGAAAGGAAAAAATAAGGGCAAGAGATTTGGATTAGAGTTTAGAAATGAAGATTATTAGGAAGGGTAAACTAAAGGATAAGAAGACAGACAATAGAACAATATGACAACAGAAAGCTGAAGGACAAAATGGATGAAGCAAGTAATGCCTTTACAGTAAGAACACTGAATGTTAATGGATTGAATTCCCCAATGAAAAGATACAGACTGATAAAATGAATTTAAAAATATGAGCCATTTATATGTTGTCTACAGGAGATCCCCCTTAGATATGAGGACATAACCAGGTTAAAAGTGAAAGGTTATAAAAAGATATTCCATGCAAATAGTAACCAAAAAAAAGAGCTGGAGTAGACCAGATAAATGTAAAATAACATTATAGTATACGAACAATAATTACTCAGTACAACTGGCAAATTGTTCTTGTGATCAGAATTCTTTAAATTTTTTCATACGAAATAAACACTTGCTTTTAATTGAGGAGGGCTGGAGTAAAGATATATTTTAGGATACTTCATTTTTTTAACCCTTTCTTATTCATACTCTCTAATTAAATTAATCTATCTGGATCAGTAATATTTTAGCATGACTATTGTTGAACAAGATTTTGAGTTTTCCTGGCTCATAAAATTATAAGTTGGCAAATTGTTATCTGCTATAATTCATTCCAATAAGATGTGAAGAATTCTCAAATAAGAATTTGATTATCTAGAAGGAATTATGGCCTAATGGAAATTAAATAACTTCCAATAATTTATTTCATTCTTAGAGATTATGTCCAATAGTTAGAGCTGTAATATAAAAATTAGAATTATGTTATAATTAATTTCTATTATATTTGAATTACTATTGACATTTATAAATGTTTGCTGCTATGCTATTTTTTAGAATTGATTATAGTTAATCTAACCTGGACTTGAACTCTCATTTAAAATTTGTAATTTCTTTCAATCTATTTTTCTATTTATTTTGCAATTTTAAAATAAAGGGCTTTTTAACAGCTAAAAAAAAAAAAGCCATTGATTATACACTTTAGATAGACCCTATGGTATTTAACATATCTCAATAAAACTGCTAAATAAACAAATAGTTGTGCAAGAAAAGCCAGAAACAGCAGCTATGTTTAGCAGGGGAAACAGAGAGATTGAGAGATGAAGAATTTTCTTGTCTGTTTGTTTGTTTGTCTGTTTTTTATTATTATATTGAAATAATGAAAATGTTTTAATAATGATTGAAGTGATAAAAGTACAACTATGTGATTGTACCAAATATCGTTGATTATACACTTTGGATCAATTGTATGCTTTATTAATATGTATCAATAAAATTGATTTGTTTTAAAAAAAGAAGAAAACTAAGGGGGCTGAGAAAATAAAAATCAATGCCAAAGGACCATCAAGGAAAATGGGCCTTGATGAATACTTCATCTCTGAGATATGACTCCAGAAGAGTTATGCCTTATGATTGGGAAAAAAACAAAAGACACTAAAGCTTCCATAGACTGAAATTCTACCTCAAATCATTTTAATGACCTAGTAGATCAAAGTGATCAACACTTACACTAACTGCTTACCTGTAGAAATGTAAATCCTCTTGGAAGGAATATAAAATCATCCAAATGGCTACATTTTTATACCTAATATCCAGCATTCAATCAAAAATTGCTAGGCATGCAAGAGAGACAGGACAAAATTATCTAAACCCCCAAACAGAAACAAAAACAAAAAAAGCTGGCAATAGAAATGGGTCCACAGATAAGCAAATAGTGAAGTGGGCATTTATGGGAAAATTTTAAAAAATAAAACATTTCCTTCAAAAAAGCAACAATGCTGGCATCTGACCTCTCATTACAAATTATGAAATAAAAAAACTGCAAAGTTATATTTCTAATCCAGAAAATTTAACTGTCAAAAGTGAAAGCAAAAGAAAAAACTGAAGTGGAGGAGAGGGTGACCTTTCTGGTATGTGGATTATATCTCAATAAAGCTGTTTAAAAATAGTGAAGAAGGAATAAAGACATTTTATTTATTTTTTTTTATTATTATTTTTTTTTATTATGGGTAAAAATCAAAATTCTCACAATACATACAAACATTTGCAAAATGATATATAAATATATGTGCCTATATGTGTATTTGCTTACAAAAATGTTATATATATATACATATATTTTAAGAGGTGCTTAGATTACCTAAAATATTACACGGAACCCACTGGGATTCCCATGCTGCCCACCTCCCACACCTCCCACCACATCCCACACAAACATCTCCCACAGTGTGGCCCACCAACCTCAATGAACTTACACATCCTGGAGCCTTGCCACCAACCATAGACCACAGTTCACACTGTAGACCACACTCTCTCCCACTCAGTTCTGAGTGGTGTGTGCTGATTTAAAATGGCCTACATCCATTGCCACAACAGTACTCAGGACAACCTCCAACTCCCAAAGAAGCCCCTGTATTTCAACTGCTCATCCCCTCCCTACCCAAAAACTGTCAAGTGGCCACTGGCTCCACCTCATTGTTATAATTTCTTGCATTGCAAGAATCACCATATGTGAGCAAGAGAATACCATCAAGTCCACTCTAGTCCATAGTTCTTCCCCCAATCCAGAGGCGACTGGGATGGTGATGTCCACTCCAACTCCAAGTGAGAGAGGGCTTATATCCCATGGATATGGTGGGTGGGATGATCCTGCCTGCAGATGCAGGCCCTCTCCATTCCCTGGGATGGCCATTTCCTATCGTTGTCTCCTCACCAGGTGTCTTGGATGAGTCCATTGAGCTGTAGGGTAGGAGTTGCAGCTCCATCTAGATTTCATGCACACCTGGCACATAGGTAGGCGGGAGGCTCCAGTCTCTGGAAGTATACCTAAGAAACTCCAGCATCACATGTAGGTTTGAATAGAAGGGACTGGTGAACCATGTGCAGGGAGGATTTATTTGAGTCTAATTCTGTCACTCTCAGGAGCACAGATTCCAAAATAGAACCCACTTATAAGGCATCAGTCTCTGGGGCTATCCCCCCTTATATAGGACCAGGGTGTCTCCGGAGCTCTCAGGAACCCCACCAAGTGGGGTGATAGGCACTTAGATGTTCTATGAGCTCCTACTGAGGTGTGCGTAAGAGTTACCTCTGGGATGACCTCCCGACTCTCTTTGAAGTCTCTTAGCCACTTGAACTCATTTGTCTTTACCATTTCCCCCTTTTATTCAAGGTCTTTTTCCAGTTGTGTTGCCAGTTGGCACTTGGGAAAAGTTTTCAATTAGCAATAATTGTGCCTCGGATAAACCTCATTGGCTACGATACTGCCACTGCACAAAACTGCCAGTTGGCACTTGGTATTAATCCCTCGTTGCCAGGGAGGCTCATCCTCGGGAGTCATGTCCCATGTTGGGGGGAAGGTAATGCAATCATATGCTGAGTTTGGCTTAGAGAGAGGCCACATTTGAGCAACAAGGAGGCTCTCAGGTGGCAACCCTTAGGCACCCCACAGCTGCAGGCTAAGTCTCATTTACAAGAGCAAAGACTCACAAGGGTAGTCATCAATAAAAAAAAAAAAACAAAAAAAAAAACATCAGTGGGTCATCCTATTTTGACAGGCACTGTCCCTACACTCAGAGGACTATTGCTGCTCCCTTGGAGATTGTGGCAGAGCTCTCCAGGCTAGGAATTCAGATTCCCTCATTTATTGTGTGATTATCCACCCATCGTGACCATGCCCCATCCCCCGATCCTTTGAATGATTTTGTATATCTTTCATGTATATAGGGTTGAACCAATCCCCACGAAACCCCCCCCAGACACCCTCCCCCCAATAATCCCCCGCAGTACCCATTGTAACCCTTCTGTGATCCAAATCCTCCATGAACATTTAGTCCATAAAATAATCAAATACACTTACTAGGAAAAAGAAACAAGTGTGATAAGCTTACATGCAAGAGACAAACATAAGGAAACTCATGGGGGAAAAAAAAAAAAAAGAGAGAAGGAAAAAAAAATAATCAAACAAAGAACAAAACAAAATAAAATATAATTAGTGGATTGGGACATTCAAAAAATGGGCAAAAAAGCAAAGGAAATGCCTTTAAAATATATATATATATATTCATTTTTATTCCCTTTCTCTCTTCCTTTTTCCCTTTTTTCCTTCCCTTTATCACTGTGTTATCGGATGTCTGGTGTGCCATGACACCTTCCTCCTCTCAATCCCCATTGTCTCCCAATTTTTCATTTAATTTTCAAAGAAGTTTTAGGTCACAGCAAAGTCACACACGGAGTGCCGGAGACTCCCAGATACCAAACCACCCCCCCTTCCCCACCCCATATTAACTCCCCCTCCTTTTTTTTTTTTGGTTGTTAGCATTGTTATAACTGTTATGCAGATAGCAAAATATAGCAACTAAACATTGTCAGTGATTTACAGTATAGTTTACAATTTAGATGATACAGTTTAATAATTTTGATGATATTTACCATGTCCTGTGTCCATTACTGAAAGGTAATGAAAAACCTTCCCCATGACCACCAAACAACCCATTAGATCTTGACTGTTCCCTTCTCCCCAGCCCCCCAGGGCCCATGATACCCCCCTCTCCTAACCCATGGAATGTCAAGATTCACAGTTACATGCCCTGGGGATTTGAACCAGCACTTCCTAATCCACCCACCCGCCAGTGCTGTACCATCAAACCCAGGAACACCACCACTCATCTGCCCCATCCCCCAACATGCAACCACACTCTATCCCTTTACCATAGATTATGTCCATATGGGATATGGCTCAAAGCCTGCTCTTCTCTTACTCTCCTTTGTTAACCTATCTTTCAGACAATGGTTCTCAGAGACTGCTCACTTTCCTCAGTTCAGATCAGTGAGGTCATATACTGTTCATCCTTCAGTGCCTGGCTTGCTTCACTCAACATAAGGTCTTCAAGATTCATCCACGTTATTCCATGTGTTAGCACTTTGTTCCTTCTTACCGCTGAGTAATATTCCATTGTATGTATGTGCCACATTTTGCTTATCCATTCGTCTGTTGATGGGCACCGGGGCTGATTCCAACTTTTGGCAATGGTGAACAATGCCGCTATGAACATTGGTGTGCATATATCTGTTTGTATTTTTGTTTTCAGTTCTTCGGGTATATACCCAGCAGTGGAATTGCTGGATCATACGGAAGATCTATTGCTAGTTTTCTGAGGAACCGCCAAACTGTCCTCCACAGTGGCTGGACCATACCGCAGTCCCACCAGCAGTGGATGAGGGTTCCTATTCCTCCACATCCTCTCCAACATTTAGTGTCTCCTGTTTTTTTAATAGCTGCCATTCTGATGGGTGTAAGATGGTATCTCATTGTAGTTTTGATTTGCATTTCCCTGATAGCAAGTGATGTTGAGCATTTTTTCATGTGCTTTTTAGCCATTTGTATTTCTTCCTTGGAGAAGTGTCTTTTCAGGTCACTTGCCCATTTTTTATATGGGTTGTTTGTCCTTTTATTTTCGAGGTGAAGGATTTCTTTATATATGCAGGATATTAGGCTCCTATCAGATATATGGTTGCCGAATATTTTTTCCCATTGGGTAGGTTGCCTTTTTATTTTCTTAATAGCATCCTTAGAGGTGCAGAAGTTTTTAATTTTGAGGAGATCCCATTTATCAATTTTTTCTCTTGCTGCTCGTGCTTTGGCTGTGAAGTTCATGAAACCATTCCCTATTACAAGGTCCTGTAGATGCTTCCCTACATTATCTTCCATGGTTTTTATGGTTTTGGCTCTTATATTTAGATCTTTGATCCATCTTGAGTTGATTTTTGTATAAGGTGTGAGATGGTATTCTTTTCTCATTCTTTTGGATATGGATATCCAGTTCTCCAAGCACCACTTGTTAAAGAGGCCACTCTCTCCCAGCTGAGTGGGTTTCATGGCCTTGTCAAATATCAGATGACTGTATATGCGAGGATCTATTTCAGAACTCTCAATCCGGTTCCATTGGTCAGTAGGTCTATCCTTGTGCCAATACCATGCAGTTTTGATCACTGTAGATTTGTACTATGTTTTAAAGTCAGGTAATGTGATACCTCCAACTTCATTTTTCTTTTTCAATATATCTTTGGCAATTCGGGGCCTCTTACCTCTCCAAATATATTTTGTGGTTAGTTTTTCCAGTTCCTTAAAAAATATAGGGTTGACTTTTATTGGGATTGCATTAAATCTGTAGATTAGTTTGGGTAGGATAGACATCTTGATGATGTTTAATCTTCCCATCCATGAACAGGGAATATTTTTCCATTTATTTAAGTCTTCTTTGATTTCCTTTAACAGTGTTGTGTAGTTTTCTGTATATAAGTCCTTTACATCTTTAGTTAAATTTATTCCTAGGTATTTGATTCTTTTGTTTACTATTGTAAATGGTATTTTTTTCCTGATTTCCTCCTCAGTTTGCTGGTTATTGGTGTATAGAAATGCTACTGATTTTTGAGCATTGATCTTATAGCCTGCAACATTACTGAACTCCTTTATAAGTTCTAGAAGCCTTGTTGTCGATTTCTCAGGGCTTTCTATGTATAGGATCATGTCATCTGCAAATAATGAAATCTTTAATTCTTCTTTTCCAATCTGGATGCCTTTTATGTCCTTTTCTTGTCTCAGTGCTCGTGCAAGTACTTCTAAGACAATGTTAAATAGGAGTGGTGATAGTGGGCATCCTTGTCTTGTTCCCGATCTCAGAGGGAAGGCTTTTAGGATTTCACCGTTGAAAATGATGTTAGCTTTGGGTTTTTCATATATACCCTTTATCATTTTCAGAAAGTTTCCATCTATTCCTATCTTTTGTAGTGTTTTTATGAGGAAAGAGTGCTGTATTTTGTCGAATGCTTTTTCTGCATCTATAGAGATGATCATGTGATTTTTTTCTTTCAGTTTGTTTATGTGGTGTATTACATTGATTGATTTTCTTATATTGAACCATCCTTGCATACCTGGGATGAAACCCACTTGGTCATGGTGTATAATCCTTTTGATATGTTGTTGAATGCGATTAGCAAGTATTTTGTTAAGGATTTTAGCATCTAGGTTCATTAGAGAAATTGGTCTGTAATTTTCCTTTCTTGTGGTATCTTTATTTGGTTTTGGTATTACGGTAATGTTGGCATCATAGAATGAGTTAGGTAGTATTCCTTCTACTTCTATTTTTTGGAAGAGCTTAAGTAGAATTGGTGTTAGCTCTTTCCGGAATGTTTGGTAGAATTCAGCTGTGAAGCCATCTGGTCCTGGACTCTTCTTAGTTGGGAGGTTTTTAATGACTGAGTCTATCTCTTTACTTGTAATTGGGCTGTTGAGTTCATCTATTTCTTCTTTCATCAATGTCGGCTGTTTGTGGGTTTCTAGAAACTTGTCCATTTCCTCTAAATTGTCATTCTTGTTGGCAAATAATTTTTCAAAGTATCCTCTTATGATACTCTTTATTTCTGTGGGGTCAGTAGTGATATCACCTTGCTCATTCCTTATTTTATGTATTTGCATCTGTTCTCTCTTTTTCTTTGTTAGTCTGGCTAAGGGTTTGTCAATTTTGTTGATATTCTCGAAGAACCAGCTTTTGGTTTTGTTTATTGTTTCCAGTGCTTTCTTGTTCTCTATTTCATTTAGTTCTGCTCTAATCTTTGTTATTTCCTGTTTTCTACTTCCTTTAGGTTTAGTTTGTTGTTGTTTTTCCAATTCCTCCAAGTGTGCAGTTAGGTCTTCAATTTTAGCTCTTTCTTCTTTTTTAATATATGAATTTATAGCTATGAACTTCCCTCTCAGGACTGCTTTCGCTGCATCCCATAGGTTTTGATATGTTGTGTTGTTGTTTTCATTAGTTTCAAGGTAGTTACTGATTTCTTTTGAAATTTCCTCTTTGACCCACTGTTTGTCTAAGAGTGTGTTGTTTAACTTCCATATCCTTGTGCCTAGCCTGTTTCTCTGGCCCTTATTGATTTCCAACTTCATTCCGTTGTGGTCAGAGAAATTACTTTGTATAATCTCAATCTTTCTGAATTCATTGAGTGTTGTTTTGGGGCCTAGCATGTGGTCTATTTTGGAGTATGTTCCATGTGCACTGGAGAAGAATGTAAATCCCGCTGTATTTGGGTGTAGTGTTCTGTATATGTCTATTAAGTCCAAATCTTCTAATGTATTGTTGAGTGCCTTCGTTTCTTTATTGATTCTCTGCCTAGATGTTCTGTCTAATGATGATAGTGGTGTGTTGAAGTCCCCTGCTATAATTGTAGAGGAATTTATTTCTCCTCTTAGTTTTTCCAGAGTTTGCCGCACGTATTTTGAGGCACCTTGATTAGGTGCGTAAATGTTGATGATTGTTCTCTCTTCTTGAGAGATTACTCCTTTTACTAATATGTAGTGTCCATCTTTGTCTCTTACAATAGTTTTGCATTTAAAGTCTATTTTGTCTGATATTAGAATAGCTACTCCTGCCCTTTTTTGGCTATTGTTAGCTTGTAAAATGGTTTTCCAGCCATTCACTTTCAGCCTCCTTGAATCCCTGGGCTGAAGGTGGGTTTCTTGTTGACAGCATATAGATGGATCATATTTTCTTATCCATTCTGCCAATCTGTGTCTTTTGATTGGTGAATTTAATCCATTAACATTCAGTGTTATTACTCGTAATGAATTTCTTACTTCAGTCATTTTTTCTTTGGGTTAATGTATGTCATATGTTGTTTTGTTTCTCTTTTTGAGTTTTCAGTTGTTTTTAAACTCTCCTCCAACTCTCTCTCCTTTGTTTTTTCCTTTCAATTTGTAGAGATTCCTTTAGTATTTCTTGATGTGCTGGTTTCTTCTTGACATACTCTCTTAATTGCTGTTTATCTGTGAATATTTTGAAGTCTCCATCATTTTTGAATGCCAATTTTGCTGGATAGAGAATTCGTGGCTGGAAGTTTTTTTCTTTTAGTGTTTTGACTATGTCATACCACTGTCTTCTTGCCTCCATGGTTTCAGCTGAGAAATCAGCACTTAATCTTATTGTGCTTCTCTTGTATGTGATGGTTCTCTTTTCTCTTGCTGCCTTGAGTATTTTCTCTTTGTCTTGAGCATTGGACAGTTTGACAAGTATATGTCTTGGAGTTGGCCTGTTGGGATTTATACTATTTGGGGTGCGCTGTGCTTCCTGGATCTGCACATCCATCTCTCTCAATAGAGTTGGGAAGTTTTCAGCCATAACTTCCTTCAACACTCCTTCTGTTCCCTTTCCCTTCTCTTCTCCTTCTGGGATGCCCATAATGCATATGTTTGTGTGTCTTGCATTATCGGTTAATTCCCTGAGACCATACTGGATTTTTTCTATCTTTTTGTCTATGTTTTCTACAATCTCTTTGATTTCAACTGTATTGTCTTCCATATCACTAATTCTTTCCTCTGCCTGTTCAATTCTGCTGCCATGTGAGTCCAGCGTCTTTTTCATTTCTTGACTTGTGTCTTTGTTCGCCATCATATCCATTACCTTTTTAGGTGTGTTAGCTATTTTTTCAGTATGTTCTCCCAGTGTCTTCTTTATATCCTTCCTTCAGTTCTTTAAGTTGGTCCATGATATTTGTTTGGATAGCTTTGATTAGTTGTTCGATGTACTGCATTGCTTCCTGGTTTTTATTTTGTGCACTGGACTGGTCCATGTTTTCCAGTTTTTCAGAGTCATTTGTATTTTTCTGTTGCCCTCTGGTCATCATATTATCTTGATGGGTTTGTTCAGTTGATTAGCTTTTCTCTATGCTCTAGAATTTTATTTAGCTGTTGGTTCCGCTTGTGAGTTAAGTTTTCTCTTTGACAGTTTTTCTTCTTATTTTATTTCCTTACTTCTTTCTATGTTCCCTTGAAGGCAAAAGGTTAGGGCCAGAGGAATCAAAAGATGTAAGGAAGGCAGAAGGATAATAGAAATATTGATAAAAGTTAAAAGAGGGGCAAAATGAGACTTAATGAGATGCATATTTAACTTGTGTAGGCAGTGTAGAGTACTAGGAAAAAATATGGAGTTCCTATAATGGACTGGGAAAACAAATTGAGGAATATATATATATAGTGATTTAGAAGGCTAGAATTATGAGGAGGTAGAGAAATAGTAGAGAAAGGTCTGAAAGGAAAAAGTTAATACTAATAAAAAAAAAAAAAGAAAAAAGAAGAAGAAAACAAAATAGATGGGATAGAAATTGACACCCTTAAGTTGTGGGCCTATGAAAAAATGTTGTCTCTAAGAGCCACAACAGAAAACAGAAGGCAGAAACATGCAGGAAGGATAGGCGATAGTTTGTAATACAGAATCAATATATACAGCGAGTGGGAAATTACTGAATAAGAAGCCTAGCAAATAAGCGACCAGCTGGCAGCACCTATTTAAAAAAAAAAAAAATAGAAGGAAAAAGGAAGGGGGGAGGAAAATGGGAATAATAGCAATAGACCAGAAAGTAACAGAGAGATACCAAAGATCCACACAGGCAAGCAGTCAAACAGAGCTAAGGGGGGTCAATGATTCCCCTAGGGTCCACGTGGATCCTTCCTGCCTACTTGTGTTTATCAATGAATTTCCCCACAGGGTCCTATATGCAGGTCCTGAAGCAGCTTTTAGCTATTAAACTAAATTAAAAAGAATTTATTTTTCAATTGTTGAGGTGACCTCACTTTTTTTTTTTTTTTTTTTTTTTTAGCCTAATGCAGGACCCAAAATAATTCCTCTTCTAGACCAACCCCCTTACGGAAGGGACCCTAGCTGGGCCCGTGGAAATTAATGAAGCACGTCCCACTTTCCGGACTCCCCAGGTTAGCTGAAGCTCTGATGTTAGTCAGTGAAGAGTGCTAAAGATGGCGGATTCCGCCCCTTCTGGAGCCGAGCTCGAGCGTCACAGGGCTGTTCAGTAAATCAGTTTGAGTGCAGATTCGCGTCTGCTCTCAGCCTGGTGCTGCTTCAGTTAGGCTTATCTGCTCCCCAAAGCTATGGGGTGGTGCAAGCAGCCAGATCAATGTCTAAAAATATAAAATACCCTTCCCTGTCTTCCAACCGAACCCTCCCTTTTTTGGGAAGTGTCCCTTCCTCCTGGCTCCGCAGCAGCCTGGGTCTTATCCCTGGGTGGCTAGGGAAATCAGCTGCGTTCCCCGACCAAAATCCCCCCTCCGGTTCACCGGGTGCTGACTAGCTCGTTTGCTCTGTTCCCACAAGGTCCAAGGGGCGCCAGGCAGCCAGATCCCCAGAAAATAAAACCTTTTCGCCCCGCCCGCGGCTCAAAATGGCCGTTTTATTTATTTTTTCCCTAACCGCGGGGCTCAGCCGCCTGTGCCAACCTCCACCGGCAGCCTCAAAACTCACGAATCTCCACCGTTCGGTCCACGCCGCCGATCCGCGCAGATAGATGTCCCAAGCTTCTCACTCCACGCGTGCACAGCACAGACCCCCTGGCAGGACCCTGTCCCCAATCCGCCTTGCTCTGGGAGCTTGCAGTGTGCGCCCTCCTACACCAACGCCATCTTGCCCACTTCAAGACATTTTAAAACAAACAAAACCTGAGAGACTTCATCACTAGCAGACCAAAATTAAAGGGAATATTAAAGGGAGTTTTTCAAGCAGAAGGAAAATGATACCAGGTAGAAACGTAGAAATGCAGGACGGAATTAAGAGCAACAGAAAGGACAACTATAAATAATTATCAGTGTAGGAAACAATACTAATACTCTGTGGGCTAAAAGAAAAAATTATTTAGATATATAAGAAAAATTCAGGAATGTAGTATATGGAGTCAAAGTGTTCTAATGTCCTGGCCTTGTTCAGGAAATGGCAAAAGTATTAATTTCCATAGACTATATTAAGTCAAGAATGCATGTTGTAATGTCAGTGATAACAACTGGAAAATGATATAAGGTATAATTAACAATCTAATAGAGGAAAAAATAGAATTATAAAATAATCCAGTGATCCAAAAGCAGTAAGAAAGGGAAGAAAAAGAAAGAACATAGGGTCAAATATGAAATAAATAATTAAATGAAAGATTTAAACCCAATATATCAGCAATTTGGAATGAATTCAATTAAAGAAGAAAGGCCATCAACTAGATTTAAAAAAATAAAATTCAACTTTATATTGCTTACAAGAGATACACTTTAAAAATAAGGACACAGAGGAGTTAAAATTAAATACTGGGAAAAGGTATACAATGCAAACATTAACCAAGAGAAAGTTGCTATATCTATTCTAATAGAAAAAAAATAAGCATTACTAAATATAATAAGACTATAGTTATTATATACAATATAATATAATATATTATTATAATATTTTATAATGAAAAGGTCAAACCACTAAAGAGGTTTAATGGTCATAATATGAATTCATTTAGTAACAGCCTCAAAATATATAAGGCAAAAATTGACAGAAAAAAAGAATTAGACACATCAAAATTAGATTAGACTATTTAAACATGTCTTTCTCAGTTAAAAAAAAAAATGTAAAAAAGGATTATTGAGCCTTATTTAATGGACAATGGACCTGTACACAAAAATAGAATATACATATTTTTTTCACATGCACAAACACAACATTTGCCAAAGTTAATCATGTAATGGGCCATACATCAAGTTCAACAATTTCATAGCAATGAAACTATTAATCTTATGAAATTAAGCTGAAACTCAATAATAAAAAATAACTGGAAAAGGCTTAAATGTTTTGATAAAAAACAACATATTCCAAATAATCTATTGGTCAAAGAAGCAATCACAATTAAAATTTTGAATGGAATTATTTTTTTAAATAGCACATCAAAATGTTCATGTGCAGCTAAAACTGTGTTTATAGTGGAATTTATAGCCTTAAATGTCTATATGAGGTAAATTCTATGATCTAAGTATCCATCTTAATAATTAGAAATGAACAGAAAATCAACTTAAATAAAGAAGAAGGAAGGACATAAAGTAACAAAGAGAAATTAATGAAAGTAAGGACAAACGTGCATTTCAAATACGAAGTCAAAAGTTGATATTTTGAAGGCTAACAAAATCAATTAAGCCCTTGATAAGACTGATCAAGAATAAAAAAGAGAATGCACCAAATATTAATTCAAGGAATGAAAACAGACATCTCTAAAGAATCTACTTACCATAAAATGACAAGGATTTTTATAAACAGTTTTATGTCAAAAAATTAGACAACTTAAACAATAAAATGGACAAATTCCTTGAAAAATACAGCTTACAACAACTGATACAAGAAGAAACAAAATACCTGAGTAACCCTACATCTATTGAATTGACTTTGTAAATAAATATCTTTCTACCAAGAAAACTCTAGACCCAGATGACTTCACTTATGTATACCTCCAAATAATTCAGGTGAAAATAATTCCCGTCTTACACATATTCTTCCAAAGTATAGAAAGAGAGGAAACTTCCTAATTTGTCTTAAGAAGCCAGAATAACACTGATAGAAAGAACTGACTAAGATATTAAGAAAAAAAATTATAGGACAATAATCCTCATGAACATAGACATAAACATCCAAAATATGCAAATTGAATCCAGTAATATATTAAAAAGGACAATACATAAAGGCTAATTTGGGTTTATTACAATAATACAAGGAATTTAGCATTTAAAATCAATTAATTCAACTCACCACATTAACAGAATAAAAAAGAAAAAGTAATAATCATTTCAGTAGATTTAATAAAAGTCAACAACTTTTCATGATAAAAATTTTCAGTGAACTAGAAATAAAATGTGAAATTCTTTAACCCAACAAAGTTTACCTACAGAAAACCTATAGCTCATATGCTTATAGTGAAATAGTATATACAATAAGAGTGCCTCCTATCACCATTTTTATTCTACACATGCAGGAAGTCCTAGCCAGTGCAGAAAGCCAAGAAAGCAAAATGACATAAGAATTGGGAAGAAAGACATAAAACTGTCATTATTTGAAGATGACACAATTGTGTACATAGAAACCCCCAAAGAATCTAAATATAAGTAACTAGAATTACTAAGTGAGTTTAGCAAGGTCACTGGATACCAGGTCAACAAATGAAAATCATATTTTTATAGTGTTGCAACAATAAATATAATATGAAACAAATTTAAATTATAATATATATATCTTAAAATATCAAATACTTAGGAATAAGTCTAACAAATTTATGTAAGACCTTGTCTTAATTTCCTAGCTGCTAAAATAGATACCATAAAATGAGTTGGCTTAACAACAGGAATTTATCCCCTCAAGTTTAGAAGGCTTGCTTACTCCCAGGACTGATATCTTCTGACTGGCCAGCAATCTTTGAGGTTCCTTGGCTTTTCCAACATAAGGCAATCAATGCACATGGTGGTGTTTCTCCATTTTCTTCCAGGTTCTGTCGACTTCCAACTAGCTATTCCTCCATGTGATTTTTTTTGTGTGCCCAATTTTTGTTTTGTTTTGTTTTGTTTTGTGATGGAAATTGACAGGCTGATTCTAAAATTGATTTTTAAAATGCAAAAGGCCAAAGATAGCCAAGGCAATAATGAAGAAAAAATAATGCTGGAGGACTTATAGTACCAGATATCAAGACATATTATAAGGCTACAATCATTGAGACAGTGTGATATTATTCAAAAAGCAAGGAACAAAATAGAGAGTCCAGAAACACACCTACATATATATGGCATACTTGATATATGACAAAAGTATCCCTGCTGTGTTGTGGGTAAAGAACGGCCTTTTCAAAAAATGGCGCTGAGTAAATTGGATATCCATATGGGGGGGAAAAATGTACTCGACTCCACACACACAAATTGATTCCAGATTAATTATAGATCTAAATGTGAAAGCTAAAACTATAAAGCTTTTTAAAAGAAAACATAGGTGAATATCATCAAGATTGTGAATTTAATAGAATTCTTAAATAAAACACATAAAGTGCTAATTATAAAGGTACCAATTAAGAAATTCTGATTATTAAAAGACCATTAAGATGATATCATCAACATGGTGGTGTAAGACATCCCCTGGAAAAATCTCAAAATCTCCCCTGAGAATTAACTAGTAAAAGAAAAAAATCTCACTTGCTTAGAACTCTGGAAGACTATAGAGACTGGAGAAGGAGTCCATAAATGTTGAAATGAATCTCCAAGATCAGGTAGGAAATTTCCATCCCAGATTGGCTGGTCTGTACTCCTCACTCAGTCCCACACAGCCAAGGAATTGCACAGCAGCAGCACGGCCGGGGTCCCTCCAGCCATGGATGCAGACTATAGAGCCACTCACAGGAGCAAGTTAGAACCACACACATATCCAAGTACAGGGACCAAAGACTCAGAGACCAAGAGCAGAACACAAGCCATTGAGTCCTGATGCATGCTGCATACAAAAGGGGCCCTCAGGGGGTGGGGAGAGAGACCACTGCAGAACTGTTGGTAAGAGGTGTATGAAGTCAATCCAGATTCTGTTGGCTGGACCACCTAAACACAAAAGGACCTTTTCTGGATTGGCCCCATCTTGCTCCCCAGGGCAGGATACCCTAAATAGGAAAGAAACTGGAGGCTGAAAAGCTCCATAGAAAAAAACTTGTAAGACAGGATGATTCTCAGAACTGAAAAGGGGGCACTGAGTGAGGGAGAGAATCTAAACAAATCATAAGAGCTGGAGAGAAGGTTCTGTACAAAAACAAACAGAATAGATCAAGATTCTTGGAGAAAGGACAGAAGAAAGGAAGTTTTCTCCTGGAAGGTGAAAAAATTGCTCAAAAAGTGCAATCTTAAAAATTGTACTGCATATAGGCAAGAATCAGATGAAGAAGAGCAGAGAAAATATGAACAGCTAAGCAGAAGTTATTCTAAAGGTCCAGACTAAGTTGGACCAAGTATTAAAGAAAAGTCTTGCCACAAAGCCACTCAAAAATAAAACCCTAGAAATGAGGGAGAAACTGACCTTCAGACTTAACTCATCAAGATAAGCAGATGCCCAGACATTAGCAAAAAATTACAAGCCATAGTAAGAAACAAGAAGATATGGCTCAGTCAAGGGGAAAAAATTAAAACTTTAGAGGAGACACAGAATTTGGAAAAACTAATCATAGAAGTTCAAACAAATCTAAATCAATTCAAGAGCTAAAGGGTATTAAGAAGCTAATTATGAGCATAAAGAAGAATTGGAAAGTATAAAAAAAAATAACAGAAATTATGGGGCTGAAAGGCACAATTATAGGTATTAAAAATACAGAAGAGGAATACAACAGCAGATTTGAACAGGCAGAGGAAAGAATCAGTGAACCAGGAAGCAAGAAAATGGAAATCATACAGTCAGAAAAACAGATAGAGAAAAGAACAGAAAAAAAAAAAAAAAACAGGGATTTGAGTGACAGCATGAAGTTCACAAACATATGTGTTATGGGTGTACCAGAAGGACAAGAAAAGGGAAAAGGGGAAGAAAGAATATTTGAGGAAATAATGGCTGAAAATTTCCCAACTCTTGTGAAAGACACAAATATACATGTCCAAGAAGCACAATGTACTCCAAACATAATAAATCCTAATTTACCTTTTCCTAGACACATACCAATGAGAATATCAGATGCCAAAGATATAGAGAGAATTCTGAAAGCAACAAGAGAAAAACAATTCATCACATGCAAGACATCCACAATAAGACTAAGTGAATATTTCTCATCAAGAACCAAAGAGGAAAGGAGACAGTGGTATGATATATTAAAGTATTGATAGAGAAAAAATGCCAGTCAAAAATTATTTATCCAGCAAAATAGTCCTTCAAAAACAAAGGAGAGGGGGCGGATGTGGCTCAAATGGTTGGGCGTCCATCTGCCATATGGAGGGACCTGGGTTCGATCCCCAGGACCTCCCAGTAAAATAATAAATAAATAAATAAATAAATAAATAAATAAATAAATAAATAAAT
>JAKSZT010054334.1:28849337-29070675 GCA_026826555.1 Tolypeutes matacus
AATAAATAAATAAATAAATAAATAAATAAATAAATAAATAAATAAATAAACAAAGGAGAGTATAAAATATTCACAGATCAACAGAACCTGAGAGAGTTTGTTAACAAAAGACCTGCCCTACAAGAATTACTAAAGGGTTGAAAGGAAAAGACAGGAGATTGTGGTATGCAGTAGTGTGAAAAAATGAAGATCTTCAGTAAAGATTACTAAAAGAGTAAATGCAAAACCCAATAGTATTGTGTCTTCAATACATAACTCTACTCTTAATTCCTATAAGACTCAAGATATAAGTGAGCTAGAAAAAGGCATATTTCTTGATAATGGACATGAAATATAAAGAGGTAAAGTGAGACCAAAACAACATGAAGAGGGGAGGCAGGTATATGGGAGTAGAGAATGTGTATGCTATTGAAGCTAAGATGAGGAAAGGATCAGTCAGAGACATCACAAAAGATCAATGAAAAAGAAAAGGAGTTTTCAATAAAAGAAAAGAGAGACCAAAAAAGATGACATATAAAATCCAAAGGACAAAACGGTTGAAGTGAGTACTGCCTTTACAGATATAATGCTGAATGTTAATGGATTAAACTCTCCAATCAAAAGATGCAAATGAACAGAATGGATAAAAAATCATGATCCAACTTATAAGTTGTTTACAAGAGACTCACCTTAGTCTCAAAGACACAAATAGGTTGAAACTGAAAGGATGGAAAAAGATATTCCATGCAAAATAGTAACCAAAAAAGAGCTGGGTTAGCTATACTAAAACTAGACAAAATCAACTTTAAGTCAAAAGTTGCTATAAGAGACAAAGATGGAGCATATATATTAATAATAGGAGCAATCCACTGAGAAGAAATAGTAATCATAAATATTTATATGCCCCTAACCACAGTGCCCCAAAACACATGAGGCAAACACTGGTAAAACTGAAGGGAGAAAGAGACCACTCTAAAATAATATTTGGAGACTTCAATCCACCACTCTCATCAATAAATA
Source organism: Tolypeutes matacus (assembly GCA_026826555.1). Taxonomy (NCBI): domain Eukaryota; kingdom Metazoa; phylum Chordata; class Mammalia; order Cingulata; family Chlamyphoridae; genus Tolypeutes; species Tolypeutes matacus. The sequence goes on from JAKSZT010054334.1 coordinate 28,850,337, forward strand.
GAACATCTAGACAGAAGATCAATAAGGAAACAGAGAATTTGAATAATATGATAAATGAAGGAGACCTAAGAGACATATACAGAACATAGAACCCCCAAACAGCAGGATATACATTCTTCTCAAGTACACATGGATCATTCTCCAGGATAGACACATGTGGGGTCAAAAAAGAAGTCTCAATAATTTTAAAAAGATTAAAATTATACAGAACCTCTTCTCAGATCATAATGGAATGAAGCTGGAAATCAGTAAGAGGCAGAGAATTAGAAAATCCACAAACATATGGAAGTTAGATAACACACTCTTAAACAGTTAGTGGGTCAAAGAAGAAATTGCAAGGGAAATCAGTGATATCTTGAGACTAATGAAAACAAGAACAAAACATGTCAAAACATGGGATGCAGCAAAGGCAGTGCTGATGGGGTAAATTTATAACCCTAAACACCTACATTTAAAAAGAAGAAAGAGCTAAAGTCAAAGACTTAACTGCAAACCTGGAAGAACTAGAAAAAGAACAGCAAACTAAACCCAAAGCAAGAAGAGGGAAAGAAATAACAAAGATTAGGGCAAAAATTAATGAAATTGAGAATAAAACCAATAAAAGCATTAACAAGACTAAAAGTTGGTTCTTTGAAAAGACCAATAAAATTGACAAACCCTTAGCTAGACTGATAAAGAAGAAAAGAGAGAAGACACTAATAAAATTAGAAATGAAAGGGGGGATATTACTACTGACCCCATAGAAATAAAAAAAAGATCATAAAAGGATACTGTGGACAGCTGCATGCCAACAAATTAAACAAAATAGATGAAATGGAAAAAAATCACAGAAACACACATGCAACCTACACTGACTCTAGATGAAATAAAAGGTCTCAACAAACCAACAACAAGTAAAGAGATTGAACCGGTCATCAAAAACCTCCCAATGAAGAAAAGCCCAGGACTAGATGGTTTGCCAGGTGAATTTACCAATCATTCCAAGAATTAATACCAATCCTCCTGAAACTCTTCCAAAAAACTGAACAGGAGGGAATATTCCCTAACTCAGGTTTTGAGGCCAACATCACCTTAATACCAAAGTAAGAAAAAGATACTTACAAGAAAAGAGAATTACAGACCAATTTTTCTTATGAATATAGATGCAAAAGCCCTCAAAAAAAAAAAAATACTTGAAAATTGAATCCAACAACACATTAAAAGAATTCTACACCATAATAAAGTAGGTTTTATCCCAGTATGCAAGAGTGGTTCAACATAAGAAAATCAATTAATGACATATGCCACATTACCAGAATGAAGGGGAAAAAACACATGATCATCTTCATTGATGTAGAAAAAGCATTTGACAAAATCCAGCATCCTTTCTTGATTAAAAAAAAAAAAAACCACTTCAAAAAATAGGAATAGCAGGAAATTTACTAAACATGATAAAGGGCATATATGAAAAACCACAGCTAACATTAAAGTTAATGAAAAAAAGACTGAAAACTTTCCCTCTAAGATCTAGAACAAGACAAGGATGCCCTCTGTCATTACTGTTATTAAACATTGTGCTAGAAGTTCTAGTCAGAGCAATTAGGCAAGAAAAAGAAATAAAAGACATCCAAATTGGAAACGAAGAAGTCAAACTTTCACTATTTGTAGATGACATGACCTTATATGTAGAAAGACCCAAAAAATTTGCAACAATACTATTAGAGCTAATAAATGAGTTCAGCAGAGTGGCAGCACACAAGACCAACACACAAAAATCAGTAGTGTTTTATAAACTAGCAATGAGCAATCTTAGGAAGAAAAAACTTCCATTTCCAATAACTAAAAGTATCAAAGATCTAGGAATAAATTTAACCACACACGTAAAGGACTTGCACACAGAAAATATTGCTAAAAGAAATCAAAGAAAAAGAAATGGAAGGACATTCCGTGTTCATGAATTGAAAGACTAAATATCATCAAGATGTCAATGCTACCTGAAATGATTTACAGATTCAATGTAATTTCAATCAAGATTCCAACAGCCCACTTTGCAGAAATAGAAAAGCCTATTGTACAAATACAATGTATTTGTAAGGGTAATTGGCCCCAAATAGCAAAAAATAAAAAACTTGAAAAAGAACAAAGTTGGAGGACACACACTTCCTGACTTTAAAGCTTATTACAAAGCTACAAGTGGTCAAAGCAGCATGGTATTGGCACAAGATAGATATATAGACCAATGAAATTAAAGTGAGGGTTCAGAAATAGACCCTCACATCTATTGCCAATTCATTTTTTACAAGGCTGCCAAGTCCGCTCAATTGGGAAAGAGTCTCTTCAACAAATGGTGTGGGGAGAACTGGATATCTATATGCAAAAGAATTAAGGAGAACCCCTATTTCATACCATATATAAAATTTATTCAAAACATATCAAGGATCGCAATATAAGAACCAGAACTATAAAACTCCTAGATGAAAGTGTAGGGAAACATCTTTAGGATCTTGTGTTAGGCAATAGTTTCTTAAACAAGCAACAACAACAACAACAAAAATTAGATAAATGAGACCTCATAGAAATTAAAATTTTTTGTGCATCAAAGGACTTTATCATGAAAGGGAAAATGAAAAGACAGACTACTCAATGGGAGAAAAAGCGTGGAAACCACATATCTGATAACGGTTTAATATCCCAAATATATAAAGAAATCCTACACCTCAACAATAAAATGACAAACAACCCAATTTAAAAATGGGCAGAAGACTTGAAAAGACCTGCCTTCAAAGAAGATATACAAATGGCTAAAAAGTACATGAAAAGATGTTCAACATCACAAGCTATTAGGGAAATGTAAATCAAAATTCAAATGAGATTCAATTTCACACCCACTAGAACAGCTACTATTGAAAAACAGAAAACTACAAGAGTTGGAGAAGATGTAGAGAAGTAGGAACACTCATTCATTGCTGGTGGGAATGTAAACTGGTACAGCCATTGTGGAAGACAGTGTGGCAGTTCCAAGAAGGCTAAGTTCAGAATTATTACATGACGTGGCATTCTCTCTATCATGTATATACCCAAAAGAATTGAAAGCAGGAACTCAGACAGATATCTGTGCACCAATTTTAATAATGGCATTATTCACAATTGCCGAAAGACGGAAGCAACCCAAGTATCCATCAACCAATGAGCAGATAAACAAAATGTGGTATATACATAGGATGGCATATTATTCAGCCATAAAAAGGAATGAAGTCCTGATACATGTGACAACATTTATGAGCATTGAAGTCATTATGCTGAGTGAAGTAGCCAGACACAAAAGGACAAATATTGTCCTATCTCTCTGATATGAAATAATTAGTATAAGTAAAGTTATAGAGTTAGAATCTTCAATATAGGTTACCAGGAGCTGGGTTGGGGTAGAAAATGGGGAGTTAATGCTTAATTTGTACAGAATTTCTGTTTAGGTGGATTGTAAAGTTTGGAAATGGATGGTGGTGATAGAAGTGGTGGTTTGAGACTTTTGTAAACCCCAGAATATCATGTTCTTAAGCTAATCCATACCTGTAGGTATAAATAAATCTATATAGATGGGACGTTTTGATTAAATTGCTTCAGTTAAGGGCCTTTGATTAGATTGCATGGCCTAGGGTGGGTCTTAATTCTCTTTCTAGAGTCCCTTATAAATGGAGAAATAAAAAGCCACAGATATAGGAGAAAGCTATAGGGACAAAGAAAAAAACTCCCCAAAGCTGAGAGAGAAGGCCTCGGGAGCCAGAAGCTGAAATCAGTAGAACCCAGGAGAAAGAAAAGCCACAGACAAAGCAGACCAAAACTCTAAGCAATAAGTCCTGGAGGGGAGGAGAGAGACAAGCACATGCTACCATGTGCCTCATCACCCACAGCTGCAACTCAGGGAGACAGCATTGCTGACGATGCCTTTCATAGCTTCAGAACTGTAAGCTTCTAAATTAATTAATCCCCATTGTAAAAGCCAACCCAATTCTGGTATATTGTTTTGGCAGCATTTAGCAAACTAAAACATGGTAGCACAATATTGTGAGTGTAATTAACAGTACTGAATTATATATATGAATGTGGTTAAAAGGGGAAATTTTAGGTCATATAAATGTTACTAGAGTAAAAATTAAAAAGAAAAAGCATAGGACTGTGTAACACAGTGAACTCTATTGTAAACAATGGACTACAGTTAATAGTACAAGAATAAAAATGTCCTTTCATGAATTATAACAAACATGCCTCACTAATGCAAGGTGTTAATAATAGGGTGGGATATGGAAAAATATACCTAATATAACCTATGGACTATAGTTAATAGTACAATTTTAATTTTCTTACATCAATTGTAACAACAAAACCACACTAATGCAAAGTGTTGACAATAGGGGGGTATATAGTACCGCTGTAACTTTTACATGATTTTTCTATAAATCTACAACTTCTATAATTTAAAATTTTTAATATACAAATTAATGAAGATCAGTTTCTGTTACACATAGGTGCAAGAAATACTGAAACTAGATAAACTAAATAAAACAAAATCTTCTCATTGTCCGCCTTGAAAAAAAAAAACATTAAGAAAGTAAAAAGGTAAGCCACAGAATGGGAGAAAATATATGCAATACAGATATCTGATTAAGGATTCATATGGGAACTAGAAATCAATATGAAAATAATAGACTACCCACTTTTTTTAATGTGCCAAAGACTTGAAAAGTAATTTAAAAAGAGGATGTCCAAATGGACAATTAGCATATGAGTAAATAGGGCCAATAAACTCAATACCATTAGTCATCAGGGAAATGCTAATTAAACCATAACTATTTAAACCACCACACACAGACCAGAATAGCAAAAGATTTTGTTTTAAATTTTAATTATTAGCAAGGATATGGAGCAACTGAAATTCTCATATACTATTAGTGGTACAAACACTTTGGAAAACTAAGCACACACATATCTTATGATTAAAAATTCCATTCAAAGATATATACCCGACAAAAATGCACCAATGTATGCCAAAAAATAAATACAACATTCATAGCAGCCTTAGTCATAATAACTAAAACATGAAGCAACACAAATGTCGATTAGTAATACAATAAATGATATGTGGTATATTCATGCAATAGAATAATACACAGCAATGAAAATGAATGAGTTATTGCTACACACAACAACATGGATAAATCTCACAAACATAGCATTGAACAAAAGAAAACATCCACAAGAGAGAGAATGCTATATGAGTCACCAACAAACAAAATTAATCTCTGGTGACAAACATCAGAATACTGCTAATCGTTGGGGTATATAATGACTATGAGGAGATGTGAAGGAGGCTTTTGGGGTGCTAGTGATATTTTAGTCCTTGATTTGAATGAGGGTACACAAGTGTGTTCACTTTGTGAAAATTCATCCCAAACTGCATACATTTTTGATTTGTGCACTTTTCAGTAAGTATGTTCTACTTTAATTTTTAAAAGTTTACTTAAAAACAAATTTTAAAGAAAAACAAATTTTAAATGAACCCGGTCCATTCTTGGGTCCTAGAAGAAGTATTCAAAGGATTTCAAAGTACATGAATGTGCATGATAAAGCGCAGAGTCAGCTCTAGCCTCTCCTTAACACGAACTTAAAATCCTTTGCCTGATTATTACCAAGCGCCAACTAGCGATGCATTTGCAAAAAGACTTTGTCCAAAGGGGGAAATATTAAATACAAATGAGTTTTTATGGCTAAGAGATTTCAAAATGTGTTGGACGGTCATTCCAGAGGTTATGCTTATACACGTCTCAGCAGGATCTCACTAACTACTCCAATAAACAATGCCTCAAGCAGGGATGCTACTGAGGGCTCTAGAGACATCCAGACACTATAGGCAGGGCAGACAACCCCAGGAAATCGGCACCCCGTGAGTGGGCCTTACTTTGGAATATCTCCCCAATGTATCAGAGTTAGGCTCATTTATAATTTTCCTACACATGGTTCTTCTGTTCCTTTTATGTGAATCTATAATTAGCACTATACCCATTAAATATATGTCCTAGACACTTAAATCTTTAGTCTGTTCATAAGCCAGTTCAGTCCAGAATCTCAGCAGAGTTGCAGCCAACACTTACTCTGCAGTTCATCAGATTCATGCAGGACAACTAACAAAAGGACGATGGATAGCGCCCATCCCCCAAAACAGAGAATATCTACAACTGCAAGCAAGACAGTTCCAGCCATCTGCCCTATGGAACTTAAGCTCCCTCTCCTTTGAGTAGGCATCACCATCTCAAAATCTTCAAGATTGAGGAATGGACCAAAGTAGACTTATTATTATTCTAGTAATGGAAGAACTTGTAATATTGATATAAAGACAGCGGTCACCAAAGTTTCTGAGGGGAGGGAGAGGGAAGAATAGGTGTAACTTGGGGCATTTTAGGGACATTGGAATTGTTCTGTGTGATATTGCAATGACAGATAGAGGCCATTATACATTTTGTCAAAACCTATAAAATTGTGCAGTGCAAAGTGTAAACCATAATGTAAACTATAGACCATAGGTAGTAGCAATGCTCCAATATGTGTTTATCAACTGTAACAAATGTACCACACTTATGAAAGATGTTTTTAATAGGGGAAAGTGTGAGAGGAGGAGATGGGGTATATGGGAATACCCTATATTTTCAATGTAATAGTTATGTAGTCTAAAACTCTTAAAAATATTTTTAAAAAGAATGAAAAAAAAAAAAATCCTATGCCTACCCTAATCTCTCAGGTTAGTCCATCCATTATGTGATCTAATGTCAGATTTAGCCTTTTTATAACCACTCTACAGCAGAAAAGAATACCCAAACACTCTGTGGTTCAGACTCACCCTTCCTGAAACAGGCAGACACAAGCCTGTGGGCCAACAGAAAAAACCAGTTCCTGTAGAGGAATTCATCTCACCACACCCAGACACCAAGAAATATCTGTTAATCTTAATTGTTATTATACTAGTCTCAAAACAAGAGTTACTAAGTATGAAATTACATAGACGATATCTTCAAAAAGTTTCTGACCTCTTTTCATAACATAATAAAATACAAAGTTAAAACTTATTAGTTGCATATCTTATATTAAGAAGCAGATGTTTTATTTCTGCAGTCTACTGCATTTGGCACTACTACTGTACCTTATTCATGTAACTAAATATTATTTTGAGAAAACATTGAGATAATTCAGTATTTTAGTTCTAGAACTTACTAATGAGCTGAAAGAAAATTTTCATAATGTACTTGTAAATTTTCATTTGAAAAAGTATTTTGTGTATGGAGGGTATGTGTATTAGTAGAAGGCATCTAGATTTATTCCCCTAAGAAAAAAGAATTAGATTATGGGTGAGCAATAATTAGAAAAACTTAACTGAAAACATCAGATTAACATACTATCAATATATGGTCATTTCCAGCCACACTAAATACTCAAGAGCTTTTTAATTTTCTTGCTTTTTAAAAAAACACTAGTGTGACCCTGGTCCATCTATACAGTTTTGTTGGAAACTGCTTCTTTGCTAAAGTTACTAACTTTATTTCTTATGTTCTCCAATTTACAGAAATATCAGAAATAATGCTCTTGAGAAATCTGAAGCCAGTGCTCCCCATTGAGTGTAACAGTGCATTCCCTGAGCATGGAGGGACAAAGAAACCTCACTCTGCCCTGTATGGAGGTTCCTGTGGGAGCAGGTAATCTCTGTTGCCATCAAAAGTCAGCTCTCCTTCTCTACCCAGCCCAGGAAATTCAGAAGAAGAAGAAAAATGTTCTCTGCACCAGCTATTTTTCTTTTAGAGGTTTCCATGTTCTAAGTCAATGTCCCATTACTTGTGAGTGATTATGAGAGATGGATACACTTTCTCTCCACAAAACCACACAAACTCTGTGGAGGTTTGCAGCAGCTGAGCAAATTGGATGACTGGAGGAGGAACTAAGGGCAGATATTTAATGCCTTATATTGATGATAGCCGAAGGGAAGATATGTTTCTTTTGTGCAATACTTTTGCATTGGGCACCGCCCTTTGTTGAAAGATAATAAGCATCTTGCAAATCTTCCTCCACCACATTCTACCTCCATATATTTCCTCACTTCTTTTCTCCTTTGTACATATAAACTATATATGTACTACTCATTCCTACTGCTTCCACTACACCAGATCTTGTCTGCTTCCCCTCTGAACTCTGTACCCATTTTAATGCTCCTATGGAAACTACCAATGGCAATCTCTCAGTCAGAGCTCAAACTCTCCTCTAGAGCAGTTATCTTTTAACTATGGTCTATTCACACGATGGAATATTATGCAGCTGTAAGAAGAAATGAAGTTGTAAAACATATGACAACATGGATGAACCTAGAGGACATTATGTTAAGTGTAGCAAGCCAGACACAAAAGGAAAAATACTGTATGAATGCATTACTATGAACCAAATATATTGTGTAACATACTGTTTGATTCAAAAAAAAAATTATATGTATCCAGTACATTTAATTGGGAAATGTATATAGTTATTCATCTGTGTTTACATCTTAGTTTTTAGCTGTTTATATTTTCAATTATTAAATGTACAAAATAAAGTCAGGGAAAAAAAAGAAATTGCAACTTATTTCAGTGTACCTGCATAAAAATATGTTGAATTATGTAATCAAATATTTATCAATTTGCAGGGCCTGAAGACAATTAAGAGAGATGAGGTGTACCTGGGGCATGCCTCTGAGGCATATGAATATGTTCAAGTATTCCCAGGGCATTGTCTCAGTGGGTGGAGACCCACACAATAACCAAAAGAATATTGAATTCCCATCCAGGTGAGTCCTGTTACATTCTCTAATAGAACAGCAAGAATTCCCAGAGTATACAGGCAGTGCCTAGTGAAGGAAGACAGACCATAGGCCAGGCCCTTGATATTGGTGATTGTACTTATGAACCTTTTCTTGTGAAATTGAAACTTAGCCTAGTATTATATATTGCCTAAGAGTTACCTCCTGAAAGCCTCCTTGTTGCTCAAATGTAGCCTTTCTCTAAGCCAAACTCAGCATAGACACATACTACCTTCTCCCCCAATGTGGGACATGACTCCTGGGGATAAGCCTCCCTGGCACTGAGGGATTCTTACCAAGCACCAACTACCAAAGCATCTGGAAAAAGACCTTGACCAAAAGGGGGAAATGTTAAATGCAAATGCGTTTTTATGGCTCAGAGATTTCAAAGTGAGCCTGGAGGTCATTCCAGAGGTTGTGCTTATACACATCTCAGCAGAATCTCATTGACTGCCACAGTAAACAGTGCCTCAAACAGCGGGGCTCCTGAGGGTTCTAGAGACATCTAGATACTATAAGCAGAGCAGATAAGCTCAGTAATTCAGCACTCTGTCTGTGTGCTTTACTTTGGAATTTATGCTCCCCAGTGTAATAGTTAGACTCATTTATAGTTTCCCCACACATAGCTCTCCTGCCCCTTTTATCTGAACCTATAATTAGCACTATACTTGTTAAATATGTGTCCCAGAGACTTAAATCTTTGGTCTGTTCATGTGCCGGTTGATCCCTGAATCTCAGCAGAGTTGCAACACCTACTCTCCCGTTCATTGGACTCACCCAGGACAACTAACAAGGAGATGATGATGGACAATGCCCATCCCAAGGAACAGAGAGTATTTGCAACTGCAAACAAGATAGTTCCATCCATCTACCCCATGGGATCCGTGAAACAGAGTGGACATCACCATCCCAAAACCCTCAATATTGGGGAATGAACAATAGACTAAAGTAGACTTATTATTTTTCTATTATTGGCATTATTATTCTAGCAATGGAGGAAGTTTTACCACTGATATGAAGGCAGTAGCCACCAGAGGCTCTGAGGGGAGGGAGAGTGAAAAATAGGTATAACATGGGGGCATTTTCGAGACATTAGAATTGTCCTGTATGACCCTGCAATGACGGATACAGCTTTATATTATACATTTTGTCATAACCTATAAAATGGTGCAGGGTAGAGTATAAACTGTAATGTAAACTATAGACCACGGTTAGTAGCAATGTTTCAATATGTGCTCATCAATTTTAACAAATGTACCAAACTAATGAAAGATGTTGTTAATGTGGGGTAATGTGGGAGGGGGAGAGGATGGGTCATATGGGAACCCCCTATGTGTTTTTATGTAACATTTATGTAATCTAAAGCTTCTTTTTTAAAAAAGATTTTTAAAAAGAGACAATGACAATTAAATGCAATACATGATGCTATACTGGATCCAATAATGGAGGAGAAAATGCCCAAAAGGATATTCTTAGGATAATTGAAAAAAATTAGAATATAACCTATATGCTTTACAGCAATGTTAAACTTCTCGAACTTGATAACTGTACTTAATGTGGTTCTATTAGTGAATATCCTTGTTCTTAGGAAATATACATGGAGGTACTAAGTGTTAAAGGAACAAGATATATGCAATCTATTCTTTTTTTTTAAGACCATTTTATTTTAGATTTTAACTGAACTATTTTTTCCCCCTGAGATGGCTCCCTTGTCTGTTTGCTCATTGTTTTTGCTCATTGTCTGTCTGTTTTTTCTTTGGAAGGCACCGGCAACCAAACCCAGGACCTCCCATATGGAAGGCACGCACTCAACTGTTTGAGCCTCATCCTCTCCCAGTCTACTCTTACATGTTTCAGATATATGAAAGGAAGGAAAGGAGGAAGGGAGGGAAGAAGAAAGAGAGAGAGAAAGAGAGAAAGAAAAGGAAGGAAGGAAGGGAGGGAGGGAAGGAAGGAAGGAAGAAATTAAAAGTTGGTAAATCTAAGCATCTGAGTAGGAGGTATATTGGAGTTCTCTCTATTGTTTTTGTATTATTGTTGTAACTTCCTGAAAGTTTAAAATTATCTCAAAATTTTAAATTAAAAAAAGGGGGGGGGGAAGCCCATGATTGGAGTTTGTCTGAGAGACATAATAATAGTTGCTTGAATTTCATATAAGAAACTGTGACATACAAGATGCTTCTTTTTGGCACTTCATTCTCAGCACTCCTAAAATCCTAAAGGTTCTCGAAGTGATAATGCTCTGTCTCAACTCCCAGAATTTACACAAACTGCAGTTTATAATAACCCCCACCTTCACCTTCTTACCATCCACTCATCCCTTTTGACACAACTCAATCATCACCTCTTCTAGGAAGCCCTCTCTCACAATCTATGCTATCCACCACCACCTTGCATACTCCTGTAGAGCCCTGGGTTTGTCTTTGTCATGGCATTTACCATAGTTAATTGTAATCATTTTTCCATTTTACCTATCAGACTGAAAATTATTGGAGGGCAGGGGCTATGTCTTATCATCTTTGTATCCCCCAAACCTAGTATAGAACCTGGCACATATTATAAAATGAAAGAATAAATGAATGAACGCTTCATATATCTTCTGGCCCCTACGTTTAGTAGTGTATTCAATCCCCTCCCTGAATTACTGGATTTTACTTTCTGGTCTTCTCTTGTTTATATTTGCCCTGGATTTAATTGAGAGGTTCTTAACTAGCACAAATTCTGTTGGACCCCACCAACCAGGGCAACTTTGTTCCACAGCCAAATGAGGGAGAGACAAACAGCCCCATTCTTTCCTAATTGCTCCTAAAAATCACAGCTATCACCAGACACAGTCCCATTCACTCCAGAACAAACTGGTCCACAGTTCAGCAGGTTATTAGTAGCTCCTTCTCTACCTAGTTGGATTCATTAAAATAGTCTACTCAGACACTAATTGTCTAGGAATTTGCCTTGCTACAGTGATCCCACCTACCTGAGTTACTAATATGACTGAAATACCCTTCTGCACATTCACTTTTCCTAGCCTCTCTGCTATCATGCTAAACTTTTCTTCTGTTTTCCCACAAGCCAACTCATGTGGTTTTCCTATTAACAAGCTGTCATGCACTTAGCTTTGAAATCCAATGTGGTCCAGAATTCTTAATTCCAACACATTTGACCTGTTTCCTCTGGATTGTTCTATAACTCCACACCACTGTCTACACTTCCCTTTGTACTTGGTTTATGACAGCTACTTCCACCTGGTGACCAGAGTCTGCACTTTGCCTTTTTTATTCCAAATCCAACTTCCAGAAGTATGTAACTGTAATCAACTGAAGTGCAACATATGACATTACACATTTCTAAGAGAGCTAAACTGCTCCTACATGTTCCTCTTAAAGTGTTAAAATTTTTACATTTTTGTAGAGCCTACCAATACATCAACAGAAAAGCATATCAACCATTTAGGGCACTTATCATAAATCAGGCCAAAATTAAGAGTCTGAAATGGCTGGGAAGTTTTCTCTACCAACTATCATGTGATTACACTCTGGCCATTGCATTTCATGGCATAACCATTTTTATAAGTCTATTTATGAGTACAAAGAGGTAGCCACCACTGCTTTAGCTTGCCAGCTTGAACTGGCTGCTGCTATTTTAACCACATTCCCCTTATAAAGAGCACAGCCAACAGTTCCAAATTCCTGAGTGAACCATAACTCTTTATACTAAGAAAAGTGAATGATGCATCACTTTAAAATTTGTTACAATTTAAGCCACTATCAATTTGTTTTTAATTTATACAGAGTGATCTCTTAGGACCCAAAGTGCCATGCCTCCATCCCTACCCCCAAGGGTATTTGGCTCCAGGAGTGGAAGACTCCCCTAGAGAAAAGCCTAAACAGCCAGACATCAAGACCCAACCCACTAGATAGAGGAAAGTTTCAGACTCAGCCAGTGGTTACCTAAATGTAAAGAGAAGAACATTCTCTTAAACACTGAGTGAAAATGACTAGAGCCTGAATGAGGGCTTAAACAGTCCAAGGACTTGGCAACTTCAGAACTCAAAGTTTTACCCAAGGGTCACTTTTTGAGCAAGGAAAAGGGGCCAATCTGTATGAAGAGCCATGCCCCAAGGTAGAAAGGAATCAAGTGGCTATTTATGCCAAGCTGATTCTGATCACCTTTGTCTGGGAGGTTCCAGGTTCGGTTCCCAGGGCCTCCTAAAGAAGACAAACAAACATCAAGCAGGCATTAAGCAAAAACAATGAGTAGACATTGAGCAAAAACAATGAGCAGACAATGAGCAAAAACAAAACAAGCAGGGAGTGGATGTAGCTCAAGCAGTTGAGTGCCTGCCTCCCACATGGGAGGTCCCATGTTCAGGTCCCGGTGCCTCCTAAAGAAAAATCAAACAGACAATGAGCAGATAATGAGCAAAAACAACGAGTAGACAATGAGTGCAAACAAGCAAAAAAATAATGAGCAAAAATGATGAGCAGACAGATGACAGAGCCATCTGTGGGGGGAGAGAAATAAACATTTAAAATAAACATAATTTTCTTTTTAAAAAAGCAAACAAATAGTAATACCTTGTACTAAAATTGTAAGAATTAGAAATAGGGTATGCAAAATGCCTGGCCCACAATTGGTACTCAAAATTATCACAAATATTTTCAATAGAGGTATGTGCATAATGCTTAAGGAACATGGAATTTGCTCCTCCTAAAATTTCTCATCATGAAGAATCCCAAAAGTTATAGTATCAAGCAGTGTCCTAAAGGAAATTGGAATTTTGAAGTGAATGTAATGAAGTAACTTTTACAGGGATAAGATCAGAGTCAAGGAACCAAAGACAGGAAGTTGAGGCCCTGACGGCCAGCAACAGAGAAAACCAGTGCCTGGAAGATCATCCTCTCTGCTGACACATCCTTGTTGTGGAGACTGAGACTCTCAGTGACTGATGCCATCAAACAGTAGTCAGCTGACTGATTATAATTTCCATTTTCCCATTTTGGTGACCCACAAGAACGGAAGTTGCTGACCAGTTAGTACAACTGTTCACACTGCACATTGAAAAATAATGGAGAGAAGCGGATGTGGCTCAAGTGATTGGGCTCCTGCCTACCATATGGGAGGTCCAGGGTTCGATTCCCAGGGCCTTCTAGTGAAAAGCAAACTGGCCTGCGTGGCGAGCTGGCCTGAGCAGAGACTTGGCCCATGCGGAGTGCTGGCCCACACGGAGAGCTGGCTCAGCAAGATGACGCAACAAAGAGACACAGAATAGAGACAATGAGAGATGCAGTAGATCAGGGAGCTGGGTGGTGCAAGAGATTGAGCAGCCTCTCTCCACTCTGGAAGGTCACAGGATTGGTTCCTGGTGCTGCCTAAAGAGAAGACAAGCAGACACAGAAGAACACACAGAGAGCAGACAGTGAGAACAAAACAACAACGGGGGTGCGGGTAATAAATCTTAAAAAAAAAAAGAAAAAGAATGGAGATTATGTGTATGTTTATATAAGTGTGTGTATGCATGTGTATACATATATATATATATATAGGTATATGTATATATGTGCAATTTAGTATAAATAAATATTCAGACCAGTTTAATACTTCTACCTTAAGTGGAGAAAAATTAATCTTTAGCCAGACCACTGGTAGTAAGATGGGAAGTAATAGAGAAAGAGTACCAGGAATATAATTTTTGTTGTATATGCCAATGTTCAGGAAGACTACTTTGCTTTTGCCATACAGGAAAGAGAGTATCATCTGGTTGGAGTCTACATAATCATTACATTACATTACATTATTCCAATGCTGCTTAAATCTATGAAGAACTGATTTTGATTTCAAAATAATCTAATGGTTTCCAAATTCCTCTTTCATGTATTCTTCCCTAGTGTCCTCAATTTTGTAACAACATTTCAGTGTCCATCTATTATTGTGTCAAAATTGGACAACAAACAGTTCTATGGTATTATATCTATGGCTAGCTTGGACCTGGTACTATCTATCTATCTAGCTAGCTAGCTAGCTAGCTAACTATCTATCTATCTATCTATATTCCACTAGAATTCACATACCTTGTAACGATCCTAAAACTTCCAGCCATCCTATATGGAAGCAAATATACTCTATACCATAACAGAAATATGAGATGCCCATGACAGCAGTAAAATAAACCAGACCAAGCATACTGCTCTAGATATGAGTTAAACCATATGAATATATGGCAGAATATGGTGGGACCAAAGTCTGGATATTGTGCCTCTATTAATTCTGGTTACCTGTTTCAGCTACCATGCAGCCTATGGAGCCTATAGACAATTGAAAATTCCTAGGTCTGGGAACAGATATAGCTCAAGTGGTTGAGCACCTGCTTCCCATATATGAGGTCCCAGGTTCAACCCCCAGTACCTCCTAAAAAAACAAACAAAAAATATTCCTAGGTCTTTTTTCTCATGTACTGCTGCTAAGCTATGCTTTCATAATGAAAGCTTTAACCCAAATTCACATTTATCTTTATCTCTGTTAAAATGCTTTTATTTATTTCTGATTCTTACCCCAATACACATTGATATAGTTGTATATTCAATTTAATATACCAGAGATTTTCCAGCTTTATATCATCTACAAATTTGATAAGCATGTCCTTTTATGTTTTTTTCTATAAATCACTGATAAAATGATTGAACACAATAGGGGCAAGAAAAGAGCAATTTGCATTGATTAACAAAATTATTGAGCATCTAATATATACTGAGTTCTATATTAAATGCAGTGGGTACAGACAATGCAGTAAGAAGTATTACAATTTTGGTTAGTAATAAATTGTATAAAGAGGTAAAATACAGTAAGATACTAGTGGCTGAGTAGGGTATAGGCTACTTTAGATGAGGATATTAAGGAGGCCTCTCTGAAGCCTAAATGATGAGAATGATACTGACCTATGCGCATCTGAAGGAAAAGTGTTCCAAGAAAAGGTAACAGGAAGTAAAGGTCCTGAAATTGAAGTGAGTTTTACCTGTTGGAGGGACAGAAAGAAAGCCAATTTGGCTGGAGCAGAGAAATCAAGGGGGAGAATAATGCTTAACAAGTTTAAAAAGGTAGACAAAGGCTAGATTATGCAGAGACATGTAGACTATAATGAGTTGGAATTTTATTCAAAGTGAATTGTCACCTCCCTCTACGCCAACACTGATCTCACTGATCTATTTATGAACATAGCTTTGGAAGAGTTGTTCAATATCCTTACTGTACTAACAATCAGCCGAGATAAAATCAAGAATCAAGACCTCATGGAAATCACTCATGAGGGGTCAAACAATGAAATATTTTCTGCAAAACAATAAGAATTTAATCTGTCTGAGAAACCTATTCATTATTTTAGTCTGGTTTACATGTTGGGATTCTGTAGATGAAATCAAAACTGAATTTCCACAAGCCTCTCACCACATCTACATGCCTACTTGCATGTGGGCCCATATACTCTCTTTACATCACTGTGAATGAACCATTACGCCTCCAGAGACCATCTTTTCCTGTGTGTATTTGTTCCTATGATCTCTCTCTTAATTGACAGCATTGCTCCAGCTATTCATCTCTCTTTCTTTTGCATCTCAAAATCTGCTTTTCCATAAGCTCATACTCATTAAACATGCAGTAATATCTCCAATCTTAAATACATATATGCCTACCTCTTGTACATACATACACAGCTCTCTTGGCTTCTACATCTCTCTCCAGCTACCACACTATATCTCTTCCAGTTTTTACAACATACTTCTTTAAAATGTTATCCATATCCCTATTTAATTGCTCTCCTTTCATTCTCTCTTGAATTCTCTCCATTTAGGTTTTCACTCCCACCACTCCAACGAAACTGTTTTTCTGTCCAGGTAACTTGGTCTCTCTGCAGCACATTCTGTCATTCACGCAACAGCCATTCCTTTCCACCAATTTCCTTGCTCATAAAACAGCCGTGTGTCTTGGTGGACCTGGGTCTTTCTCTAGTCAGGAATCATAATTAGTTTCTAAGTCAGTCAAGGTACTGCTATTGCCCAGATGGTTGACTGTCTTAGAAACAGCAGACATGGGTTAGAATTCCAGCCCATGAAACCTGAAGGAGCTTTTTGTCTTACAATAAGATGAATATACAAGTTTATTTAACTATTTCCCTAATGGTGAACATTAAACGGATTCCAATTTAGTTTAAGTTGTTAATAAGACAGTGACAATGAATGTGTGTTCTATTTCCATCCATTCTGTTGATAAGCCAAAATTCTAGGAGTCAACCTTGAAATGCTTCCCACCTCCATCCTCATTCCACCACCTCTCCCACGTAATTAACTATTGCTTACATTTCAGTCCTCAACTCAAGTTTACCCCTCACCTCCACTATCCACTCTTAATCAGATTTCCTTGTTCTCCACCTTCTTAGAAACATATTATTTTCCTTGTGGATATTTATCTTTATACTAATACAACTGTCAGTATTATTATTTGATAATATCTGCCTCTCGTATAAAATTGTAAGCTCATGATGGCAGGAGCCCTCTCTGTTTTTCTATCATTGAATTTTCAGCACTTGTCACAGGGCCTAGAACATAATAGGTGCTCAATAAATGTTTGTTGAATACAAGAAAGCCAGCAAGAGGAAAGGACACCCTCTGCATAATATAGGAAAACGTTTCACACACAGAATTGTGTTGCTTTCAGGCAGTCTGTTCCTTGTAATGTGAGTGAATTTATTTACTTGAGGTGCTACATTAGATAAGCTTTTTAACGATAAGCAACAGAAGTCAATTCTTGATAATTTAAACAAAGAAGCCGGGGAATCTTCTGGATGAATACTGAGGCATTTCACAGAATCAGTGGAAGACATTGTAACATTGTCCTAATACTGTCATAACAAAGTAACACGAATTTGTTCTCTCACAGTTCTGAAGGCCAGATGTCCAAGAGCAAGGTGTCAACAGGGCCACACTGAAACCTGCAGGGGAGAATCTTTACTTGCCTCTTCTAGTTTCTGGTGTTTGCCCACAGTCCTTGTTCCTGCACTCCAATCTCTGCCTCTATCTTCACATGACCATCTGCCCTTTGTGTCTGCCTGTGTCTCTTCTCTTCTTATAAAGACACCAATAATATTGGATTAAGGTCTACCTTAATTCAGCATGAACTCATCTAAACTTGAAAACATCTGTAAAAATCCTATTTCAAAATAAGGCCATCTGCACAGATGCTGGAGTTGGAATGTTTTTTTTTTTTTTTTTTTTACACGATTCAACTCATAAAAGAAGTGAACAACCAAACCTCAGAAATGCAGGAACCAAGGCAACTAGAAACCTGAGAGCAAGAGTTTCTGGGTCTTATCTGAGCCACTGCTATTAATATAACAGGTCTCCAATCATCTCTAGTCTGTGTGTTTCTTCCTTGCAAGTTTCAAATTGTCAGAAGAGAAAAACCTTATCAGTCCAGCTTTTGTCAGCTGTCTGTCTGCACTTGGATCAGTCAGCTTTGGCTGGAGTGGCAGTGACACAGAGTACAGGCATGGCCTCTAGTGATCCACTTGTGGGATTTGATCCATTCCCAGAAAAGAGGACATAGTATGAGTAAGGTGAGTACCCCAAATGACACCTCCTTTAGGCAATTACAGGGACAGACATTTATATTACCCAGCAATAGTGTCAGAACAAGGAAGTGTCAAGTTCAGGGGCCAATTCTGTTTACAAATAAGAAATTTAATATAGATATTTTAACATTTATTGTGAGAATTTTCAAACACATAAAGGTAGAAAGAAAAGTACAGTGAACCCGATGTACCTGTCACCCAGATTCAACAATTATCAATATTTGATTAACCTTATTTCATCCTCTTTGTACCCTAAAATTTGTTTCTATGGTTTTTTATAGTAAATGATATAATCATTTTATAACTTCAGTATAAACATCTACTATAAATGGAATTTTAAAAACATAACCACAGTATTATTATCACACCAAGCAAAGTAAAAATAATTCCTTAATGTTAGATGCTACTGGGGTGGATTAGTTTCCTACAGCTCCTGGTTAGTTTCCACAAATTAAGTATCTTAAAACAACAGAAACTTTGTGGGGCGGGGGGACTTTGTTTTGGGGGAAGTTTTAGATGGCAGAAGGATTGCAACTGTGGCAGTGGAGTATCACTGGTGTGTAGTGGGGGGGGATGTGTAGGGAGGGGTGCACCTGGGACATGGGGTGTTGTTTCATGGGGTGGAGACCCATACAATAACCGATGGAAAATTGAATTCCCATCCAGGGGAGTACTGCTACATTCTCTCATAGAGTGGCAAGACTCCCTAGAGTACTTGGGCAGTGCCTACTACAGGAGGACAGACCAATACATCAGGCCCTTGATATTGATGATTGTACTTATGAACCTTGTTCTTGTGAAATTGAAACTTAGCCTAGAATTATATATTGCCTAAGAGTTACTTCTTGAAAGCCTCCTTATTGCTCAAATGTGGCCTCCATCTGAGCCAAACCCAGCATGTAAACTCACTACCTTGCCGCCAGCATGAGACATGACTCCTGGGGATGAACCTCCCCAGTGACAGGGATTATTACCAAGCACCAACTAGCAATGTATTTGGAATAAGACCTAGACCAAAAGGGGGAAATATTAAATATGAAAGAGTTTTTGCAGTAAGAGATTTCAAAGTGAGTCAGGAGGTCATTCCAGAGGTTATGCTTATGCACATCTCAGCAGTATCTCACTGACTACCACAGTAAACAATGCCTCAAGCAGGGATACTCCTGAGGGCTCTAGAGACCTCTGGAAACAATAGGCAAGGCAGACAACCCCAGGAAACCAGCACCCAGTTGGTGGGCCTTACCTTGGGATATATGTTATCCTATCTCCCCGTGTAACAGAGTTAGACTCATTTATAATTTACCTACTCATGGTTCATCTGCCTCTTTTATTTGAACCTGTAATTAGCACTAGACCTGTTATATGTCCCAGAGACTTAAATCTTCAGTCTGTTCATATGCAAGTTGAGCCCAGAATCTCAGCAGAGTTGCAGCCAACACCTACTCTGCAGTTCATTAGACTCACCCAGGACAACTAACAAAAGGATGATAATGGACAACGCCCACCCTCCAAAACAGAGAGTATCTACAACTGCAAGCAAGACAGTTCCATCTATCTGCCCTATGGGACCTAAGCTCCCTCTCAATCAGAAGCAGAGTAGGAATCACATCCCCAAATCCCTAAGACTGAAGAATGAACAAACATAAGGGTGGAATGCAACTGTGGACTAAAATACACTTATTATTCTAGTAATGGAAGAACTTGTAACATTGATATAAAGACAGTGGTCAACAGAAGTTCTGAGGGGAGGGAGAGGGAAGAATAAGTGTAACCTGGGGCATTTTTGAGACAGTGGAATTGTTCTGCATGATATTGCAATGACAGATCAAGCCATTACACATTTTGTCAAAGCCTATAAAATTGTGCAGTGCAAAGTATAAACTATAATGTAAACTATAGACCATATTTATTAGCAATACTTCAATATGTGTTCACCAATTGTAACAAATGTCCCACACTAATGAAAGATGTTGTTAATGGGGGAAACTGTGGAAGGGTGGGGTGAGTATAAGGGAATCCCCTATATTTTCAATGTAACATATATGTAAGCTTCTTTTTTTTTTTTTAAGATTTATTTATATTATTTTATTTACTTTTATCCATTCTTACCCCACCTCTGCCCTCCTCCCCCCCCATTTTTGCTGTTTTTGTGTCCATTCGCCAGGCAATTCTCTGTCTGTTTCCTGCTCTCTCTTCTCATCCTTTTCCTCCTGTCTTCACCAGGATTTGAGCCTGGGAATCTCCAATGTGGGAGAGAGGCGTCCTACCACCTGTACCACCCTAGTTCCTGGTTTTTCAGTGTGTCTCGTCTTGGCTCTCCCTTGTGTCACTCTCCTGTTACATCATCATCTTGCTGCGTGGCTCGGTGGGGCCTGACGGTGCACCTGCACATGGGGCCTGGCGGCAAACTCACTCGTGGGGCCTGGCAGCCCACACGTCTTCTATATTTTTCTTTATTTTTACTGGGAGGTCCCGGGGATCGAATCCAGTCCCTCCGTGTGGAAGACGGACGTCCAACCATTTGAGCCACATCTGCCCCCTAAAGCTTCTAAAGAATAAAACTGTCAACAATGAAAAAAATAAAATAGAAACATATTTGTTTTGAATGCTAGAAGTCCCAAATCAAGGTTGGTTCTTTTTGAAGGTTCATAGGGAGAATTTATTCCATGCCTCTCTCCTAGCTTCTGGTGGTTGTGAGCAATCCTTGCCATTCCTTTGCTTAGTTGCACAACACTCCAATCTCTATATGGCTTCAAATAGCATTCTCTCTGTGTCTCTCTGTGTTCACATGGCCTTCTTATAAGGACACTAGTCAGTGGATTTAGAGTCCAACCTAATCAAGTATGACCTTAAATTATTATATCATCAAAACCCTATTTCCAAATAAGGACACATTCTGAAGGTCTAGGTGGATATGAATTTTGGGAGACACTATTCAAGCAAGTACATGAGAGTATAGCCCAGTTTTCTGAGGCTTGCTCCCTGTTATCAGAGAGGTTAAAGTCTATAAGGAATGATAAGACTTATATTTAAATTGCTAAGAGAAACAAATGCTATAAGAAAAGTAGAGATGAAGTGCCATGGATAGTCAGAGCAAGGAGATAGTAATGGAGGCTGGAGAAGTAGAAGGTATATTATAGGTCAGGAGCCTAGAAACAGATAGTTGACAAAAGTCAAGGAGATGGGGAGCACTTGTGGCCCAAGTGGTTGAGCACCTGCTTCCCACATGGGAAGTGCCAGGTTCAGTTCCCAGTGCCTCCTAAAAAGAAAAAAACAAATGAAGAAAACAATTCAGGGGAGCCAGTATGGCCAGTGGTTGATTGCTGGCTTCCCATATATGAGTTCCTGGATTCAATCCCTGGGCCTGACACCTAAACCCCCCCCCCCCAAAATAAAATCAAGGGGATGTCCAAAAGTTGAGGAAGCAGTAAAGTCAAAGTTCAGAGCAACACCTGAGATTGAAGGACTGAAGGGCTTCAGTGAGCTGTGGAAGTCAAAGGCCCTGGCAAAAATCTAAAATCTAGAATCAAAGGAACAGAGAACACAGAAGGAAGGAAAGGAAACCCGTTGCTCTAGTCTCAGCTGAGCAGCAAGTGCAAACCCCTGCTAAAAGATCCAGAGGCTACAAGTGATAAAACCAAAAAGAGTTAGTTGTTGGGGACGCTCAACTGGGATGCACTTATTCAGCTGTACCTGTTGTTTACTCTGGCTTCTATTCTGATTGCATGGGGCCTTGATATATGAACTGTTAAATATTTGAACATCACCCCTGATTACAGATGATATTGCCATGCCACTGCCTTTTACCCATGGGTATTCCTACAGTCTAGTCCAGAACTGACACAGAACAGATAAGTGTATGGATTCTATATTACTGTTCAAATGCTTTATTAAGCTATTTCTAAAGCTATTAGAAAATCTTCACTCATTCATTCATTTACCTTATGATTTTGAGCTCCTAATACGATAGCTACCAGCTATGATGAGATATTTCCTCATTAACCCAAGTAGAAATTAGCTCTTAGAGAAAAATGAGGAAAGAAACTTCTAGTGAAATATTTTTCTCAATATTCCTCAAAAATGCACCTCTCCTAGTGCTAATTAGAGAATGGCCTTAAGAAAAGACAATTGCCAATTAATATTGTTGTCAATTAGATGTTTGTCTTGTGTGCAGAAGCATGGATATGAAAATCATACATCCTAAGGCAAAATATTTTATGTGTAACCATAATAGTGATATATTAAGATTACCATATTCTTTCATAAACCAAAAATTTCCTAGAATCACATATTTTTGTCATTTCTAATAGTATTCTGATCTTTCACTATTGAAAGGAAAGTGGCAACAGTATGACTACCATTTGTTATTCACATAGACATTTAATTCACACTCATCTATATAAAGATTTCACTGGTCAAAGGGGTTCCTGAGCAAGTTTTATGTTGTATGTGAGGGCTGAGTCAATTAAGCTCCTAAAACAATGTGTGAAAATGAACAAGGCTCATTAAATGATTAATAACAGGTCATTCAATCATTGGGCAGGAAACATCTTTGTTGTATAAACAAGCTTATAAAAGTTCAGTGCTAAGAAATTTAGTTTGGTCCACAAATCACTGAAGTCATAATATAAAATTATATGTATCTCCTGAGACATATCAAAGGGTTACATGTGGGGGTTTTTGTGTTTTTTTTCTGAGAAATTAGCATTCCAATTAAATCAGAAAACATTTTGCTCTACAATAACGAAAAGAAAGTGCAAATTTTTATTTCCAGAGTTACTCCGAAAGTTGTGGCCACCACATGTATCAGTCAGAGTCACAGAAGGATATAAATAGGTACAGAGAGAATTTAATGGAGGGGCCATTTGCAAAAGTATTGGCAGGGTTAAAGAAACCGAAAAGGGATAGCAAAGCCCCAAAGCTAAAGTAGCTGGGAGTCATTACTATCCCTACGTTTGAAGGGGCATAGAGAGTGAACAGTTACTGAAACGTGAAGAGAGTTGTAGCTGTAGGTGGAGGAGAAGGATACTCAGAAGGAGCTATGGATTCAGGTAGAGGAAAGCAGCCAAGAAGCCCAGTAGAGAGAGATGAACTCTGTCCTCAGATCTCTTCCAAGACCTTCAACTGGACGAACCCAACTGGAAGCCAGAGGGGCAAGGGAATGGGTTGAGACAGTCCAAAAAGTTCAGCCAGAACAGGTTGGAGAAGGGTGGGAAGTGTACTGAAGGGGCAAATGGGGAATATCCAACGCTTAACCCCTTTCTGCCCATTATAACTACAGTTTGACTTGCTTTACATAGTTTCGAGCAGATTCTCTAGTCCCCATGGTGGCCAAATCAAACAAGCAATTGAATAGGTATTTAGGAAGCTCTGTCCAGATTCCAGCAATATATTAATTTCCTACAGGAAATAAAAAGAAATATAAGGCATAGATTCTGCCCCCAACATGTTTATAATTTATTTGGAGAGTAACAAAGACATGGAGTAAATGAGAATCTGGATAATAGGTTAAGATTATAGTAGGAACTGAAGATTTGGCTTCAGGCAAGATCAGGTGTCCACTATAAGGTATTGTTCAGAAAGTCTTGCATGTAAGTTGCAGTATTAGCAATTTTTAGAGAGAATGCAAGAAAAGGACGGTTCAGAGCAACGATGTTCTTTGGAAGTAAAAGCAGCCTAAAATATTCTTGGAGATGCTCTATCAGCAACCTGGAACTTTGCCTAGCCTATTTTGTTGGGTAACCCATTCCAGAAGAGAAAAGGATGTGAAGTAATGTGGAATTGCCTATTTTTTCACCCTCATGACATGTATATTTCCCCAAGAGCAAAGACTGACAGTAGTCATGAGAGTGGTATTCAACATTTGCAGGGCTACCATATGAGAGCCAAACCCAGCATCAACTGGTAGAGGCTATTCCTTCTACTTGAAATGCTTTATCCACTGCCACCACATGCAAATTCTTATTAATTCTTCAAAACTCCACTCACTCCTATTTTGAGTGTAACCTATTCTGAGTATTCCAAGCAAAGCCAGATCCTTCTCTGAACTTTCACCTCCAAAATTATTAAAGAGGGTTACTTAGCAAATGGCGTCTTTGTTCATTTAATTACTTTTGAAGATGCTACATGGTATTTTCTTTTGCTAGTTCTTTCCAGCAGAAAATTTTCATAAAAAATACACAAGACTAGTTTTGTTCAGAATCAAATTAATTACCCAGGAGACATCTTCATGGATAATAAAATTCTCTAAAAGAGAAGAACTTGCAATAACCAATTGTACCTTTTAAGACAATTAACTACTAAATTTGAACATATGAAAGCTTTTAACATAGCAATGAAAGAATTTCTCCCATTAAATATCTCATTTTAGTTTAATAAAAAGCTGCTACCCAACCACCATTCATTTATCTTTGAGCATACCTATGGGATCTAATGACTTCATACCTTCACAAGTCACCATTGGGACTGGTAAATTTTGAGTGAGAAAACAGATGTACCTATAGACACTCAATAAATTCCTTTTTATTTGAAAACTAACTGTGATGAAATTGAGGAGAGTGTGTACTGTAACTTTATAGAGCAAAATAATTTAAATAGAATGAAGAATTAAATAAAATGAATACAAATATGAAGAAACAATATTCTTCATTTCAAAATTTCCATTTAGAAAATATGACCATTTAAAATCCAGAACAAATTGGGAATAAGAGAGAAGGTAAAATAACTGCAACTGCATCCAATTTTCTATTTGAGTCAGGTGTATGTCTGGTTTGAATACATAATTTTTCATTTAAAGCAGGAAAGAAGCCATGACTTCCAAGGAAATTTGGAAAGAAATCAGAGCCATTCATTAATTCAACAAACATTTATTCAGTGTTTGTTCTAAGCTATGTTTCTCTCTCTCTGCCAGTATAATCCAGTGGGAGATATAAACAAGTGGTTAAAATTATACATGTTATATGCTGAAAGGGGAAAAAAAGACAGCATTTGTAAATGAACCAGGCACATAGAATCCTATTTAATCTTCATAAAGACCCTATGACCTGGGTATTATTCATCCAATTTTACAAATGGAAAACAAAGATCAGAGAGACTCAGTAAGTCACCATAGTTACACAGATTAGTAGTAGGGCTTAAATGCCAAGATGCGTCTGACTCCAGAGTTCATTCTCTTTTCTCTAAACAAGTAGTTTTTCGACTTTTTTTCTTTAACCAACATGGAATCTTTCTTTGAAATAATCTTTCTCAATAGAAGTCTAGTGTAGAAAACTAATAGAGTTACTCTAACCCTGGGTTGGATGGTCAGGAAATCTATCTACATTAATATCCCCCTCCCCTGCCCACTACACACACACACACAGACACACACACACATCACTTGAGGGGAATCCTGTGGTGCCTCAGTGGAAACCCTGATGCTCCAAAGAGTGTGAACCTTGGAAAGAAACATTATGCTAAATGAAAGAAGCCAGGTACAAAATGCCACATATTGATTTATACGAAATGTCTACAATAGGCAAATCCATGAAGTAGATTGATTAGTGGTTGGGGGCTGGGGGGACAGAGGCGGGTAGTGACTGTTAATGGGTAAAAGTTTCTTTTTGGGGTGATGAAGATGTTCTGAAGTTTGATAGTGGTGATGGTTGTAAAACCTTGCAAATATACTTAAAACCACTGGTTTATATGATTTAAAATTGTACATTTTATGCTATCATAACATGAATAAGTACTTTGTTCATTTTTATGGCTGAATAAAATTCTATTGTACATATATATATACCACATTTTTTATCAGTTCTGTTGATGGCCACTTTCTTTGTGGCTATTATGAATAATGCTGCTGTGAAGATTAGTCCACAAACTTTTGAGCAAACAGGTTCTCAATTCTCTTAGCTATATACCTAGGAGTGTAATAACTGGATAATATGGTAACTAGTTTGACTTTTTGAGGAACTACCAAACTGTTTTCTAAAGTAGCTGCACCATATTACATTCCTACTAGTAATGATGAGTTTCTCCATATCCTCTCTGACATTTGTTACTTTGCCTTATTATTATTATTATAGCCATCCTAATGGCTATAATATTAAGTGGTATCTCGTAATTTTTTTTTAAGATTTATTTATTTACTCCCCCCTCCCCCATTGTTTTGTGCTCACTCTCTGCTCTCTGTGTTTTCTTCTGTGTCTGCTTGCCTTCTCTTTAGGCGGCACTGGGAACCAATCCTGGGACCTTCCGGAGTGGGAGAGAGGCACTCAATCTCTTGTGCCACCTCAGCTCCCTGTTCTGCTGTGTCTCTTATTGTCTCTCCTCTGTGTCTCTTTTTGTTGCATCATCTTGCTGCACCAGCTCTCCTGAGTGGGCCAGCATTCTGCGAGGGCCAGCACTACACATGGGCCAGCTCTCTGCTTGGGCCAGCTCGCTGCACAGGTCAGCTTACCTTTCACCAGGAGGCCCCGGGAATTGAATCCTGGACCTCCTGTATGGTAGACAGGAGCCCAATCAACTTGAGCCACATCAGTTTCCCTCATTGTAATTTTGATTTGCATTTCCCTAACAACTAATGATATCATTTCAAAATAACAACATTGAACCCTTTATATGTTAACATAAATAACATATTTTCCAAAACCAAAAAATGAGAAGAGTGGTATTGTTTTACATTTTGGCAAATTTCTCTAATATCTGGCTTAATAGAAAAGAGCTGGACTGTCATATATGCTTCTATATTTAATCTATTGTAATATGTTGCTTTGGTTGAAGCATATGGAGAAAATCTGGCCTCATATAAATATGTAGTTGGAAAAGGGAGGAAGATTTTCAGGTAATTGTGAAAGTGGTCATTCTTACAGGTTAGTTGCAATGTGGAATTTGAAACCATATCAGGGAACTTTTCATTCTCTGTTACGTTAAAATCCGTTGGTCTATCTTGAACTTTAAATGGATCTTTTACCTATGATTTTATAACATGCATTGATCATTTGGAAATTATTGGCTCACCCACTTATACAGATATTTCAAAAATTGACACATTCCATTGTACAGTATCAAATATATATATCATATTCATTAATCTCATTAGAAAATTCTTTAAGTATTCAGAAGATATTAAGTTCACAGAGGCAGATACAACTTTTCCAAAATTCTAATTTTACCATTGCAACAAATACTGTTTCCTGAAATGGCAACCTCATTTCATTTATTTTCAAGAAATTATCTGCCAAATACCCAAGATTGAAAAACCATACTTTGTCTCAGTTATTCTTTCAAGTAAAAATGAATTTCCATTAAAAAAGACTAGTTCAGCCACAATTCAAACATCACACAAGTGCTTTTCCTTAAGTCAACTCTGTATTTTCACATGCAGAAGTGTTTTATTATATGTACTTCCCATTTCATCACACAGATTATTGAAAAGCCATGTACTCAAGATTTTTTAATTAATATTTAAACTGGCTTTATTATTATTATTATTATTATTATTATTATAAGTGGGTGGCAGGAAGAATACAATAAATGACTTCTGTGTACTACGAGTACAGTTTGGTACCAATGCCTTGATTCCTTGTTTCATGCTAAGGTGCAAGCAGTTTTAGCCACTGTTACTTTTGCACCATCAATGTAAATGTCAACATAGTGAAACGGGCAAAAAGCTTCACAGCATTATTGTGAAAATAGTTTTATTTTAACATAGCAGACCCACTAAAAGGGTCTCGTGGATCCCAAGCTGTCCACACTCTGAAGACTGCTGCCTAAGCAGCCACCTAGTTCACTTTAGGGTAGACTACTTCTGTATGAGATGTTCATATTGAGTATAAGAATGCTTTGATGAAGAGTCAGTTCTGTTAAGGGGTAGAATTTGTCTCTACAATTATCTTATTTATTCTTTTACCTCCATCACTACAGCCACTATGGTTGAGGCACACACGCATCACTTTATATTTAGCTATTTCACTGAACTACTCATTGACAGCTCTCCCTCCACAATCTCCTTTCTCCAAATGCTCTTCTGTAATAATTAACAACTCCTGCAAATTAATACTCTTAAAGCTCACTTTGATTGTTACATACACTTTCTGCAGAAATTTCCAGTGATTTTCCCTGCCTACCAAATAAAACCTGAATGGTAGGTTGAATTATGTATCTACAAAAACATGTTCCTAATTGTAATCTGCATTCCTATGGGTGTGAACCCATTATAAATAGAATTTCTTGAAGATGTTATTTTAGGTAAGGTGTGGTCCAACTGAATAGAGTGAGCCTTAATCTGATTACTGGAATCATTTATAAGCAGAAGAAATTCAGTCATAGTAAGAGAAAGACATGGGGAGGAGCTGGAAGCCAGAAGTCAATTGAAATCTGGAGAGTCAGTAGAGGACATCACCTTGTGACAGGAGTGCCAAAGAAACCTAAGGATTGCCAGCACACTAGAATGCTACCAACCCTGAGAGGAAACAAACCTTCCAGTCTCCAAAACCATGAGACAATAAATTCCCATTGTTTAAGAAGCCTGGACAATATGGCAATGTCTTAATTTGACTTCCAAAGTTCCCATGGACCCAACTTCCACTCCAATGTTTTCTCCCACTCCTCCATGTTTTCTAACCTCAAAACATAACATTTACCAATTTGTAGTGGATTATTTGTCTGAACCCCCTTTTTAATGTTTGGGGCATTTCCCCACCTTTTGAATCTTCATTGATGGCAGAGCCTACCTCCAACTAGAGGATCTGAAAAGGAAGGATGCTTGTTTTCCCAGGAATTGTGGCAGCTAGCCATGAGTACATGATGAAGGTTCAGCCAATCAGATGCACTCAGCAGGATTTGGAATCTGGAGCTAGTGACATGAAGAGCCATGGAGGTGGAGGGTTCATTCTTCCAGTATCAGGGGCAGGGGCAATGTGCCACAGTTGTAGCCACAGTAACATCTAGTGTCCAGGGGCCACTTGGTGGCAGTGCCAGCAGTAGTGGCAGCATCTGCAAACATGCTGGTGGTGCCAGTGGCATTGGAGTTGCAATCTGGAATGCCCAGGGTGTGATGACAGTGACAACAATGCCCTACCCAAACCAGTTTTGAAGCAGGATTTTGGCAGTTGTTTTTGCTGAGTTCCTTTTTTTTCAACTCCCTGCCCATTTTCCAAGACTAGATCCCTAGCCTTCTGTACAATTCTGGGAGCTACCAAACATCCTTTCAATATACTTATTTTCTGCTTAAATCAGCTAAAATGAATTTGTTGTTTGAAGCTAAGAATCCTGACTAATTCCAAAATAATGGAGTTTGCGTAAGCAACCTTTCAGGAAAATGAGTGGTGGCAGGGTTAGGCATGGGACTCTTAAAAATCCATGGCAGGTGGCAAAACTGCTATTTAAATTAGGGTCCATTAAAGGCAAAGCTTTGGGGGACTGCCTTGGAACAATGTGAAGTACACGAAGAAATCAAGGACTGCGGGGTTGGATGGCTGGTTTTTAATAATCATGGATACCCTCAACAAAGAGAAAGACAAAGTCAAAATCATACTTCATTGGCTTTGTCAGGTCTCCTCTGTGAAAGTTAGTCTGTTTATTGGAAGACATATGGGAGAATTCAGAGGTTTCATCTCCAAACCCAGAAGCCCCCACTGAATCTCCTTGTTCGCAGGTGAAACATCCCTACCTCTTCTGTCTGATGAGGTGGCTCCAGCCTTGCTTTAAGACCCAAAACAACCCTATACACAAAGTAGTTACCTTGAAGGAGTAATTCACTGCTCCGCATGACCTCACATTATTCCACTGTCTCCAGACCTGCACCTAGAGTCAAATCCCAGGATTCTTCAGAGGAATAAGTTAAAAGTCACACCTGGGATGAGAAAGTGTACATACCAATTATGGTTGGCAAAATTCTGGAGAATATGTAAATAGATTCTGAGATTGTGAGGAAAAGGAAGAATGGACATAATTTTAGTCATTCTTAATTAGTAAATATGGGCGTGCTTACCAGGTATTCTGGAATTGTTGTGAAAACTCAAACGACTTGGAGTGGTTCTAATTGCTTAATTGGTTCACTACACCTAGATTAAATGGTAGTCAGAGCCAAATGAAGGTGACATGTCAAAGATGACAAGTGAAGATAGGAACCTGGGTAGCTGATGAAAGCATGGAGCTGCTGTACCAGCAGTTGAAGTGTGCATTACTAGACTTCTTTCTTGTGAGAAAGAAAATTTTCTCAAATAAATCTTTATCTTATTTGAGTTATTTGAATGAATATCACAAATATGTCTCTTCTATGAAGCCAAAGCTAATCCCAGTTAATACAACATCACAAATACATATTTCAAAATTTCCATTAGATTTTCTCAAATGAACTGATGGCCATTTACCAAAGCAACTATGCACAGGAAAAAAATAAATACTAAGGCATTATGAGAATTATTGATCTCTGACTCTAAACAAATGCTAATTCCTGAGGATTTAGTGGACCCAAAGGCACTGAAAATCCATCCTATAGTTATTTCCCTGGTCCTTAATAAATAGTTAGAATAATTATACTCAACATCATGCAGAATCCTCATATTGAATTCCTGACCTGGGAATGAGGATTATTATGGTCAGAAGAACTAAGTGGAAGTCCTGGTGCTCCCCCGCTCCACCAACATAAGTGAATCAAAAACAGATAAAAGATTTAAGTCTCTGGGACATATATTTAACAAGTATAGTGCTAATTATAGGTTCAAATAAAAGGGGTAGAAGAGCCATGTGTAGGGAAACTATAAATGAGTCTAACTCTGTTAGAGTGGGGAGCATAAATTCCAAAGTAAGGTCCACTGACAGGGTGCTGAATTCCTGAGCTTATCTGCCCTGCTTGTAGTGTCTAAATGTCTCCAGAGCCCTCAGAAGCCCCACTTTTTTTTTGAGGCACTGTTTACTGTGGTAGCCAATGAGATCCTGCTGAGATGTGCATAAGTGTAACTTCTGGAATAACCTCCCAACTCACTTTGAAGTCTCTTAACCATAAAAACTCATTTGTATTTAATATTTCCCGCTTTTGGTCAAGGTCTTTTTACAGATACATTGCTAGTTGGCACTTGGTAATAATCCTTCAGTACCAGGGAGGCTCATCTCCAGAAGTCATGTCTCATGCTGAGGGGAAAGTAGTACATTTATATGCTGAGTTTGGTTTACAGAGAGACCACATTTGAACAACAAGGAGGCTTTCAGGAGGTAACTCTTAGGCAGTATATAATACTATGCTAAGTTTCCATTTCACAAGAAAAGGTTCAGGCAGAGCAAATGTGGCTCAAGCAGTTGAGTGCCCACTTCCCACATGGGAGGTCCGGGGCTCAGTTCCCAGTACCTCCTAAAGAAAAAAAAAACAAAATAAAACAAACAATGAGCAGATAATGAGCAAAAACAATGAACAGACAATGAGCAAACAGATGAGGAAGCCAACTCAGGGGAGCCGATGTAGCTTAGTGGTTGAGTACCAGCCTCCTGCATACAAAGTCCCAGGTTCAATCTTTGGTCCCAGTACCTGAAAAAAAAAAAAAAAAAAAGGAAAGGTTCATAAGTACAATCATCAATATCAAGGGCCTGGCGTAATGGTCTGTCTTCCTCACTACGCATGCCCATGTACTCAGGGGATCCTTCCCACTCTATTAGAGAATGTAGCAGGACACGCCAGGATGGGAATTCAGTATTCTTTCAGTTATTGTGTGGGTCTCCACCCATCAAGACAATGCCCCATGAACACTTGAACATATTCATACAACTTAGAGGCATGCCCCAGGTGAACCCCTTCCCACACATCCCCCCCATCACCAGTGTTCCTCCCCTGCCACAAATGTGACACTTCTGTGATCCAAAACTTCCCCAAAAACAAAGCAAAAATAAATAAATAAAATTAATAATAAAATAAAATAATAATAATTTTTAAAATAAAATACAAAAATACAAAATAAAAAATTTGAAATAAAATTTAAAAATTTTATACATTGTGTCTTTCATCACTGTAAGATCTGTTATTTTGTATGTAAGTGTAAACTATAGTCCACGGTTAGTAGCAATGCTTCAATATGTGATCATCAGTTGTAACAAATGTACCACACTAATGAAAGATGGTGTTGATGTGGGAAAGTGTAGGAGGGGGAGGGACGGGGCTTATGGGAATCCCCTATATTTTTAATGTAAAATTTATGTAATCTAAAGCTTCTTTAAAAATAAAAATTATAAAAATTTTTAAAAAGAAAGTAAAGGAAAAGAAAACTCTACAGTTCTGTATTTGAAAGACTGTAATGAAAGCAACCATTAAAACACTCTGGCCCCAATATATAAAGCAAGACTTGAATAAACAATTGCTTGCGATGGAAAAAAAATTTTTTTTAATTCCATGGCATTGATATAGCACTGATGAAATCACAATGTGCCACCATCATACACTTGAACAATGCAAGGGTGCTTATTCCTATCATATTCCTATTTAACGATCTGACTTAGTACCAAAGACAAATAGGCCCATCAGAATGGCAGCTATTAAAAAAACAGGAGACACTAAATGTTGGAGAGGATGTGGAGGAATAGGAACCCTCATCCACTGCTGGTGGGACTGCGGTATGGTCCCAGCCACTGTGGAGGACAGTTTGGCGGTTCCTCAGAAAACTAGCAATAGATCTTCCGTATGATCCAGCAATTCCACTGCTGGGTATATACCCCGAAGAACTGAAAACAAAAATACAAACAGATATATGCACACCAATGTTTATAGCGGCATTGTTCACCATTGCCAAAAGTTGGAATCAGCCCCGGTGCCCATCAACAGACGAATGGATAAGCAAAATGTGGCACATACATACAATGGAATATTACTCAGCGGTAAGAAGGAACAAAGTGCTAACACATGGAATAACGTGGATGAATCTTGAAGACCTTATGTTGAGTGAAGCAAGCCAGGCACTGAAGGATGAACAGTATATGACCTCACTGATCTGAACTGAGGAAAGTGAGCAGTCTCTGAGAACCATTGTCTGAAAGATAGGTTAACAAAGGAGAGTAAGAGAAGAGCAGGCTTTGAGCCATATCCCATATGGACATAATCTATGGTAAAGGGATAGAGTGTGGTTGCATGTTGGGGGATGGGGCAGATGAGTGGTGGTGTTCCTGGGTTTGATGGTACAGCACTGGCGGGTGGGTGGATTAGGAAGTGCTGGTTCAAATCCCCAGGGCATGTAACTGTGAATCTTGACATTCCATGGGTTAGGAGAGGGGGGTATCATGGGCCCTGGGGGGCTGGGGAGAAGGGAACAGTCAAGATCTAATGGGTTGTTTGGTGGTCATGGGGAAGGTTTTTCATTACCTTTCAGTAATGGACACAGGACATGGTAAATATCATCAAAATTATTAAACTGTATCATCTAAATTGTAAACTATACTGTAAATCACTGACAATGTTTAGTTGCTATATTTTGCTATCTGCATAACAGTTATAACAATGCTAACAACCAAAAAAAAAAAAGGAGGGGGAGTTAATATGGGGTGGGGAAGGGGGGGTGGTTTGGTATCTGGGAGTCTCCGGCACTCCGTGTGTGACTTTGCTGTGACCTAAAACTTCTTTGAAAATTAAATGAAAAATTGGGAGACAATGGGGATTGAGAGGAGGAAGGTGTCATGGCACACCAGACATCCGATAACACAGTGATAAAGGGAAGGAAAAAAGGGAAAAAGGAAGAGAGAAAGGGAATAAAAATGAATATATATATATATATTTTAAAGGCATTTCCTTTGCTTTTTTGCCCATTTTTTGAATGTCCCAATCCACTAATTATATTTTATTTTGTTTTGTTCTTTGTTTGATTATTTTTTTTTCCTTCTCTCTTTTTTTTTTTTTTCCCCCATGAGTTTCCTTATGTTTGTCTCTTGCATGTAAGCTTATCACACTTGTTTCTTTTTCCTAGTAAGTGTATTTGATTATTTTATGGACTAAATGTTCATGGAGGATTTGGATCACAGAAGGGTTACAATGGGTACTGCGGGGGATTATTGGGGGGAGGGTGTCTGGGGGGGGTTTCGTGGGGATTGGTTCAACCCTATATACATGAAAGATATACAAAATCATTCAAAGGATCGGGGGATGGGGCATGGTCACGATGGGTGGATAATCACACAATAAATGAGGGAATCTGAATTCCTAGCCTGGAGAGCTCTGCCACAATCTCCAAGGGAGCAGCAATAGTCCTCTGAGTGTAGGGACAGTGCCTGTCAAAATAGGATGACCCACTGATGTTTTTTTTTTTGTTTTTTTTTTTTTATTGATGACTACCCTTGTGAGTCTTTGCTCTTGTAAATGAGACTTAGCCTGCAGCTGTGGGGTGCCTAAGGGTTGCCACCTGAGAGCCTCCTTGTTGCTCAAATGTGGCCTCTCTCTAAGCCAAACTCAGCATATGATTGCATTACCTTCCCCCCAACATGGGACATGACTCCCGAGGATGAGCCTCCCTGGCAACGAGGGATTAATACCAAGTGCCAACTGGCAGTTTTGTGCAGTGGCAGTATCGTAGCCAATGAGGTTTATCCGAGGCACAATTATTGCTAATTGAAAACTTTTCCCAAGTGCCAACTGGCAACACAACTGGAAAAAGACCTTGAATAAAAGGGGGAAATGGTAAAGACAAATGAGTTCAAGTGGCTAAGAGACTTCAAAGAGAGTCGGGAGGTCATCCCAGAGGTAACTCTTACGCACACCTCAGTAGGAGCTCATAGAACATCTAAGTGCCTATCACCCCACTTGGTGGGGTTCCTGAGAGCTCCGGAGACACCCTGGTCCTATATAAGGGGGGATAGCCCCAGAGACTGATGCCTTATAAGTGGGTTCTATTTTGGAATCTGTGCTCCTGAGAGTGACAGAATTAGACTCAAATAAATCCTCCCTGCACATGGTTCACCAGTCCCTTCTATTCAAACCTACATGTGATGCTGGAGTTTCTTAGGTATACTTCCAGAGACTGGAGCCTCCCGCCTACCTATGTGCCAGGTGTGCATGAAATCTAGATGGAGCTGCAACTCCTACCCTACAGCTCAATGGACTCATCCAAGACACCTGGTGAGGAGACAACGATAGGAAATGGCCATCCCAGGGAATGGAGAGGGCCTGCATCTGCAGGCAGGATCATCCCACCCACCATATCCATGGGATATAAGCCCTCTCTCACTTGGAGTTGGAGTGGACATCACCATCCCAGTCGCCTCTGGATTGGGGGAAGAACTATGGACTAGAGTGGACTTGATGGTATTCTCTTGCTCACATATGGTGATTCTTGCAATGCAAGAAATTATAACAATGAGGTGGAGCCAGTGGCCACTTGACAGTTTTTGGGTAGGGAGGGGATGAGCAGTTGAAATACAGGGGCTTCTTTGGGAGTTGGAGGTTGTCCTGAGTACTGTTGTGGCAATGGATGTAGGCCATTTTAAATCAGCACACACCACTCAGAACTGAGTGGGAGAGAGTGTGGTCTACAGTGTGAACTGTGGTCTGTGGTTGGTGGCAAGGCTCCAGGATGTGTAAGTTCATTGAGGGTGGTGGGCCACACTGTGGGAGATGTTTGTGTGGGATGTGGTGGGAGGTGTGGGAGGTGGGCAACATGGGAATCCCAGTGGGTTCCATGTAATATTTTAGGTAATCTAAGCACCTCTTAAAATATATGTATATATATATATATATACAAATAACATTTTTGTAAGCAAATACACATATATGCATATATATTTATATATCATTTTGCAAATGTTTGTATGTATTGTGAGAATTTTGATTTTTGCCCATAATAAAAAAAAAAAAAAGACATAAAGGAACCAATTGCAACCAGCAAAATTGGTGAAAAAAAAACAAAAACCTGCAATTCTAAATTTGCAGCAATGCAATACTATAACTAAAAATCCTGAGGCAGCAGTATACAAAGTCAAGTCTTGAGCAGTTTGCAATTTAGAAAGAAAATGGTTAATGGACACCTAATAATTGAATTCCATCAATAAAGGAATAATTCCTAAGTAAAAAAAAAAAAAAAAAAAAAAGACAAATAGGTCTCAGAGAATGACAGTGCTAAGAAAACTTTCCAGCTCTGTGACACAATTTAGTTTATAGAAATCCTAGGCTTCCTATCGTCCTTAAGGATGTGGGTTCACTACATTGTAGAAGACATGCTAATTTGACTTGAAATTAAAGGTGCTAGACATGTCTTGGTATGATACATAAACCCCACAAAATACAGGCCACTGCTACTTTGGTACATTTCTGAGGTTCTAGTGGTTAAGTCAGAATATTTCTTCCAAACAGACAGAGAAGGTACACCTTGTATCCTCTAACACTAAGAAAGGACTATAAGTTTAGAGGGACTCTTGGAATTTTGGAGGCAAATATACTACACTGGGCGATGATCCTCCAAATAATTTACTATTTAACCCAACTGCTTTGAGTTAAACTCAGAGCTAGAAAGTGCTGTCCAGTTGGTTAACTTAGCCCAACAAACCCAATGGTGCTTAACATGCCTAAAGCATGTGTTTTATGTGGATATGAGGTATGCTCAATAGGAAAATTATATGAGAGGATCTTAACATTTGGAAGAAAATCACAACTCCATCAGCAAGTAACAATTTTTCTTTTGAGAGACAGATCTTCATTTGCCACTGGACCTTGGTAGGAACTAAACTAATCAGTGGACACCATGTGACCATGCAATCTGAGCTGCCTCCCATGAACTCAAAGTTAGGCATGCCCAGCAACTCTCCATCATCATGTAGAAGTGGTATATATAGGACAGGGTCTGGAAAGTCATAAAAGACATATATTTTGCAAGGGCATGTACTCATTCTCCTAATGTGCTCACTCCTGCCTCACTGACTCACTCTTTAACCAACACATATGGCCATATAGGGTGAATATAGGCCATGTGAGAAACAAATGTTAGGTTAGTTTACAGATAGAATAGGACATAAGGACAAAAAGAAAGGCAAAGGAATCCTAAACAGCATTCAGTGGTCTTATTACCAGAAATAATAAGGATTTTTTTAAAAAATACTTTTGTCTTGAGGAACCACGATTTTTAGCCATGAAAAAAGAGATACAAATGTAAGATATTCAATAAAAACAGCAATCTTAAAATTATGTTGTACATGTCAGTATGAATTCATGATGTAATTCTGTCTTTAAAAGTAATAATACATATTTCCTAACTGTATCCACTGAAAAGACCCAAGAACAATGGCCAACCCAGTAGCAATGAGCACCCTAGTAACTACAAAAATGAACAAGGATACCTTGGAGAAATGACCAATACCAAATCTGAGTCAAGAAATGAACACAATGATCCTAGGATATCTTGTGTCAGGAAGCAAAGAATCTATCAGAGACTAATGGTGTGCCAAAAGGACATAGGAGCCAACATGATGAATCTCCCTGGCCAAAGATGGGATAATTTCAGCATCAAAAAGAATGACTCCGATTATTAAACATATAACAGATATATCAAAATTCATTCATTCTTGACAATAGTAGATAAATTCATCTCACTGCTTACCATTGGAGGCAGCTAGGACACAACTTATTACCATGAAAAATAGATAAATAAAAGGATAAATAAAACATTTTATTCTGCCTCTATTGCATGAACTGTTTTGTATTATTCTTTCATTATTCTCTATATTTGAAAATTAAAAATAAAAAGTTGTCAGAAGAGTAAATTTTTTAAATTTCCCTTTAAAATAAATAAGTACATAATATATGCAATAAATATGCAAGTTATAAAGCATTAAATAATGAATATCTATAAATACACTACCCAAGATACGATCTCCCCATGTCTTCTCTCTCTGTGGCCTTCTCATAAAGCCTCCAGGAAAAGGATTAAGGCCCATCCAGATTCAGCTGGGCCACACCTTCACTGAAGTAACCTCATCAAAAGGTCCAATTTACAATGGGTTTACAACCATAGTTGTGGATTAAGATTGAGAACATGTTTTTCTGGAGTACACAACCGCAAACCACCACACCTCTGTTTCATGCCCTCTTTTTTGATTATCCTGAAGCAAATCCCAAACATAATGTCATTTCACCCATAAATATTTGAGCATGTACCTCTGAAATGTGGGGATTCTTTTTTTTTTTTTTTTAATACTTAACCACAATTTTTATAACACCTAAACCAATAATTATAATTTTAATACCTTTTTTTTTTTTTTTAACAATTTATCAATTCAGATCAGGATTAAAGTGGAGTCTATACATGGTAATTTGTTGATATATCTCTCAGGCCTCTTTCAGTATGTATAAACTCTCTCTTCCTGGAGTTCTATACATGTTTGAGTCATGTATTTTGAAACTATAAAATTAAGTACATTCAATTTTGGAAATGTTATGTATTCCCAATGAATTAAAACTTTTATCATTATGTAGTGATCCTATCTATTCCTTTTTGGTTTTTTCTCTTTATCTTTTGGGTTTGCTAAAAATATAACCATCTCAGCTTGCTTGTGGTTAGCAGTGTCCTAGCCTATCTAGTCTATAACTATTACTTTTATTTTGTACCCATAGAGTTAGGTGTATCTCTGATAAAGAATATACAAATGGATTTCAGTTTATTTTTTATTCAATCTGCTTCCTGTCTTTTTTTTTCCTTCAAACTTTTTATTTTTAATGCCATCTGTCTTTTAATGGTCACATTTATGGTTAGTCCATATTACTGTGATTTTATTATATTGTAAAATAGTGTTATACCATATGTGTGTTATGCTGTGATTACTGATATAGTTGTGCTTGTTTCTAAATCTTACTTTATAATTTCTATTTTTGCTACTTTGTTTATGCTACCTTTTCCCTCTTTCTTGTTTTTTTTTTTTTAATATATATATATATTTTAAAGATGCTTAGATTACATAAATGTTACATAAAAAATAAAGGGGATTTCCATATGCCCCGCTCCCTACACCTCCCACATTTTCCCACATTAACAACATCCTTCATTAGTGTGGTACCTTTGTTACGCTTGATGAGCACATTTTGGAGCATTGCCACTAAGCATGGATTATAGTTTACATTGTAGTTTATACTCTTTCCTGCACAATTGTGTAGAATTGAGCTTTTTCCCTTTCCCCCCCCCTCTACTTACTTGAAAATAAAAAACTTTTCTTTTACTTTAGTAGATATACTTGAAATTTTCCCATGCACATTTAACTTAATAAAATCTAATATTAAATAACATCTTTATATACCTCCTGACCCTGAACAGTATGAGATTTAGGACACATTATTTTTTTTAAACTATTTATTGAAATATATCATTCATACACGAACACACATAAACTATAAGTGTTCAGTAAACATTGTGAACTTACAAAACAAATATGTATAACATCACACAGGGTTCCCTCACATCACCCCACCACAAATACTTTGCATTATTGTGAAACATTTGTTAACAAATTATGAAAGAGCATCGTCAAAGTTTTAGTCCATATCGTTCTCTCCTATACATTTTTTAAGGATTTATTTATTTATTTACTTTTACCTTTCTGTGAATGAATATATACTCTTATTACAATTAGGATCAGCATTGCTGTGGATACAATGTTTCTTTCTATCCAAAAACAAACTGATTTTTATTATGAAGTACAGAAAATATGCTATAACTAGCATCACCTGAAGAACCTGTTCTGGTTCTTCACTTTAATTGTTATTGTGAAATGTGTTTGTAAAACAGAAATGAAATTTAGTTTTCTGTCCTGGAACCAGTTGCATGGAAAGCAAATATGCCAATCAGAAGACTCATATTATTGTATCTGAATAAGTAAAGAGCACTCAAACAAGGATGCATAAAGAATTCTAGTTAATAAATGGAATGAACCAGCAGAACACAATGATTTAGAACAGGAAGTATTTTTAAAATGGGGGTGGGGGTGGGGGAAAGACTTGAGTCAAAGTTCAGTATACTG
Source organism: Tolypeutes matacus (assembly GCA_026826555.1). NCBI lineage: Eukaryota > Metazoa > Chordata > Mammalia > Cingulata > Chlamyphoridae > Tolypeutes > Tolypeutes matacus. The sequence goes on from JAKSZT010054334.1 coordinate 28,890,746, forward strand.
TTAAAGAGGAAATAAGAAAAGGAAGTGGTTTATAGAGTAAGGTTTTTTGTATATTGACTTGAGATTTTTAACCTTTATTGACAGGAAACATAACAGCTACCATTTTTTAAAGGGAGCTAATACATTATGAGAAGAAACTGTTAAAATGTGAAGTAATTATATTTTCGCATTAATCTGTTTTCCATAGCATATTTAGATATTCTTCCAAAGTTTTATTTTAAAGGAGGATAGAATATATATACCTAAAATGGGCTGGATTCTTTACGTATCATTTATTCACCCTTCCAACAACCCCAGAAGGTAAGAGTCACCCTCTCCATTTTGTAACTGTGATAACTGGGACTCGGAGAAGTTAAGATGGATACATATAACAGAACTAGTTAGTGGTGAAAATAAGTTTTGAACCCAAGATTCTCTGGCTCCAACTTAGTGCTTTTTATTTGCTAGGCTAAACTATCTCCACAGCTTAAATGAGTGTTCATAAATTAAGCCTACCTTCCTTAGACACAAAATTTCAGTATTACTAATAAAATCTGAAAAATAGAGCTTAATAAACTTTCAAACTTGCCAGTGATGGATGGTAAGAAAATTGTCTAGTGGGGACACGGAGTGAACAATTCAACTCATTAATTGGCAAATAGAAACCTGGGAAAATTAAAAGAACTAACAATTCCCAGAAGATAAAATAGAAAAGGTAGACACACACACATGCACGCACTCACATACACTTTAAACACATTTAAACACATTTCTAGTAAACAAAAATGATAAATGCAAACAATGATAAACCAGTTTTGCCTATCGACTTGGATATTTCTATTAATTTAATGTTAGCAAGGGTGCTATGAGACAGATGTTTGCATAATTGCTCTTGGGAATTAAAATTGATATAGTCTTTCTTGAAAGAAATGTACAGTTTGCAAAAACCTTAAAAAAGAATACCTGTTCAAGTATTTTCACTCTTAGGAATTTAGCCCAACAGAAATAAAACTGGAGATCATGGCAAAATTTTTACCTTAATTATAAGGTAAAAGAATGGAAACAACTGTACAAGAAAATGAGAATTATTGAATAAAATATCATACTTCCAGAAGTTGCTTATTATATAGCCATTAGATGAACTTCTCAAAAAATTATCAATTACATAGAGAGTCATTACAACATACTTTCAGGTGAAAAAGCAAGTTATAATCCTGGATATACAGAATAATCCCCCAAATGTTTTAAAAAATAAATGCACACACGGCCTTTTCCGTCCGGTGGCTGCAGGGATGACCCAGCAGGGCAGACCCTCCCCAGTTTCTGCGTCAGCGCCGCTGCTCACTGTGCCACCATGACAGAACAGGCTATCTCTTTTGCCAAGGTTAGAGATGGCCTGTTGCAAGAAGGGTAGTTGGCAGATAGTGGCTACACCTTTGGCTGTGCTCTGCAGGTAAGCTCCCAGCCAGTGGTTGAGCATGGTAAAGGTAGAGCCTGAGCATTCCTGCCCAATACAGGACTCCTCTGACAGGCATTCTTTGCTCTGGAATTTCCCACTACAATGCAGTCTGAGACTTCTCCCATAACCTTCCTCTTTGCCCTCTCTCCTTTCATAGGTGTCAAATCAGCATTAAGGTTTGGAGCCTTTCCCAACTCCTAACGACCTTCCTTTTTTATCTTTCCCCCAATAAATGTCCATGTATATATTCATCTTAGCATCTACTTCTTAGGAAATCCAAGCTGAGTCAGCAACCCAATTGAGTAGAGCAAAAGATTGGAGTGAGCAATTCATACATAGAAGCCCACAGAATGTATACACACAAAGAAAAGTACAGAAGGTGGATTGGAAAAAAACTACCTCAGACACATGAAACTGAACACTAAGGGGTGAAAGAAAATTGGGTTAGAGTTCAGAAGGCTAAGGGTAAAAATACCACCAACAACAAAAAGGGGGTGTAAACATGGACCACTGAAAGGACTATAAAGATCAGTGGTCCCATTAATAGTAACAGCATTTCCTCAGCTTCTACTATGTGTTGAGCACCGTTCTAAGAATTAACACACAAGAAGCCTGTGATGCAGATACTACCACAATCTCTGTTTTAGAGATGAGAATTTGAGGGACAGAGCCTTATTAATGTGCCTACATTGTTTGAAAAATAATTTACTCAAGTTCTGCTAAAATGGCTATATATATATACAGTTAAAAGACTATTTTCAATGCCATTATAAAATATGATGGGAAATAATTGTAGACTGAAGTACAACACTCAGCCACATTTTGATTTTTGTGACCTCCAGCACATTTTTAAGCCTTCCTGGACTTAGTTTCCTCATCTAGAATATAGGGACAGTACTTAATAACTTACAATTATTTGGGGAGAATTATTTTAAAAGTTATAGCAAGCTATACAAATATATGATACTGATATCAGCCTACGTGCTAAAAAAACTGAATTTTAAAAAAGAAAATAGTTATAAGATACAGTTTAGAAAATTGGTAGGCATGTAGTAAATAAAGCCAGATATCAACTGAAATTTTATTTAGCCAATTATTTTCATTCTTTCTCAGCTATGTATTTATGCATAAATGCATCCATGTGTGTATTCCTGAAGGTCTGTAAGTAGGTATTATTTTACCAGAGCTGGTAAGAAGTAATAAAATTCAAATGTCACTACCTTACCTTCGAAGTTCACTCTCTTGGGAAGAGAACAGTAGCAACAAATCAGCTTATCGAGGTTCTCTTTGACAAATAATCCATCATAATCACAAAGCATAAGATGCCCCAGAAGTGACTTCTATATAGAATGGAATGTGAAAGACGAGAATGGAATATTCTCAATGATTCTGCAAAATTCTGCTAAACCCCTAGTTATCGTTATGCTTCATCCTCTCACGTTATTTCTCTAATCCAATCATTTCACTTTACAAATTAGGGCTTTGTTCTTTCTGAATATTAGCTATATTAAAATGGCCAAATAAATTAAACAGTGCAATGGCTCCTGAGATATTTTACTTCATTTGTTTATTAATAGAGCTTTCCTGTGATCCCACACAGTGTCATGTCCATTTCATAAAAAACAAACTTCTATTGTGGTAGTCTACAGCTGTATTGTTCTATTGCCAGTTACATAAAGTATGGAATCATTGCAGTGAAACATATATTTTATAATAGTTTCTTCATCATAGTTATTGGATCTGTGTAATTATAAAAAAGGCAATAACCCTAATAAGTGGAACATCCACAAAATAACCCAATGCTGGAATTATAACAATATGAAATAATAATGGGCTTATTATTTTTTAAATGTGCCTTGTGCTATACTTTGACTTGGGAGAGGCATATTTCTTGGACAGGAAAGGAAGTTGATTCTCTGCTTTGTATGATTTTATGTCAGGGTAAAGAATGTGTTAGTAGTTAGAAAATGCATTGGGGGACAAGATACTGCACATGACATAAATATACTGTTTTAGTTTCCTAGGCTGTTTCAGCAAATGCCATAAAATGGTTTGGCTTAAACAATGGAAATTTATTTGCTTACATGTCCAAAGCAAGACAATGCTTTCTTCCTGAGGACCAGCTGCTGGAGATCCTTGGCTCCTCTGCCGCATTGCAGGCACATGGTGGCATCTGCTGTCACTCCCTTCTCTTCCATGTTTCCTGGATTTCAGCTTCTTGCTTCTGTGACTTTCTTGTTCTCTTCCTGTATTCATTCCATTTTAAAGGACCATAGTAATAGAATTAAGACCCATTCTGAATGAGATGGCTCACACCTTAAACGAAGCAGCCTCAATCAAAAGGTCCTTCTTACAATGGGTTCACACCCACAAGAATGGATTAGATTTAAGAACTTATTTTTCTGGGGTACATACAGCTTCAAACCAACACACACACACACACACACACACACTACTTTGAAGTAATGCTTCTGCTTGTTAACAGAGTTAATTTTCTTGACTATTCCATATACATCCTTAGAACAGGCCAGTGTTCATTTTTAGAGTCCTTATGAAATAAGGATATAAACATAAGGATGTAAGGACAAAAATCAATAAAAGTATTATGTCAGAGATAAGATGTAACCTAAAATAGATTATGCACCTATATTTTAAACAATATTGATAGACTGACTTGTAGAATTTAATATTATCTGGTTTTCTTGTTAAATATTCCTTGGTGCAAAGATTAAATAAAGTTATCTTTTTAACCCATTGAAGATCATGGTTAGTGTGGCAACAAAATGGTTCGAAAAAGGAGCTGAGTGTGTAAAATGTTTTTTGCAATAGCTTTCAATTCTGTATTTTGCCAGTGTTTTAAAAATAAAGGTTAAATTAGTCACACTTTCCACTTATAAGGAGCCAGAATAATTTTTCTCTTGCCACAGTAGAATTAAGGCTGACCTACTTCCTCAAACTAAAACTAAAGTAGACAAGGTGATTGGCTTAGAATGGGGATTTTTTTCTCTGTGGTCCAACATTCATGGGGTTCTCACGCCACTCAGTTTTATAAATCATGCAAAAGTTGACTTGAAGGTGCATTTTTCTCGCCCATCCTTGAAATGGTTTAAGAATGAAACTAGATAATGTTTACCTGAGCCTATTGTAACAACAGTAGCTAAGTAATTATGTCCCTTACATCCTTTGCATGATATACTTCTTAGAGTTCATTCATGTCTTACACTAGTGGTAACTAACAGAAAATCATTTACTCTTGCTTGTTGAGTATGGTATGACTGATGACTTATAGATTAGAACTGTTTTACTTTGAGATAGATTAGAACTGTTTTACTTTGAGACTTTTCCCCTTTACCTAACAGACCAGGGGGACAGAATCTGCCACCTGTCAACCAGACCAGTAGGGCAGAATCTGCCTACCAGGCCAGGAGGGAATCGCCTGTCTACCAGATCAGGTGGATAATATTTTTGAAAAGTAAATGGATAACAAACTATGGTACATCCTTACAAAATGGGATAATATTCAGAGAGAAAAAGATATGAGATATCAAGCCACAAAAAGACATGGTGGAACCTTAAATGCATATTGCTAAGTGAAAGAAGACAGACTGAAAAGGCTATATACTGTATGTTTCCAACTATACAACATTCTGGGGAAGGCAAAACTACAGAGACAGAAAAAAAGATCAGTGTTTGTCAGGGGTTCTGGGGAAGAGGGGAAGGGATAAATAGGGGGAACACGTATTTTTAGGGCAGTGCAATGGAGGATACATAACATCATAAAATTGTAGGACTCAAAAAGTAAATCCTAATGCCAACTATGGACTTTGGTTAATAAGAATGTATCAATATTGTTTCACCAATTTTAACAATTGTACCACACTAATGCAAGATGTTGATAACAGGGGAAACTATGTGCAGCAAGAGTGGGGGGATGTATATGGGAATTTCTCTGTAAACCTAAAATGTAATAAAGTCTATTAAAATTTTAAAAGAATATCATATAATGGGCAATGCATATGATTTAACAATGAAAGCCCCGGTTAAGTATCTTTAGTATAAAAATGTAAATGTTAGAAAATAAACTTGAATATAGAGTAGTACATAATACTTGCATAAGTGATAGAAGTTCACAGAAATATATTATTATTAGTTACAGCCTTATAGAATTTAGTTTCAGATAGTAAATATTCTAAGTACAGTATTTACTCAACTTAATATTTTAAGGAAAGTTATGGGATAAACACATTTGTACATAGGCTGGCTTCATTAAAAGCCTAGTTTTTTCCTTGGGACCATCTTAATTGAAGCACTTTGCAATGTCGGAAATCTAAAATGGTTGTCTCATTCCAAAAATATGGTTATGTAGTGGATAAATCAAGACTTGTTCACATTAAGGCACATCATTAAAATAAAAGTGTCAATATGACACATACCTAGATCTTATTAATCTGATTCAAATTAGAAAATAACAAATGACTATTCTGGTGGGAAAAATCAGTTTTAAAGATAAATATTCTATATTCTACAAAAATTTTACATTTTAATTATTGGAAAAATGCAGAAATAGCTATTTTCTTATTCATTCATTTATTTATATTCCCCATGCTATTGCTCAGAGATTTCAGGTGATTTGTGAGGAGGTCACATACTTTGAGATAAAATATAAATAATAGTAAAAAATTAAAAACAAGGAGAAGATGACAAATACAGAAACTAAAAAGAATGCAAGAGTATTAGGTCAATTCTCACAAGCCAATGCTTTTCAAACTTATTGCTGTGCTTATTGTTATCTTATAACAAATACTTTGTAAGTACTTCTTTACTGTCCTGATATAAATTAAGAACTAATATAAATAATATAATTTATATTTATATTTAATAAAACATACACTACACTAATACTAAGGAAAACTAACACACAATTTGTCAAAAGTTCACAAGAAGATATAAAGAAGTATTCAGATACTTGAATTTAAATGGTGACTCATCATGAATGTGACAACTACAAAGACAGAATGGTACGGGTTTGTTATGTTGGTGAGTACAACACAATGAGTAGAATTCCAAACAAAACAAAGGTCAAATTTTCTTTGATTTATAGCTGTTATATATTTCTGGAAAATTCTTAAAACTAGACAGAAAAACAGTGTCTGAGGTAACTAGTCTCCAAAGATAGCTCTAGATAATTCCTCCCCTCCCTCAATAGGCAAGCTGCATCTCACATTAAGAGGTGGAGTTTATTTGTCTCTATCTTGAGTCTGGATTGGCTTTGACCAATAGAAAGCAGTGGAAATGACATGGCAAGCTCCCACTTGTCACCTCTTGAAACCCAGCTATCATGTTATAAGCCCCACCCATGTGGAAAGGCAACATGAAGGAGGTCCGAGGTAATCCAATTGACAGCTCCAGATCAACTCCCAACCAACTGCCAGCACCAACTGCCAGCTGTGTTAGTGAGCCATATTGGATGTTAAACCCAGTTGAATGCCCAGGTAACTAGAGTGCCATAACATAGAGTAGAAAAACTGCCTGATTGAGCCCAGTTATTCCATACAAGCTTGAAAGATAATAAACTTTTACTGCATTGTCTCTATTTTTGGGTTGTTTTGTTATACAGCAATAGACAACCCAAATGGTACTTAAATGTAAAACTGAATTGGGTTCTCGCTTCAGAGTGATATAAACAGGTTTTACACCTATCTGAAAATCCAGTGGAACATTAGAAAGTCTTGTAGGACAGGGAATAGTTCTTCATTGTGAGGGACTGTTCAATGTAATACAGGATATTTATCATCTCTAGCCCCTACCCTAAATGTCAGTAGTATTTCTTGGTTATTGTGACATCCAGGAACACCTCTATAAATTTCCAAAATGTTCTACAGGGGGATTGACTCTGCTAAGAATCACTGGCTAAAGTAATTATTTAGCTAGTGGCTATGATGGTAGAGAAGAAATATAGTCCTTGCCTTCAAGAAACTCACAGTTTAATTGGCAAGATGAAGAAATACATGACATTAATAATACAAAGTGATAACCATTACAATGGAGATGTTTTCCTGGCACTGTGGTAGCACAGAGAACCAGTACTTAAATTAGCCTTGGCTCAGGGTAAGTTTCCTGGAGGAGTTAATTATTGAGCTGAATTATGAAGTAAATACAGGAGTTAGCCAGGTAGAAAAGATGGAGAATGGAAACTCAAGCAGAGCAAACAACATGCAAAGGTACAGCATGGGGCACTAGCAGCCATAAAGTTAGCATAATGCCAAGTGTTCACCACACCATTATCCCAGCCTTCCTTGCAGTTAGGTTGGGGCCCTCTGACTCATTCTAGCCAATAGATGTGAGTAGAAATGGTGCAAGACACTGCCAAGCCTGGCCCCCAACAGCATCCCATGCGATCTTCCCATCACTCATCTCTGCCCAGTGTTGAAGCCTGCACGTTCCAGATGGCAAAGCTCCAAGATGCCAGAGGGCTATCTAACCTGTATGAGACTGTGACATGTGTGAGAAGTAAATGTTATTGTGTCAAGCCCCTGAGATTTTGGGTCTATCAGTCAGAATTCTATCCAGAAACCAATCACCCAAGCTGGTTCAAAAGAGGATATTTTAATGAAGGGAATACCTTCGGATGTATAGACCTGTAAAGGCAAGAATCATTGGAGGCAGGAAGCTGTTACCACTCCTAGGACTGAATGGCCAAAGAGAGGAAATAGAGTTATTAGGTCCCTGAGAGAAGGACCATGGGGGGGGGGGGAGGCGGGGGGAGATTGCTCAGTAGAAGTTCTAGTTAGCACACTGTGGAAGGGACACAGCCTGTGCCCAAGATGTGAGTGAAAAGCAGGAAAGGGTTGTAAAGAAATAATCTGACCTGTCTCTTCTGCCCCCTGATCTCCTGAGAGGTTATCCCCATCAACCAAACCCAATCAGAATGCAGCCACAAGGGAACCCAGAAAATGCTGTGCACAGAAGCCAGCCTCCTGGGGCACAAAGCAGTTCAGCGAAGGGAGGAGTATGGCTCTGGGGAGTAAAGAGAATAAACAGATAACAATGTTTGTCTGTTTTGGCAACTAGCATTAATTAGTCTGACTAGTAGAATCACTGAAGGATTTTAAACAAATTAAAAAAAAAAAAAATAGTTTTCTTGAGATATAATTCATATACCACAAAAATCTATCTTTTCAACATGTACAAGTCAGCATGTACATGTGTAGCATGTTCACACAGTTACAGACTCATCAACACTAGTTCCAGATCATGTCATCATTCTCGATAAAACCCATCAGTCCCCATTCCCCTCTGGCCCCATCACCTGGCAGCCACCAATCTACTTTCTGTTTCAATGGATTTGCCAACTCTGGATATTTCATGCATATGGAGTCATACATTAACTATGTGGCCTTTTGTTTCTGGCTTCTTTTGCTAAGCATAATGTCTTTAAGGTTCATCCACATTGTATAGCACGTATCAGTACTTCATTCCTTTTTATTGCCAAACAATTAATTGTCTACAAATCTGGTTCTAAAAGATCACAGCAGTGTGGAGAATAGGTTAAAGTGAGCCAAAATCAGTGGCAGAGGGTGTGGGTGCTATAGAGGCAAGAGGGAGCTGAGGAGTAATAGCTTGCCCTGATCACATTCTATAAAGACATTCTCTTAAATTCTTTCCAGACCAGGAAACCCTCAATCCCCTGCAAGCATAGGTTTGAGCTGAGAGAGGTATCAGTGCAATAATGGTGGATGACATCATAGTCTGGCCTTGCTTGCACAGCTTACTTGTGCTCTGGTTCTGCTCATGTCTGATCCTGGATATATCACCTCCATCTTACCATAGATTGGTGCTGGCCCCACGTGACCTTATCAGTTGGTGGGTCTGACTAAACACAGTTTTTGATGGGCAGTTCTAGCCACATGGTCCCTATATCATAGTGAAGTGTTCTGTTTCTATGCCAGGAGCTAGTTTTTCAAATAGTGTAAAATTTTTTGACGAACACTTCACGGCCTTGCTCCAGAACCTTTACCTCTTCCTTGTGATTTTCCCATTCAAACTTCTCATAAATTCTATTGCATCTTTTCCCCACCACTGATGCGTCTAATATCGCAGGACCTGTCGGGTGCAAAAAGCAAGTCTGTGTGCTCCAAGAAGCAGGACTGCTTGCACCACAGACTAGACATGAAGTGGAGCCCTTTCCTGCTCTGGGCACCACTTAAAGCTGGCAGTCACCTGTGTCATTCAGTAAATGTGGCAGAGCAATATTTTCAAGTAAATATTATGCCTTTGGAACACAAAGAAGTCTACAGGTATTGTTCATTCTTTGTGGTAGGTGGGGTAAGATGTGATAATTTGCTCTTTAATATTGGAGAGGATAACTGGCATGCCTCAGACCACTGGACCCCAATCCTGAGAATTTCTTTGTCTTTCTCCAATGCATCTAGGACACTCAGAAAGAGTAATCTAATTCCATTGTCTTTATAAGTATCACTTTCCCGGAACCTCTCAAAAAGTTGAGAGATTACACCTGCAAGTGCATTTCCATCTGCAGGTATCCCATCCTAGTTTACCTCCAGTGAAGGTTTTAACAATTGCACAGCTATGTGTACCACATGTCAGGGGCAATCAGTGGTCCATACATTACTAGTGATAGTGCATTATTTTCCATTGCTTCATAACAATATTACCACAAATTTAGCAGCTTAAAACCACACAGTTATTATATCCTATTGTCTGTGGATCAGAAGACTGAGGATGGCTTTGGTTGGTCCTCTGCAAGGCTGCAATCTAGGTGTCAGCTGGGGCTACAGTCTCATCTGAGATTCAACTGGAGAAGGAACCACTTCCAAACTCTTGTGGTCATCAGCAGAATTCAGTTCCTTCCTGGCTGCTGGACTGAGGATCCCAGTTCCTTTTTGGCTGTAGACCAGAGGCCACCATCAATCCCTAGCCACGTAGACCTCTACTTATGGTGGTTCCCAATATGACAGCCAGCTTCTTCAAAGCCATCAATAAAGAGATTATAACTCTCCCCAGCAAGACAAGAGTTATAATCTTAGGAAATGTAATTATACATCATGTATATCCTGTCACCTTTGCTGTATTCTATAAGTTAAAAGGAAGTCGCGAGCAGGAAACAGGACCGGATCCCCAGGTCAGCCATGTCATCTGAACCTCCTCCAGCACAGCTGCAGCCCCCCACCTACCCTTCTGCCACTGGGCTGCTGGACGCCCCGCGGACCCGCGAGCGCTAGCCGTCCCCCGTGCGGGGCAACGTGGTCCCCAGACCTCTGCCCACTCGCCATACAAGGACCTTCTTCGCGACGGTGCCGGCCTTGCAGGGCCCGGTCTACAGAGGAGTCTGCAAGTGCTTCTGCCAATCCAAGGGCCACGGCTTCATTACCCCAGCCTACTGCGGCCCCGACATCTTCCTGCACATCTCCGACGTGGAAGGGGAGTACGTCCCCGTGGAAGGCGACGAGGTTACCCATAGATGTGCTCCATTCCGCCCAAGAGCGAGAAGCTGCAGGCCATGGAAGTGGTCATCACGCACCTGGCGCTGGGCACCAAACACGAGACGTGGTCCGGGCATGTCATCAGCTCCTAGGCGGCCCTGCGCAGCTCTGCTCTATCGGCTACCTGGAGACTGGGGCTGGGGCTGGGGCTGGGGCGGGGGCGGGGCAGCGCTGCGCAGGACCAGACTGGAGATAGGGCTTTGGAGGAGGGGGGCTCGGTCCCTTTCAGGTCATCTCCTGGAGGAAAGGGTGTTGGGGGCAGGGGCCAGGATGGGGGTGGTCTCCGCCACCAGCACACCCTCCGACATCGGAACAACCTCTTCACCATCTGAAAAACATTAAAAGCATTGGGAAAAAAAAAAAGAGGCTGGGAATATTCTCACTGTCCTGATTTTATGATAATCAGGGTAGGCTAAACATTCGCTATATTAGAAACCATGCATGTGTCCCCAGACCTAGTTTTTCTCCCTAGGTCTGGTTTTTAGAATGCTGGTGATAAATTAAGCCTGATTTATTATATGACCATTCTGTATGGGAAGACTATAGCTTTGGGTATCTTTGGTCAACCTTGGCAGATATAGCAGGGCAACGGATGTGGCTCCGATGGTTGGGCATCCGTCTCCCATATGGAGGGACCTGGGTTCGACCCCCAGGACCTCCCAGTAAAAAGAAAAAAGAAAAAAAAAGAAGGCATGTGGGCCACCAGGCCCCACAAGCCATGCAGCAAGATGATGACGTAACAAGAGAGTGACACAAGGGAGAGCCAAGACGAGACGTGCCAAAAAAACAGGAACTAAGGTGGCACAGGTGGTAGTAGGACACCTCTCTCCCACATCGGAGGTTCCAGGATCGAGTATCAGTGAAGACAGGAGGAGAAGGATGAGAAGAGAGGGCAGGAAATAGACACAGAGTTGCCCAGCAAATGGACAGAGAAACAGCAAAAATGGGGGGGGGGGAATGGATAAAAGTAAATAAATCCTTTAAAAAATGTATAGGGGATTAAGATTTGGACTATAGTTAGTAACAATACTTTGACGATGCTCTTTCATGATTTGTTAACAAATGTTTTGCAAAAATGCAGGATGTTTGTGTGGGGGGGGTGATGTGTGGGAGCCCTGTAAAATGTTATACGTGTTTGTTTAGTAAGATCACAATGTTTACTGAACACTTATAGTTTATGTATGTTCATGTATGAATGATATACTTCAATAAACTGTTTTTAAAAAAATAAAAAAAAGGAAGTCACAGGTGCTGCCCACACACAAGGGGAGGGGATTAGCCAAGGACAGAGATACCAGGACATGGGGATCACTGGGGTCATCCTAGAAACTGTTCACCAGATAGGGTCCTTATTGCCACCCAGCCAATGTATAATCCAGCTCCAAATTCCCTTTTTAGAGTCTGTTTCTCCAGACCACTCCTAATACTAATTAACTCAGGTCAGGTTCCTGGGAAACAGACTCAGGTCTGGAGACCTGCCTGAGGATGTTTATTGTGAAGTGTCTTCAACAATACCTGTGAGTGTGTGAGGAAAAAGCACCATCAATGGGAGGATGGTGAATAAAAAGAGAGTTTTGAGGGGAAGGAGAGAAACTGAATTGCAATATAGGTAAAACAGAGGCCTCAGTCAATCCATAGTGAGTTCTGTAGCTGGGATGGCTCTAAGAGTCATTTTAAATTAAGGTAAGGGGGCCAGGCCTTGGAATACTAAATTGGCCAGCTCCAGAGTAGGAAGGAGAGACAGCTCTCTAAGACCAAGGGCAATTCATGCGGAAGGGCTTATCTGGGAGCAGCCAGCAGCCAGTCCCTGCTCCTGGATGTTATCTGGGAACATACCACCATGGTAAACTTTAATAAAATCCAAAGGCATAATATTAAAATACATCTCAGTGAACTTGTTGATTTTTTATTTAATTCAAGTAAGAAAATTTAGGACCCAGAGGAATGAATGGATTTTAATATTTTAATTATCTCCCCTGTTTCCTGAAAAATGGATTTTTATGCTTTTAATTATTTCCATAAATAATAATTCTTTTTTTTTTTCGGACAGACTACTGATAGAAGCTCTATAGAGATTGCATACAGTTTTTGGCATGATGCTGGAGTTGGTGTATCAGGTGGGAATGCTTTTGGTTACAAGTAACAGAATACTTTAGTAACAGTAGCTTAGGCAATTAAAGGTTTCATTTTTCTCACATTGAAAAAAATAAATTTTGTTCAGTGGCTCTACAATGTCAGTGATCCTCTTGGCCTTTATCGCATACCTATTGTCTCATGACTACAAACATCAGCCATCCTGTCCATCTCTGAGGTGGAAAGAAAGGGGGAGAAAGAAGCAGTACCAGCAGATTTTATCTCATCTTAGTGGTCTTAATAGCATCACAAAGCCAACTAAGTGCAAGAGAGGCTCACAAAGAAACTATTTTACTTTTTCTAGTCTCTAGGGTAGATACAGGCAAGAAAAGAAGGGGATTTGAGTTTCATAGCAGATTTCTTTAATGCTAACTGAAGTCAGATCCACAAGCTTTGAAGACCAGATCAAAGGTAATATATTGCCAAATAAATCATTGCTGAGAAGCTAAATCAGATCTATTATCTAGATGGAAGAACATCTATACCATTCAGGGTCTAATCAGGAGAACAGAAAAATGCATGCCAGATCATTAAGAACGGAATTGAATATGGGGAACTAACTTCAGTGGTACTGAAGGGGCTGAAAAGCCAAACAAGAAACAGTGAGATAACTCAAATTAATATCAGCAGGAAGCCACTACAAACTCCAGGGCTGGAAGGACAAAGAAGGAGATGCTGTTACTAGAACCCAGGGGATGGGGTTGCCCACTTAGATCTGGTTCCATAACAGAGGTTGTCTGGCTGGAGCTGGACCAGGGAAGGAGAAGCTGTTGAGCAGGAGATGCTTCCAAAAGCAGGGGGAGGGGATGGGGGAGGGAGTTAGCTTCTCCCATCTTCACACTTTCCAATCACCCATCATCCATTTCACCCCATTAGCTAAACCTAATTTGAAGGTAGTTAGCAAGTGATTCTGGAAAATGTAATTTGTGAGGGTTATCCCCTTGCTGTACAGAGCATAACAGGGGAATGGAGAGGAATGGACTCAAGAGCAAACAAGCAAATTACTGGCACACCATCCTGCTTGCACACAGGGAAGGACTTTAGGGATATCTTTAGAGGTACCTGCACAGTTTTTCTTAGGAAGAAGTGTTGGTTTTGCTCCACTACATAAATGAATAATTAATTCAGCTCCCAACATTTGACATCATAGAATATAGATAAGACTATTTTGTCTAAGAAGATGTTATGTCATTTACTATACATTAATTTAGGAAAAGTATGAAATACTTTCCATAAATTATATATTCTAAAATCTTTTTAAATAGATGCTTGCCTAGTTTGAAAGCAAACCTGACATGATAACAAAAACAAAATTTATATCAAAAAAAAAGGAAAAAAGGGGGCAAAATATTTTTAAGAGAGTTATTTATGAAGAACTAGGAAATTGACACCTTTTTACTTTTAAAATGCAAAAATAAAAATATTTATCAAAACAAGAAATCAAACAAGGTGGGGCTAAATTTTGATGTTAATTGCAGATTAAGGGAAAATGTGAGCCGTTGATGGTTTGTATTTTTTTCTTCTTCTATGAACTAGAACAAATTTATGTCACTATTACAAGGTGTTAATATGGTGATACCTGGGGAAAAATACAATTATTGTGACTTACGGACTATAGATAACAGTCATATTGTAATATTGTTACATCAAGGACAACAAAGATACCAAATCAATGCCAAGGGTCCACAACAGGGAAGTGTAAGGGGTTAGGGGATCTGCCTTTCTTTAAACAATGAAAATGTTCTAAAATTGACCGTGCAGTGGAAAGCACAACTCTGTGATGAAACTGAGAGTCATTGAGTATACACTTTGGGTGAATTTTACAAGGCATGGGAATGTATAACACATTGAACCATGAAGTAAATGATGGTCCATGATTAACAGTATACCTATGAGAACATTCTTTCATGCACTATAATAAATATAAAATACTAGTACATGGTATTAACAATAGGGTGGTTTATGGGCAAAATACACTTAATATAAATTATGGACTATTTTTGTTTTGTATTGTTTATTTTTTCTTTTTTTCTCTTTTTTTATGGAAAACATTCTTTTTGAGGTTTTATTTTATTTTTTATTTTTTATTGTGGGTAAAAATCAAATTTTTCACAATACATACCAATATTTGTAAAATGATATATAAATATATATGTATATATGTGCATTTGCTTACAAAAATGTTATATATATATATTAAAAGGTGCTTAGATTACCTAAATATTACACGGAAACTACAGGGATTCCCATGTTCCCCACCTCCCACACCTCTCACAATATCCCACACAAACATTTCCCACAAGTGTGGCCCATCACCCTCAATGGACTTACACATCCTGGGGCCTTGCCATCAACCATAGACCACAGTTCACATCGTAGACCACACTCTCTCCCACACGGTTCTGAATGGTGTGTGCTGATTTAAAATGGCCTACATCTCTTGCCACAACGGCACTAAGGACAACCCCAAGTCCCGAAAAAGCCCCTGAATTTCAACTGCACATCCCCTCCCTGGCCCGAAAGTGTCCAGTGGCCACCAGCTCCACCTTACTATTATAATTTCTTCCATTGCTTGAATCACAATATATCTACAACAGAATACTAGTAAGTCCACTCTAGTCCATAGCTCTTCCCCCAATCCTGAGGGGACTGGGATGGTGATGTCCACTCCACCTCCAAGTGAGAGGGGGCTTATATCCCATGGGTAAGATGGATGGGATTATCCTGTCTGCAGCTGCAGACTCTCTCCATTCACTGGGATGGCCGTTGACCATCATCATCTCCTCACCAGGTGACTTGGGTAGAGTCCATTGAGCTGTAGAGTAGGAGTTGCAGCTCCACTGAGATTCCAGGCACAGCAGGCACATGGGCAGACCAAAGGCTGCAGTCTCTGGAAGTACACCTACAAACTCCAGCACCACATATAGGTTTGAATAGAAGGGACTGATGGACCATGTGTAGGGAGGACTTTTTTGAGTCCAATTCTGTCACTCTCAGGAGCACTGATTCCAACGTATAGCCCACTGATAAGGCATCAATCTCTGGATCTATCCCCCCTTATATGGGACCTGGGTGTTTCCAGAGCCCTCAGGAGCCCCTCTGTGTGGGGTGATATCCACTTTGGTGTTCTATGAGATCCTACTGAGGTGTGCGTAAGCGTTACCTCTGGGATGACCTCCCAGCTCTCTCTGAAGTCTCTTAGCCATATGAACTCATTTGTCTTTACCCTTTCCCTCTTATATTCAAGGTCTTTTTCCAATCATATTGCCAGTTGTATTGTGTGTGTGACTTTGCTGTGACCTAAAACTTCTTTGAAAATTAAATGAAAATTTGGGAGACACTGGGGAGTGAGAGGGGAAGGTGCCACGGTACAGACTGGACACCTGAAAATGCAGTGATAAAAGGAAAAATGTTAAAAAAAAAGTTTTTTTTAAATTTTCCCAATTTTTGAATATCCCAATCCTTTAATTTTATTTATTCTATTTTTAGTGTTTTTCTTTTTAAGTTTCCATGTATTTTATCTCTTACATTTAAACTTATCATTACTATTTCATTTTCCTATTTATTGTACTTGGCTATTATATGGGCTTCATCTTCAGGGAAGGTTTAGGTCACAGAAGGGTTACAATGGGGGCAGGAGAGGATCATTGGTGGGGAGTGTCTGGGATGGGGTTTTTGTGTGAAGAAGTTCACCTGAATATACATGAAAGATATATAAAATTGTTCAAATGACCAAGGGGTTGGGCATGGTCACAGTGGGTGGAAAATCACTCAATAAATGAGAGAATACTGAATTCCCAGCCTGGAGAGCTCTGCCACATTCTCCAAGGGAGCAGCAGTAGTCCCCTGAGTGCAGGAGCAATGTCTGGCAAAGGAGAATGGTCCACTAATGGGTTCTTGTTATTGATGACTAGCCTTAGGAGTCTTTGCTCTTGTAACTGAAACTTAGCCTACTATTATGAGGTGCCTAAGGGTTGCCACCTGAGAGCCTCCTTGTTGCTCAAATGTGGCCTCTCTCTAAGCCAAACTCAGCACATGAATGTATTTTTTTACTCTAGAGGTCTTCCACAGCCACCAGCCAAATGAGAAGAAACCTTATTCTGTATTAACTACTATGTGTCAAAATATAGTTATCAGTTAAAATTGCAAAAACTCCCTGAACTTAGGAAAAGTAAGCAATATGTTTGTGAATTTAATCATCTTAGAGTGGGATGCTTTAGAGAAACAAGTATTATCTTTGGATTCTATACTTCTTACACATCAAGAAACAGTAAATTTGTTTTAGTGGATAAGACTCTAACTCTTTAAAAGAAAATCTTTTCCCAAAGCTAATGTATGTAAGTCAAACCATGTAACTCTTGTTACTTCCTCTAGCACAAGATTGGGGCACACCCCCCAAAAGGGGCCACACATAATATTAATTAATTATAATAGTTATCATTGCCTGCCAAGTAATATGCGAAGCAAGTACATCATACATATTTAATTTAATACTTAAAGAATCCAGTAAATTTGGTGCTATTTTATTCTCATTTCAATGATGAGAAAATTTAGGCTGAGAGAGGTTAAATGTCTTTAAAATAAGGCATGCCTAATATAATCAGTTTAGATCCATTTAGATATATCCTGATATCAGATTTGTCTATAATGCTATTAAAATAAATAATCTATTTCTAGGAAAATTTTAATGTAATAAAATTGCTATTACATAAAAAATTTCAGTAGTTCTTTAGAGTTTGAGTCTTAGTAATAAAGACCAACTTTATGAATTGCACTGACGTTTTCAAAGTTAAAATGTGGTTTTTAAATTTCTCTCTTAAGAGCTACACTTTATATGACATTCTATATCAGTTGTGTTATGTACATCACAGCAATGAGATTTTTAAAAGTGTTGTGATTTACATTCAAATATATATTACTGAATGCATACATTCCAAAGCATGTACTCTCTAATAAATATTTTAGAATAATTTTTCAGGGATGAAAATATCCATATTTAAATTAATCTCCTAGAACTTAAATTTTCATTTGTAGGAAAACTTGGACATATAATTTGTATATTTATTTATTTTATAAAGAAAGAGCATTAACTTTTCATTCTTACAAATTACTGAATATTACAAGGACCTAAAAATATAATTCTATAAAGCAAGAAGTCAACCTTTCTAGGGGAGTCAAAGTATAATTTATCTTTAAAAGAATTTCAAGTGCTCACTAATTTTTCTCTTCAGTCTGGAGTATTAAATATGTTATATGAAATATATTTCATTTTAAAGCACAATATCATCATATTAATTAAGAATGCAGACTCTTGTGGCCCTTAAAAAGCAATGGTCACTGAAGAGTGAAGAACCTCACTTTTCAAGCCTGAGCATATATTTTTTCAAATTGCTCTCAGCTACCAAGCTTGTTTTAAAATACCCTCAGCTACTATTCTGGCGTTTTAAACGATCCAATACATTATTGTACAAATCCAGGAAACAAACTTAGACCTAAGGTGATGGCAACATTTTCAGCAGTCTTGATGTTCTCGATAACATACATGTTTCCTGTGTTTGTAATCTTGTAGCATTAGTACAATATTAACCTTTTAAATGAAACTAACTGGCAACATTAATCTGTCCTTCACAGACACATTGTGGGTCCTGCAATTTCTTTCTTTTTCTTTTCTTTCTTAGCTTTGGTGGCTTCTGAATTTAAAAAAATATATATATATACATATTCTTAAATACATAGAGTGGAAAATGTAAATGTGGTAAGACTTCAGAAAATTGTACTCAGATATGTAATGTCAAGTGGAAAAGAACGACAAAATCTGCCATCAAAAAGGTGAAAGAAGAAGCCACAATTTTATTGTATGATCACAGACAAGAGATTCTTCTGAGAAACGTGCATGGTATCAACCACGAAGGCTGAAAAATACTATGCATGCGTTTCGCTAATAACATGGGCAAACGTCAGAATTTGCCTTAGTTCAACGCTATTCTTTTAGGGCGAATGTGGCGTGAACTCCTGTCTAGTCAATTCTGACACCAAATCCACCCGATGCTCCCCCTTCCATCCACTCCACCCTACTGCTCCACCCCTCCCTCCTAACACAGATGCGAAAGCACGCCCAGCCTGGCCAGAAGATAAACCTAAGATGGCAGCACGGAAAGTACCGGAGCCGCTCTCAGTGGGATGGGCAACATAAAAGCAAAGACCTCTGTATTCTTTCATTCTGCTTAGTTGCTTGAATAACAAGAGCTCCCCCTCCCCCCAACACATGGGCAGTGTAAGGCATTTGGTAGTAGTGCGCGCCGGAATGGAGGGAGGGGATGCTTGCTTTGCACGTTGCGAGAGACCCTCAACTCCTAGTGAGGTGGCTCTCCAGCGACTTGCTTTAGGGACAACCCTCCCCTTCAAGCCCCTTGACAGTGGAATTAAGTATGAGTGTAAATGCTCTTTCCTCCTGGGATGGACCCATTCCAGGCAATTCCAGAGAAGGCTTCGAAGATGCCCGGCTGCCAAGGCAGTAGTTGTAGCTGTTGTAGTGAGGGGGGATGGCACAGTGCGGAGGCAGGAAGAGGAGGAGGAGAAAAACGCTGCATTAGCTATCTATTTAAGTGGAGCGACCCCAACCTTTGCCGTTGCCTTGGGAGGAAACGCTGCCAACCGCAACAGAAACGCCACCCTCCGATACCTAAGTGAGCTTGTGTGCGACTCTGCGCACGCCTAGTTGCACCGCTCACGGACATCGGGTTTCTTCGGAAATTATCCAGTTGCCGGGTTTTGAGTACAGCTAAAAGGCCCAGGAAGGAGCGGGTGTGGAACTGAAGGGTACAGTAAGGACTGATGCGAAATTAAGGAAGGGGTGGGAGGAACCCTGAGACCAGTGTAGCAGCACGGGTAGCCTCCTTTAGAAAATCTAAACGGGCAGTGACTGCATATGCCACCACCTAAGCCTGCCCTGGAGTTGTTTGTGCAAGTATCATTCATTCATACATACTTTCATTCAACCAATATCTTTCTCTCCTACTAAAGGCTAGACCCTGTGCTAGGCCCTGGGAATGTAATGGGAAAAAGGCAGAGGCACTATTCCCATTCTTATGGACAAGTCTAGTGTGTTTTTTGTTTTGTTCCTTGTAAGTGCTACCAATTGTGGAAAGCCATGTGCCAAGGTGGAAAGTCCTAGATGCTTTAACTTTCCCACAGTCTTATGCAGTAGGAGTGATACAGAGGATGAAACATTCTCAAACACATACATGTATTAAGTAACACAGTCAGGCTCCAAATCCATGTCTCTGATTTCACAGCCCTTTTTGCTACTCTGCTGGCTCTTGCAACAGTAATGCACCCCTGCAGCTCATGCCTGTCAGGTCATAACTCCACTCTTAGAATTTAGCTGCCTCTATAACCACTGTCTTGGTTCTCACCCCAGGGTTAGGGTCACTTCCTGTTCAACACTTAGCTTTGTAACTGTGCTGAAGTATGGAGACAAGGATATAGCTTAACAAATACTGGATACCTAAATATGCAAGATTCTATACCAGAGACTGAGGATGACACAAAGATAAACCAGAAGTTCTAAAGAAGCTTATGAGATGGTTAAGGAAACAAGACAAAGAAGAAGTCTTTTTAACAGGGCTACTCACTGTACTAAAATAAAATACTATGATTCCCCATGTGTGTCCTTTTGCCTCTATGCTTTCATCATCACATTTATAGCTATCTTTTTTTAATCAAAATTATATCCATCTATCATTTAAAGTGTGAGATGAAATGCAGTTTCAGCCTTTCAGTACCTCACCCCACACAAAAGCTAGAATTAATTTACTTCTCCACTCGTTGTTTGTTCTTCTCAAAACACTAAACTCAACATTATTACTAGTATTTTTTATGAAAAGGACATTCAAAAGAGAGGCACAGAGCTAATAAGTAGATGAAGGATATAGTACTGGGATGATAGGACTTAGAAATGACTTGTTAGGACTATAAATTAGGCAAACTCTTCAAACGGAGTGTCAAAAGGATAAAATTTAATATAAATCATGGTGCACTTGTGTATATATTTCTAGGGCATTTCTTAAGAAGGGTTTAGTAGAATAGCTTGAACAGGGGACTCAGAGTATGTTACACTTTCTACAAGACAATCTGGTAGATTTGACATTTTCAGGTGTTATACAGGCTTATTCACAATTATAGTTTCCTGTCATAATCAAGAATCATCTCTAATAATGTAAGCCTGGGCAAAAAAAGGTAAGCTATTAAGTGACAACTGTCCAGAGATAAGCGTGGACCCTTTGGGTGAGGAGTTAAAAGAATATTTAGAAGAAAAATGCTATTTATTGAGATTTAGCTATGATCTAAATGTTGACAGGATTTAAGAATTAATGTGGCCTTTGAATGCTCGCATACCTGAATTTCTATTTTTACAGAACAAAAGAATGCATTAGATTACTGTCTTTGTAAGTAAAAGCCATTTTAAACAGACTTAAATTCTAAGGACAATAAATCCAAAATAAGATCTCCAAAGGGACTCCTAACTTGGATGGCCTTCTCTACCTTGAATTCTGAATTAACTAGCATTATTCACAATAAACCTTCATGTTGGCGGCACAGACTTTGAGGAAAAGTAGGAGTGAGTAATTCTCCTCTTCTGGCGACGGGAACCTTCCTCTTTCTTTCTGGTCCAAGTTCTCCCACCTGGAAGGAACCCCCATTACCTGATGTCGAACGACTTTAGCTGACAGTCTCCGCAGCACTTTCATTACTTTCCTTCAGGCTGCAACCAAAACACGAAGTGGATTTCCTTCAGATTCTGCACAACCCAATCGTCCACACCCAAACCCGGGAGGCGGAGGGAGAGCTGGCAGGGAGGGGGTGGGGAGGCACGGGCTCGAGGTACTGAGCATGTGCATGAGCATGTGGCGCATGCTCCGTGCAGCTAGCAGCTTCCCATTGCGGATTGCCCCGGCGGTGGCAGCGGTGGTGGCGGCGGCAGCGGCGGCACCGCCTCCTCCTTACACTCTCGGTGTGGCGGGGTTAGATGAGCGGCCCCAGTAGCGGCGAGGGCGGTGCGGGGGGGAGGAGGAGGAGGAGAAGGAGAAGGAGGAGGTCGCTGTCTTTGTAGTCTCCCTGCTGCGGGAGTGAGAGGCCGCCGCCAGAGCCGTCGTCGTTGAAAAAGGGCTGTGTGCGCGTGCTTGTCTGCCTGCTGGGCCCGCGGGGACGAGGCGGCGGCGAGGATGATGATGTGCGCAGCGACTGCCTCCCCTGCCGCCGGCTCCTCGGGGCCCGGCGGGGATGGCTTCTTCCCAGCCGCCACCATCTCTGCCTCCCCGGCGCCGGGGGCGCTGTTCATGCCAGTTCCCGAGGGCTCCGTGACTGCCGCGGGTCTGGGGCTGGGGCTGCCCGCCGCGGACTCCCGAGGTCACTACCAGCTGCTGCTGTCAGGCCGGGCCCTGGCGGACCGCTACCGGAGAATTTACACAGCTGCGCTCAGTGACAGGGACCAGGGGGGCAGCGGCGCTGGACACCCGGCATCCAGGTGCGTCTTGGGGGTACCTTACCTTGCGCCACATGCCGCGTGTGCGCCTGTGTGTGTGCGCGCGCGCGCCTGTGTCTACGTACGTGTTTACTGAGTAGTCTTTCATTACGCGCATAATGCTGAATGGTAGAGGCTCTTATTGACATAGGAGGGTGAGGTGTCTACAATTTCTGCTCTCTCTCTCTGTGTGTCTGTCTGCTTGCCTATGTGGGAGGTTATTGACTTTGAGAGGGTAGCATATGACGTTGGAAAAGGCGATAGTGCAGGTTGCCTTATAACACGTGTGTGTGCGCGCGTATGTATGTTGTTGAATAAGGGGAGAGATGGGTATAGGGTAAGAGTGATGAGGGAAGTGACATTTTCAGTGTCTCTGCCATAATGGTATTTGCATGTATATCTCACCACCACCACCCCAACCTCACTCCATGACATCCCCCTTTCCGATTCCCTTTTTTAAAAAAATACCTGCTTTTTTCTAAGGGAGCAACGCTATAGGTTAAGGATAGTGTCATGTGTATAGGATAAGTTTCAGAAAATCAGGCAGTCATTTAGGCATGGGGTTTCATTTTAAGAGATTTAGGAATAAGGGATGAAGATAGAGTTATGTGAACTGAACAGTGTCTGATAGAGATTTTTTTTTTAAAGCTGCATTTTGATATCTGGGTTTTTTTGGTCTTCCAGAGATGTGGTTGCAGCTGCCCTTGTGTTGCCCATCTGCCATTTCCTTCATCTTCTATTTCTTCTGTTACTTCTGGGCTTTGGAGTAGTGGGGGTTTTGTGGGGGAAAAGGGAAAGCTGAATGGAAGAACTTCAAATTATGACTGCTGGTATGGTGTTAAACTGCCAACCAATTAGAAAATTTAAGTAGCCCTTAGGTCTCTTCCAGTTAGACTCACTACATCTTCAGCTTCCTTGATGTGGGATATGTCACTTTAATTTTCTTTTCTTAAAATGTGGGTGCCTTTTTGCTAAGACTGTCTTATTGTGTTCTTTTCCATGTTCTTCATGGCACATACCCTGAAGGGTGGTAACAGATTTGCTTCACCAGATTGGGTTTGACAGTGGTAATTGGGAGTTGGCTTCATCCTTTTTTTTCTCACAGCTTCTTAAAATACACGAGTAAAGGATAGTAAGAGTTTTCATATGACTTAAAGAGTTTAATATTGAACATGCTAAATGATAACCAGAGGTCTTTTTTTCCAATTGATAAGAGGCTATGCAGGAAATCAGGTATTTGTAGTTTTCAATATATATTGTGGCTTATTCTTTGGAGAGAGTTGTAAAGATGGAGCTTTGTTCACACCTTTTCTAGGTAAACCAGTCATCTCACTTCTGTAATTGTTTGCAGGACTGGGCACATGAGTAGTTATATCATACATATGGGTATAAATATGTATAGCTAAACTGAGGGCCAAAATGAGATGTCTTTTTCTTGTTAATGTTTTTAAAATAGCACAAAACCTCATTAGACAGTTATCTAATAACTCTGATGCTTAGGTCTAATTATTGATACTTGTAATAATTGATCTATGAGTCTATAAATTATTATGGTCTTGTAGGTACATATTTACGAACGCCTCTCAAAGAATTTGAATTCATTTTTTATGTTGTTCCCAGATTTAGTCAATAATTTATGAATTATATTCCTTTTTAACTTTCTATTACTATACTTTTTAACTTTCTGCTACCATACTTATGTAATAATAGTATTTCTATGTACATACAGCTGTATTTTAGACAAAATTAATATAGGTTAAATATATATTAAATAAATGTAAATAAAATCAGTGTATGACTTTTCAGTCTTCAGTAAATTTTTGTACAAGCTTTCAGTTAAAAGTAGTGAAGAATTAGTTCAACTATTTCAAGAAATACACATGGAAACCAGCCTTAAATTGCCTAATAGTGCGTTCTCATGCTTGTTCAGAACATTTTTACTTATATTTCACATTATTTTTTTCTAGGTCTTAGTGTACATCTACTCTTTGTTGAGCATTTGATTAAGAATTTAATCACATTTCTTATTAAAGATGGTGGAGAAAGTGGAGCTGTGTTATAGGCTTTGAATGAATACACATAAATTAATCATTTGTTTAGCTGCACTAGTTGAAGTTATAGGAGAGGATGAGGTCATTCAGAGAGAGTGGAGCAAGAATAGAGGATGAAGCACTAGTGAGAATCAAGTTTAAAAGTGTGAGAGAAAAGATACAGTTAAGGAAGCCATAAAAAGATAACAGAAAATTGCAAACCAGGAGACATTATCTCTGGTCCTGAGAAAGTTATTGAAAAAATCCTTTATAGTGTTAAATGCTGAAGAAAGTGATAATTTCCAGGTCATTGATAACTTTTGTGGAAGTGGTCATAGTAGAGGGAAATAGTGAAGAGTGAATAGGACGTGTAGGTGTAATTTGGGGGGATGCAAGGATATTTCATATGGGAGGGTAGATGGGATGCATTCTGTAAGAGAGGAGGGAGAGATTGAAGATATGATTGAATAGGAGAGATCAAAGCAAGATCCCAAGGACAGGTTTAAAACCACAGGTGGAGAGGTTAGCCATTGAAGCAAGTTAGGGACTAGCCTCTTTTTAAGATAGGAGGAGAGGAGGTATTTGTAAATATGTAAAGTCTGGTAGTTCATTGAGAGTAGAAACCAAATCCTTTTCACTTTAATAATCTCAATGTCCAGCACAATTTTTAGCATTCATTCTGTAAATATCAAGGGCCTACTGTGTACCAGACACAGTTTTAGATACTGAAGATATAGCAGTGAGCAAGATAGATAAGATTTCTGTACTCTTAGAATTACTCTTTTTGGGGAGAAATAGACCAACTGATAAGCATGAATTTACTTTCAGGTAACCTTTTAAGTAGTTATGAAGGAAATAAAACCAATATCCTGTGATAGAGTGATTTGCACTCAGGCTGTTTTAGGTAGGGTGGTCAGGGAAGACATTTTTGAGAGTTGATATTTTATTTGTAACCTAATGATGAGGAGGCAGATGTAGAGCAAGAGTGTTTTAGGAAATTATAAGGGCCTTGAGGCAGGAACAGTCTTGTTGTGTTCAAAGAACAAAAACAAGCAGTGAGTTATCATTCAATTTTGAATGAATGAATAAATGAATTGCTATAGATTGTTTTAGGTATAGGGTAGAGAAATTGAGGGATTCAGGCTTAATGGAGTCAACCACTTTGATGGCATTCTAATGAAGTGGTTCAGAGGGCTCTGAAACTAGACTGGTTTTAAATTCTGGTTCTGGCACTTGTTAGTTGTGTGATCTTGGGTACATTGCATAACTTCTCAGTTTTCTTATGTAGAATGGGCATAATAATGAAGGGGACTATTTTGTAGATTAAATGAATTAATATATGTAAAGTGCCTGGCACATTAAGTGCTTTTAAATATTAGTTATATTGTTCTGCTGAGAGTGAGGGGGTAGATGGGATTTAGGGACTTGAAGAAGAGGCAGAGATCATGTATTATTATTATTATTTTTGGTTTCAATGACTGTTAAGTATGCAAATAACTATCTCATTTAATAACTGAGTAAGCGTGTTTTTGTGTGAATGAGAACCGATTAAGATTGAATTATTCACTTGGGAAAGATGTTGGACAAGGAAGGCATGAAGGAATTTTTTTAATCAGTTCTGAGTGTGAATGACTGTATAGCATTGCACTTGGGAAACACCACAGCACAATAGTTAAAAGCTAGGTGGACTGCCTTAGCTCAAATCCCCTTTCTACCTTTTTCTATCTCAGTTACTTTGGGCCAGTTAATAAGGTTTTTTGTTGTTGTTGGATTTTTTTTTTTTTTTTTTTGGTCTGTTTCTTTGCTTGTAACATTATAGGGTTATTGAAAGGACCTAGTGCCTGCACATGCTAAATACCCATTAAATGTTAGTTGCTATTGTTGTTATTCTTAAAATCATATATTTAAAATTCCAAGCCATGTGGTATTGTAACTTTTTCCACTCAAAAGAAAAATGGAGAAAACTGTCAACTGAGTTGTTTCAGGATTGACATATGACTGGAGGTGAAAGAAATTGAAAAAAAAAAGAGAGAGAAATTGAAGCGTTCAGTGACAAAGATTGACCATGTGGTAAAAAGGAAAGTGATGCCAGGATGGAACTGATAGACTGGGAGATACAGTGGAGTCAGGGTATGTGGGTCCTGAAGTGGTGAAGAACAAGGCAAGTGAAACAATAGGGGAGATTGTGGTTAAAATGAAGAATTGCTTTTCTTCTCTAAACTAAACCCACTTCGTTCATTCAGCTGCTTTATCTCTTTCATGTTAGAAATGGTATCTGTGGGCACCCTTCAGATGCATGGTATTTTCATTGTTAGAGGTTACTAATTTTCATTGTAAGAGGTTACTTAATAATCCAAAAGATGTTCAGGGATTACTATAATGATTCATAAGTAATTTTAAGAGTAATCACTCTTACATTTATTGTCTAGTTGAGGATGAAAGATACAAAGGCAGATACTTGTAATAATGTTCAATGTAATGAGTAAGAAAGCATAGCCTACTGTGACAAAAGGATGGCATTCTGGGCTGGTGCAAAAGCATGAGCAAATGTAGAACAGCACAGTTTGTGTTTAGATAATGGTATGAATTTCATTAGAACTACAAAGTAGGTGTCATCAGGGAGAGTAGTGGGAATTCATTCTGGGAATGCAGGCGTTAGCTGGAGGGTAGGTCACCTCCAATAGCAAGTTAGTTTAGATTTATTCAGTAGACACTGCTGAACTGTTTGGAGCTATGAAGAGATACTATTTTATGAGTGTTTTAGGAAATGGTGTGGGATTGAATCTTTTTATGCATATCTATACTTGTGGATAGATGGTAATTTTCTTCGTATAGCTGTTACACCAATGGAATGCTAAATAACGTATAAACACTAAGGCAAAAACTGCTTGGTTTACATTATTGGTAGGTAAAAATGTGAAAGGAATTGGTCTTCTAGCTCAAGTTAGGAGAAAATCTTGGCTCTGGGCTTAAAAAGAAAATAAAAATATTAATTTAAAAATACTTTGGCATTTTAAAATTTTCTTTTAAAAGTCAATAGATCTCTCACTTTTTTACTCAATAACAGATTAAATATTCATGGTTTTTTTTTTTTTTTTTTTTGGGAGAGGAGGACAGGTTAATTGCTGTTTAAGTTCCAAACAATAAAATTTAACCTTTTTAAATGTTAATTTTGATGAGTCTTGTAATAATCACCACAATCAAGACTTAGAACATATCCATTATTCCAAAACGTTCCTTCAGGCCCTTTTGCAGTTAATCCCCTTCTCCTACTCCTAGCCCCTGGCCACCATAGATCAGTTTCTGTCACTAATACTTTACCTTTTCTAGAATGTCATAAATCTAGCTCCTTAAGTCTAGGGATCCTAGAGTGTTGGTCTTAATGCCTTCTAACCCCTGTATTTCCTTTAAATGGAAGGTAGGTTTTAAAGCTGGAATGGATTTTGGTTAAATTTTTTTAGAAAGAACATTTTGTATATGGTGCTGAGCAGTACCTATTGCATCTCATCAGAAGGTTGTCAGGTTCTCACTGTTAAACAATGCTAAGATGCTAAGTCTTATTATTTGGTTAAGATGGTGTCCACCAGATCTCTCCTTTGTAAATGTATGGTTTTCCCATTTGCAATAAGCAGGTAATCATGACACAATAACTTTGGCACAATTATTCATCTAATAATTTTAATATCCTTTGATATTCCTTATCTGAGTTAGTAATTTCTTTAGGGGTTTCAAAATGATGATTTTTATAATTCTGTTATTTCTTTTGTATTTATCAGCTAGTGTGCTTCCTTATAGAAGAATTTTCCCTCATCAACTGGTAGTAAACGGTAGTCCCGCCTAAAAAAGCAGGGTAAATGCTTAATTCTCTCCCTTCATTAATCTAATTGGTGTTTTAGTCCTGTGGTGGAGTAGTGGGTGTTGTGGTTTGCCACCCAGATCCCCCATTCAGAAACATATTTTCCTAGTTGCTGGGAGTATTGGCAGCTAAAACTGATTGTAGCTGAGTTCCTCTCCTGGAATTGCCCTCACCCAACAGAGCTGCCTTCCCCAAAGTCATGCCCCCTCTCAAAGAGCAGCCTGCATCCATTGTCAATTCTGTGTGCCTGGCCTTTTTGCCCTAAGGCAGGAATACTTTGAAGGTCCTTCCCAACCACGGAGGAGCACCGGAGCACCGCTTGGGTTTGGCTGAGGCCTTCCTGTGACTTCATGGCAATTCACCTTTCTTTGCTCCCACTCAGTGGTTGAGTCAGAGGGTATTCCCCAATAAACTTCTGGTGTGCAGATCTCCATTTCAAAGTCTGGTCCTGGGAACCATACCCAAGATTGTTAATGCCAAGAGTGGTCTGAGGAAGTAGTCTTTTAATGAAATTTTGGAACTGGATTATCTGCTGGCCAACTGACAATGAGAACCCCATTATTGGTGGTAGAAGGAGCATTGATAGCCCCTGGTATATGCTGTAGCTGTGCAACTGTTACAACTTTCACTGATGGTAAATTGGAATGAAATTCCTGTGGAAGAAAAATGTACTGGTGGGTAGAGTATCTTAGTCTTTTGAGAAGTTCAGGGAAATTATTGATTATAAGGACAGAATAATCAAATGGCTGTTGTTGAGTGACAGTGATAGATTGGAGAAAGGCAATGAAAGACTGAAGGTAATTAATTGGGGCAAAAAAAGTCCCATGAATTCCTTAGTAGCATATAAAGAAACTCATCTTGTACAGTAGAACAGAAGAAGCTAAGGAATAAGCCCATGATATAATTTTAAGAATAGCTAGATCAAGGGAGGGTAAAATTCTCAGCAAGTGTACTATATCAGGGTCAGTACTCAGGTTGGGAAGGAATAGGACACTGAACCACAGAATGGGACATCTGAGTTGATGGACTTTAAAACCTAGAAACTCCAGATTACCCTGAACTCTCTGGGCCTGTGGAAGTGGCCCACTCTTCCTATTTAGAGTTTAATACCCCCTCTCTCCCTTGATTGAAGACTAGAGACCTCTGCTTTGCAAGACAACATATGTGCTGCCCTTCCTTCCCTTCCCCATCTACTCCCATCTCTCCTACTGGCTAATCAGACCAATAACTCAAGTTAATTCCTAATAGAACCTACCAGGAGGTGTTGGGTCCACTAAGGGAGGAAAGAAATATATATATATGTATGTATGTATGTATTTATGTACACACATACATAAACACACAGACACATACTGTGTGGTTCCCAAACTGTGCACTGAGGCACCCCAGAGTGCCACAGCAGACACATAGTAATACCATGGGATATTTAAAAATTTCAATGGAAACACATCAGCATCTATCATGAACTACTAGCTTAACAATTTTGACATTAGGTACATTCCTTTCTTATCTTTGTCAAGTTGGATTTTTGGTAATTGCTGTGATGCAAATCAAGCACTGCACAAAAATAAGTGTGGACTGGATATTGTCAAGGAACTGAAAGAAAATGGTGAATTGCTGCCTATACTGCGAGGAGAAAATTAATGAATGTTGAGCTTGGTGCACAACTATTTCAGGAAATACTGAATTATGGTGGGAGCAGTTCATGATTTAGTCCTCAGAAACGGACTAGGAGTCGAAAACTGCGTCTTACCCAGTTATGCTTTGTATTCTTCACAAGGTTGTGCTAAATGTATGCTATGTTTTTTCCACCAAAAAATAGAATGCAATAAATATCTTCAAATTCAATTAAAAGTTGTGTTTTAAAAAAAAAAAAAAAGTGTGGAACAGGAAAGGAGAGTGGTGGTGTTCAAATTTGATTCCAAGGTTTGTGAGTTTGTGCAGTGCCCAACAGGTGCACATGTCCTATTAGTAAGTAAGTTTGGTTATTTAAGAATGAAATAAAAGTAAAATTTTTCTTTCAATTTATGTATATTATTTTTTCAAATGTTAGGTCATAAATTCTTATTAAGTTATTTGGATCTAACTACCTAATAAACACTACTGTTAGGTAGTTCTTTTGGCCTGGAAGCGCCTTAGAAAAATTACTGACAATGGCTGTGCATAGGTTCAGTAACAGGCTCTCATTTATCAATGCTGATCCAACAACTGCTGCTGCTGATTGTCCAGCCTGACAGCAGCAGAGACCAATGGTGAGTAGATACACCATCGTCCTTGGAGACCAGCTAGTCCTTATATTCTGGAAAGGACTGCAATTCGTTTTGACTGGATTTGACACAGATTTTGAGTATGGGTTTGCCTTTCCAGCTTGTGGGACTTAGCACCTATTTGAGGACTTACAGAGGATCCAACATAACATTATATCAGAGTAAGGAACTACCTTTCCCAGGGGTTCTTAAACTTTTTAGTTCCACGGACCCATTTGCCAATCAGGTAAAAACCACGG
This sequence comes from Tolypeutes matacus, assembly GCA_026826555.1. Lineage (NCBI taxonomy): Eukaryota > Metazoa > Chordata > Mammalia > Cingulata > Chlamyphoridae > Tolypeutes > Tolypeutes matacus. The sequence goes on from JAKSZT010054334.1 coordinate 28,921,735, forward strand.
ACCCCTTACTAAGTCCACACTGTACTGTGTATTATTTAATAAACATATCACACCTGCACAAACACGTCCTCACAAGAATGTTTTTTTGAGTTTTCAAATTCAAACTTACAGACCCCATGAAATCTTTCCATGGACACCTAGGGGAGGGGGGTGTCCGTGGATGCCTGATTAAGAACCCCTGCTTTATAGCAAATGTGAGGAGTTGAATGAGTGAGAATGGAGAGTGTAGGAGATGAGACTAGAAGGATATGTTAGAATCAGGTTATTATGTTTCATGTATTGCTTAATCTAAGAACAGTGTGGAACCCATCATAGGATTTTAGGCGATAGAGTGATAGAATTAAACTTTGTAAAGATATGTCTGGTGGCATTGTAGAGGATTATTGAAAAGGAACAGATCTCTAAAGCAGGGCTACCTTTTAAGAGACAATTTTATTAGTTCTTACAAGTGATAATCAACCCTGGGAGAAGACATTGAGAATAGAGGAAATGGAATGGATATGAGAGATATTTTTGTGTTAGAAGGATAAAGAAAGGATTAATAGGTGTAATAGGTGACTAGATCTCAAGTATAGAAATAATCCCATTCATCTAGATAGGAAAGGAACAAGAGCTAGTTTCTCAAGAGTCCATACTTAGTACTCTTTTCTCTGAAATTTTCTTCCTTATTTATCTCAGTTTTGTGATTTTAAATATTACCTAATTGCATATGACTTCCTGGTCTGTGACTTGTAGCTAAAATCTTTTTCTTGAGCTCTAGGCCCATATTTTTAAAAGTCTGCCATTAGGATTCTCTCAGTCCTGTCTCAGGTGTACTGTGTTCAGTATACTATGTTCATCAAAGCTTCTTTCATGAGCATGTTATCACTCATAAACTGCTTCTTTACTTGTAGGTGAGTTAAACAGAAGGCTGAGAGAGGATCTTGAAGTTGGTATTAAGAGATCATAATTTACTTACCTCTACCTCCTTTTTCCAGAAGGTAGGGAGAAGGCATATTTCACTGGGAAAGTGAATTGAGGTTATTAGATGGAAAAGGGAGTAGAGCATGTAGAAATTAATTTTTGAAGTAAAAGAAGAGAGGAGACAAAGAATTAATTTATCTTTTAGATAAAAGATACTGTGGTAGATGTTCTTAGTGTCCTAGTCATATCCCTTTGGCATTCATCTCTATACTGTATACCACAAGCACCTATGACTTTCTGTCTGAGAGTTTTCTTTCTGGTCATGGAGACATGCTGGGTTTATGTACAGGGTAAGCCAGAAATGCCAGGGAGTTAATGCCCTTATAAAAGCTTCCAGTCAATGATGCATGGGGAATTGGTGGATATTTTTCTCATTGTTCAGGTGGTATAACTCTGAGTCATATTCTACACCATCTTCCGGAGTTCTCTAGTGGCATCAAGCTCTACTTGCCCATCATTGTACCTGGTTAAGTAACATATCCTTCTTGACTTTCTTCCCTTGCCCGTCTCATTTCTGATTTCTGCTACTGTTGTGTTTCCTTTCAAAACAATTACCTGCACTTGAATCCTTGAATCAAGGTCTGCTTTTGGGGAAATCCAAACAAAGATAGGCACTTTATTGTAGCATGATAATACTAAATAAAATTTGTTTAGGACTTAAAAAATGCCAAGTATAACTCTTAAATGCTTTATAACTCATAAGTATCACATAACCTAATGGGATAGGTACTGTTTTTCCTGTTTTACAGATGAGACAGCTGAAGCATGGAGAGGTTGAGTAACTTTCTCTAGATCACAGCTAGTAAACGATAAGGCCTGCATTTGAATCCAAGCAGTTTGTCTCTCTATTCTGTATTTTAACATGGTTGGCTGAGGGAGAAGGGCAGGGATAATGAATAAAAAGGAGAAAATGGAGACAATAAATTAAGGCTCTGGCTAGAAATTCATTTAGAAGTAGGTGGAAGGAACGTAAGGAAGTACATTCCTAATGGCATCCCCTTTTTTAGCAGCTAAATAAGAGAGTTAGATTCCCTGTTCTGATTTAGGTGGGTTGGGGTGTGGCTTTGAAGTACCTAGAAAAGGTTGTGGCTTTTCATGGTGGATGTATCTTTATTGTTAGAGAGAACATAACTGTCTCTTGATTAGCATTCTTTTTTTTTTTTTTTTTTTTAAAGATTTTATTTATTTATTCACTTATCCCCCCCTTGCTGCTTGTGCTCGCTGGGTCAGCTAACCACGCCATGCGGGCGGGCTTGCCTTCACCAGGAGACCCCGGGAACCGAACCCGGGGCCTCCCATATGGTAAACGGGAGCCCTACTGATTGAGCCACAGCCGCTTCCCTCTTGATTAGCATTCTGATGATGTCCATGAACTCTCAGTAGATACTATTGTTTATATTAAACCTTATTAAAACAAATTTGTAACTCAACAATATCGAAAGGAAACAGGACCTGAACAGATAACTCACATGAGAAGTAATATATCTATTAAAGATTTAAGGGACAGGGAAAGGAAGAAAAGGCCGATGAAAAAGACTTGAGAACAAATCATCATCAAAGGTAGAAGGAACCTAGAAGCACTAGACACCAAGAGAGGAAATTATTTAAAGAAGTACTGTTTGACAGTAATCATATGTGGAAGAATGTGAAGGATAAAGACTGAAGAATGGGAGTTGAGTTGGCAACTAAAAAGTTTGTGGAATTGAGAAGTCTCACAGACTTGTAGGAGTTTTATAGTAAGTGGCTGAGTAAGTTCGAGAAAATGAAGATGACCCCTCCCTCCCACTCCTCCAAGAAATTTAGTAATGAAGAGGGATAGAGAATCATTTAAACTTTTTTTTTTCCCTATCGAGGGAGGCCAGTAGGCATTCAAAGTTAGAATCCATAGGAAAAAGAGAGATATTAAGGACAGAACAAGGAGAGAGTATTAGTGATTGAGGAAAATCTCAAGGATGGTGGTGGGATTCAGTGAATGAAAGGAAGCATAAAAGGCATTGAGGAGGAGGTTTGGGACTTGGAAACAGTCTTTTAAGGACATATTTTTAATCTTTTTGTCTTTCTGAGTTCTAGATTTTTTTTCTGATTTTTTTCTAGACCTCAGATTCTTTATTCAACTGTATATAACATGCTGTAAGCCCACCTATTGAGTCTTTGATTTATTTATTGTATTTTTCAGGTCCAGAAGTTTGATTTTATTTTGCTTCAAATTCATTATGTTCCTTGTTCCCTGAAGATATTTTAAAAGCATAGTCTTTTATTTCTTTAAATTTTGAAAGGATAGTATTTGTTATAATCTGTCTGAAAATTCTACCATTTGAAGTCTGTTTAGTTCCTTTTCTGTTATGTTTTTTTGCTCGTTCTCACTAATGGTGCCTTGCATTTTTATGTGCCTGGTTATTTTGACTACCAGCTGTCTTTGCCCTTGAATAGTTATTTGTGGTGGTTCTCTGAAATGAATAGGTTGCCTGCATAAAGTTTTGCAGTTGCTTCATTGCTTGAGTTTCCCTGACCCATTTAGGCTATATGTACCCAGAGTGTAAAGCTACATGAAGCATGGTCTATAATCACAACTCTCCCTACCCTTTTCCTTTTTCCTCTGCTGTTCTGCCCATTGCCAGGGTAGCTTTATTTATAGTCCCCCTAATGCGAAGACTTCCAAATAAGATCAAAAGACAGAAACCCTATGTAGGAATCTGCTTGCATTTCCCCCATATCAACTTGAACTGTTAAAACTCTTTTCTTATTACTAATTATTAGGCTAGGTTAAGTAAATAAAAGTTTTCTACTTAGTAATCAGACTACTGTTCCTCCCTAATTTATTCCATGATGCTTGAACACAATGATATATCATTACATTAATTATACAGGGGAATGATTCTGGCTTCTATAGAAAAGCTTCCTCCATTTACATATAGTGTTTTATTAATCAGTTGATTTTTTTAAAATTGGTCTTGTATCCAGTGACATTGATAATTCACTTATTCTTTTTTTGTAATTATTTTATATTTTCTAGGAATACAATTGTGTTATCTGCAAGTGCAAATGCTTTATTTTTTTCCTTTTCAACCATCATGCCTTTTATTGCTTTTACTTGACTAGTACAGTGTTGAAAAGAAGTGGTAATAGTATAAATCCTTGTTTTATTCCCCTTACTCAATGAAAGTTTTTCATCACCAAGTATAATGTTAGCTGTAGAATTTTTATAAATAATCCCCACTAAGTTCACTTCTTTTCCTAGTTAACTGAGGAGTTTCAACATGAATGGTTGAGTTGTATAAAATGCCTTTTCTGCATCATTCTGCTGAAATGATCATATGAATTTTCCCTTTATTCTGTTATTATCTTTATATTGATTCAGTTTTGCATTTCTGGAATGAACCTTACTTAGTCATTATGTATTATCCTCTATATATTGCTGGACATTGAAAAAATTTTTTAGGCCAATGGCGTTTTTTTTTTTAATATATTTGTTATTGAAGTATATCATTCATACATGACATGCATAAACAATAAGTGTATAGTAAAGATTGTGAACTTACAAAATAAACATGCATAACATCATACAGGGATCTCATACATCACCCCTCCACCAACACTTTGCATTGTTGTGAAACATTTGTTACAAACTATACAAGAGCATCGTCAAAATATTACTACTATCTATAGTCTTTATCTTACATTTGGTGTATTTTTCCCCCAACCCACCCTATTTTTAAAAAATATATCAATGGCGTTTTTTTCCCTCATATAAATTTTTTAATTGAGATATAAATTCATATACCATAATAGTCACCTTTTTATAGTACACAGTTAAATTGTTTTTAAAAAAATTTATTGAAGTATATCATACATAAACATAAATAAACAGTAAGTGTATAGTAATAGTTGTGAACTTACAAAACACACATACATAACATCATACAGGGACATCATACCTCACCCTACCAACAATACCTTGCATTATTGTGAAACATTTTTAACTAATGCATCCTCAAAATATTTGAGCATCCTCAAAATATTACTACGAATCAAAGTGTCTTACATTTGGTATATTTTCCCCCTATTCTTCTTCTTATTATTATTTTTATATCATTTATATATGAACATACATAAACAATAAGTTTATAGTAAAAGTTGTGAACTTACAAAGCAAACATGCATAACTCGTACAGGGGTCTCATACATCAACCCACTACCAACACCTTGCATTGTTGTAAGACATTTGTTACAAATGATGAAAGAATATCATCAAAATCTTACTACTAACTAGTCCTTATCTTACATTTGGTGTACTTTCCCCCAACCCACACTATTATTATTTTTTAAATATATTTTTATGACAGAAGTTGTAAACTTACAAAACAATCATGCACATGTGCAGGATTCCCATATAACGCCCCTCTATCAACACACCAAATGGTGGAACATTTTTACAGATTATGAGATAATATCAGACTATTACAGGTCCATAGCGTACATTTGGCATACTTTTTCCATACTCCGCCATTATCAACACTGTACATCTTTGGCTTAGATGCATGAATATTACATTATTACTGTTAACCACAGTCCATAGGTCACTCCAGTTGCATTTTTCCCATACTTCTCCACATTCCCACCACCCTGCAATAGTGATGTACATCTGCTCTAGTTCACAGAGGACACTTTTGCATCTGTACCATCAACCACAATTCTCATCCATCTCTGGGCTTACTGTATTATTCAGTCCCTAGGTTATGCTCTAGCTTTCTTTCAATTGGCATTTACATTCCTAGACTACCCTTTTCAGCACATTCCAATTTATAAACCAGCTGTTACTCACTGTAATGTGTTACCATCAACTCTATACATTTCCACACTTTCACAATAAAGTTAATTAAAACTTCTGCATACATTAAACATCAGTAGTCCATCTCAGTCCTCCTCTTATCTCCTTTAAGAATCCACCGCCTACCACCAGGTCTTGAAGATATTTTCCTACATTTTCTTCTAGAAGCTTTATGGTTCTTGCTTTTATATTTAGGTTTTTGATCCATTTTGAGTTAATTTTTGTATGAAGTGTATAGGGGTCCTCTTTCCTTCTTTTGGCTGTGGATATCAAGTTCTCTCAGCACCATTTGTTGAATGGACTGTTCTGTCCGAGCTGAGTGGGTTTGACAGGCTTGTCCAATATCATTTGACCATAGATGCAAGGGTCTGTTTCTTAACCATCAATTCAGTTCCATTGGTCTTTGTGTCTGTCTTTATGCCAGTACCATGCTGTATTTTTACCATTGTAGCAAGGTAATATGATTTAAAGTCCAGAAGTCAGAGTCCTCCAACTTCATTTTTCCTTTTTAAGATGTTTCTGGCTATTCAGGACCAATTACCCTTCCAAAGAAATTTGATAATCATGTTTTCCACTTATTTAAAAAATGCTGGTGGAATTTTTATTGGGATAGCATTGAATCTGTATATCAATTTGGGAAGAATTGACAACTTAATGATATTTAGTCCTCCAATCCATGAGCATGGAATGTTCTTCCAGTTATTTAGGTCTTTTTGATTTCTTTTAACTATGAGTTATAGTTTTCTGAATACAAGTGCTTTACATCATTAGTTAATTTTATTCCTAAATATGTGATTCTTTTAGTTGCTATTGTAAATGGAATTTTTTTCCCCCTGACTTCCTCCTCCGATTGCAAATTACTAGTGTCTTTTAAAGTCTATTTCATCTAATATAAGTATAGGTACTCTGGCTTTTTGTTGTTGTTGTTACTGAATGTGTTGAATATCTTTTTCCAGCCTTTCACTTTCAATCTATTGGTATCATTGGGTCTAGTATTTTCGACAGAGCCACTCTCTTGTTTACAAACTCAGTTTCTGTTTATCTGTGAATATTCTAAACTTGCCCTCATTTTTGAAAGACAATCTTGCTGGATGTAAGATTCTTGACTGGAAGTTTTTCTCTTGTAGTATCTTAAATATATCATACCACTGTGTTCTTGCCTCCATGGTTTCTGATGAGAAATCAGCAGTTAATCTTATTGGGTATCCCTTATATCTTTACAGAAAAGTCATACTAAAAATGCAGCATTCACATATACTCCCTATTGTTGACACTTTGCATTAGTGTGATACCTTTGTTACAATTGATGAAACAAAAAATTGTATTGTTAACTGTAGCCTGTAATTTATATTATGTGTATTTTCCCCATATACCACCCTATTATTAACACCTTGTAATAGTGTTATACATCTGTTTTTTGTTTTTAAAGATTTATTTATTTACTTTATCCATTTTAAACTGCCCCTTCCCCATTTTGCTGTTTTGTGTCCATTCGCTGGGCAATTCTCTGTGTCTGTCTCCTGCCATTTCTTCTCCTCCTCCTCCTCCAGTCTTCACCAGGATTTGATCATGGAGACCTCCGATGTAGGAGAGAGGTGTTCTGCCACCTGCGCCACCTTGATTCCTGGTTTTCAGAGCTTTAGGAGCATCTTGTCTTGTCTCTCCCCTGAGTCTCTCTCCTGTTACGTCATCGTCTTGCTGCATGGCGCCCAGGGCGGCTCACCGGCACATAGAGCCTGGCAGCCCATGCGCCTTCTATGTATATATATATATTTTTTTTACTGGAGGTCCCAGGGATCGAATCCAGGTCCCTCCATATGGCAGATGGACGCCCAACCATTTGAGCCACATCCGCCCCCTATACATTTGTTTTAATTCATGAAAGAACATTCTTATATTTGTATCACAGTCCATCATCCACAACAGGTTTCACTGTGTTTTACAGTGCCATGTTTTGACTTCTACCTTTCCTTCTAGTAACATACATCATGCAAAACTTCCGCCTTTTAACCACATTTGCAAACATAATTCAGGGCTGTTAATTATACTCAAAATAATGTGTTACCATCACCACTATCCATTTCCAAACATTTGCAATCAACCCAAATAGAAATTCTGCACAAACTGAGCATCATCTCCCCATTCTCCACCAACATTCTATCCCTTGGTAACCTATATTCTAGATTCTAACTAATTTGCTTATTATAATTACTTCATATCAGTGAGATCATATAATATTTGTACTTTTGTGTCTGACTTATTTCACTCAACATAATGTCCTCAGGGTTCAACCATGTTGTCACATGTATCAGGACTTAATTCCTTCTCACAGCTGAATAATACTCCATCATATGTATATATCACATTGTGTTTATACATTCATTGTTAAATGAATTGGTTGATGGACATTTGGTTTGCTGCCATCTTTTGGCAGTTGTGAATAATGCTGCTGTGAACATGGGTGTGGAAATGTCTGAGTCTCTGCTTCAGTTCTTCTAAACTGCACCATTTTACAATCCTACCAGCAATGAATGAATGTTGTTTCTATTTCTCCACATCCTCTCCAATACTTCTTATTTTCTATTTAAAAAAAAATTTTTTAGAGTAGCCGTTCTAGTGGGTGTGAAATTGTATTTCATTGTAATTTTGATTTGCATTTACCTAATAGCTAGTGAGATTGAACGTCTTTTCATGTGCTTTTTAGCCATTTGTATATCCTCTTTGGAGAAATGCCTATTCAAGTCTTTTGCCCATTTTTAATTGGGTTGTTTGTCTTTTTATTTGTTGAGTTATAGGATTTCTTTATATATTTTGGTTATTAAACCCTTATTGGATATGTGGATTCCAAATATTTTCTCCCATTGAGTAGGTAGACTTTTCACCTTCTTGACAAAGTCTTTTGAGGCATGAAAGTTTTTAATTTTGAGGAGGTCCCATTTATCTATTTTTTCTTTCCTTGCTTGTACTTTGGGTTTAAAGTCTAAGAAACCACTGCCTAATACAAGATCTTGAAGATGCTTCCCTACATTTTCTTCTAGAAGTTTTGTGGTCCTGGTCCTTATATTTAGGTCTTTGATCCATTTTGAGTTAATTTTTGTATAAGGTGTGATATAGGGGTCGTCTTTCATTCTTTTGCATGTGGATACCAGTTTCCTTCTGTTCCTATCTTTTGAAGTGTTTTTTTATCAAGAAAGGATGCTGGATTTTGTCAAATGCCTTTTATGCATCAATCAAGATGATCATGTGGTTTCTTCCCTCGATTTGTTAATGTGGTATAGTATTAACTGATTTTCTTGTGTTAAACTACCCTTGTATACCTGGAGTAAAATCCAATTGATCATGGTGTAAACTTCCTTTAATGTGCTATTGGATTCGATTTGCAAGTATTTTGTTGAGGATTTTTGCATCTATATTCATTAGAGAAATTGGTCTTTTCTTGTAGTATCTTTATCTTGCTTTGGTATTAAGATGTGTTGGCTTAATAGAATGAGTTAGAATTTAATATTTTGGAAGAGTTTGAACAGGATTGGAGTAATTCTTCTTGGAATGATTGGTAGAATTCATTTGTGAAGCTAAATGGTTCTGGGCTTCTCTTTGTTGGGAGGTTTTTCTGTTTTTTTAATATACTTTTTTACTTTTATTATTTTTAAAGATGCTTAGAGTACATAAATGTTACACAAAAAATATAGGGGATTCCCATATGCCCTGCTCCCCAGCCCTCCCACATTTTCCCACATCAACATCCTTCATTAGTGTGGTACATTTGCCACAATTGATGAACATATCTTGGAGCATTGCCACTAAGTGATGATTGTACTTTACTTTGTAGTTTACACTCTCTCCTGTATGTTTTTGCTAGTTATTACAAGATATACAATGGCCTGTATCTGTCATTGCAGTGTCATTCAGGATAATTACCAAGTCACAAAAATGTTCCCAAATTACACCTGTTTTTCTGTCTCCTCCCCTCAGAACCTCCAGTGGCCACTGTCTCCACATCCATGATAAAAGTTCTTCCATTGCTAGGATCAAAAGTCTACAGTAGAACAACTGTAAGTCTTCTTTGGTCCATTGTCCATTCCCCAATCCTGAGGATTCTGTGATGGTGATGCCCACCTCACCTCTAATTGAGAAGGGCTTAGATCCCATGGGGCAGATGGATGAGACTTTCTTGCTTGAAGTTGTGGACTCTTCTCTGTACCTTGAGATGGTCGTTGTCAGTTATCATCTCCTTGTTAATGGTCCTGGGTGATATCAATGAACTGGAGAGTAGGTGTTGCAAGTCTGTTGAGATTCTGGGTGTTGGGAGGTTTTGATGACTGATTCAAATCTCTTTACTTGTGATTGGTCTTTTGAAGTCTTCTATTTCTTGTAGAATCAGTGAAAGTTGTACTAAGAATTTGTCCATTTCATCTAAGTTGTCTAATTTGTTGACATACATTTGTTCATAGTATCCACTTCTGATCCTTTTTATTTTTGTGGGGTCAGTAGTAATGTCCCTCCTCTCATTTCTGCTTTTGTTTGCATCTTCTCTCTTTTTTCATTTATCAGTTTAAGGGTTTGTTAATTTTATTGATCTTCAAAGAACCAACTTTTGGTTTTGTTAATTCTAATTTTTCCTCAATTTCATTTATTTCTATTCTGTTATTTCTTTACTTCTGCTTGCTTTGGGATTAGTTTGCTGTTCTTTTTCTAGTTCTTCCAGGTATGCAGTTAGGTCTTTGATCTTGGCTCTTCTTTTTTAATGTAGATGTTTATGGTTATAAATTTCCCTCTCAACACTGCCTTTGCTGCATTTCATAAATTTTGATATGTTGACCCACTGATTGTTTGAGTGTGTTATTTAACTTCCATGTATTTATCGATTTTCCAGTTCTCCACCTGTTGTTGATTTCCAGCTTCATTCCATTATGGTCAGAGAAGATGCTTTGTATAACTTCAGTCTTTTAGAATATATTGAGATGTGTTTTCTGACCCAACATGTGGTCTTTCCTGGAGAATGATACATGTGTACTTGAGAAGGATGTATATTCTGTTGTTTTGGGGTACAATGTTCTGTATATGTTTGTTAGGGCTAGTTCACTTATCAAATTATTCAAGTTCTCTGTTTCATTATTGATCCTCTGTCTAGATCAGGTGTTATTAGCCAGGGTTCCATGGATTTCAGGGGGTCTGTGAGCTTGAATTGAAAAAAGTCAACTTATTATTTTTATTTTCTCTGACCTCTGATGTTGAGTGTCGTAAAACTGTCTGCCGCTACATTCTGAAAAGGGGTCCATGGTTTTCACCTGACTGGCAAAGGTATCTGTGGAACAAAAAAGAACCCCTGGTCTTTATGATCTATCTATTGATGAGAGTGGTTTATTGAAGTCTCCAACTGTTATTGTAGAGGTGTCTATTTCTCCCTTCAGTTTTGCCAGTGTTTGCCTCATGTATTTTGGGGCATTATGGTTAGATGCATAAATATTTATGATTGTTATTTTTTTTTTTTTTCTGTGACATTTGACTGTTTTATTATCAATGGGAGGGCATCCTTTTGGTTCACAGGCTAGCAAAGAGAAGCTGCAAGGAAGGAGGAGTCCCAAGGACTGAGTTTGGTCACCTCCCCTCATTCTTCTTTTTTTTTTTCATGCCACATCATGGGCAAGAAGAGTCTTAGATGCTGTCTTCAAATGCTTTCTTTTCAGTGGTTCTTTTCATATGCACCTAAGTTGGAAAATGTTGTTTTCCAGTTAAAACAATCTTCCTCTGGTCCTGACTATTCTAAAGGCTACTTCATCTCTATTTAAGAGTTCTTCATCCCGACAGTTATTTTATACCTACTAAGTGGTTGCAGACACGGTGATAGGCACTGCACCCTATGGTGGTTGAACACCGTGAACCACGGGTCTTTCCAATATAGTGTCTACTTTTTGGAAAGAGACTTTTAAATTCATTGTCCTCACTTCTTCACCTTCTGTTCACTCCTCATCCCTGGTGTTCCACAGAGTTGTGTGTTTTTTTTTTTTTTAATTAATTAATTAATTAATTTTTTTATATTTTAAAAGATGCTTAGATTACATAAATGTTACACAAAAATTACAAGGATTCCCATGTTCCCCACCTCCCACACCTCCCACAACATCACACACAAACATCTTTCATTAGTGTGGCACATCACCTGCAATGGATATACACATTCTGGGGCCTTGCCACCAAGCATGGGCCATAGTTCACATTGTAGACCACACTCTCTCCCATACAGTTCTGCATGTTACATGCTGACGTAAAATGCCCTGTATCTGTCATCGTAATGCCACTCAGGACAATTCCCAAGTCCCAAAAAAGCCCCTGTATTACAACTGCTTTCCCCTTCCCTGCCCCAAAAGTGTCCAGTGGCCACTGGCTCCACCTCACTGTTGTAATTTCTTCCATTGCTTGAAGCACAGTATGTCTACAACAGAATACCAGTGATGATTGTTATTTATTCTTGGTAGATTGCACCTTTTATTGATATACAGTGCCCTTCTTTGTCTGAAAACAGTTTTGCATTTAAAGTCTGTTTTGTCCAATATTAGTATAGCTTCCTCAGTTCTTTTTTTTTTTTTTTTTTTTTTTTTTTTTTTTTTTTTTCTGTTACTGTTTGCATAGAATATCTTTTCCAACCTTTCACTTTCAACCTATTTGTGCCTTTGGGTCTAAGATGAGTCTTGTAGACAGCATAAAGTTGTATCATACTTTTTTCTATCCATTCTGCCAATCTGTGTATTTTGATTGGGGAGCTTAATCCAATTACATTCAACATAATTACTGTAAAGGCAGTACTTGAGCCATTTTAGTCTTTGGTTTTTATATGTCATACCTTTTTTTTGTCTCTCTCCTTTTACCTTTTTAGTTACTCTTACTGATAATCTTCATTTCTACACTCTTACTCCAAGCTTCTTTCTCCTGTTTTTTCCTTTCACCCTGCAGGACTCCCACCAGTATTTCTTGTAGGGCAGGTCTTTTTTTGATGGACACTATCGGTTTCTGTTTATCTTTGAATATTTTCAACTCTTCCTCATTTTTGAAGGACAGTTTTGACAGATAAAGAATTCTTGGCTGGCAGTTTTTCTCTTTCAGTACCTTAAATATATCATACCACTGCATTCTCACGCCCATGGTTTCTGATGAGAAGTCTGTGCTTAGTCTTATTGTGGTTCCCTTTTATGTGATGAACAGCTTTTCTCCTGCTGTTTTCAGGATTTTCTCTATCTTTGGCATTTGACATTCTGATAGTATATGTCTTGAAGTAGGATTATTAGGATTTAGTGATCTGAATTCACCCATCAAAAGCTGTGACCAGTGCTTGGCCATACCCCACCCCCCTTGTTCTTGGGGGCAGGGGCTTCCAAGTCCCTCTCTGTCTGCAGTAGCCAGCCAGGGACAGGACCCCAAGGCAGCCTGCTTGTAGAGGGGAGATGGGTGCCAGCAGCTACCTTGTAGTGAGCTACTTGCAGTTTTTTTTACTGCAGTTTCTCAGCCTCTTCCTCCTGCTCTTCCCTGGATGCTGTGCAGTGCTCCCCTGGCCTCTGGAGCCTCAGAACAGTTGTTTCAGACTTGCCTGTCTGCTAGCTGTTTTGTAGGAGGAGTGAGTCCTGGAGCTCCTTACTCTGCCATCTTCCTGGAAATTCTCTTCTTTGTTTACTATATTTTAAAACTAGTAAACTAGTAAAACCGATGCATTCAGACTTAGGATTGTTATGTTTTTCTATTAAATTTAACCTTTAGCATTATGAAATGCTCTGTTTCATCTCTTATAATACTTTTAGCCTTAACGATTACTTTGTTAAATGCTAATATAGCGATGCTACCATTTTTAGGGAGACTTGGAAGTGTGTTCACGATGTCTTTTTCCATCATTTTATTTTTAATATTTGACTTTTCATTTAAAGATATACATGTCAATTATTAAAGGAAGAACTTCCTTTTGTATTTCTTGTAATGTTGGCCTCTTGGTGATGAATTACATCAGCTTTGCGGATCTCAAAACTTCTTTAATTTACCTCCAATTTTAAAGGATGTCATTGATCAGCATATAATTAATTCTAGGTTGCCAGATTCCCCCCCCCCCCCCGCCCCCTGCACCCTCTTGAGCACTTTTTGATGCTACAAATGGAAGCCATTAATCTTATTGTTGTTCCTTTGAATTTATCTCTTTGGCGGTTTTTAAGATTTTCTCTTTATCCTTTGTTTTCAGCAGTTTAACTTTGATATGACTGGTATGGGTTTTTTTGCATTTTCTTTCTTGAGGGTCACTGAGTTTCTTGAATCTCTGTTGATTTTTCTCATCAATTTTGGAAAACGGTCTTTCGCTTTAGTATTTTTTAATTCCATTTTTTGTTTCCTCTCAGATTCCAATTTCATGAATATGAGACCTTTTGACCATGTATCATGCATCTCATACTCTCTATTCTGTTTGTTCCATTCTTTTTTCCCCTGTGCTTCAGTTTGGATAGTTTGTCATGACTTGTCTTCAAGTCCATTTGCCCTACTTTCCTCTGTGACTGTTCTGCTCTCAAAGCTGTGAGACATGCTCTTAACTTCAGTTATTAACTTCTCAGCACATTTGTTTCTTTTTAAAAAATAGATTGTTTAAAATTCCATTGTTTCAACTATTTTGTTCAACTTTTCATCTGTGTCAAGTCTTGTCTCCTAACTTCAATGTCTGGATTATATGTAAGTCTGCCCAATTGTCTTGATTTCTCTTGATTATCTTTTTGGATATCTCTTAATATTTTTATTGTGTGCCTAACATTGTGTGGAAATGAACAGTTACTTTCTTTCAGACAACAGGGAGGTTTGCTTTTTGCTCTATTAAGCATATAGGATGAGGTGTTGATGACTTCAATATAATTAAAAATTAAGCAGGGGCTTCCTTTTCCTTAAAGAAAAACTTGGCTTTAGGGCTGTGGGGTAAAGGATATCTGACTGGATATGTGAAGTGTATGAGTTGTGGGTTTTCCTGTAGTAATTTAGTAAGAATTCACTATCGAAACTTTTTGCGTGATAGCATTCACTACCACAAAAAAAAGGTGAGTTTTTGTTTTGTTTTGTTTTGTTTTTGGTAGAGGGGAAGAGAACATAGCTCATATTTATTAGCATTCCCACTATTGGATAAAATTTTAAAAATGGGTTTCTGTGATGTCTTTTTTTTTTTTTTTTTTTTTTTAACTTTATAAAGGTATTTGCAGAATTCACCTTTTTCTAATCCTTTATCAGTTAATATGTGTTTCTTTGCTTCTCCAGTATTGTATTATCTTCTCAACAACTACTTTATGTTAGTGTTATGTCTACTTAGATGCATTATTTCATAGAAATAATGAGTTTGTAAGAGAATTATTAAGTGTCTACTTTGGAAATACCTGTTTTTAATAGCTTTGTGTGTCCTACTATGACCCTTCCTCATTTTTTTCACTTTTTTTTTTTAAGGAATAAGAAAACTTTAAATAAGAAGAAGTTGAAAAGAAAACAGAAGAGCAAATCAAAAGTGAAGACAAGAAGCAAGGTAAAGCTGCTGGCAGCTTATAGAGAATAAACTTTTTCTTACAGTATTTTGAATAAAAATACTAATATTAAGAAGATATGAGTATATAATTAGCACACCATTCTGTTTCTATGTGCTGAAGTAATTTTAATTAAAAGGACACATTTGAAGTAAATTTTGACTTTTAAATAGTAAATCTGCTTTAAAATAACAACTTTATTGTAAATGCAAAAAATGGAATGAAGTAGACTTGTTTTGATCTTTTACTCTTTTGTACAGAAATAAAGATATGAATAAATAGGTGATTCTGAAATTACTTTGAATATAGTAAGGGTGCCTAAGCCTTACAGATTGCTAAATGGTAGAGGCATCCTTTTTTTTTCTTACCCAGCCTAGTATTCAAAATTTCTTAAAGTAATTTTTAAAAAGCCCCTTATTATTTGTTTTTCACTATTAGTTGTATCTTTGATTTTAGGTGTTTATTGACTAGTAACCTAGAAGTTAATATCTGAGTGCTGAAAATTGCTTAGTATTTATTCTTGTCTTTAATCAGTCCTTTAGGGGAATGTATTCATTTCTGTTCTCCTTTTGTTACTGACTATATCTATTAGAAACAGGAAAATTGGTTTGTGAGTTGGGAGTTGGATTTTTGTTTACCACATGCCTCTCTTGACATGAGAAAGTAAGTAAGTTGGGGAGACCTTTAGTGCTTGTCTAATATTCTGACCTTCTTTTGTCCATGCTCACAGTGGTAGCTATGCAAAAGAAAATGAAATACAGAATATTTGAATTACATGGGACCTTAAAGATCAATGATCTTCTGCTATGTAATTCAGAAATCTTCTCTATAAGTTCCATCTAGTGTTTCTTTATTTTTCAGTGACAAGATCCCACTCTCTATAAAAGCTTATCTTTTGTACTGAACAGTGCTAAAGAGGCTAGACAGAAGGAAGAAGTGGGTTATAACTATGATTTCTGAAGTTTCACTTTTGGCTAGAGACACAACAGCTTAACTGGGCCTGTATATCATATTAAGTTTTAGAGGCAATTGTTTCTCCCTTGCCCTTTATTTTTAGTATTCTTATTGTTATAACTGAGAAAAATCTGCTTCAAAGTAGTAAACCAGAATAGAAGAGTGAGGGAATGGAATTTATTTGGTGGTTCTATCTTGATATACAGCTAGTTGCAAGGATTATATAATGCCATCAAATAAACGTCTTCATCTCTTGCTTCTGCTTTCCTTTGTGTGTGGGCTTGTTGCCTGTGGCTGAGGAGTAGGCTGCTGACAGCTTCATCTTCGTTCATTTGGCAGCTCCAACTGGTTCTAGCAGAAATCTTGGGTAGGATTTTTGACTGACTTACACCAGTCATTTTGGCCAAGGAGATGAAATGCATTGATTGGTTAGAATCAGTTGTGCTTTTAACCTTGTGATGGGGGGCTGGGGAGTGGGCAAGTACCCTGATGGGTGGGCCACATGGAATGGAGGAGGGGTGGTTACCCTAAGAAAAATTTTGTTGGGTAGATAAATAATACATGTTCACTTTATCTCCTATCATTGGCTCTCCATTTAGAGTACAAGAGGGAAGTGAAAGCATTCTTTACATACTAGCAAAGTATATGGATCAAAAACAGCAAGAAAAAGATATGTAATGGTGGCTTCTAGGGAGTTATGGTACAGGCTTCTTAGTCCTTACTTGTCTGAGGCCATTCAGGATGTGTGTTCTCTCTAGCAGTGAACTACACGGACATGTGTGGAATGTCCCTGCCCAAGGAAGCCCGTTTGAGTCTTAGGGTCTAAGGCTTTTATGGGGGTTTGGTCACATAGGCATATCTTGCTAGGCAACAAGCCATGACATGTGAAACTCAGGACCTCAATAATGGAACCAGGTGCATATCATTAATATTGGTGTTTGTGCAAAGCAATCTGACAGGCCAGTAGGCACAGTCCATTATTTCAGGGGTATATAACATCATCAATCACTAACATAAATAACACCCAGAAGACCACATTTCCAGGAGTTGGCCAAGGGTCAATCATGGTTACCTTGAAAAATACAAGTAATACAAGTAGGAGCGAGCAGACCTGTAGTGTTAACTCATTCATCACAGGGGGCATGATAACATTTAAAGAGACTGAAAAAATTTTCCAAAGTGGTTGTTCCATTTTACAGTCCCAGTAGCAGTATATGAAAAATTTAGGTGCTTTGTATCCTCATAAAACATGGTATTGTTAGCTTTTAAAATTTTGGTTATTCTAATAAGTAGAAAGGCGTATCTCACTGTGTTGCTTGCTTTTGTTTAATCACTAATCATTATCTTTTCATGTGCCTTTTGGCCATTCATATATTTTTGTGTGTATAAAGTGTATGTTCACATCTTGCTCCCTCCCTTTTATTTGAGTTGTTTGTCTTCTTATTATTGAGTTGTAAGAGTTCTTTATAAATTCTAGAACAAGTTCTTTTCAGATTTCTGTATAACAAATAATCTTTCCCATTCTGTGGCCTTAAGGTGTAAAAGTTTTAAATTTTTATAAAATCCAATTAATTTTTTTTCTTATATTATTCATGCATTTTGTTTTCTAGTTAAGAAATCATTGTCCACCTCAAGGTTGCAAAGATCTCCTTTTATATTTTCTTCTAGAGATGTTATAGTTCTGGCTTTTGTATTTTTGTCTGTGATCCATTTCAAGTTAATTTTTGTATATGGTGTGACATAAGAGTTGATGCGTAATTATTTCTACATTAATATTCAGTTTATCCTGCACCACTTGTTAAAAACTCTCTTCTTTTCCTTTGAATTGCCTTGGCATCATTCTCAAAAACCGTGACCCTGGGGAGTGGGTGTAGTTCAGTGATTGAGCACCTGCTTCCCATATATGAGATCCCAGGTTCAATCCCCAGTACCTCCTTTAAAAAAAAAAAACAATTGACCATATTTGTTTGGGCCTATTTCTGGACTGTATTTTGTTCCAACGTTCTGTTATTCTATCTTCACACCAATACCATACCATCTTGATTATAATAGCTTTATATATTAAGTTTTGACATATACTAGTATGTCATATGCCTTCTAACTTTGGTCTTTTTTTCAAATAAAATTGTTTTCACCATTTTAGGTTCTTTATATTTCTATGTAAGTTTTAGAATTAGCATGTCAATTTCCATTGATAAAAACCTCTTGAATTTTTATTGAGGTTACATTGAATCTATAGATTTGGGAAGAAGTGCCATTTTAGTATACTTTTTTTTCCTTTACATATGTTGTTGGATTTGAATAATATATATATTTTTAATATTTCTGAAAGGCATTCTCACCTATTATATTCAATAGTCTTATATTCAATACCTATTACATTACATGTCGATTTAACTTCAGTGCAGTTTTTATTTAACAAGGAATATTATATATTTTTTTCAAGCCTTTATGGCAGAAGGGGAGAATTCTGGAACCAAATATTTCTGTTACGTGAGCTGTCTTTTTTTTTTTTTTTTTTCCTAAGCTTGGATACTTCCTGGACATATCTAATTGTTGGGATTTGCATTGGTATAATATCTTAAAACAATTCTTTTTATTGAAAGTGTAAATGTTCATCTCAAAAGTGTGTTGCTGTCTGATTAATAAAATGCTGGGCACAAAACAGAAATTGACTGTTTAGTTTTAACAATGAAGTTACTGAGCACAAGCTTTCTTCAAAACTGAGAGCTAAAAGGGAGCTTTAGGGAGGCATATATGGAAAATCTGCAGTTTTCTTAATATTACTGTCATTTGAAAGAGAATGAAATTACTATAGTTGACAAAAATTGTTTTTGGAACCTGACTAATTTCTGTATAAATCCATATAAATACACACACACTTAAAAGAAATAAAAATATAATTCAACATTTGTACTATTGAGATTCTACAAATTAATACCCTTTGATACTCAAGCAGTTAAGCTTTGTTGCCTCTATTCATAAATGTGAATAAAAGATATTTCTGTTAAGTTCTTTCCTTGTCCCTTTCCAACCTTGACACAGCCAAACTTGTCAGGTTGGTTATTATTGTGTTCTTCAAAAAGTAGTGGGGAGTGGATGTGGCACAAGCAGTTGAGTGCCCGCTTCCCACATGGGAGGTCCTGAGTTCGGTTCCTAGTGCCTCCTAAAAACAAACAAACAAAAAAACCAACAAGCAAACAAATGAAATAACCAACTCAGGGGAGCTGGTGTGGCTCAGTGGTTGAGTGCCAGCTTCCCACATACGAGGTCCTGGGTTCAATCCCTGGTCCTGGTACCTCACAGAAAAAAAAAGTAGTGAAGTGTAGTAAAAAGGGTACTGCAAGTTGAGTCTTTTGCTATGTCAGTTAGCCTGTCTGATCTTTAATTTTTTGTTATTTAAAATGGGAATTGATATTGATGGAAAGGAATATGAACTTGGAATATTAAATCTTTTATTTCAGTCTGAAAACTTGGAGAATACAGTAATTATACCAGATATCAAACTTCATAGCAATCCTTCTGCTTTCAATATTTACTGCAATGTACGCCATTGCGTTCTGGAATGGCAGAAAAAAGAAACATCGTTGGCAGCAGCATCTAAGAACTCCGTGCAGAGTGGAGAATCAGATAGTGATGAAGAGGAGGAGTCCAAAGAACCCCCTATCAAGCTTCCAAAGGTAAATTACTGAGTTGTTTTGATGCATAATGTACAGGGTTTTGGTTATAATTCATATATATGCATTGATAAAATACCTTGCTTTCTGTAAAATTGGGCACCAAAAATAACAGGGCTTATGGAGAAAAAATACAGTTTTGGTGATGACCAGGAAAATTCTATGCAACTTTATAACCAGAGCACTAACAAAGTCACAAAGTAGTAACTCAGTTGGGAGTGCTGGGAAAGTCTAGGCAGGGATATCAGTGGGTTGGAGTCTGCCATAAGGGATATTAAAAATATACAAAAGCAGTGGAGTGGAAATGCTGGCACAGAGCTTTTGCATATGGAGGTGAGTGATGAGCCAGTGGGCTGCCATTAAGGTGAGCACAGAAGGAAGTGCAAACTGCCACAAGCCAAGAGCCAGGGAAAGCTGGGAATACTCCCTTTTGGGGAAGAGGCCCTGTATATTTCTTGAAATAGATCTAGAATGGCTCCTGACTGTGCAGCAGTTGAGCTGAAAGTTTTTTCCTTTTCTGCCTAAGGTTATAATTATATTCTTAATTTTCTGGTTCCCCTTGCCTAGGAAAAAGTCACACATGAAACGACACAAATTCTACATTCTGATATTACAGAAGCATATAAGCAAATTGGTATTATAGAAACATGTATTGTAATAGAACAAACTATGATTAATGTACTCTATTCTGTTGCAGTATTGGTACATTTCAAGATTGTAGTATAATTTTTCTGTATAGTAGATGTAGTTATTATTGAATAGGTGAAAATGTAGACATTTTAAAAATGGAACCATTATTATAAATGACTCACGCATATTGCTTTTTTCTAAATATAGACATATTTAAATGATTCCTTTATCATAAATTATTCCCTTTAATTGGTACTTTAAAACTGTGCTTTGAAAACTTCCTTTATATATATATAAAGATACACACAACCTATCATGTAAATATTTTTCACTACTTGGAAATGGCAGCATTGAAATGTTCTTGGTCTAATTTCTCTTACACTTTTTCTAGTGGTCATTCCTATGTGCACCACTGTTCTTAATCATACTTTCAGATTCTTCTCATATTACTCTCAACAGATGACTTGTTTCCTATTTCATAGAGTAGTAGACACTTTGTGAACTTCCTCAGCTTCTTAATCACCCATCTTCAAATGTCCTTATCTCTTCCTAATTGTTTCAGAGAAGAACCTTTCCTCTTCCTTTTTTTTCCTCACTCTCCAATTGTTCCTAATCTGTTAGCTTTATTCTTCCATCTAAAACAAACATGCTCATCTTTACCATATATACTCTTCGAGGTAGCGGTTATGGTCTCTAAGTATGATTTTTAAAATGCGTAATTAGGGGAAGTTAAGGGAATATATAGTTAAGTTAGGATATGAGGAGCAGATGTAGCTCAAGTGGTTGAGCACCTGCTTCCCACATACAGGGTTGGGGTTCGATCCCCCATACCTCCTTAAAAAAAAAAAAGGTAGATGAGGATTCAGGACTTGTGTAATATATTCTTGGTAAGAAATACCATTAATTCTTTGTATGGGTAAGTAACACTGTACTATAGTAATCATCCTACTTAAGTTCAGTACTGAGAGGGGGAAATAAAAACCCAGAGAAATCTTTCATATAGGTGTGCAAATTTTGAACAGTAACTGTGATTCAAATTAAAATAAACTGTGCAATCAAGAATAATTGATTCTTAGATTATTTTTAAAGCTTCATAATAAATGAGTATTAAAGAAAAAAATATCTGACATTCTTAAGACAATATTTCTCAGCATGATCAACAGCGTCAAAAGATGCAGATTTAAAAGAATCAGTAAAGAGGATCTTTCAAAGAACATTAAAATCAGATAGTCCAAATGAATAATATTGCGTTTTCTACCAATATGACCCATCAGAAAACAGTATGGTATAGTAGTTATGAACATGGATTATGGAATTGAACTGCCTGGGTTCAAAATTTTGTGATCTATAAAATGGGCATAATATTTACTTCATAGGTATGTAGTAAAGATTAAATAAGTTAACAGATGTTGAGCCTTGAGGGAAGAGTACCTGGTGCAAACTAAGTGCTCAATATGTGGCAGCTGTAGTTGTTAGTGTTGGGATAGGTGCAAACAAGAAAATGTGTAGCTGCAAGTGAATTTGAGTTACTTTTCAAGGAACTCTTAAATTTATTAAGAATTATTTTACATCTGAGGAAAGAAAGCTTCTGGAGAATCAGTGAGATCATGTGATAAATGAAATATGAGGAGAGAGGAAGAAGCCTTGAAATGCTTTTATCCAGAGGAAAATGGAATGCCATGGTTTGAGGCATGGGTGAAACTTTCAGGTGGATGTTTTTGGTAATTGTTTGATGACAGAATGATTGGCACAGTAGAAGAGATGAGGCTTTTAGGGTTTATGGTGATAGGAATTTGGGGGCAGGTGAGAAAGGTTAGAGGCATTTTCTTTCCCTTTAGATCAGGAGTTCTTAACAAGGGGTCTGTGAGCTTGAATTGAAATTCAAATAAAAACCATTATTCTTGTGTGGACGTGTTGGTACGGGTGTGATATATTTATTAAATAATGCACAGTATAGTGTGGACTTAGTAAGGGGTCCATGGTTTTCAACTGACTGGCAAAGGGGTCCGTGGAATAAAAAAAGGTTAAGAACCCTTCTTCAGACTCCTTCTATACTTCTACCCCTAGTGCTACTGTCTTTGATTTTATTTCCTTCTGTTTCTATTCTATTCTTCTGTTTCACAATAAAGTGTTTCTCTCTTGCTTCTACATGTGTGGCTGTCCCTTTTCTTCTCACCTGAGGTTTCTCTCTCTCCATTCATTTTTCTATCTCTGACAATTTTTATTTTTAAGTATTATTTTAATTCAGTTTTATTTTTCCATCTTCCTGGCTTTTAAAAGTTAGTCAAATTGAATTTGACTTTTATGTAGATCTTCATTATCAGGCTTTCTTTGGGTGTGTGTTTTATGGGTCAGTAATCACTGATTTTTTTTTTAAGTTTTCTTACCCCTACCTTAATGCTTCTATATGAGATTTTTTTTTTTTTACTTAATAATGTGTTTTACTCAACTCAAACTGTCTCTCATTAATTTCCAGATCATTGAAAGCTTTCCAAATTGTATAGCTACATAATATTTTAATAGTGATAGAATTCATACTTCCCATCTGAACTCATTTGAGGCTTGTCATGCTACATATTTTGTTAAAAGATGAAGACATGGACAGATTTGTTTATTTCTTAATTCACTAAATTCTTTTTGAATTTGTAGCAAGCAGTGTATTAGAGGCACTGAGAACAGAAAGTTGCAACACAATCCCCACCCTCAGGAAAGTGTTGTCTAATAGGGATAACATACATGTAAATAAATAACTGTTCTCTTATGGAGTGATAGCGGCATGCTCAGTGTAGCAGTTTGGCATTGTTTATGAATTTCAAAAATAGTTATTGGATTATGTTTGTAAACTGGTCTGGCAGAGTATCACTTTTAATTGATTAAATTATGATTAGGACTTTGATTGAGCCATATTAGTAGGGATTGATTCACAGAGAAAAGACATGGCAAGGGACAGAGTTGGGAGTTTTTGAGCTAGAGCCTGGGAAGTAAGCACACAGAGGACCAGAGCAACTGAGCCTGGAGAGAATTGAGCCCTGGGGAAACAGACAGAGCTGTTTGGCTGATAGTCTACAGCTGGCCTGTGGAGAGAGCATGACAGCTGAGTCCGGAGAGAAACTGAGCTCCAGGAAGAGAGGAACCCAAGAAGCCTGAACTCTTGGCAGACATCAGCAGACATCTTGCCCCAACACGTGGCAGTAGACTTTGGTGAGGGAAGTAAATTATGCCTTATGGCCTGGTAACTGTAAGATTCTACCCCCAAATAAGTACTCTTTATAAAAGCCAATAGATTTCTGGTATTTTGCATCAGCACCCCTTTTGGCTGACTAATACACTCGGTATAGTGGAACCTATGCAAGTTAAGATGCTGGAGAATTGAAGGATGCAACACTGAAACATGTTCTTTCAGCAGAAAGAACAGTATCATAAAAGTATAAGTAGTCGGCTTGAATGGAGTGACTGACATATGGCAAGAGATAGAGCTAGATCTTGAAGGCTTTCATATGTATTGTAAATTTCAGGCTTCATCTTGTGGGTAGAAAATATTAAAGGACTTTAAGCAAAAGAGTGTGATTAAACTTCCATTTTCATAAAGTCACTTGGGTGCTAGCAAGGCAAATCCACTGGACCAGTTAGGCAGTTATTGCAGTTGTCTAGGAAGTGTTAATGAGGTTGGTGTTAAGGTTGTAGCAGTGTAGTATATACAAGAAATGTTAAGGAAACAAAATTGACAGGAATTAGAAATTAGTTGAATATGGAGGCTGAAAAAAAAGGTGGACTCTAAGTGTATATCTAAAGTTTTTGGATGGTTATGCTGTTTACTGGAAGAGGGAGAACTAGAGGAGGAATAGTACTTTGAAGTAAAGATGACTGAGTTTAATTCTGACACACTAAGTTTGAGGTAGATGTGAGATGACCAGTGTGTACTATATTGGGCTGAAGTTCAAAAGAGACATCCCATCTAGAAATTCAGATCTGGAGTTACCACTGTATGGGCAGAAGTGAAACAAAATTCTGTTAGAGATATGAGAGAATGAGATAAAAAACATTGGTAGAAAAATTAAATTAACTTTATAAACTAGTAAAATGCTTTTTCCTTTGAGTGTGAAGAGAAAGGAGGAAGTCAGGAGTGATTGTAGATAAATTTTGCATATTAGAGGCTAGGAAGTTAGACATTCTCTTGGTCCTGATGAGAAAATATAATTCGAATAAAAGTACCAGTAATATTTTAGCTAAGCAATTTTTAATCCTTTTTGTGATGCTCCTACAAGAATAAGGGACATCATCTATAAATAATAATACGTGATTTTGTAGTATTATCGGAAAGGGTAATATGAAAAGCTCCTTTTGAAATCTTTTACTGTATGTACTATGCTTGCTGACTTATTTGTTGTCGTAAGTAGCAATTAACATGACTTTGGACAAAATAGTGCTGAATTTTACTTGAGTGCAATCAAATGAACCTTTTAAATTAATATAATTTATTTTTTCTGAGTGAATGCAATCTAGTATATCTAAATCACTATTTTAAACAGTTTTCATAATGTTTTATTATGCTATTATACTAAAACTGCCTTTTAAACTGTGCCATGAGATGGAGGTTTTCTAAATCTTGAAGTTAAACATACTGTTTTTATTTTTCTGTGTTATATTTTGTTTTTGCCTTTTTAATATTGCAGGGGAAGTAACTTGTACCAACTAAACTGCCTGGGAAGTGTTTAGCTTGCATGTTATAAAGTATGATTTTTTTCTTTTTCATCTTAAATAGATTATTGAGGTTGGACTTTGTGAAGTTTTTGAATTGATCAAGGAGACACGGTTTTCTCACCCATCCCTGTGTCTCAGGAGTCTCCAAGCCCTGCTTAATGTGCTTCAGGGTCAGCAGCCAGAAGGCCTCCAGTCAGAGCCACCTGAAGTCCTAGGTAAGAGCCCCAACTCATTAATTGGAGCATTTAAAACTAAATGGCTTCCCTTATGAATCAGATGCAACAGCATGTCGTGCAGTCTTTGTTTAATCATGGTAATGGAACAACCGGGATGTAAGTTTTAAGGTATTTTATAAACCATGTTCCACTGGATTTAGGGTTCAAGAGTGTAGAGTTCATGCACAGACATTTCTTAATTATTGTGATGATGGGGGAAAAGCAAAACATAAATCCTTGGAACTCAGAGATAATCCTGAAGTCTTATAATCACTATCAAATTGATCTTATTAAAACTTTGGCCAAAACAGTTAACATTAACTTTCTCTGACTTTACTTATTACTCTGGGTACTTAGTTAAAAAATAAGTTAATAAAAAGGGAGCAAACCCCAAACAACACAATTAGTTTTTGTATTCATCATTTCTTTTGTATTCATCATAAATAAAAATTCATTTGCTAGGGCTTCTGAATTAGCAGCAACTACCATTAAATTTTTTTTTTTCCCTGCTTTTCTTAAAGTGTGTTTTAATTTCATGCCAGTGACTTAAGCTCAACACATAATCCTGTGAACCAGATAAGAACTCTTATTCAAAAGGTATTAAGGAAATAAAATATAGATGGAACCATATTTTTTAAATTGGCTAATTGCTTTTCTCTGATGTTAACCATGGGCCTTCAAAGAGTCTAGAGTTTTCTAGATCTTTGGGGTATGATATCAAAGTACTAGAGTTACGGCTCTGACATTAGCATATATCAGAGTCATCTGGGCCTGATCTATAGAGTTTCTGATTCAGTAGATTTGGGGTAGGGTCCAAAAATTTGCATTTCTAATAAGTTCTCAGATGATGCAGCTACTGCTGGCCGGGGGACCGTGTTGCTGGTCTGAATTAGAGTTTGGTTCTTTTTCTCTACTTGGCTGTTTGGATTTTACCAGACCATATCACATGTGAGAACCTACAAACCTAATTACATAAACCTAGTTACATGTCATGTTTTCCTTTTTTTGTCCACATGCAGTGCTTTACTTTTTGTATTTTAGTTTTTTGTTGTTTTAGTTGGGGGGCGGGGAAAGGGTAGGGGACACTAATTATCCTGGCCATTAAAACAAACTGAAGATTTTTTTGAAACAACAACCCAGTCTCCTTTACACATTATTAAATGCTTCTACGTAATAATGGCTGCTGCATGTTAAGAAGTAGGCACTTTGTTGGTTATTGTTGTGGTGGCATCAGGGATCAATCAAGTTCACATTGTGATATGCTCTTGACTTGACATTTTACTGAAGATTTATTTTATTTAAGTATATTTTACTGGTAATTTTTAGCTCTGGTTTGTCAATTATCAATTAATTTGAACATTTAAAAAGCCACTAAAACCTGTATATATTTATTTTGAACAACGTGCTCATCATTTTCTTTCCTCCTAGGTCTTCTACCATTCTCTCGTCTCCTTTCAATTATTGTACATATTCATTTGTATCCAGTCCATACATAAATGCTCCTTTTCTTTTATTCTGTTCAAAATATATCTTGTTCTTTATATAGGTTTTTGAAATTATAATGTGTGTTTAACTTAATCATCTTAAATCTATCAAAGTTTTCACCTTTTGTTCTCAATTTTATTTTCTTGTTATTAGTTTCAAATCCTACTGCAAGAAAAAACAATTTTTCCACATATTATACTCCTAAGTTCTTTGGTTGCACTCACTCGCTCTCTCCCTTTCTCTCTCTCTCATCTTTCAACTCTTATTCTTGATCTCTTCACTACTTTGACTTAATTTTCTGTATAAGAGATTTATTATCACTTAATATATTTTAATTTTCTTTAATTAACTCAAAGATGCAAGTAGTTATCTGGTTCTTTAAAAACTTTTTTCCTTTGAAACTTGTCTCAGCCTTTTTCCTTTGATAAAGTATTTGATCACAGTCACATTAGTTAATCCTTTTTTCTCCCCGTTTGGTTATTTTCATGTTATTTAGTTTAACTTTCCAGTAACTCTTATTATTAGAATAGATTGTTGATTAGTGTACAAAAGCTTCAACACTTTACAAATGGATTTGATTTGCTGTTCATCTACTTAAAAAATCATCCCTTCATGTCTATCTTTTTGTACAATTTAAGGTTAGAATATTTGTCCTCAAGTATTTCTTTAAATATCAGCTCAGTTTACATTTGCAAAATAGCATGCTAAGATTTGCTTTACCAGGCCATTCGTTTATTCAGTGCAAAATTTTGACTGCCTCCTATATTCTGTCCTGAAAGTAGACGATAGAGTAATGAGCAGTACAGACACTGTTGCTGTCCTTATGGAGACAGTTGGACACATGTATCATTATAAATGTGGCAAATAGTATGGTGGAAATTAGAGGGTGTTCTGAAAGTGTGTAATAGACTTCCCTGAACATGTGACATTTGAGACTTGAAGGATGGATCAGAATTAATAGAGTTACAAGTGTTTTGGGCAGAAAGGACAGCATGTATTAAGGCACTAAGACAGAAAGGAGAGTGGCTGAAAAAAGACTAGTATGGCTAGTAAGGCCTTGTTACATGAATATTTTAACTCTTGGGGGTAAAGGGTAACTAGAAAGGAATTAAGGCAAAGTAACAGTTTTAGCTACCTTAAATAGTTTATTATAACAAGGCAAGGTATAAATAAATAAATATACACATATGTCTGTATGTTGAATGAATATAATTGAGCTATATTTTATCCACAGAGTCTCTTTTCCAGCTCCTTTTGGAAATCACTGTTCGAAGTACTGGAATGAATGACAGCACAGGGCAGTCCCTGACAGCACTTTCCTGTGCTTGCCTCTTTAGTCTGGTGGCTTCTTGGGGAGAAACAGGAAGGACACTTCAGGCCATCTCTGCTATCCTCACCAACAATGGCAGCCATGCTTGCCAAACTATTCAGGTATTTTATACTTACTGCTACTTAGACATAAGATGTCAAGTTGTAATTTCATCTCAGTTTTGGTCAATATGAATTCCTTGCTTTTCCTCACTCAATGTAGTAGTTTAATCTGTCCAAGATTGATATATAAAACATTTACAGCATTTGAGCTAAGTGATAAGTGTGTTTAACTCTATAGCATTAAAGGTGATTAAAATGTGGTATCACACCACAGCTTCCTCTTTGCATTCTCTTGCTCTCTGCACACCCTGTCTGCCCCATTTTTCCCTGAATTTTCAAGTACCTAGTTAAAATCTTTTCTCTATTGAAATAAAAGGATGTGATAACAAAATAGTATCTTTTTGATTGGTTATGGTTTTTGATGAATTGATTTTGTCTCTGAGTTTTTTTAGTCAGGCATATAACATCTTGAGCTTTTAATATCTGATTGTGGACTAAGCTAGTTACCATTGTTAGTGCTGAATGCTATAACCCTCCTTATAGGAAAATTTGATTTAATTCTTTTGAACTGTTCTGGAAATTGAGTAAGGAGATATAGTTTTAAGTTCCGGTAATCTGCTCTTCCCTGCTTCCTAGGGCAACCTCCAGGACAGATCTAAGGGGTACTTCAGTCTTGTCATAGCAGGCAGAGACAGCAAAAGGGAGTATATTGATCATTTTCTGTGACTCAGGAATTTTGAACTCTCCTTTTCTAACATGAGTAGTCCTTGGGTTCTTTCTGCTTTTATTCTTTTTCCCTCTTTCTTCCCTTACTGGAATCGTCTTATCTCTTTTTATAGCCCTTAATTATTTGGAAGGTCCTTCAATGCAGTGATTTTCAAACTGTGTTCTGTAAACATGCTTTGAGGGTTCTGCAAATTTTAATTTAAATGTGTATTTAAATTACACGTGTATAAAAATTTTAATAAAATAATACTAACATTCAGATTTTATACATCAAATTTTATTTAGGATAGTGGCCACAAACACATAGCTAAGTAGGCTTCTATGTTGATAATATTTTTGTAGAGACATAGGGATGATATTAAACCCCATAACATAGGCACATAAACTAGGTTCATGGAAGGTCTCCCAGAGGATATGAGGTGAGATCTAAAAGATAAGTTGGAAATGGCCTTTCCAAGGGGAGGAGATATTGGTATTGGGGATGTTAGGAAAGAATTTTCCATATGTCAATGTGCTGAGGCCTGAAAGTGAAAAAAAGCAAGTAATATTTGAAGCGTAAACTGTGCCATGTAGTTATAGCATGGAAACCTGACAAATGATAGAGATAGGACTTGTATGCATATCTGTTTGACTTCAATACTATGACCAACCACTAAGCTACACAAAGCTATTTAGATCTACTGGCTTAACAGTTGAGGTTCTCTACAGACCTACCCTATCTCTCCATCACCCAAACCCCAGCCCAAACCCCATAATCTTAACATAACTTATGTTCTTCATGATTTAGTTCCTTTCCAAATACCAACTTCTTTTCACAAAACTCTCTTGAACTGGATCTAGATGCAGGGGGAAAGTCTTCCCTGAGAATCATAATTTTAACATCTCAAATTGTTTTGGAACCCAAATTCATATTAGCTGTCTGCTCCGAAAAGCTTATGCCTAGGGTTGAATTTAAGCTACGTTAGGGATGGTAGTACTGCTAGTTGCTTGACTGAAAGGAACTAAAATCGTTTTCAGGGGGATGAATTCAAGGATTCTCACAGATCAAACACCACTGCATTTAAACCCTCAAACAAACAAAAGACATCATCATTGAGAGTTAGTAGGAACAAATTTAACAGAATCAATCCTGCCAAGTGCTTAGACATTGAAATTATTAGAAATAGAATGTGATATATATTTACTCTATTTAAGGTAATAAGTTATCCAAAGTATATTTAAGGAATAACAATATAAAATGTAATCAGATTAGAAAAAGAACCAAATTGAATTCCTGGAAATGAAAAAACCAAATAATTATAATTAGAAACTTAGAGAATGGGTTAATCAATGGGTAATATAGTTGAAGATAAAAATAGCAACTGAAAGATAAAGAAGAATAAATTATCCAGAATGTAGCACAGAGAAAGACAGAGAGGAAATATGAAAGATAAAACAGGAAACATGAATGTTAGAATGTGAAAGTCTAATTAATATAATTATAGTTCCAAAAAGAGATAATAGATTTGTGGGGAAAAAGTATTTGAAATAATGGCTAAGATGTTCCAGAATTAGTAGATGACATAGAATCCTTAGATTAATGAAATCTAGTTTATTGGAATAAATTGTCTAAGTCCTTCCACTGTGTTGGAGTGAAAAAAATCAGTAGGAGAGAAAAAGGAATATATCTCAGACTGCATATTATAGCCCTGGGTTTCACTTAAAACTTTGGTATCCTGTTAGGATATATGAGAAATAGAAAGAGCCATGTTGGAGAAACATGTTAATTTCTGCTCCTCCCCCATCTCCACTAAGGTTATAGTAAAGGATTTTTTTTTTTTTTTTTTTTTTTTTAAAGTATAAACTTTTAAGAATGGGAGACATTTTTGGAAGATAGAAATTGGGGAATGTTTAAACCTTAGTTCCTATAGAGGCTAATCCCATAGAAAGCAAGTTGATTTTCAGCTCGACTCCAGATAATATTAGGAATAAGAAGCACCAGGATGCCTGAGAAGGTAGTGGTGAGGGGAAGGAACTAAGAATTGATTCAAATCTGTATAAGGAATGGTGGAAAACCCCAGGACCCTTCCTCTCCCTTTTCCAACTAGGCAGCTCTTCTTTTTTCATCCCCCTAAGAGATGAGAGATTTACTGTCTAAAGATATTGAGTCAGTGAGGCCAAGAAACACCAGCACAATTGAGAGTGGAGTTGAGGAGCCATGCTGAAAATAGAGATTAAATGAAAGTCTCCATAGTGATGGTGCAATTTCTTATTTCCCCACTAAGTTCCCAGAACATTGGCAGTGAGGCTTATGGCCTCTTGGAAGAATACTGGCAGATTTCTCTTTGGAGAAAAGACCCTAAATTGCAGACATTTGGATGTCCTCCAATGAAATGGTCAAACTTGGTGTGAGCATTGTGTGGGAAGCTCATATCTGGCAAGCTCTATCCACTCACACAGAGCTTCTATCAGATTTTTAGTACCTTACTGTAGCAGTTTGATATTATTGATGAATTCCAAAAAGAAATATTGAATTATGTTTGTAAACTGGTATTTTCCTCTGGGCATATAGAGTGCATTGGATTCAGAGGTTTTACTTTTACTTGATTAAATAATGATGAAGGCTTTGATTGGGCCACGTCAGTAGGGCATTGAACGCCTGCGCCTTGGTGGGTGAGGACTCAGAGATAAAAGACATGGCAAAGGACAGAGTTGGAGTTCTGATGCTGAGTTTAAATGCTGGAGCCTGGGGAAGTAAGCACACAGAGGAGCTTGGTTGTGAGGAAGGAGAGAAGGCCCCGGGAAAAGAGATGAGCCATTTGCCTGATAGTCTACAGCTGGCCTTGTGGAGAGAAGCAGCTGAGCCCAGAGAGAGGCAAGCCCCAGGAAGAGAGGAACCCAGGAAGCCTGAACCCTGGCAGATGTCGGCAGCCATTTTGCTCCAACACGTGGCCATGGACTTTGGTGTGGGAAGTAACTTATGCTTTATGGCCTGGTAACTGTGGACTTCTACCCCATATAAATACCCTTTATAAAAGCCAACAGATTTCTGGTATTTTGCATCAGCACCCCTTTGTCTTACTAATACACTTACTCTCACCAGTAAGTAGACAGAGAAGTTTCTGTAGACTAACATGAAAGACAAAGATCCCCAAAATGAATCATGATGATGATGATGATGATAATACAGAAAGAAACTTTGGATAAAAAGGGTAAAGAAGAAACTCTAAGAATTTTCAAAAAATCAGAGAACAAGGAAGAGTTTTTGGAAGTTAAAAATATAAGAGCAATTTAAAAACAAATCAGTCCAAGGGTTAGAGATCAGGTTGAAGACATTCCCAGAAAATAGAAAAAAAAGAAAAGATAAAGGACAGAGATAGAAAGTAGGTGATATAAGATAAAATTAGAAGGACCATCAGGAAATCAATATTTGACTAATAAGAGCTCCAGTAGAGGGGAGGAAATTACCTAGGATATCTTATTAGGAGAATTCTTGGACCCCAAAGGTAAAGATATTGACAGGACACACACTGAATACCCAACACAATAAATGAGAAAAGACTCACACCAAAGAATAACATTGCAAAAACAGAACACTGATGATAATGAGAAGATAAAGCTTCCAGAGAGCAAAGACAGGTTACATGTAAAAGATGAAGCAGAATGGCATTGGACTTCTCCAAAGCAACATTGGTAAATGGAAAATAATAGGACAATGCTTTCAGTTTTTTGAGGGAGCACAATGCTCACTATACCTAACCCAAACATCAGTCATGTATGAGGGTAAATAAAACATGTAAGGCATGGAACGATTTTATGTAGTATGCATGTCCCTGTGGAGGTCAGGGGGGTTTATGAGGGGTGTTGCCAAGGAGAAAAAGTAGAAATGGTATGTTTGACTTTATTTGGAGAAGTTTAAGGAACACTTAGGCATAGATATAGAGAAAACAGATATATTAGAAATGCAAAAATAGGGCAATTATTGATTCAGGGGGATAAAAAGGACAGTTATACAAAGAAGGAAATGTTATTTGTTATACTGTATTGACTCTGCTGTGAATCATGTTTACATAGTCATAATAAAGTTAACTCTGAATACTGGTTTAACCAGAAATTATAGTTAAATTTTGAGGATTTTGGAGGGACGAAGGACACCATCTTTTATAATGGGCACCAATAGATAAAATATCTGAAATGGGAAAAAATCAAAATGGAAGCTTTGGCCTACTGTATTAGCAATGTGGATGTATATTCTAGATAAAAGCTATAAGTTTAAAGTGGCTATTTCTGGGGAGAGAATTTGAAGTAGTATTTGACCATATGTAAATGTATTATTTTTATAAAAATAAAAGTTGAATTTTTTGGCTGGGTTGGTGGCCTGACAACACGAAGGGAGGAGACTGTATCTGAACAGTGGGTCTGTTATCCCTTTGCAAGCTTTACCCTCTAGAACACTGTCCAACAAAAAATGTAATGTAAGCAATATATGTAATTCAAAATTTTCTATTAGCCACATTAAAAAAGTAAAAAGAAACAGTTGGAATTAATTTTAATAATATGTTTTACTCAACTCAGTATATCCAAGATACCATCAATATACTATCAGTATAGAATTATTAATAAGATTTTATAGTCTTTTTTTGTATTAAGTCTTTGAAACCCAACATATTTTCTGCATTTTAAGTGCTAAGTAGTCACATGTGGCTAATGGCTACCATAGTGAACAGTGTAGCTGTAGAACAGTGACCCTCCGGTTGGCAGACAGTCCTTCTTGGGTGGTGAATGGGAGCCAGAAGGTGAGGATCGGGGAGTTTTCCCTGGAGTCAGAATGTTGGTCCAATGCTGTTGACTATTGAGGATTTACTTTACAATGCCAGATATTTAGCAGGTCACTCATAAATATTGTTTAAATGAATGTTGAATGAATATACAATTAAGTTTTGATATCATGGGAAATTGTTGATATTAACAGCGATTAGGCATAAGAAGCAAAGTAGAAGAGAAACACTGGACATTTTACTTCATCTTGTAGAAACAACACTGTTTACTTATATTGAAATTGCTTAATTTTATGCTTCATTATCATGAAGAATATTAATGATAATGCATAACATTCAAAAGATGTCATTATAACTAGTGCACAACCTAATTCTAACACCAGATAATTTTATTTATATCCATTCTTCATGTTTCATTTACTAATCAATGTTTTCATCATCAAAACTTAAAATCATAGGCAGTGCTGGTTACCGGGTGATTTGGAGAGAGATATATATTTCATTGTTTTTTGGTAAAAAATGCAAGTTAATATTCTTTTGAGCTGACATTTTTATCTTGGCCTGCTTGAGACTTGCTTCTTATAATGAGCTTTTAGTTTTTGTTTGTTTTTGGTTTATCAAACATCATCATTCTGAACCATTTTTTTTCTTATAAATGATATAACACTGAAGTGTCTTTATTTTGTTTGTTTTGTATCTGGGTCATTTTAAAATGCCGTTTTACTTTTTCTTCTCTTTTGAATAGGTGCCAACAATACTAAATTCGCTCCAGAGAAGTGTACAGGCAGTTTTGGTGGGGAAAATTCAAATTCAGGACTGGTTTAGCAATGGCATTAAGAAAGCAGCTTTAATGCACAAGTGGCCATTAAAAGAAATATCTGTGGATGAAGATGACCAATGTCTACTTCAGAATGATGGATTTTTTCTTTATCTCTTGTGCAAGGATGGATTATACAAAATAGGCTCTGGATACAGTGGAACAGTTAGGGTAATGTGATTCCTTACAGTTCTTAATCATAACAGAACATATATGCATTCTGAATTGTGTTGTTTGTTTCTAGCTTTATTTTTAGAGTACCATCTAATTTTCATATAATAATAATTCTTTGAAAGTTGTAATTGAATATAAGCAATAAATTTCATTCATCAATTTGTATTATTTTTCACTGATTATTAATTATAGAACTGTTGAGAGAGTAACTTTTGTTATTTTGCAGGGCCATATATACAATTCTACATCCCGCATCAGAAACAGAAAAGAAAAAAAGTCTTGGTTAGGGTATGCTCAGGTAGGAGAATATCTATAATAAACCGTAGGTTTTTTTTCTTAAATTTTAGAAACATGTGGTTCATACTTGTTTATTCAATATATATTATCACTTTTTTTCTAAACATAAATGATATATTTTTAATAGTATGACTATAGCAACTATATAACATAGTATAAATAACATTGGCTTAGAATTCTTAAGACACTTTTAGTGTTGCTTACTACCTGTATAAGTTTGGATAACTCATTTATCTTATTTGGTTCTCTGTTATTTAGCTGTAAAACTTCTTTTGGAGTTTTAGTTCAAGTGAGCCATTAGATAAGAATCAAAGACCATTATCATTAGTAAATTTGTATTGGGGAATATATCTGCTCAAATTGGCACTTCTTTCCACAAACACCTCCGTTCTAAGCCTAGATTAATACCTTCCAGGGATCACAGTTCGGCCCACCAACTAGACGCTAAGCCAGCTGCATGGAGGATCATGCAGAATATCACCAAAGAGAGAAAAGAGTTAGGCCCATGTTGCTTTCTTAATACCGTGATCTCATCCACTAAGTAATGCATATAGTTGGGTGTCAGACCCTTAAGCGGTCAGCAATCAGATACATCGTTCCTCCTCCATGGTGAGAAGCAAATGAAGGATGGAAAAGAGGGATGAGAAATATCCCTTCCTCAGAGGCAAAGTCCATTTTCCTTTGTGGAAGGAAGTGGATTAAAGATTTCTCTAATATCTGCTTTGTTCAGTTCACAGGCTTGTTGTCAGCATCAAATGATAAAAGATATTTGAAAGCATTTTGAAAACCAAAAAATTTATTATTTGTTATATGAAAAATAATCCTACTATTTCAGCTACTGGGGAGATTTTAAATATCAAATTAATTGTTCAGTAATTATCTCTTAAAACCTAACCTGATTTGAAATGTCTTATCAAATATTTTCCATTTTACTATAGCTTATCTAAGGAAATAACACCATGAAAAATACATTTTTACAAAATACTTTCAGCAGCACATCACTACATCTAAAACCATTACTCCATTCTTTTTGAAATCTAACTATTTCAGTTATTTTTCCTTAAAATATTTGTTAAAGTAATAATGGTCATTCCTATTATTTATTTGGCAAATGATATAGTCATTTTGCACAAGATGTTTTTCCTGTCCTGTGTCGTGTTCTTTATGTATCTAAGAATATGATACATAGACTAAATTGATTGCTGATAATGTACAATGCCTACTTGTATTAAAGTGTAGCCATGTTCTTTTATTTTTAATCTTTAATATCTTTTAGACATTGATATTGACGTATTATCATAACTCAGAAGATTATAACATGGACTTGTAGGCTACTTTTTCTGCTAAATTGGGAATAAAAAATATTTTATTCATAATACAGGAAAATTTTTTGTTGTTATCAGGGTTATTTATTGTATAGAGATGTGAATAATCACAGCATGACAGCCATAAGAATAAGCCCTGAAACACTGGAACAAGATGGTACTGTAATGTTACCAGGTATGTTACTCCACTAGTTATTTTTTTTCACAAGTGATTTTAAGAGATGTGCATGTTAGGCTATTCAGACATATAAAGAATGATTAGGGGAGCAGATGTGGCTCAAGTGGTTGAGTGCCTGCTTTCCACATGAGAGGTCCTGGGTTCAGTTCCTGCTGCCTTCTAAAAACAACAACAACAAAACAAACAGCAAGCCAACAAGTAAACAAACAAACAAAAACCAACTCAGGGGAGCTGATGTGGCTTGGTTGAGTGCTGGCTTCCCACGTACAAAGTCCTGCATATGGGTTCCTTCCCTGGCCCCAGTACCTTAAAGAAAGAAAGAAAGGAAAAAGCATGATTAGTAAGAATAGTGCTTACTGACAAATAGGCTAAAAAAATCTTGACATGAAAAACTTTTCCTTGTCTATATAAAGTTAATGCATATGAGGACAATAGACATTGCACATATGTGTAATGAGTTTTAATATTTGTTTTCAAATTCTTGCCCATCTGTAACCTGGTTCCCCGACTCTACCAAGACTGTTACAACTGTTGCATTAGTAGGGTGATGTTACTTTGTTGCTCTTAATAAAAGGACAACACTAGCTCTCAAATGACCTGGTACAAAGATGCTTCTGTTTATTTTTACTTTAACAACTAGGCAGTTTGAGATTTCCTCTTTATTTTAAGGGGGTTTCAGAGACAGAGATTTAGGAGTGTGTCAGGAGGTTTTTCAAAATTCCATGTTTTATACTTTTAAAACAATAGTCTGATGAGGTACCTTGGACATCTTAATTTTGAGGTTTTACATACATGTTCATCATTCAAATCACTGTGCCATCTAAATTGTTAGGCAATAGATCTCAAAGTTTTTGGAACACTGGGCAAACTCATAAAATTGTAAGATTTACCTTTAATACTTATTAGGGTGGTTTTGTTTATATTATAAACCTGAATGCTTAATATGTCTATCAATAATCTCATGGTAAGCAGCAATATTACTTCTAGGCACTTAACCAACTAAAAACAATGGAGAATCATTGCTCTGAAGAACACATTGAGAAGATTAATTGCTTCCAGGCTGCTTGTTAATTTAAGCAGTTTTCTTGTAACTCCATCAAACAGCCATTTGAACACTGTTATATATGTGTATATCAAAATTAGTTTACATGACACCATGTTAAGGTATTTGCCACATTTTATGTCCATTTTACAAGTGGAGAAGCTTTGGAAAGCAGATGACTTACCGAAGCCATCGTAAATGACATTGTAAATGACTGTTTCTGGATAAGTCTATGGGAATTTTTTTCATCACAAGTCCAGGACTATGTCTCTGGTCCTAATTGTTATTTTTAATAACAATGTGCACACACATATATTAAAAGTAGCCATATTTATTGTACAAAAATATGAGTAAAAATAAAACTGAAATTACTTGTAAATCTGCTTTTCATAAATTAAACAATCAGCATATTCTATTAATATATTAGTGAATATTCTTCCATTCTTTTTCCTATGTGTATGTGTATATACTTGTAAAAAAAAAAAAAAGGTCATAATTCAACATTGTTTTTTTAACTCTCCCCTTTCACTTAATATTAATATCTGAATATATTTCCATGCTATTAAATAGTTTTACACAACTTTTTTTTTTTTAATTCTAGTTACATATGTACAACCTAAAATTTCACATATTAACCACTTTCAAATATACAGTTCAGTGGTGTTCATTACCCACATCATTTTAATGTTAAAAAATATATTCTATTGATTAATATATTGAAACAGAAGTTCCTTCTAATTTTTTGCTATATAAATTACACTGTAATGAGCATCTCTATCACTCTGCTTTTGTGCAAGTCATTTTAGGACAGTGTCTTTGGAGAAAAATTCTACTTTCCCATAAACTGACAAATCCTTTGCCTTCTTCCACATGGATGACTACTGCTATAAAGTATTTATTTCTGAGAAGCCCTGATCATTAGTAGAGATTGTGACTGAGAAGGCAATTGAAAATATTCACCTAAAGCTGTTGTATCTATTCCACCATGATAAAATTCTTCTACATCATTTAACATTTGAAGTGCAACTTTAAATAATATTAGTGTGGCTTTAAATTCTGTGTTTCATAGCCATGTACTGTATTCATGGCAACAAATGAACTATACTTTGGGGAAGATATTCCCATATTGTGTATCTTCCAGACTTAGAGATGTTGCTTGATATTTTCTTGAAGATGCTGTCTTATAGCATTACATAAAGAATAAAGAAGGGATAAAGGAAAAAATTTTTTGAAATCACACAACAGGAAGATTCAGCCTTCAATCCTGAAAGAAACCATTTATCATTTTCATACTTCTTTGACCTGGACTGCATTTTCTTCAATAGTACCTTTTCTTTTCTTTTCTTTTTTTTCCTTCATTGTACCCTGTAGTGCTCTGCTCTGTACCTTTCCCTTCAAGAAGGAGCAGAAGTAAATTGTCAGTTTTATAGATGGTAATCAATATCATGTTAAAAAGTGACATAAATCTGGTAATTCCTTGAGCTTCACATTCCAACTTGTCCTAAAGTCTTGTATATAAGATGATTATTTTCAACCTACTATTGCTGAACTTAAAACATACTCTTTTGTTGTTGTTGTTGTTAATTGTCATTTTATCCTTTGTATTTCATATTGTATCCCTGTTTCATTTATTCTCCATGTCTGGTGACAGGTTGTCTCAAATCAAGCAGATTTTGCTTCTCTTCTTGCACCACTTCACTCCTCACCCTTGCATTTATCTGAAATTTTAATCAGTTTTTCTTCTTTGCTTTTTAGTTTAAATCTTACTGCTTAGAGCTTGAGAAGCATCTTTCTTGCGCCTCTTTATTCTGTACAGTGGACTAGGAACTCTTTCTTTCGATTTCTCCTCTCTTTGATTACCAAGTCTCTTGGGCTTCCAGTGGGCCTTGTCTCCCAGTTTCTATTTCCAGTTTGTGATCACTGAATTCTCTATTTGGTAAGGGTCTGCCTGTGTTTGCATATTTATAATATGGAAATATGCTAGTATGAAGCTCCTGGGCAAAGATATAGAGCAATCCAGTTTATGGGGGGAGGGGGGATGGTGTGCCACTCCATTACTACATTCAAAAACAACAGAATTTTATGCTTGGTTGATTCAGGTGCAAATAGAAATGAATTTTTTTTTGTACTGTGATTATGATTAATGGAGAGATTCATCCTAGTTCTCTGTAGTTGTTTTGGGAATTGTGTGTGCTTTTATACCTGCTT
Organism: Tolypeutes matacus; assembly: GCA_026826555.1. Taxonomy (NCBI): domain Eukaryota; kingdom Metazoa; phylum Chordata; class Mammalia; order Cingulata; family Chlamyphoridae; genus Tolypeutes; species Tolypeutes matacus. The sequence continues at coordinate 28,961,607 of JAKSZT010054334.1, forward strand.
GCTGAATATTTTTGTTTTTTTCCAAAAATATACAGTTTATACTTAGATGTTAGATTTTGCTTGTAGTTTCATGTTATTTAGTAGCAATCACTAACATATGTTTCACAGGTCCTTTCTGTAATACACATATCCCTTGTTACAAAGTCTATTTTGATCAAAGTCTATAGTGCACTGTTCCACAGAGATATATATAGTATTGACACAATAAGAGATTGCAGCCAAGCTCTATGATCACTTAGAGGCAAAAAGAAATACATAAAGCATGTATTTGTCTGTTTCGTGAAGTATGTACAATGAAAAAGTTTAGAGTATGCAAAATGCTTAAAATCCTGGAAATAAACATTGAACTTCTAAGTGGAAACTACAACCAGTTTTGAATTTCATCTATTTATAAAAGCAAGGGATATTTGTAGTTGAACAGTATAGACCTCAAATACAAAAGCTTTAGGTCTACCTGTATTTTTCTGTGATACTAATGACTGTAACGTATGTCTGAGGCTAGTGTTGCCTACATTGCATGTGACTGTATTGAAATGGTTATAACCAACATTCTAGTTTGTTCATGGTGCATGTTTTATACTAGATTAGTATCTAGTACTAATTCATTGTGTAATTAGGTAAGCTCACAGGTACTTGAATATGGAAGAAATCATAAATGTAAGCATAAAATTAATATTACTAGTTGAATTATTTAGTTTCTGCTAATTTTTAATTCTTTATTAAAGAGAACAGTCTCCTTTTGATTTTGTTTATTCTTACTGCGTGTATAACTCTCATTCTGACTTCAACAGAGGAGTAAAGTCATTTTTGAGGTATTTGTTTATATTGTAATATGATTACTTTTTCTTTCTTCTGCCCAGATTGCCACACTGAAGGTCAAAATATTTTATTCACTGATGGAGAATATATTAATCAGATAGCTGCTTCAAGAGATGTAAGTACTCTGAATCATGAGTAGCTGGTATGGAAGTTGAGTCACTTTCTGTGGCTTATTTCACTCAATAGGATATCTTCAAGGTTCATCCATGTTGACTCATGCATAAGAACTTCATTCCTTTTTATGGCTCAATAATATTCCGTTGTATGTATATACCACATTTTGTTTATCCATTCATCAGTTGATGGACACCTGTGTTGCTTCCATCTTTTGGCAATTGTGAATAATGCCAGTATGAACATTGATGTTCAGATATCTGTTCCAGTACCTGCTTTCAATTCTTTTGGGAGATGCCTAGAAGTGATCATATAGTAATTCTATTCTTTAATTTTCTGAGGTACTGCCCAAAGTCTTCCAAAGCAGCTGCACCATTTTACATTCCCACCAACAGTGAATGAGTGTTTCTATTTCTTCACATCCTCTCCAACACTTAAAATTTTCCTTTTTTTTAATAGCAGCCATTCTAGTGGGTATGTAATGGTATCTCATTGTGGTTTGATTTGCATTTCCCTAATAGCTAATGATGTTGAGCCTCTTTACATATGCTTTTTAGCCATTTGTATACTTTCTTTGGAAAAATGTCTACTCAAGTTTTTTGCCCATTTTTAAATTTGGTTCTTTTTGTTTTTGTTTTTGAGTTGAAGGATTTTTTTATATATTCTGGATATTAAACCCTTATCAGATATGTGGTTTCCAAACATTTACTCCCATTATGTAGGTTGCCTTTTTACTTTCATGATTAAGTCCGATGAGACACAAAAGTTTTTAATTTTGATGAGGTCCCATTAATCTATTCTTGGTTTTGTTGCTTGTGCTTTGGGAAAATATTTGTTTTTTAATAGAATATAGAGTCTAAGGAGGCCAGCTCATGCAACATAACCCGTGCATATTTTATTTCCTTTAGGATGGCTTTGTTGTCAGAATATTTGCCACAAGCACTGAACCTGTGCTTCAACAAGAATTACAACTTAAACTGGCCAGAAAATGCTTACATGCCTGTGGTATCTCACTATTTGATCTGGAAAAGGACTTGCATATTATAAGTAAGATGGCAAAATAAATCTTTCTCCCACATTTAAATTTTCAGATTCCTTATTCTTTTAAAAATCTAACCTTGTGTTTTCAGCAGTGAAGCTTATATTGTAGCAGCTCTTATAAGTAACTAGGAAATATGATCCTTTAAATACAGTATGGTATTTGAAGACTGTTGTGAGGAAGTGTCTAATAATTCACCATTTCATTTTGAATAAAGCAAAAGAAAATAAACTTACATTTAGTAAGAATTATGATGGATTACATTGTGGGTATCATTAATTTACATGGCCCATCTTTTTTCAATTATTTAAAATTTTGCAAACTTTTATTGTAAATGCTGCTAAATAATATACATATTTCTTTTATTCAAACCTTTAATTTTTATTTGAACAAATTTTCAAGATAACCATAGATTAATCCTATAAGATTGCAAAAATTGTAATTGGCCTAAACACTGACCTTTCATTTGAATACAGATTCATATAACTACAGCTTATTTCTTGGGCTTAGTATATTTACTCTTGAAGTATCAGTAGTAATTAGTATAACTAGTTCCAAGAGGAGTATCAATTTTTGTTTGCCATGCTCTTCTAGACTTGATAGTACTGTTCTTTAATTTGTGGGATTCTGCAAAACCTACCTTTTTTGACTGCTATTTCATTGAATTAAACTTGACGTTAGTGCTTCACTTTGTATAATTATGTAATGTTTTTGTAATTCCCTTATAGAAAAATATGAATTAAAGTTTTTAAATTTAAAAGCCCATAAATTTATCGGTAATTTGTATAATTGGACAAAATCATAAAATGTGCCAGATCTAAAGTTGTAATTGTTTATTCATGATTTTGCAATTTTAAAATGTGTATAAGGATCTGTATGTATATGTACACATACATTTTCAAATTCATAGAGTAGCTACGTGAAGTGTTCTATAGACAAAAAACAAAACAAAACATGGGACAGAAAATCTGAAATACCTTGGTTCAAATATCTGCATGGTGTTTTTCAAGCCCAAATGACTGTGTCTGCACTAACCTCACCAAACTTTATATTTTGTTCATTTGTAAATTGGGCAGTATAGTTGTGAGGATTAAATGAGATAAGATGTATGAACTCTAAAATGCCTGCTCCAACACTTGAATTTTTACTCAGTAAAAATTTCTTCATTCATTCAAGCAATATTACTGGCATTGGATTTTAGAATTTTATTTATATTTAAAATTTAATTTGGTACTAGTTTGGGACAAATTAAGAAATTTATGACATCTTTCCTCAGGATAGTGTAATTATTGTTACTTAGTTACTCAGGCTTTTGAATATTTTTTGTCATTCTTGTTTTTGAGGGATATTTATTGCATTGACATCTTAATCACTTAAAAAAATGCATGTTGTAATTAGAATTATTCATGTTGGAAATGGAATAGCATTTATTAGTCTTGTAATGTCAGGTACAGGATTTGATGAGGAATCAGCCATTCTTGGTGCAGGACGAGAGTTTGCACTAATGAAAGCAGCAAATGGAAAGGTAAATTACTCTTTTTGGATTAAAAATTAACATTTTCTGCTTTAGTTGGTACGATCTGCTAATTGCTTTCACAGTTCACCTGTTTAAACTTAAACATCTTTTAAAATTTCGCTTTGCTTTTTTAATGTAAGAATTTTATTCATGTTGAAAATAGTATTACCAAAAAAAGTGACATTTAAGACTTTATAAAAACTTTACAAAATGTTAAATTTTTACAAATATTTAATTTTAATTATGGAATCCTTTGTGTAATTTTTTGAATTGGAGTGAATTCACGTTTTGTGTTTATTTTCATAAGTATATATGTCCTTCGCAAATTTCTGTACCTCTGAATGTGTAGAAATGTACAGACTGCAAGTTGAGGGAGTAGGAGCATGTTAAGTTGTAGGTGGTGGAAGTCAATCTATAGAAATGTAAGCTCCTCTCTTTTCTAATGCATGCAAGGATAAAGTAAGGTAATTTAAAAAATTCTGAAATTGAAAATTATTATGAAAATATAGGATATTTGAATGTAGGACTTTTTACAACTGGGAAAAGGAAATTGAGAATTTCATGAATTTCCTGCCATTGTTAGTTTGGGGTATATTTATGGAAATAAATGTAAATATGAAAAAATTATAAGTATCCTGAATAGATATGAAAAACTTTTATGTATTGTGTCATCTTGGCAAAATTTGCATATTTTTCTCCTTTTATATAGAGTTGAGTAGTGTGAAAAAATGATTGGTTCATTTTCTTTTTCAATAAAATATGGAAGTTGTTTTTTTCTTATGTGAAATCTGGTTATCAGCTCAAAAAGTTACTATAACATCCCCTCCCCCCCTTTTTTAATATATAAGATATATTACACTGGCAAATACCAGAGTCTTGGAATCAAACAAGGTGGTCCGTCAGCAGGAAAATGGGTTGAGCTACCAATTACGAAATCGCCAAAGATTGTACACTTCTCAGTTGGACATGATGGCTCTCACGCCCTTTTAGTTGCAGAGGATGGAAGCATATTCTTTACAGGATCTGCTAGTAAAGGGGAAGATGGAGAATCAAGTAAGTTGGCTGTTCATCTGGGCACTGAGTGAAAATTAAAATGCTGTGGAATTTCCTTAATATAAGGTATATCAATTTCAAAAACATTAACCTCACCAAGTATAACAGAGAATTTTACATTGGGACATATTTAGTTAATAGAATACTGTACTGTTCATTAAAGAACTGTGATAGCTGAATTCATTCCAGAATATTCATGAATTTTTGTATGCTTTATGGATACATTCCTATTCATCTGAGAATATATGCTTATCCTATTTTGCCATGGGTATTATTTTAAAAACTTATTTACTCATTAATCTGAAATTCTTTTTTAGGATGCTCAAAAGTTTGGTAGGAATATGTATTTCAGAATGAAGATAAACTTTATGTAACCTTGTGTAATAGTATTAGTTATATATCACTAGTCTTGATATTATTTCTCTATGATGAAATCATTGCTTAGTGTCTTAGTTTGCCAGGGCTGCTATGATAAATACCACACAATTCGTTGGTTCAAACAGAAATTTATTGTCTCACAGTTCGGAAGGCTAGAAATCCAAAATCAAGGTGTTTGCAAGGCCATGCATTCTCCAAAGTCTGTAGCATTCTGGTGATGTTGATCTCTCTCTGCCTTCTCTCACTTTTGGCTTCTTGTGTCTTACTGCATTTAATTTCCTTTGCTTATAATGATTCCAGTCATAAGGTTTAAGGCCAACTCTGATTCAATTTGACCTTATCTAAATAGACTCTTCGAAGATCATGTTCACAACTGAGTCTACCCCTGACACATCTTAACACACTCAAAGATACTACTTATAGATAGGTTCACACCCAGAGATAAGTGGATTAAGACTTGAACATGTCTTTTGTGGGGTACATAATTCACTCCTTAGTACTCACCAATGAAAAAAATAAACACTTTTGTTTATCTCCTCTTTTACTTCATATATTTCTGCTCAGATTCTTCCTCAAAGTGTCATTTTTCTCTTTTGTAACTTCTCATATTCTGAGTGCGTTGTGATACAGGGCAGTTGCATCTTTTGGGGATTAAGTTTTGAAGTTGACACAAAAAACCATGTGTAAATAAAAGTTACCCTGGAAAAATCTCTTAAAATAGCCATAAAGTGTATTGCCATCTCTTGGAAACTTCAACACATCCAATTTTTCCCTTTAGCATTTGGAGCACATTGTTTTCTTTGGTGGAGAACCAAATAAACCAAATATGGTACATATATATGGATCATGTTGTATGAAAAATATATGTTGGTATCTTTAAAATGCCAGAATTGTACTCAGCACAGCAATGTTTTTATTCTGAAAGACATGTAGGAACTGGGCTGACTGAATGAACATCAGTTGTTGTCTCCAATCTTTTGTCATTCCTGGAATTTAGTTTTAGAAAGCAGAGACTGCTTGAATCACCCACATTTAAATGTATTTTCTCTCCCTCCATATGTATCTTCCCTTTCCTTTCAGTCTCTCATTAACCTGGTGTAGATAATTAGTAAATATGTATTGAATGAATGAGAAACTGGTTTTGTCACCCAAGATCTAACATTAAGAATACACGTGGGATAGAGTTTGAGAGAAAAGGGAATTTTTATGTATATGATGGTGGAATGGTGTTGATAGGTTAAATCGCTAATCCCGAGATTGGCCCCCTCAGAAATTTGGTAGAAATTTGGTATTTCCCATTGGGAATTACAGTGTGCTACAAAGAAGATATGACAATGATAGCCTAAATTCTAATTGACCAGATGAAGTTTGCAGGTGGACTCATTATAATTGGCATGATGGGAAGCCCAGATCTTTGTGAAAATAAAGTAAAGCAAGTATATTATAAATGCAAGTAATTTGTTTTTTTTCCCCTTGGACTTTGTATCCAAACCATTATTATTATTTGTACATGGATCCCTTAATTTAATTTTTGTTGTTTTTTAAGCTAAGAGCAGACGGCAGTCAAAACCCTATAAACCTAAAAAGATAATTAAGATGGAAGGAAAGATTGTGGTGTATACGGCCTGCAATAATGGAAGTAGTTCTGTTATTTCTAAAGACGGAGAGCTATACATGTTTGGAAAAGATGCCATTTACTCTGACAGTTCAAGTAAGTTAAAAAAAATTAAACATCATTTCACTTTTATAAAAAAGACCAATATTAGTCATTATGTATTGCAAAGATATATCTAAAAAATTAATATTTGTTGTATGCTTTCCATTTTTCTTCTTACCTTCATTTCTTACCGCTCTTAAGGAATACTGTCACTAGTTTCATGCAGAGCTAATCATAGAGCTTGGCTGTTGAAGCTTCAGCTGAGCTCCTTCTTTCTTTGGAGAACTTTTCTTAGACTTGATTAGATGCTCGTGGAACATGTTGCCAGTAGTACCCAGAGGGTATGCTTTTTGTATCATAGCTGATTTGTAATTGTTGAATTATTTCTCTTTCCCTTTAAACTGTGAAGTTGTCAGGGAGAGACTCTCTCTCTTAACTTTTATATTTCCAGTGCCTTCTTGTACAATGTCTGGCACATTATAGGTTCTCAAGAACTATTTGTTTGTTAAGTGACTGATTAACTGATAAACCAAAAGTTTTAGTAGTAGAAATGAGGGACAGAACTAGCCAAATAAACAATTTTATATTTATAAATTCTAATCTCAAAAAAATCATCATATTATGTTGCTAACTTTTTCTTTCATCACTTAGAAATAAGTATAATTGAATGAGGCAACCCATTTGGAAAGATATTATATGCGATAAATATGTATAAGCTCATAATATTTATGAATTTCTTTGTAAAAAGGAAATCTGAATTGATAAAGTTTGTGATTGGAAGTTTAAGTGGTTGTCTCATGTTCAGGAAAAGATGTACAAAGAACATTTATAGCAATTACTAAGTTGAACTCTGCCCAAGTGATAAGTGAGCTGATTCAATGTAGCAATATTTAGATTGTAAATTGACCTGAACTGAATAAATATTTTGGAGTAGGCCCATAGAGAGTTTAGCAATAATACTCAATATTTTAACTTTTGCTTGCTAACATCTTCTTGGCTAGGGATAATAGAAATTTATGCATTTATTCAACAATTATTCATTGAGCACTTATAATTTGTAAAAGATGGAAAATCAGATAGACATGATCCCTGCCTTTTTGAGAGACAATTAGGTAATACGAAATTTAAATATTAGAAAGGTGTGGTTTACTGGTTCTGGACATAATGTCAGATCCTGGCATCACCACTTTTTGATTGGTTAACAATTTACTTAACCTTTCAGAGATTTATTTTTTATTTTTTCCCTCATCTGCAAAAGGGGGCAATAATAGGACTGGTTCCATATGGTTGTAGTAAAGATGACAGGGAGTAATGCTTACAAAATGCTTAGCACAGTGCCTGGCACTTGTAAGGGCTAAAAACATGTGAGCTAGTATTATTAATAGTAATAAATACTATATATACATATTTTTTTCTAGCATGCTAAATACTAAAAGTGGAAGTTTTTGAGGTATATCTAACAAAGTTTTTGAGGTATATCTAACAAAAAAGCTAGTATAATGTGTAGAGGTAAGGCCACTTTAAGGAAGTGATTTATGAGGCAATAATGTAGAATACTTAACTCTTTTTCCAAAGTGTGATACAAAGTTGACAAGGTAATTTAAATAAAATTTAAAAAATATATTTATCTTAATGTATATTGGGAAGATATTCAACAATCTTTGATTTTTACTGTTAATAATACTTTGACAAGGACAAAACTATATTTGTCAATTTAAAGTTGATGCAAAAAATATTAAGTAGAAAATATGGGTGGCACCTGGATACGACAAGTATAATGAAAGTAATATGTGAATAACTAAAGTTTAAGAAATAGTTATGATTGGATTGTGAGAGAAAGTTTATTCAATCAAAGATTGAAGTATAAAAATGATTGGAAAAACTTCACAGATTTCTACACAAACCATGTCATCTCTATATATAATGGCAAGTGTTTTACTGAGGCATATCAAAGCAGGTAAAGTAAATGGTGTATAGGCTTCTTTGTGCCTGGACCAGAAAAGTTTGAGAACTATTGACCCTTATGAAAATTACTGAGATGCATTGGCATTTATGTAAGCATTCGTAAGTAAGCTTGAGCAAAGCCACAGTAAAGATTTCTCCCTATTCTGGGCCAATTAATTGAATTAATTAGTTTAGTTAATTGAAGCTACATTACAAAATTACAAAATTAATTTGGTGATACCCTACCAGTCTTTTAGCCACTTATTTCCCATTTCAGTGAATTATTTTGCCCCAGAAATAAAAAGTTGCAAGTTGAAATAGTCCTTTTATATTACTGAAGATTTACTAGGTTCAGAAGAGCTTTTGGTTGTTGTTTCTTACTAAATTTGTATCTTTCCTATAGGTTTGGTAACTGATTTGAAGGGCCATTTTGTAACTCAGGTAGCTATGGGTAAAGCGCATACTTGTGTTTTAATGAAGAACGGGGAAGTTTGGACATTTGGTGTTAATAATAAAGGACAATGTGGAAGAGACACTGGTGCCATGAACCAAGGAGGGAAAGGTAAGTGTTTAACATAAGGATATTAATTTTGTATTTGCTCTTTATTAGGTTTTTAGAATAATATGTTGTTAAAATCTTATTCTTTCTCGAAACAAGTAGCTCTTCAGCTTCATATTTATTGTTCTAGTTTGTTAAAGATGCTGAAAGCAATATACCAGAAATAGGTTGGCTTTAACAATGGGGATTTATTAGCTTACACACTTACAGTTCTGAGACTGTGAAAATGTCCAGAACAAGGATTCATCAGGCCATGCTTTCTCCCCAAAGACCAGTAGTGATCCTGGACTCCTCTTTCACATGGCAGCATCTGCTGGTCTGTTCCTTCTCTTCTGGGTTTCATTTCTTTCAGCTTCTTTCTTCCCTGGCTTTTTCTCTCTCTGGCTGAATTCCATTCTCTTTTAAGGACTCCAGTAAGAGCATTAAGACTCACCCTGAATGAGGTGGGTCACATCTTAACTTAACCAAAAGATCTAACTTAAAAATAGGTTCACACTCACAGGAATGGATTAACTTTAAGAACATAATTTTCTGGGGTCCATACAGCTTCAAACCATCACACTTATGAAATAGGAAAACCACTGAATTTCTTATTTATTTGACAAAAATCACTGATAAATATTCATCACTGAAATAATTGAATATAGTAGATTTTTAATATTCTGAGCAAATGAGCTTGCCTACTTAAATGTTTTTCTGAATTCTATGAAATATAATGCTGCCTCTTTGATATAACGTTTTTGGTAACTAAATTATTTCAGAAAAGTGAAAGTTTTAAACATTTTTGATAGCAGTCTATTTGGCAAATATTACATTCCCCTTCAGAATGTGCTACCTGTAATTTAATCAGTTCTTGACAACTAACAATGTTCTTTATGAATATCTGATTCCTTATCAAGAAAAAACTAAATTATAGATGTACTGTCTTCTCAGTATCTTTTGCCTCAGCCTTCAAACTATTGAAGAGAGGAGTTTATCATTTGAATGCAGTACTTGTAGTTGTCTTTTGTTTTTTTAAAAAAATAGTTTGTATCTATTTATTTCTTGCTTTCAGTTTTCACTATTAACTGCTAACAGTGTGTCTATATTCTTCAGTCCAAGTGGGCTAGGAATAAGAGGATAGATACATATTATTGGAACTAAGAATTGAACTGTGTTTAAAGTGTGAATGATTTTTAGGATTAAGCTCTGTATAATTAACAAAAGCAAATTTAGCTCTTTTGGAGCAGATTTGATGTCAGGCCTATCTGAACCTGAAGAGTCAATTACTTTTTTCCCTTGCCTTATTTATATGGGTGGGTGTTTGTTTATATTTCAATTTTTTAAAAGAGAAGTCTGTTAGAGTGTATGATTTAAAGAGAAAAGAAGAAGAAAGAACGAAAGAAAGAAAAGAAATGGATTACTCTAAAATGGAAATTTCTTTTCTAGCAATGTTAGAGGTCCCATAGGGGTAATGGAGAATCAGTTTAGTTTTTTTATATACAAATACGTATCTATTCAAATAATGTTTTGTAAGAGGTCTGAGCTAAACAAAATTGTTTCTTTAGTGTTGTGAAAATCAAACATAAATTTATACTTATGTTCTGATTACTTAGGGTAAATTTGTAATAATTAAAATAACATTTTAAAAAGATTTTTTACTTAATAGGACTATCATCTATTCTGTTAGTAAGTAATGGACAGATGAGACACAAAATTAGTACAGAGTACAGAATCATATAGAACATAAAGGTATTTTAAAGTTTTTTTTTAAGCAGAAAAGTACAGAAAATAATATTGAACCATAAAAAATAATTGTGTATCTAACAATATGGTTTGTCATTTTTCCCGCATTTTTTAAATAACAAAATAATTAAAATATTACAGATAAAATTCAAATGTGCCCTGTATTCCCCTTCCAAGGCTTTTTATTATACTCCTCCTCTCTTCAGAGCTAACCACAAACATGAATTTAATAAGTATGCTTTTAGTAATGATTGTATATTTTTACTTGTTCTTGTATATTTTACATTTAAAATATATAATATAATTCCCAATAGAAAAAAAAAAAAAAATATATATATATATAATATATTTTTGTACATGTTTTTTTGTAAGTGATAATATGTTATTCATATTTTTCTGCGGGTTGTTTTTTGTCTCACCATTGTGTTTGAAATCTATCCATGTTGGTATATATAAATCTAGAAGATTCATGTTAACTGCTATGTGATAAATCATACCACTAATATGCCACAATTTATTTATTTTTCTTCTGTTGATGGATGAGTTTATTTCCAATTTTTCAGTATTAGAAATAATTCTAAAACCGCTTTATACATGTTCCCTGGTAAACATGTATAAGACTTTCTCTAATGTAATTGCTGTGTTGTAGATTTCAGCTTTATTGGGTTATACCAATTTGTACTCTCACCAATAGAGTATGAATTTCCATATCGTCTCCAATAGTTGATATTTCAGGCCCTGATTTTTGTCAGTTTGATGGATATGAAATGTTCCTGCCTGGTTTTTATTTGTTTTATACTTGCAGAAAATACTTATAGCATAAATGTACATCTCTGTGAATTTTCCCAAACTGAACACATTCATGTAACTTGCACCCAGATCAAGAAACAATACAACACCCCAGAAAGCCCTCCTTTATGTTTCCCTCCAGTTGCTATTTACTTCCTAGTTTACAACATAAATTCATTTTACACATTCTTGTACTTTATATAAATGGAATTATGCAGTATGCACTCTTTTCACGCAACATTATGTTTATATGATTCACCCATATTGTTATGAGTAATTATAGATTACTCTCATTGTATAGTATTAAATTGTCTGAGTATATCACACAAAGATTTTAAATCCTTTCTCAGGTTATGGGTATTTACGTAGTTTTCAGTTTTGATGATTATGAATATAGTTACTATGAACATTCTGGTAAATGTCTTTGGATGAACATATATATGTATTACTTTTGGGTATAGACATAGGAGTGGAATTGCTAGGTAACTCATTGCTCTTTTTTTTTTACTGGGAGGTCCCGGGGATTGAACCCGCGTCCCTCCATATGGGAGACGGACGCCCAACCATTTGAGCCACATCCGTCCCCCTAACTCGTTGCTCTTTTAATTTGCATTTCCCTGATTATTAATAGTGAGTTTGAGTATCTCTTCAAGCTTGTGTTTTTCTTGTTTTGCTTGCCTTTTTCTTATTGATTTGTAAATTTTTTTGGTATATTATGCTGTATGTATTGTATATATTTTCAACTAGCTCGTAGTTCATCTTTTACATTTGTTTTGTTTCATTTGTTCCATATAATATTTTTTAACGTTTGATGTCAAAGTTTTCAGTTTTTTTCTTTAAGAATTTTTCCTTTTTTTTTTTTTTTTTTTTTTTAGCTATTTTGGAGCCTTTATTTTCCATATTAATTAGAATCAGTTTATCTACTTGGAGTTTTTATTGGAATTGCAGTGAGTTTAGAGATTAATTTGAGGATAATAGACATAGTACTGGTAGGATGATTAAATGAGTACTGTATATAGATCCAGGTACAAGTAAGTACTCAATACATTTTAGTTATTGCTGTTCTTAAAAATAGTCACTCAAGCCTCCTTCAGATTCCTTTATTCTAACTCTAGACATAATTATCTAATGTTTGGTTATCTAATTTCCCAGCCTGCCCAGGGGTGGCAAAAATGAAATGTATGCTATTTATGCTGTAAGATCATTTTTAAATTAGACATTAGTGGTAGTTATAAGCTAGGTACTATTGTAGGAAAAGAGATAAGATAATAAGTGTGACTAAGAGTAAGAGATAAAGTAAGACATATTCTATGCCTTTGCGGGTCTGAATCTTGTGGGAAAGAAAACCATAAAAAATAATTTGATCTCCACACATTGGCTTTTCCATTATATGTTCTCATAGCACTATATGTTCCTTCTTAATGCTGTCACTGTTTTGTTTTTACGTTTTTTGTATGGTTATTTGATTATTGTCTGTGTTTCTCAACTGGTTATAAGCTTTATATAATAGTCTTCAGTGCTTAGAACAGAATTTTATAAACTATAGCATGATACCATACCTTCATGGCTTATGGCCTGTTTTTTTGTTTGTTTGTTTGGTTTTTTTTTTATGACACTCCAAGCTAAAAATGGACTTTGTATTTGTAAAGCTTTTTTTTTTTTTTTTTTTTTTTTTTTTTAATGTAATAGAGGCTTACGTGGCTAGCAAAACCTAAACTTACAATCTAGCCCTTTACAAAAAAAAGTTTCCTTGACTCCTTGCTTAGAGGAATATCTGGATAATAGTAGGTATTTGATTTGAAAAAATAGTTGAAAGAATTACAATACAATTAAAATAGTTGTAACTGAAGTATAAACAGCCTTTCTGAAAGTAGTGCCTCACTCCATGGGAAAAGCAGTAAGTGCTGCTTTGGCATTAAAACTAAATTTTTGAAGACCTGAAACGGTTTTCTCTGTAGGTGAGGTAGGGAGAGGCATCTCAAGCAGAGGGAGCAAGAATTGTCAAAGGCCCTGAGTATATGAAAGGGCACAGTATATTTGGAAAGCAGAGGGAATTTGGGTTCAGCTGGAATGCAGTTTGCAAGGAAGAAATGAGGTTGGGGGAAATTTGGAGCCAGATAGCAACTGAGTATGTCTTGCTGAGGAGTTTTGTTCTTCTAAAGAGCGTGGAAAGACATTGGAGGCTTGTAAATCAAGAAGTCATAGGCTCAAAAATGAGTTTTAGGGAGTAGATGTGGCTCAAGCAGTTGAGCGCCTGCCTCCCACATGGGAGGTCCCTAGTTCAGTTCCCTGTGCGTCCTGAAAAAATAAAAACAAGGAAAATAAACGATAAAACCAACTCAAGGAAGCTGATGTGGCTTAGTGGTTGAGTGCCAACTTCCCACATATAAGGTCCCAGTACCTCAAAAAAAACTGAGTTTTAGGAAGCTGATTGTTGAAAATGGGAGGGTGGTGTAGAGTATGGTTAGGAGCTTTCTTTGGTCTGTTGAAGAGATGATGATGGACTTAAAGAGAGTGTTGGTAGTGAGGATGTAAAGGAGGGACCAAAATCAGAAAAGATTAAAAAATTTGATTGACAGCTAACAAGTAGCCTTCCCTGCTGATTTTGCAGAAGGGGAATAAGGAAAGTGTTTATATGTGGTCCCTAAAGTAAATTTATATTTGTTACTCTTATATTTTATCATTCCTTTGCATATTCGTTTGGAAAAGTATAGTGTTATGCATTTTTTAAATTGGCAAGTATAATTATCAGGTTTTTAAGCATGGGAATAATCTACTTACATATTTATAAATTGATCTGTCAAATAGGTTTTGGAGTTGAAAATATGGCAACAGCAATGGATGAAGACCTGGAAGAAGAACTAGATGAAAAAGATGAGAAGTCCATGATGTGCCCTCCAGGCATGCATAAATGGAAGTTGGAGCAGTGCATGGTGTGTACTGTCTGTGGCGACTGTACAGGTTATGGAGCCAGCTGTGTCAGTAGTGGGCGTCCTGATAGAGTCCCTGGAGGGTAAGAAAATGATTAAGACTGAAAAAAAATATAAGTAGGAAATGTACAGAACACATTCCTTTTCAAAATTATTTGAGTATCTTCTACTGTGTTGTTTCATAAAGGCATATTGGTATATACTTAAAATTCTTATAATTTTTAAAATAATAGTTTCCAATTTAGTGTCACCTTTATTTAAGATTGATTTGCTTTCATTTGGCTCATTTAAACCATTATTGAAAATCAGATCATAAATTTCTTCAAGGCTACGGGCTGTACTTTCTTCCTTTGTGTTCTTTTCTGAAGCCTACTTTAGTACCAAATATCTATTCATTGTTGTTGAACATGAATCTTTTTCTGAGTAGAATTATCAAATATATGCAGAATGCTCAATTAAGGATATAATATTCTCTTAAAAATTAAATTTATTGTGCGCAATTTTAGGACTTTATGACTTGCTAAAATTATATCATACCTGTTATATTTATCTTTTCTTCTTGTTGGACCACATTTTCTCCCAGGGTTCAATATCATTGTCAATTTAAAGTTAATATGTGAGTTGACAGAATAAGAATCAGAACGTGGGTTTCTTTCTAGAGTGTTGGGAAGAATTTTGAATCTGGTTTTTATGACGCCAGTTGTAGTCAATATAACATAATGGCGTATCTTTTGTAAGATGAAATTTCCAATAATTTGCTGACTTTGGTCAGTAAAGGGAATCTTGTAAAGAAAGTTAAGAATAAGGACTACCATCCCCGTATCTCTGACCTCTTTGGCACTTCTTTAGGAGTCAGGTGCTTCTTCCCAAATATATCTGCATTTACTGTGAGTATATTTCTGTGTATATGCTTGTACTAACATAGTTAAATAGAGCACATATACCAGGCCTTTTTTTTAATTTTTATTTTTATTTTTTTTTTTTTAAGGCTATTGAAGTATTATATTAAAATATTATGATTTTTTAAAAAGTAAAATTTTTTATACTATATAATGAGTATGTAAAAATATTTTGGCTGTCTTTAACAAAGGATGATACTTATTCAACAAAACAATACATTTGGCTTTGCTTTCTTATTTTAAATACCTAACTTATTTATTTATTTAAAAAAAATTTTTTTTTAATTTTTAAAAGATACTTAGATTACATAAATTTTACACAAAAAATATAGGGATTCCCATATGCCCCATTCCCCATACCTCCCATACCCTCCCACATAAACATCCTTCATTAGTGTGGCACATTCATTGCAGTTGGTAAATGCATCCTGGGGCTTTGCCATTAAGCATGGCCCATAGTTCACATTGTAGTCCACACTCTCTCCCACACAGTTCTCCATGTTATGTGATGATATAAAATGGCCTATATCTGTCATTGCAGCATCACTCAGGGCAATTCCCAAGTCCTGAAAAAGCCCCCATATTACAACTATTTTTCCCTCTCCCTGTCCCCAGTGCCTCCAGTGGCCACTGGCTCCACATTAATGTTGTAATTTCTTCCATTGCTAGAATCACAGTATGTCTATAGGAGAATATCAGTAAGTACACTCTAATCTTTAGCTCTCCCCCCAATACTGAGGATTCTGAGATGGTGATGTCCAATCCACCTCCAGTTGAGATGGAGCTTATATCCCATGG
The DNA here is from genome assembly GCA_026826555.1 of Tolypeutes matacus. Classification (NCBI taxonomy): domain Eukaryota; kingdom Metazoa; phylum Chordata; class Mammalia; order Cingulata; family Chlamyphoridae; genus Tolypeutes; species Tolypeutes matacus. Next base: position 28,977,827 of record JAKSZT010054334.1, read on the forward strand.
GGAAGATGGATGGGACAATGGATGGGACTATACTGCCTGCAGCTGCAGACTCTCTCCACTCCCTGGGACAGCCATTGTCCATCATCATCTCCCCGCCAGTTGTCCTGGGTGAGTCCAATGAGCTGTAGAGTAGGTGTTGCAACTCTGCCGAGGTTCCGGGCCCAGCTGGCACATGGACAGCCCAAAGACTTGAGTCTCTGGACGTACACCTACAAACTCCAGCACCAAGTATAAGTTTAAATAGAAGGGACAGATGAGCAGGGAAGACATAATTGAGTCCAACTCTGTTACTCTCAGGAGCACAAACTCCAAAGTAGGGCCCACTGGCAAGGCACCAAACTCTGGAGTTATCTGCCCTGACCATAGGACCTGGGTGTCTCCAGAGCCCTCAGGAGCCCCACTATTTGGGGTAGTATCCACTTTGGGAGTCTATGAGATCCTGCTGAGATGTGCATAAGTTTTACCTCTGGGATGACTTCCCGACTCACTTTGAAGTCTCTTAGCCATATAAATTCATTACCCTTTCCCCCTTTTATTCAAAATCTTTTTCCAGTTGCATTGCTAGTTGGTACTTGGTAGCAATCCCTTGGTGCGAGGGAGGCTCATCCCTGGGAGTCATGTCCCATGCTGGGGAGATAACTTATTTTTTATATTTTCATTTAATTTGGATGCACAAGATTCTATGATTAAAAAACAAAAACAAAATTTGAGGTGAAATTATCCTACTGCATTTCTCCAACCTATAATGTTACCAAAATTCAGTAGTCCCCAATCTCTGAACTTAAGCAACTGGTATATATCATAAAGGAATCACCTGTGATACCTGAAAATAATTATTCTTTGTTCTTTCCTAGAAGCTTACTAACAGATTCTAATAATTACTTAAAGATCTATATGATAGTACATAACCAATACAATTCTTTCCTTATAACTAAAGCAGAAATATTTAAATGAGTAAAGTCAACATGGGAAAATATGCCAGGATACTAAAGACTTCAATTGTTATATTATCAAGGCTACATATCCTAGAATAAATGTAAAATTAAACATTTTTTAAACAGTGCCCATGTCCAACTACATTGTAGCATAGTTTTTACATAGTGTTCCCCCAAATTGTCAGTAATGCTTGCTTTTAAAAGTGAGGAGTTTCACAGGGTGTCATCTAGGTGCTGGATAGATCTTTCCTCTTGTACCTCCACAAATCTAGATAACCAGGGGCTCAGCAAGGCTGTTGAAAGTTTATAAGGAGTGACCCAACTAATAACATTAAAGCTATGACTTGTACGTTTACCAAGTATGTAAACGAGAAGTTAGTTGTTCACCAGCCCTCTAGCAAGCATTTGGGAGTGTTTTTGTCTTCTTTTGGTTATAAACAAATGCCAAAGTGTTCACAATTGATTTCAAAGTTACAGAGAAGAGGAAAAAGAATAGATAACTAGATACAGTGAAAGAAGAGAATGCAAGATGAGGGAAGGAAAAAGATAAAATATATGAAGCTGGCAAGCTGGGCTCCCTCATTGAAGGCTCCCCACATCTCCCTTGACTTATCTCATAGGGAGCACAGCTTTTTGTTTGTTTTTTATTTCAAAATTTTTAGGAGCAATCATACATACCATACAGGATTCCCATACATCACCCCACCACCAACACCTTACATCATTGTGACATATTTGTTACAAATGATGAAAGAACATCATCATGATATTACTGTTATTTATGGTCCCTAGCTTATAGTTGATGTATTTTCCCCACAAACCATCCTATAATTAATACCATGTGTTAGTATTGTATATTTGTTATAGTTCATGAGAGAAAATTGTCATATTTGTACTTTTAACCACAGTCCATCATTCACCATGGGGTTAATTATGTAATAAGGTCCCCAGCCTTGTACAAGCCATCCAAAGTGTACACTCAGTGGCTCTCAGTTTCATCACAGTGTTGTGCTGTCATCAGCTCAGTCCATTTCAGAACATTTTCATTATTCCAAAAGGAAAAAAATCCCATACTCCTTTATACACCCCCACTATTGAACCTTAGCATTGATATAGTACCTTCTTTGCCATTGATTTAAAGGTATTGCAGTATTATTGCTTGTTTTTTTAACCAAGCAATCCATCTAAGCCACTTAATACTAATGTTGCTGGTGCTTCACTAATTGTAAAGACTTTTTTTTTTTTTTTAACAATCCTGGGGCTGGGAATGAGCCTGGGACCTTGTATGTGGGAAGCTGGTGCTCAATCTGAGCCAAATTGGCTCCCTTGGGTTGGTTTTTTGTTTGTTTGTTTGTTTTTAGGAGGCACCTGGGACTGAACCCAGGACCTCCCATGTGGGAAGCAGGAGCTCAACTGCTTGAGACACATCCGCTCCCAAAGACTTTTAAAAGACTTTTGTTTTGGTTGATAGTGGCTTTGGAGATAGCCAAATGGGTCAGTTTGTATTTTCTGTAGATACATACCAATATGCCTCTTATAAGTTTAATCAGCTCTTATTTTTAATTATTCATTTATTCATACCTTTTTTAATATTGTACATCTCATTCTGAAGAGATTATTTTATTGTGACATTCATCACAAAATGCAGAAAAGAATTTAATACAAACTAGTTTTAAGTCAAGGCTAGAAACTAGTTTTAAGTGAAGGCTTGAACAATTTCAGGATTTGTTTGTTTGTTTGTTTTTTAGGATCTGTGGTTGTGGTTCCGGGGAATCTGGCTGTGCTGTGTGTGGATGTTGCAAGGCTTGTGCAAGAGAGTTGGATGGTCAAGAGGCAAGACAAAGAGGAATTCTTGATGCTGTGAAAGAGATGATACCTTTAGATCTTCTTTTAGGTAATTTGGTATACTGAACATCTTGTCCTTAATTCAGTAATTGTGATAGTTTAAACAATTCTTTTAGAAATTTTTTAAAAGTAAAGATAATAGTGTGTGTATATATATACACATACACACCTACACACATACTACTGCATATATGATAACTAACAATATGTAATTAATTAAGGAATGGGATTCTTTTCTCCTTTTTTGCTAAGAATTCTTTGTAGTAAAAGTTATTTGTGTTTCTTCAGTGATTTTGCTGGCTTTTACTTTCTTGACTTTAATTTTGTCATATCTGTTTTAACACGCACCCACACATGTGTGTGTGTGTGTGTGTGTGTGTATATATATATATTTTTTTTTTGTCAATCATCTAGCTGTTCCAGTACCTGGGGTTAACATTGAAGAACACCTTCAGTTACGACAAGAAGAAAAACGACAGCGTGTAATCAGGAGACACAGATTAGAGGAAGGAAGAGGTAAGATGTAGCTGCAGAGAAAAGGTATATGAAAATCCATTTTCTAAACCCATACTGAGAGCATTGAAAAATTTATAGATTAGTCTGACTTGGTAAGAAAATCTTGAAATTAAAATCAGTAACATTCTGGTAACTCAAAAAAAATGTGAATAGTCAAGGTATTTTTACAACATGTGTTCAATTTAGTTGGATGTTTGTGGCATAAATCAACCATATTAAGAATTATGCTATATACCAAAAATCAATAGTTATTAACAAAGGGATCTTTGTTTGATACAAATTCTAAGAATTTGTCCATCACCCAGACATTGGACTCCTCCATATGACTGTGGAACAACAAATTCAGTTTTTATAGACTTTAATTTCTGTTTTGTTGATCTTCCTTGATCATTATCATTTGGGCATGGTGTGCCACTTTTCCCTCTAATCCAGTACATAATTATGCTCTTAGTTGTCTTCTTTTGAAGAAAGTTATTCTAGTTATGTAAAAGAAGCATAAGTTGGAAAGTCTGCAGATTTTATTTGCAAAGATAGATTTACCATTTATCTCTTCCTTATAGATTATGACCATTTCTCTAGTTTGAAAACTCAATTAACAGTGGTTATAATTGGTATTTTAATATATACTGAACAGAGATAAGTATTAGTATTACTAAAGCTATTGCTGCCCAGTAAAATCTTTGTAGGATTAAGACAAATTGTTACAGGGGTCTACTAAGCAAAATCTTGATTAGAAATATTTATTGATATTGCAATTGATTGGAAATATTTTTAGAATTGATGTGATATTTTATGCATGTTATAAAACCTATTTATTACCCATTTAACCATCATTATAAATTCTTTTCTAGACATACTTTTTAAATAAAAAATGGAATAAGTAATATAGCCCACATGGTAAATTTTATTCTTATTAAACTTAAAATGTAAAACATATGCTTAGAACATGAAGATTGTTCTTTATTGTATCTGATAAACTGCATTGATTGCTACAGTGAATATTTGCTTTGTGTTTGGCTTTGTTTACATGAAATCATTGTCTTTAAAGGATATTTTAATGATATTAATGTATATTAGGCCATTATATACACTATATAAATATTTGAAATAATTGTATGTTAAATAGTTTTTAGAAAATAGGACAAATTTAAGCTTTGGACCCTTAGGACATATAGTAATTAAGTGATAATTTTCTTTATATGCTAATTATATGATTTGCTTAAGTGTACCTCTTATTATTAGTGTACCTCTTTAATACCTGTTTTTTCTTCCTTTGGTAATATTAGGTTGAATTATATGAATTGACCTACAAAACTCAGGAATATATGTTTCAATCAAGTGGTATAGAAAATGCTTATGATGACATTAATTAGTTGAATAATGCTATATATCTTGTTAATCTTTTTTGCTCCCTTCCAAACAACCTATTCTTCTCTAGGTGTAGTATATTTCTGTATATCAGAAGTAAAGGAACATCAAATTAAGCCACTGTCACATACATTTTGTAAATCAACAAAACTTTGTGGTTGCATAATACTCTTTTGCCATTTATTTTAAAATGTGTCATAGGCCTTTAAAACCTTAATTATAAACTCTAAACATTTAAAACTCTGTATTTAAAGAAGTTCAGTATTGAAAGAAATTGTATCATTATTGTATCTGATTTTACAAACATAGCTTTACATTCTGGAAAGTTGGTGTATATTTGTGACAAATCAGTTTCATCTGTAGTACTCAATATATAGAAACACATGCTTTTGGTGCACAAAAATTTTGTCTTACATATATATTTTTTTGGCTGAAATTCTTCTTACACATATCACCTTCTTTCATGTTTGTTAAAACAAAATAAACAAAATATGTTGTAAATATCTTTTCCTGATGAGTTAGCATCTTCATTATAGACCTCAATTATGGCAGTTTACACCTTGTATGGTACTGAAATTCATGCTTATTGGCACAGTGGTCATCACAGCATGGAACCATGCAACATGAGTACTCACTTCCAATATGCATGTGTTTCACTTAAAGTACTGTGCAAAGCAAGGACTGCCTGTACATTTTGTTTATTTTATAAAAACACTTTTATTTTTAAACAAGAATTCTAAACTTCAAAATCATATTCAATGACTTGGAAAAATTCTTATGCTGTATTAAACAACTAAAAAGTGTCATGATATGATACTTTTATGATTTTATCTTTTATATATATATATAATTTTATATTATATATATATAATTTTATTGTGGTCACATGTAACATAAAATTTGCCACTTTAGCCATTTTAAAGTGTACAATTCAGTGGCATTAATTACATTTACAATGTTATGCTATCATCACCGCCATACATTACCAAATCTTTTTCTCCACCCTCAACAGAAACTTAGCACCACTTAAGCAATAACTCCATTTCTCCTCCCTTCCCAGGCCCTGGTATCCTCTAATCCACTTTTTCTGTCTATGAATTTGCTTATTCTAGATATCTCATATAAGTGGAATCATACAATATTTGTCATTTTGTGTCTGCTTTATTTCACTTAACATAATGTTTTCAAGCTTCATCTATCTCATAGATTGGAAACCAGAATTTCATTCCTTTTTATGGCTACATAATATTCCATTGTGTGAAGGTATCATATTTTGTTTATCCATTCATCTGTTGATGGCTTTTTTTTTTTAAACAATTTATTGAAATATATCATTCATACATGAACATACATAAACAATAAGTGTTCAGTAAACATTGTGAACTTACAAAACAAACATGCATAACATCATAAGGGCTCCTACACATCATCCCACCACAAATACTTTGCATTGTTGTGAAACATTTGTTAACAAATTATGAAAGAGCATCGTCAAAGTATTACTACAAACTATAGTCTGTATCTTATTCCCCTATACTTTTTTTTTTAGGATTTATTTATTTATTTACTTTTATCCATCCCCCCTCCCCCATTTTTTCTGTTATTGTGTCCATTCGCTGGGCAACTCTCTGTGCCCGTTTTCTGCCCTCTCTTCTCATCCTTCTCCTCCTATCTTCACTAAGATTTGATCCTCAGAACCTCCGATGTGGGAGAGAGGTGTCCTACCATCTGCTCCACCTTAGTTCCTGGTTTTTCAGCACGTCTTGTCTTGGCTCTCCCTTGTGTCACTCTCCTGTTTCGTCATCATCTTGCTGTGTAGCTCGTGGGGCCTGGCGGCGCACCTGCACGCGTGGCCTGGGGGGTTCATCCACGCATGGGGCCTGGTGGTGCACCCGAGCACGGGGCCTGGAGGCCCATGCACCTTCTATTTTTTTCTTTTTTTAAAATTTTTACTGGGAGGTCCCGGGGATCAAACCCAGGTCCCTCCATATGGGAGACGGATGCCCAACCATTTGAGCCACATCCATCCCCCTGCTATATCTCTTAAGGTTGACCAAAGATACCTAGAATTACAGTCATTTCCCATACAGGCTGGTCATATAATAAATCAATCTTAGTTTATCACCAGCATTCTAAAAACCAGACCTAGGAAGAAAAACTAGGTCTTGGGACACATTCATGGTTTCTAATATAGCAAATGTTTAGCCTGCTCTGATTATCACAAAATCAGGACAGCGAGAATATTTGCACTGTTGATGGCTTTTGTGAATAATGCTGCAGTGAACATTGGCATGTCTGTCTGAGTCCTTGTTTTCAGTTATTTTGGGCATGTACTTAGGAGTGAAATTGCCAGGTCATATGGTTATTCTACGTTTAGCTTTTGAGGATACATCAAATTGTTTTCCACAGCAGCAGTGACATTTTACATTCCTACCATCCAAGCACAAGTGTTCCAATTTCTCCATGTTTCCATCAATACTTATCTTTCATTTTTAAAAATTAATAGCCATCTTAGTGGGTATGTAGTGACATCTCATTGTGATTTTTTTAAAGTATTTATTTTATATTTTTAACAAGTCAATTTTATTGAGACATTAATAAAACATAAATCCATCCAAAGTGTACAATCACTGGTCTTTGGTATAATCACTTAGTTGTGCATTCATCACTTCAATCATTATTAGAACACTTTCGTTATTACAATGATAATAATAAAAAGCAAATAACAGACAACATCATTCTTCTTATTAAAGACATTTTTGGCTATTTGGGACCCCTTATCCTTCCAAATAAATATGATAATGTATTCCTTTTTCACACTCCATTGTAATCAATTTATAAGAGAAACAAAACGCGCACAGAGATATGCCTCCGTTTGCATATAGAAAAACTAGAAAAATAAATACCAAACTATCAACGTGGCATTTTCCTGATAGGTGATTTTTATGAGTGATTTTGGTTTTCTTCTTGACAATTTTCTTTAATGCGTTAAAAAAAAACAGTATCCAATAAGCATATTACTTTATAAACAAAGTAAGAATTATGTTTTAAAACTTAAGCCATTTTTTCTTGAAAAGATATAGATTGGTTTTAAGGAATTTGTACTTTACTCTTGCTTTTATTTTAATTGGATAGAAGAATATCCCTTTCAAGTGCTAGTGCTTTTCATGATTTTAGTGGTTCTCAAAGTCTCAAAGGGAACAGTATCATTTGGGCCAGTTCTTGGACTCCAACCTAGACCTACTAAATCAGTATTTGGGGGAGGCAGGACTCAGCAGATTGTGTTCTAACAAGCCCACCAATTTGTTCCATGGACTTTCCATATCAGAATCCCCTGGGTTGTAATTATGCCCAGTGGATCAGAATTTCTGGGGCTTGGGTCCTGGAATCTGCATTTTAAACAGATTTGAGCCGCAGTGCAGTGTTCCAGGGCTCTTCCTCTTTGGCACTATGCTAGAGAAGGTTGTTAGTCTTTGCTTTTGTTCTGATGAGGAACAGAAGCTTCAAATAAATGTTTAGTATTCCAGTTGCCACACATCCTTGTCTTATTTTCTTGGCATCTGCTTGGTACTTTTTAGATCCTGAGAGTTTGGGAATATGTTATTAATTACCCTCATTAGTGGCTTTTACCTGTGTTGATGTTTCAGAGCTTCAAGTTTAGATTATGTTAAATTACTTTCCTTGACTATATATCTCGTCCTGTTTCTCAAGTCTGAGAACCTAGCTCTTGTACTATATAGCCTTCCTGAGTCAACCTAGGGTCTATTGATGTATTTATAATAAAAGATTTCCTATAATGGAATGTGCTCTCCTAATTAAGTTAGACTCAAAAAAAGCAGTGTTGTTACTACTTTCCGATAAATTTTGAACTTTGCCTATAATATAATTTTTATGTTACTAATCTTCCAGATAATATTTTTCTTAAATTTATCTTCTTAGGTGTCAGTAATATCTATTATAAGCTTTTAGTTCAATGGCATTTGTGACAATTTTTAGTTTCTTAGAGTATACGGGGTTGATTGATATAAATTCTCTAAGACTTTCATTAACTTCATAAATGAAGTGCTTGTTAATGGATTTCTTAAGTAGAACCCTCTAAGTCATCAGAGAAACTCCTGGATGATGGTATCAGTGATCTCACCTTTCTATTCCATTTCAGAAGTCTATTATAAGCAAAACTAAACTCAAATAATGTTGGCTAGTCTTCCTTCTTTCCTTTCTTTCCCCTTGAATATTAAATCAAAGTTTCAGAAATGTCAGCTGTAAATGGGATAAGCATATGCCATTCTTTGCCTGGGACAGTCCCGTTTTTTGCCTACTATCCAGGCATATTGCTTAATTGTGCCCTTTCACTCTAAGTAGAGTCTCTTTTGGATGATGAATTATGTGGTTACCCTAGCAGTAGAGTATGTTGGTTAAGAGTATGGGTTGTAAAATTAGAGACTGGTTCAAATCTTGGCTTCTTACCTTTGCCACTTGGGTATATGATCTTGGTAATTTAATTAACCTTCCTGAACTTCAGTTTCTTTACCTGTAAAAGAGGGATGATAGCAGTATCTTCCTAAATAGGAATGTTTTTGAAGATTAAGTAATAATATGCATGAAAATGCCTGACATATACTAAGCCTTAAGTAAATGTTCCACGATGGTGATAATGATGGTGATAGTAATAGTGGTGGTGAACTATGTATTAGACTTCTCTTGTCTTTGAGCTTGATTCTTTTCCAACTCTAGCCTTGGCTTGATTTTTTTCCTCACAAAATTGGGATGCTAATCACAAAACTGATCATTAATCAACAAAACTTCCTAACAACTTCTCTAGAATAAAGCAGATTTCATTTTGTTAGGATAAAAATGAATGTTTCCCATAGTTGCAAATTAAAAGGTAAAAATAAATTTCAGTTAGACTCTTTAATTCCAAAGCGATTGGGTTGTTGTTGCTTATTTTTTAAGATTTATTTTATTTATTTATCTCTCCCCACCCCCTCATTGTTTGCACTTGCCGTGTCTGTTAGTCGTCTTTGTTTCCTTAGGAGGCACCGGGAACTGAAACTGGGACCTCTGATGTAGGAGAGAGGCACCTTATTGCTTAAGCCACCTCTGTTCCCTGCTTTGTTGTGTCTCTCATTATGTTTTTCCTCTTAGGTCTCTTGTTGTGTCATCTTGTTGTGTCAGCTCACTTGCGCCTACCCATCGCGCCAGCTCGCCGTCCTGTTCATTCTCTTTAGGAGGCACCGGGTACCTCTGTTCCCTGCTTTGTTATATCTCTCATTATGTTTTCCTTCTTGTGTCTCTTGTTGCATCATCTTGTGTCAGCTTGCCGTGCCTGCCCGTTGCGCCAGCTCACTGTCTTCTTAGGAGGCACTGGGAACCGAACCACTGACCTCCCGTGTGGTAGGCAGGAACCCAATCTCTTGAACCACATCAGCTTCCTCTGCTATTGATTTTTAAGCCTCCAAAACCAATAAGATATTGATTTGACATGCTCTCTAGAAGTAGTTGATATCTCAGTGCCACATGAAAATCCCTTTTTATTAAAATATTTATGAAGCATTTATAGAATATAAAAAAGTATAAGAAACAAAGAGCAATATAATTTTTCAAAGATAACCAGTGTTAGAATTTTGTATATATTTTCTTACAATTTTTCTAAGCTTACATTTTTTTAGTTATTTTGCATGGTTTTATACTATGGTATATATTGATGTCTTGTTTTTTCCTTTTAATGTTATAAGAAAATTTTTTGTACTTTATTACAAATACCATATTAAAGTAATATAGCAATTTAGGTTAAAGGTTTTCCATAAACTTATCCCTTAGTTAGATTATAGTTTTTATTTATTTTACTATCTTCTTCTTATCATATTCAAGTTTAATACATTTGTAGTTGTATCACTTACTGAATTTTATATTTTTGCTTAACGTTATAATATGTATGTTTCCATGTTTTGCTATTATTCTTACCTTGCTTCCCCTTTTGCCCCTTTCAAGCAAAAGAGGTATCTAATATATATACTTCTATATCTTACTCTATTAAAACATAATAATGTGTAGCTATCCATAGATATGTGAATGGATAGGTATGTTTTTATTTACAAAAGTGATATTGCATTATACACTGTTCTTTTCAATATCGTTTTCTCATTTTACAAGACAACACGAATACTTTCTAGGTTAGTAAATATGGATTCTACATTCACTTAATGGGATAATGTTTAATATGTCTGTACCACACTTTATTCTACCTTTATTTTGTTATTGGATTTTCAGATTTGGTGGTTTGTACTATAATAAATTTTCCTAAATGTATAGTCACACACGGAGCTTTTGTTTATATCGGAAAGCGTTCCAGAAATAGAATGTCTGAGTCAAAGAGTGTATGTTTTAAATTTTAACAGATATTTAAGTTTGCTTTTAAAATGTTATAGGAATTTATATTCTCAAGAATATTTTAAATTGAAGCATTTGGAGGGAAAAAAATCACATTTTCTAGTCCCATGATAGAGCCAAAAGCAAGTTATTTTCCTTCAAATGAATGGAGCTTTACTTAGAATCACAAGAAAGCGAGAAGAAAAGATGTTTGAGAATGTTGTTTTCCTCCAGTTTCACCAGTGTTAATACTTTGGATTTTTGGCAGAATTTTAGTGACTTGTGTTATTGCATTAATTTAAATAGCACAAGAGCATTTTCTTTGTTTTCTATGTAAAAATTCTTCATAAATCTCACTTTTAATGCCTATTATTCCATTGAGTGGATGTGCCATCGTTTTTCATTAATTATTTTCCTATTTAACTATTTTAATTTTTTGCTACAATTAATACGTTTATAGTAAACATCTATGAGCTGAATCTTTAAAAAATATTTCAGATTTTTCCTTAGGGTAGTTTTCCAGAGGCACTACTGTTACTGGGTGAAAGGATAATAATTTTTAGGTTATTGAAACTCATCACAAACATTTCTAGGAATAAATGCCCAGGGGCCCTCTAGATTTATATATCAAAGGATTCTAAAAAGATTGAATTTACTGAGAAGTTAAATAACTATGAACATTATGGGTATATTACATTTTTATTGGGAAAATTAATGCAAGCAGACAATAGAAATCAGAAAACGGTAATGAAATATTATTTTGATGTGTACAATTCTGTTGTATTTTTGTAAAGTGCTTTGGATTTTTTAGTATATCAGTTGAAAAATAATTCAGGAAATATGTCAAGGAAATAAGACATTTTATTCATATTTGAAATATATCCTACTTTATAACATTTTATAAATGAAGCTCAATTTATAAAATATCAGATTGAAAACAGTTGGTGCTGCATAACTGGGAAATAATATTTGCTTCTGTCTATTAACATTAAATTAGCACATTTCTAGGTGGTAATTATAGAACATGTTAGTCTTGGGTTTTCATAGAATTGGTACTGCTTGCATTTTTATCTAGATCTAGAGATATAACTGAAATATGTTTTTCTTCTACCCACTTTTTTGTTTAATGAAGGATACTTTGGTATATAATTTGACATTTTGTTAAATTTTGTTACAGGGTAGTAGTTGCATTTTTTCCAATCTTTAGAAAAATTAGTTATAGCTGAAGATCTTTGAGAATCATGAAGGCACTTGTTTTAATTAAAAATGTTTGGTATTTATATATTTGCATAATTCACTTTTCAAATATTGGTAACTTCCTGTCAAGTTTAGAGTATTCTGACCTTGAAGGATTTTTGACATTGCTAAGTGTAAAGGATGCTGTAGTTCTTCTGTTATATAAGAAAAAAGCTAAAATTTTAAGGTATAATTTAAACAAATTAAGCTTCATTTTCATCTAAATGATGAGGGAGTAAAAGTGATTTTTAAGTTTTATTAGAATTAATGTGACTGTAGATTTTTTCCCTCATGAATACCATATAAGTGGGAAAATTATGTCTGTGTGTGTGTATATACATAGTGGAGCTTCAGAAAGAAATGATTTTATGAAATAACTGTTAATGGTTTCTAAAATGTTACATGGGTTAGATTCCCTGCTTCACTACCAACTTAATGCTCATGTTATCTTTGTTTCTGATTTTGTGTATAAGATTACAGAATTCCTATGTAAAGTTAGGTTTATCTTTTTTAGAAAATTAAATAAAATATGACTTATAATTTTAATTCATTCTTTACAAAACACTGATTTTATATAGATATAGCCATACATGCATATATACATGCACATCTATATACCAGATCATGGTAATTTTTTGTTTTTGTTTAGTTTTTGGCCATCCTATTTTCTTACCTCTATGACAGAATGTAGTAAAGTTGGTAAGATATTTATTTTGGTTTTGTAACAACATTAAGGTAGATATTAAATCTATAAGACCTTGTTAAAATTTACTGATTAATTTAAAACTTTGTTTTTGGTATTTCAATAGGAACGATATTTGTTTTCATGAATGTATGGTTTATTAAATTTGAAAATGATATTAAAATATTTGTAATATATTTGATTTATTTGAATTTCCTGATTATTTGAGAATATTAGTAACTACCTGGTAGTTTTATAAGTATAAAATATGGAATTTGTACTTTATACACTATATTTAAAACATTAACTTGTGTGTTAAATGGTGACTAGGTTATGACTGGGGATCAGGTATTCGAGTGGGGGGGGTTGAGAGAAGAGCATAATGTCCAAAACAGTTAATAATTTTTCGTGCTTTTAGTTTAAATCAGTTTTGTTCAATGCAGTGTTTTCATTTGTGAGCTTTTCTATGCACATACAAAATGTTTCTCCTCAGGCCCCCTTGTATTTGCTGGTCCTATTTTTATGAACCATCGAGAACAGGCTCTAGCCAGACTCAGATCCCATCCAGCACAGCTAAAGCATAAACGGGACAAGCACAAAGGTATTTGGTCTTCCTTATCCACTAGGTGGGACACTTTCCCAATTCTTCCACTCATTTGAATTTTGTTTCTGGGAAAATGCACAGACCTGATTCTTCTACTTTGCTTCTATCATCGTTATATAGCCTGAGGAGAACAACAAACGAAAATTGTTAAGCCAAAAGTGGTGCTGTTAGTGACTGTCATGCTTCTTGTTTCTTTTTTGTTTAATAAAGAAGACGTTTTACAGTATATCTTTTTCTTTTCCATTTCTTTTCAAATTTCATAAAGTTAAGGGAATGTGAAAAAAATAATTATTGCTTTCTATTTTTTATCCTTTATTTAATCTGCTCTTAAGTGATAAAGATCTGTTATTTTACAGTCTTTTTTTTTTTTGGAATGCTGTTTATTTGCTTTAAAATTAACAAAATTATTAAATTCGGTGTATAAAGTCATAATAAGTCAACCCTGTTATGCTTTTCTTTTAATATTAAAATTTATATATACAATATACATGAATATACAAATATTTAATATTTGAGTGTAAATTAGAGATAGGTATAAGCAAGAATGGGTTTGGTAGATCTACTCTAGGCCTCAGAAACTGTCAAGTTTCTAAGCAATTCTGTGATGGATTAAGGATAATTTCTGAGTAGTACTTTGAAATCTCAGAGTTCCAGATAAATTAACATCATTCTTAAAGCATGCTTATCTTCTTTTAAGTCACAAATTATGTATTAACTAAGATAAGGAAACAGTTTAATGAAGAAAATTTACAAATTTGTATATAAATTCTGCCTTGACTCCTGGTATGTGATCCAGGGGCTCTTCACTGGCTAGTATTACTTATACTTGCCATTTTCTTAAATGCCTAAGTCCTGCAAAATAGAATAGAAAGTTTTAAAAAAACATATTCTATATAGACAAATTAATCAAATTAATTGTGTTTTGCAAAACAATTTACAGCAATGACTAATTTTAATAGAACTTTACTAAACTTACAGACTATTTTTTTGGAACTTCCACAAGCAATTAATATATTTTTATACATTAATATATATTTTTTTAAGTCAGTTTGCTGCTCAAAACAAAACAAAAACCCTGTTTTTAGTAAAAGCACAAATAGGGAGAGTATACTTAAATATATTCTGCAGGAACAAAACTTGAGGGTGCTTTCACTCTAATGTGATTAATCATAGTAAAAATTTTTATTGTACTGTTTACTAAGTGCTCTAACAATGACATAAATACTTAAATCTAAGAAACAATATTTGGGATATGCTATATAAATTATTTTATTTGTTACCAGAATCTCTAACCTCTTATTTCTACTATGCCACTATAGAACAGATTATCTGAGTGTACCAATTTGATACCAACTATATCAAAGTGGAGCTCTTCTAAGACTTTTATTTGAAGTTAAATATTCACATTTCATGTGAAGTTTAAAACTTTTTCAGCTCCATGTCAGTATCTTCTGGACAAATATCTTTATTTTTTTGCCAGAATTTAAAATGAGTGTTAAATGAAGACTAAGTGGAAGGAACTGCTTTGTAGTATTTCAGTGCATGACCAGTTTTCATCAGATTTTATGGTTTTCTAGAGTGAAACAGTTTCATTTCTTTACCCCCAAAATGAATTTAAAGTGTAAATGCTGTTGTTTAAAATGACACCCTCTTTTAAGTAAAGTTTATTAATTTTCTACTTACTAATTCCTATCCACCCACGAAGTCTTTCTCCCTTACCCTCTTTCTCATTCATTATTTCTGGCTGTCATTTAGTCATGTACTGCTTTCTACATTCATTGCTTTTACTCTTGCTACAATTTTCTTGGTCTCTTAATAAATACTTCTTTCTCCTACATGAGTTTTCCTTTTTCTTACCCTATTTGTCTTCTAATGTATCCACTGGGAAGTTCACTATGTTAATTACTATGTTCTGTCTTACATTTAATTATATTGGTGGTACAGATTGCAGGATGATAATAGTTAAAATTTTATGGACTTTGACCTTTTTTGAGGAAGGGTTTAGTAGGGGAAGATAAGAACTGTGGATTTATTGTTAACAGGAGTGAGTTCTCAGATACAAAGTTGGAGAGCTTATTGCTGATTGAAAAGAATTCAGAGATGGTCAGAACCCATTCTCTAGGCAGATTTTTTACTAGAGGAGAATTGGAATATATAAGGCTGAATCAATAAGCAGAATTCCATATAACATATAGTAAGCTATTCTGAAAATGTGGACATAAACCGTCTTTGAAAGAAATATCTGAATTAGTATTTGTTTCAGCCACTCAGTGCCTTACAGAGAAGAGATTTTGATATAGCATACCTAGTTAGAAACATCTTCATCGTTAGAGTCTTGAAATCTATCTTAAGGTGATTGTTGTGACGATCAGAAGGTGCACTATTTATATTTTACACTTATTTTATGTTTAGAAATGATGTGGTATAATGGAAATAGGCCTTTGGAATTAGGCCCCAGTTTTAATCCTTAATTTGTCTTTTACAAGAGCTACATGGCCAGGCATAAATTACATAATCTCTTTGGGCTTCATTTTCCGTATTTTAAAAATAAGAATAAAATTCCTTATTTTGATAATTGAGATATCTTATATATATTGTCTTTGTAAATAGAGTCCTCCATGAGTGTCAGCTTCAATTCTTTGAATTCTTCTGCTTTCTTTTTTAGAATTGTCAATATTAACCTAAATATCTAAAATTTGATATTTGTTAAATGCATACTTAAAATATTATTGCTATTTTATAGATGGACAAGCTAAGACTTAAAGGTCCAGTGGCTGGTGTCATACAACTAGCAAATGGTAGAACCAGGATTCCAGTCCCTGTGTCTTAGGCGGGTGCCTACAAGCACTTATCCACTGTGCTGTTTAAATTTTCATGGTGTTTTAAATGGAGCAAGTACTTAATAAATTGCAAGTACTACTGCTCCTGCTGTTTTACTTTAATGATTTTGCTCAAGGTACTCACTGTGTTCTGTGACAGCTTTTGTGATATGTTTGACTCTAAGAGTACCAAGAAAAAGTATAGATTAAAATAAAAAGTTTGAGTCCCTTAGATACTTAATCCTTCTCTGTGTGTGCAAATATGAATCTGTAATGTACATAATACTTTAGATACATTTCTGCCAAAACATTATAACTATTATAATTTCAACATCATCTAATATATATGTACAGCATATTCATATTAGGGAAAATCCAGATACTCTCATACCTAAATGTCAATTATAAGATATTCAGACCTGGCTATTTTTCCTGCAAATCTGAGATTAGGTCTTATTGCTGTCCATTAGACACTGCAGAAATTGAGCTTGAGCAGAAATTAATTTTGTTGAATTTTACTTGTTGATTCTTCAGTTTGCACCACATTTTTGGCTACTAATGAAGTACCTGTTTTTTTATGAACTTTTATAAATTGCTACATAATTGGGCTTGTACTTGATGTTTTTAACTGACCTCAGATACCAAATATAAGTATTATACTTTTTAAATGCTGCTACTGATAACGAACAAGAAGCTCCTCCTTTTTTTTTTTTTTTTTTTAACTTGTAATAGTATTTCCCCATCTACAATAATTTGAGAAATTGTTTTATATAGATACAGGTTGTTTAGAAGATGTTGAGCAAAATGTTTCTAGTATATTTTGACCCTTAAATAATAGCTACTACTCTTGTAATCATTATTATTTTATTCAGCAAATCACTAAACTCTTTTTTTGCTTCCCCTTCCCTAATGCTATCTCTCTATTGTGGGATTTGTGTCTACTTAATCTCTGATTCAAGGGAGGGGGCAAGAAGCTAAATTTCAAGTTAAAAGCTTGATATCAACATGTTTATATAAAATGGAATGATATATGTAATATTTAATTTAGTTAAGTCTGACAAAATCATATGCACACACTTTGTTAAGTCAATTTTTTTTTTTTTTTCTTTCAGATTTGGTTTTAATACTTAGGTATTTTTACTGTTTAGCTAAAGCTGTACAATTTCTTTATATATAGCACCTTATTTAAATAGTCTTTGGAAAACACTTATTCCTTTTTATGTAGGCTGTTGTTTATTGTAATCATTCCGCTGTCTTTCTAAGATGAAGAGTCTGAACTGAGTATATTACATTTTGGATGGAGTGAAACTAAGTGTTATAATTATTTTTAGCGCATTCATTCTCACAGATTTAATTTGGCAAATCCACATTAGATAATTTAGCAGAAGAGGAATCATATTCTTTATCCTATTATAGTAAAACCTCTCACTAATTCAGAATTAATGATAATTCAGATGCAATATTTGTGATCTTTTTTGAGTAAAAATTCAAAATAATTTCTTCCTCTGTGAATTTTCAGGGTCATACTTATAAGGGGAAACCTGTCTAAAATCACTAGCTTTTCAAACCAAGGGCTCAAGAAATGAAGGATTCCTTCAACGTGCCTTCAACCTCTGGGTTCAGCAGTTAATTCTTGTATGTTAAAGGACTTTTATGTTTATGATACATTTTTATGTAATATAGGTCTATTTTTATTTATAATATAGGTAATCACATTTTATTTAATGCAGTGCAATTAATTTAATCTGTAATCTGTATTGTTGGAAGGTAGTAAAACTGAATTTTTACTTAAATGTTCTGTGATTAAGACATTTTCTGTAAGTCACATGGGTCTACCCTTTCTTTGTTATTCCGAATTAGTGAGGTTTTACTGTCCTATATTGTAAAGAGTTTAAAGCTCTGGAAGTGATAATAGAGTCATTTAGTTACAGTAGGAAAAGTCATAATTTAGGCCAATTTGTCTTACCTGGCTAATACTAAAAGGTTAGAAAGGAATGATAAAAAAAAAAAGATAAAGCAAACAAGAAATGATTTGATGTTATTCTGTTTAGCAACTAAAATCGGCAATGGAAATATAAAAAGAGTGTGTGTGTAAATTTATATGTGTACCTGTGCATTATACACACTTGTTGTTTAGAGTTGGAATTGATATACTACAACAGAGTGGTTTAGACTAGTTGGCATTTTGAAATTCCTTCCAAACTTAGTTTTATTCATTGTGCAAAGAATTTGGATCCTCATGATATAGCGGTCATATTTAAGAGAGATATATAGTTTTGAGTAGGAAAAGTAAATTGCTTCCCTTATCTATACATTCCAAACTAACATTTTCATATTCTGGAATGTGTTTTTTTATGCTGTGGTTAGAATGCCAGAATATTCTAAGTTAGATTAATAGAAGAAATTATGGGGAAAAAAAGGGGTAGGGGGGAAGGAAATAGGAAGGAAATGAAAGTACAGAGAAGTTTCCTTGATGGTAATTGTTGGAGTCAGGAAGAAGACCACAAAGCAGAACAGCTGAGGGACAAAGTGAGAGTAAGCCACTGAATTTCAGTTTATTGAATGAAGCTGTTCAATCTTTATAAAATTTGTAAAACTTTATAAAATTAATTGAGTTTAAGAATGCCAATGGGCAGTATAGTCTTTCTAAGATCTGTTTGGGTAATCTAAATCACTTGCAACTCAACTAGGAATTTTTTGAAAAATGGCTAGTACTAACTATATCACTAAATTTTAAATAATTGTTAAATGACTTTGCATGCATTTATTTTTTTATGCAAGCTAAATTTTCCCATATAAACTATATTACACTTAAAATGTTATTTCTGTAACTTAATGACCTATAACGGATTAGCCTACTAGGTTTTATCCTTAACCTGATCTTACCTGTTTTTTTATTGATTAGTGATGTTTGCAAGCAGCACTATAAAGTACAGTATATCTTTTCAAAATTGCTTTCTTGCAGGTAGATTCTTGATCTTTCACTTCTAACAACTGCAGATTCTTCTTGCTTGTTCCTTTTAACATTTTTCTCTTGTTCTTTCGTAATAAACTGATTTAATTTTTTATTTTAAAGATGAATAATGGCTTAATTACAAATTATAAATTCTAACACTTACAGATGGAAGTGGAGAAAGAGGAGAAAAGGATGCAAGCAAAATCACAACATATCCTCCAGGTTCCGTGAGATTTGACTGTGAGCTCCGGGCTGTACAAGTCAGCTGTGGATTTCACCATTCAGGTAGCAAGCAGGAACTTTAGGGTATAAATGCATTTTTTTTTTTTTTTTTTTTTTTTTAAGGTACGAGGGCCAGGGGTTAAACCCGGGACCTCATATGTGGGAAGCTGGTGCTCAACCACTGAGCCATATTGGCTCTCCTGCCTTGGATTTTTTGTTTGTTTGCTTGTTGTTTGCTTTTATTTTTAGGAGGCACTGGGGATCAAACCCAGGACCTCCCATGTGGGAAGCAGGCGCTCAACTGCTTGAGCTACATCTGCTCTCCAGGGTATAACTGCATTTTTACAATTGTGGTAAATAACTTAGTTGTTCAGCTATAATAAATTTAGTCCATTAACAGTGTTTTAGAAGCTATAGTGCAACAAGATCTCTCAAATAAATAAAAGGTTTGTACTTATTGCAGGATCTCTTTTAAAAACTATGGTGTGGAACAGGTCCTTTTCTATAGAGGTGGTTTCAAGTTTTGTCTTCTGATGGATGTATTCTTATAATTCTATGTAAATTTAATTCAAGAAATTCCTGAAGATGAACTAATTCCTGAAATCTCTTTCAAATCTCAAATTCTGTGATTTTTTAATGACATGGTCCCATATTTTGTTAACACTCAACTAGAAATATGGCATCAACAAATTTCCTTATTTTCTTAAAATGTAGAAAAGCATTACTTTCTTAGTAAATTGTCAGCATTTGGGTTATGTAACTTAGTTTGTATTATTTAAACTTTATAAAAGTAAAATGTTAAATTCCTTCTCTGAAACTTAGTATATTTCCTTATTTGATAAGGTATTGGCAGATATTAAAATTCTGGCATTGCATTGTTTTCCACAATTGTATAGAGGTCAAACTCATCTGCTACCTGTATAATCTTCCTAGATATTAGAGAACAATATTTTGTATGTAGTTGCTCATTGTTAAGATTTTACAGTTGAGTTGGATCAATAAGTATTTTTAAATGTTACGAATGTTGTTAAAGGACATTTATAAGAGTTTTATACTATGTATTCTGAAAAACATTATGCATTTTTATGACCTACAAGTCATAATTTGCTGAGCTAAAATTATATTTGTTTCTTATTAAATATAAATTTCTCTGTGCTTCAATTCCTATTTTTAATGTCTCTTTAAATTTTACACTTCTTTCAGTATGGTTGTGATCGGTATATAAAATGCATTTAATGAAAAAAAAAAAACAACAACAATGTATTTTGGTTTCAGTGGTTTTAATGGAAAATGGAGATGTCTATACATTTGGATATGGACAGCATGGGCAACTAGGACATGGAGATGTCAATTCCAGGTACTTTATCTTTTTTTTTCAAGATGCTGGGTTTTTCCCCTCCCTCTTTTCCTCTCCTTTCCTTTTGTTTTCTTTCTTTTTTAAAAAAAATATGTATTTATAGAATTGAAATAGTTTTTGTACTATTATTTTGCAAATGTGGCCCACAAATTACTGGTTGTTTCTAAATTTGTGAATGAGTGCTTTTCTGGGTAAAGATGATTTTGTAGTTTCAAGGAAAGTTGATTTATATTTTATATGTTTTAAATGTGACTGGTTATGATTATCACAAAATTCCATTCTTAATAATTATTATCTTTTAAGAGGCTGTTCGTGACAGCAGAAAAGACTATGAATATACACAAATTGCAATTAAAAAAAAAAAAAGCAATGCATTCAGTCATGTTCCTTGATGCTGTCTGTTTTGAAAGTTTGTCAGATATTAACATGAAGTCATTGAAGCTTTTGCTTACTTTTCGAACAAAATCTAGTGGTCTCTCTGATAAATTATTTTGACTTATACAGCATAATGAAGACTTATGGTAGAGACTACTAGAGTTTTCCCAGTATACATTCTTTCCTACTTCCTTTGGTAGTAGAGTTTCAGCTGGGGACATGAACATGCAACTAAACACTTCATATCCAGCCTCCTTTGTACCAAGATGTGGACTAATGTGATATGTTCAATGTTCAATTCATGCTGTTAAAGGGAAGAGGAATACCCCTCTACTTCCCTTCTCTTCTTGCTTTTTGGCTGGAATGCATGCATGGTGGCAGGAACTGGGAAAATCACAGAGATCGTAAGTTGCAGACCATGTATTGAAAATGGTAGAGGTACATGATAGAAGTAGTCTGGGACCCTGACACCATAGAACTTCCACATGAGCTCCTTACATTTGAACTCCTACCTGAAAGAGAAGGAAACAATCTATCTTGTTTAAGTCCCTGTTACTTTGGCTTTCATTACAGCAGCTGAATCCATATTCTTCCTAATACAACTTTTGGTCAAAAGTAATAGAAAATCTATTTTTATTAGTTTGGGTCCTCTAAGAAGATATCAGGACAGGATTAGATATCCAGAGAATTTATTGGGGAAAACTCCTATGAAGGATAAAGGGGAAAAGAGCAGGAATAGGTGGGAAACCTTTAGGCACAATGTATACCTGACACCTGTGAAAGGAGAGAGGGAACGAAGGACATTTGAGTAGAAAGAATGTATAGACTACAGGGCAGTTAGTAGAGAGAGAATTTCAGCAAGGCCGATAGGGTGTATCCCTAAGCCAAGGTTGCCCGTGAAAGAGTCCTATGTTGGGCCAGGAATGATCCAGCATTAAATACCTCTGTCATGCTTAGTCACAGACTGGGAGCATCCTCCCATGACAGTGTCTGGGGCTATCAACTATGCTTCCTGGAGCACTGTTCTCTTAAATGCACGGGTCACTTCAATGGCTGCCATATCTTTGTAACCAGGCTTATTTATCAGGTCTGGAGAGATGTAGGGCATTAATTCCATGAGAATCTTGTAATTAATACACAGAATGGTCACCCTGCACATATTAGGGGATCAAGGAAGACTTATTAGAGGAACTGTTCTTAAGTTTATTGTTAGGGTCGGATGTGGCTCAACTGATTGGGCGTCCGTCTCCCATATGGAGGGACCCGGGTTCGATCCCTGAGACCTCCCAGTAAAAAAAAAAAAAAAAAAAAAAAAAGTTTATTGTTAAATATTGAATGTGGTTTCCCTTAGCGGAAAAGATGGTAAAGGACATTCTTGGGATAGGAATCTCAGAACTTACAAAGGCAGAAGGATGAACAAACATGGTCTTTTCAGAGAATTCCAAGTGGATCAGTATACCTAGGGTTTTTAAGTTGTAGAGTTGTTAAAATGAGGCTAGAAAATGGTAAGGATCCAGATTGTTAGGAATCTTCTATACTCTGGGAGAGGATTTATATTTTAGCCTGAAGGAATTAAGAAAGCCACTTCTAGACTAAGGAAATAATACTTAGATTTGAATTTTAGAAAGTTAATTCTGCCCATAGATTAAGGAATGGATTGGGTGAAAGGGAGTTATGATAGGAGAACCAGTAATTGCTTAGGTTGGACATGAACTAAGGAAGTGCCAGTGGGAATGGGTGGAGAGGAGGGATGTAAAAAAATTTAGTTTTGATAATGCAGAGTAAATAAAAGGGTGGTCAGGGATGCCTCAGAATTCTTTCTTGGATAAATGGAGGAGGAATGGATTTTAAACGAGTCCAGTCTCGAATATGTAGACTTTGAGGTGTTGTCCATTAGGAAGTCAGCTTTCTGGTTCTGGAGACCTGGACTGGTGATAGATACTTGGGAATCACAATATGTAGTAGATTGAACCATTAAATAAGAACATGTTGGGAGAATTTGTAGACTGAGGAAAAAAAGCAGGATAAAACAATATTGGTGATGATACAGTAGGGGGAGAAACCTGTCAATTTATTTTGTAACTTTGAGGAGATTTAGGCCTGCTTAGTTTTCTGTCTCCTTAGTGTAAATACGCTAAACTATTTAAACAAGTTATTGTATTCTAAAAACTAAACAATTTTTACATTTTATAATTAAATTTTAAGTTTTATTGAAAAGATTTATTTCTTAATTACACTCTCTTAAAAGCAGAGTTCTCCTATGTAACTTATGTGTATAATCTATGCATAGTTTATTTCTATAGTGATTATTAGTCTAATTACAGATAATAGTTAATAAAAATGCTTAATAAGTGGTTAATAAAAATAGGAACATATAGTAGAATATCATTTATGATAGTAATTAGCAGTTATTAACTGTGTGCCAGGCACTGATTTAAGTACTTGACATCTATGAACTGCTCTATTCTTCATAGAACCCTATGGCATAGATACTATTTCTTATTAACTTCCATGTTAAAGAGGAGGAAACTGAAATAAAAAAAGAATGAGTAACTTGTTCAAAACCATAGTCACATTGCTGTTAAGTGATGGAGCCAGGATTCAAACCCAGGCAGTCTTCTAGAGCCTGAGCTTATAGCTACTGCTATGATGCTGTCGTGATTCTATATTCTGATTCATTAAATGCTATGTTAAAATATAAAATAATAGCTTAGTGAAGAAAAACTAGAAAAGAGATCATAGAATTAATTATTTCATTTAGTTCTGGGATTAAATTACTGATAAGGAATCACGCAATAGCTCTTGAGATCTCTTAACATTTCATTCACTATACAAAGTGTTAGATTTTTCTTTTTAAAAAGGGTAGCACCAATCTTTTGGAAAAATTAGAAATTATGCATCCATGTTTGGGGTCATAAATTCAGAAAATCTTTTTAATAATCTAGAGTCAGCAAGTATGTCTTTTTTATCTTTGTATACCCAGCACCTAGAATGGAGACAGATATATAGTACCTAAATAAGTGTTTATTACATCGTATTAGTGCTTTTTAACTATTCTATTTATTGCGTTGCTTACTTATTGTTGTTGTTGTTTTTTCCTTCAGTTGGGTCTTATAAGAAATTAACCTGTTTGTTTTTTTATTTTTTTTTAAATCTAGGGGATGTCCTACTCTTGTTCAAGCATTGCCAGGTCCAAGCACACAAGTTACTGCAGGTAGCAACCATACAGCAGTACTCTTAATGGATGGACAGGTCTTCACATTTGGAAGTTTTTCTGTAAGGAACTTTTTAAACATTAATAACATTGCATTGCACCATTGCCTTACAGTTTGTCTACGTTAGCTATTATTTTTCTGGTTCCACTGAAATTCTTGTATTGTAGTTATTGCATATGCGCATTTCCTGCCTCCTCTAGTCACACGTGCACACACAAAACCTGAATGACATTAAACTTGAAAATAATTTTCTCTTCCAGATTACCATTAGAATGTATTAAATTTAATACATTATAAATATGTTTATTCCAGATCTAAACCCTTTAAGCATTCAATAGAACTGATTCTGTCATTTGAAGGTTATTTCTCATCTAGCTTAAGATTCATTTTTCTTAACTTATGGAATTATTTCTATTTTAGAACTTTTAAAAAGTATTTTTTAAAATTTAGATTTGTTTAAAATTACAGTTTACTTTTTCCTCTTTTATTCTCTCTCTGTCTGCCTGTTTCTCTCTCTTTGTCAAAGCTTGAAAAGAATAAAATGTTCTGAGAATTTTGTGTAGTTTTGGCATAGTAGAGATCAAGGAAAACCTTTATAAGACTGTATTTTAAAAAAGACTATTAAGAAAAACATACCGTCTTTGACTTGGGTAACTATTCAGTACTCTATTAGTTAAAAGGTACTTTGCACATCTGATTTTTAAAAACTGTAAATATAAACTTGAAAAAAAAAAACACTTAAAAAAAAAAACACTATTTGGAAATGATCTCAAGCTTAGAATGGTTGCAAAAATAAAAATAGTTCATAGAAGTCTCATATTCTTTAGTCAAATTCACCCATTGTTAATATTTTGATCCATTTGCTTTATCATTTGTGCTTGCTTTCTCTGTGTTTGTGTGAGTATAAATATAAAACTTTTTCTGAGTTTCCTCTGTAATTTGCATATATTATAACCCTTTACTCCTAAATACTTAAGTTTGTATTTTGTTAATTTTTCCCCAAACAATCTAAGATCAAGCATTGTGTTTGCTTGTCATTTCTCCTTAGTCTCCTTTAATCTGTAACCCTTCCCCAGCTTTTCATGGTCTATCATGATATTGACATTTTTGAGGAATATTGTTCTTTTTTTTCTTCACAGAATGTTCCTTATTTTGGGTTTATCTGGTATTTTCTTGTATTTAGATTCAGGTTTGTATTTCAGGCCAAAATGCTACATAAGTGATGTGTTCTCAGAGCATTATATCTGGGGGCACAAAATGTCCATCTGCCACTTACTGGTTATGTAAATTTTGATAAAATGTTGTCTGGTTTCTCTACTGTATTATTGTTTTTTCCTTGCAGCTAATAAGCCATCTCTGGGTTGGCACTCTTAAGACCATGCAGATACTCACTTCATATAAAACTTACCCCTAGAGTTAGCATGCACTCTTGCCTGAATGAGTCTTTACTATGAGGGTTACAGCATTCCTTCCACAATACCTGTTAGCACATTGCCTTCTACAGTAAGCAGAAGCCGCCTTCTCCTATTTATTTATTTATATATTTGTCTGTCTACTTGCTATTGGTATGGATCCTTGTTTTTCTAAAAATTTTCATTACTCTCCTTAATTATTTCAGTGTTTTAGATATCTCGGATTTGGTTAGTGGGTCTCATTTTAGCTGGCACCTGTATTCTTGTGAAATGCCTTTTTTTTTTTTTTTTTTTTAAGCATTTCCTTACTTCCTTATATAACAAAATGTTCCAGGTTCATTTTGTACATACTCTGTCTGAGCTCTAGAAACAGCCATTTTTCCAAGAATTTCCTTTTAGTGGGGAATAATACTAGAGAACAAGTGGGCTCTAGGTATGCTAATGGCTAGCAAGTATTTGCCCATGAATGTGTTTGTATGTGTGTGTATTTTAGAAATACTAGGTCCACACTGATATTTCCAATTCTAGTCCATCCCCACTGGGTTTTTTCTTGCCTTCTCCAATTCCATATTTTTGTGTTCCTCTTCCTCAGTGAGAATCAACATTGATGCATTTATTTCTCATTCACTCTGTCCTAAAATATATCTTTAAAAGTTTTTATAATTATCTGCCCATACCTACTACAAAAAGCAATCTCACTAAAAAGAATTCAGGATTTATCATTCTTAACCCCAACCCCTTCAATCCATTGCCCTTCCCCAGGACTTAGGTATAATCTAATACTGCGTTCCTTAATTATTTGGATTTATTATTTCTCCACCTCCCCTCTTTCATGGGATTATGTTAGTCCTGTGTATCAC
This sequence comes from Tolypeutes matacus, assembly GCA_026826555.1. Classification (NCBI taxonomy): domain Eukaryota; kingdom Metazoa; phylum Chordata; class Mammalia; order Cingulata; family Chlamyphoridae; genus Tolypeutes; species Tolypeutes matacus. Next base: position 29,004,598 of record JAKSZT010054334.1, read on the forward strand.
AATTGTTTCTGTGTGCTTTTATGTTTTTAGTTTAAAGGGACCCAGCTCCCATACCTCTACCCTTACCTTTCATTCTCCTTTTATTTAATTGCTTTTTTTATATATATGTATAATAGTAACATGTTTTCAAACATTAACTTATACAAAAGTGGCCTACTCAGATGAGTTTTAGTTCCTCCCATTGCCCTGCTTCTCCACCCACTTCACCCTATGCTTGTAGGTAAGAAACTTCATTTCTTTCCCCAGTTTATCCTTCCTGTGTTTCTTTTTGTAAAAATAAACAAACACATGGTAAATATATATATATGTAATTTTGTGTGTATATGTATGGATGGATGTGTATGTATATACATGTACACATACATACACACATATATAATTATTTCCCCTTGTTTTACAAAAGATAGCATACTGAGTATGCTCTTTTATACTTTTTTCTTTTCACCTTAATGTATCTCCTAGAAATCACTCCATATCAGTTCATAGAGATCTCCCTTATTCTTTTTTACAGCTGCATAGTACTCCATTGTATGTATACACTATATTCAGTAGATACTCTATGCTTGAACATTTAAGTGTTTTTCAATAATTTGCAAATATAGCAATGAGTATTTTTAGAGGTGTATCTAGAAGAAAGATTGCTTGGTTGAAGATTAAATGTGTATGTAGTTTGTAAGTTACTGAGAATCCCCCACTATTTTGCATTCCTACCAGCAATGTATGATAGTACCTGTTTCCCCACAGCTTTACCATCAGAATATGTTGTCATACTTTTGAATTTGCGTCAAGCTGATGGGTGAGAAATGGTCCTGCTCACTTTAAAACCCCTTTCCTGTAGCTCGTGCTCTGAACCTCGAACTCCTGACCAAAATACACAGCCTATGTATTTTGGCTGGCATTCAGGGTTAGACTGAGTCTTTGGGCTGTTATTTTGCTGTGCTTTTTTCTAAGTCCTCTGCACCCCTCATTTCCCTCTGTGAGCCTCTTGTTTGATGTTCTTCCTACCCAAAAGCTTGCAGTGGCAGGTAGGTGGAGAGAATTCTGTTGGAATTTGGTTTATTCCTCTGGTTACAGGTAATTTGAAGGTACCATGATCTCCTAATACTGCTGAAGGCATGAGTCATGTGTGGTTATAATCACATTGTAAATCCCCATGGGGCTGTTCAGGTATCTATCACATTTCTGCACTGCTTTTCTACATGTTAGTTGGTTAGTACTAAGAGAATAGATATTTTTCCAATAGTCTATGAAAAGTACAACTAATTTCTTCTCCCTCCAAAAGCATAATATATTCCTGAATATGGTTTACTTTGCTCAGTATTCACATTTTATGCTCCCCCCCCCTTTGTTTAAAAATAATGATAGCTATTGAAAGAGAATGAGAATAAATACTGAATTTTTTACCGCTTTCTCTGATCTGCTTGCTACTTTTCCTTTCCTGGTTCAGCCCAGGGACTGAAGCTCAGTTGCTTCTGCTTCTACAGTAAGCTTATGGCTGTTTTCTTGCTGTGGTGGTGAAGCAGCAAGAGATCTGCGATAGGAACCTGGTAGTGGAGTCAAAGCTTAGCCAGCCTGTTGGCAATGCATCAGGAGCACTTTTTCTTCAGCTATTTTGCTGTGGTTGTTCATTTTCATTGCTGAGGTATTTGAAATTGCCCACTTGATGCCTAAAGCAGCAATTTCTGCCCTCCAGAGAGTTTCTGGAAGTGGAATGCCATAGGGAGAGAGATCTTTTGAGCTAGGGATGGATGAATATTTACTGACCCGACATAGACGTTTTTTATTCTTTTTCATCTACTAGCTTAGTAGCAAGATACTTCCTATTGTTTTTTAACTTAAACTCTTACCTAACTAGGCACTTGTAGACAGCCATATTTTTAAGTGAGTTAAGTTATTCACCTAAGAAATTGTACCTTATCATTGATGCTGCTATTTATCTTAAAACTTAAATGAAATAACTGCAAACACATGATCATGTACCAAAAAGTGGTATGTAATTTCCAAATTGTATTCATAGTTCTAGTAGCTCTTATCTTTGGTCTTTTACCCAAATGTTTTCAGATAGTGAGTTCAATAGTGATATTGTTTTACATTATCAACTTAAAATGCCACACTGATTTTTAAATTAAAAAATTTGTAGTACTAATTTTTTAATGCATTGTATATTTATTGTACTTTTGATTTGATTGTAGACAAAAAAAGTCATAGTATTTTGGGGAGATTATGTGCAAGGAAAAAATAGTTCTACTCTGTGGTTTATTGGGGAGAGAATTCCAAGGAACAATAGAAGTTATTTTATTACTTTATAAATATTTAGTCCAAATTTCAGATGTATTTCATTAAAAAAAAAAAAAAAAGATTAAAAAATCAGTGAAGAATAATGTCTAAGAGCATGTTTTTGTCTACTCTTTTCTTAACTTGATAAAAATTATAGATTATTCATCTAGTAATACTATTAATATGGTTTATTTTAATCTTTTAGAAAGGACAACTGGGCAGGCCAATTTTGGATATGCCATATTGGAATGCAAAACCAGCTCCCATGCCTAACATTGGATCAAAATATGGACGTAAAGCTACCTGGATAGGTGCAAGTGGGGATCAGACTTTCTTACGAATTGATGAAGCACTTATTAATTCTCATGTGCTTGCTACATCAGAAATTTTTGCCAGCAAACACATAATAGGTAATACTTAAAAGAAACAAGTCCCCCAAAAAACTTTGTATTGATTGATAATAAATGGTTTATCTTTCCCTATAATGGGATAAATTTCTTTGTTTGAATAAATTTTTAAAGGCCTTTGAGTCTTTTAAATATATATATATGTATCTGTTGGAAAAATGGAGGATTGGGTGATCTAGAACCCAAAATATTTATAAGCTAAACAATAGTGGAAATATGAGCTAAATTATAGCAGGATAAAACCTATACTGGAGTGAGGAATTTCTTTGCATTGTTTCTTGTTAAATATATGATAGAAATTAATTTTTATGAAAGGTTAAATAAATCAAATATTAAAGTTTCATTAAGACCAAAGGATCATTTCATATTTGTGCTCATGATACCATTAATAATTATATTTTAGAATATTACTATGTAGAGATTAGGACAATATGTTTTGGATTCAGACAACCCAATATTTTAGTCTGCCACTTACAGGGTTTTTAATTACTTAATCTCTTTAAGTCTCAGTTTCTTCATCTGTGAAATAGAGGTAAAAATAATACTAACCTTATACGATTTTGTGAATATAAAATGTTAATGCATATTTAAAATATATATAAATATTTTTCCCAAGGCTTGGTCCCTGCTTCTATCTCAGAACCTCCTCCATTTAAATGTCTTCTAATAAATAAGGTAGATGGGAGCTGTAAAACTTTTAATGATTCTGAACAAGAGGATCTGCAAGGATTCGGTGTATGTCTTGATCCTGTATATGACGTAATTTGGAGGTGAGCTTCTCTATTTATAAAATAGAGTAGTAATTAAGTTTAATCCAATTATTACTCTTGTGTATAATGTGTGACATATATATAACGTTCTCTACTGTTAAACTAGTAACTACACTTATATCATAGTGATTCACAGGGACCTTGTTCTTGGCCAGACTGGTTAGGTTTATCCCAGCTCCACAGTTTTCTCTCTATCACCTTGGAGAAGTTACTTTGACTTTCTGTGCCTCGGTTTCCTCATTTATAAAATGTTATGAGGATTAAAGAATTTGGAACAAAGGCACATAATAAGTGCTGTACAAGTGTTTGCTATCATAATTTTTAATTTTACTTTCAAGAGTCTCATTGTTAATTATTTTTCAGTTTTTCAGCCATTCTGTCTAAATTAGTGTGTGTCTTATTTCTTATTCCCATAATATCTAATTATTTCCAAATACGTAGAATAAATTTTACCAAAGACATTACAGAAAAATAAATAAATAAATAATTGAGCCTGCTCTTTAAGAATGTGCATAACAAAAACCCAGTATTGGTATTGAAATAAACAGGGTTATATAAACTGGAAATATAAAAATATAGAGATGAGTAAAGGTACACAAAAGACTCAAAAAAGAAATTTTATTTCTTTAAGAGTTATTGTAGTCTTTATATACAAAAAGAGTAAAGAAAAGAGTCATACTTTTCAGCTCATCACAGGGCTATCAGTTCTTTTTAACTCTTGCGTTGTTTATTGGGCTGACCTTAGGCAGGGATTCAGATTAGTTAAAAGATTGAAGAGAAATGAGGAAAGAGGAAACTTTTTCTCCATCTTCTTTTTTAGGTGCATGCCTTCTTTTATTCCTAACAGCTGGCCTGAGTCTTAATTATAAGGACTGCATTCAGAGTGAAGGATGTACATTGTTTCCCAGGTTGCTGACCAGCTGAATACCTTATTTGGACATTTTGTTAGAAGGCCTGAAGATCACACACAATTGGGTTGAATTAGTGCTTTTAGATTTACCTGGTAGCATTGTGTAGAGTAGATCAAATAACAAATGACTACAGCTTTGTGGTCTTTTGTGGTAATTCTTATGAAGACTTGGGGTACTATGAATCAAACTTGGAATGGTTATAATGGGATAGAATGGAAGGGATAAGAGAGTGAGTGTAAAGATATAATTGTCTCCAGTTATTTACTGATACTATGAGACTTTGTTACCAAAGACTAACAAAAAGTTCTAGTTTGGATCTAGTTTTAAATTGATGTTTTATTTTGAAGTAAAGCAAATTTGGATTAACAAAACAAAAATAAAAATTGGCAATATGGAATTTGTTTCTGGATACATCCACGAGGTTAAAGATAATAGGACAGCAAGAGCCTAGTAGTAAAAACTTGCTTGAACTGGAGGCATTTCCCTGGGATCTTGATAGAATTCTGTAGTATGGTCTCCAGTTAGTTGAACCTTATCTTCTTCACATATGGTGGTAGCAATGAGACAGTTGATCTCAAATGTCTTGTCCAGTTCTTGATTATTTTCCACCTTTGTTCCAAAACAGAGATTAAAAAGTCAAGGGCAATCTCCTATCTTTCATTAAAACAGCTGGAAGGTGTTTTCCTTCAAGTGAGGATTAGAGTTTCTTTCCATTATCCTAATTTCTGGCAATTTTGTGTCCTTTGTATTGTAAGGTACTTGAATTTTACAACCACCACAGACTTTGAAGATCTAGTATTAGCTTATTTTAACTTTCCTCCCTGCCTGAGTCTGTTTCCTTTAATATTCTTTAGGAACTAAGTTCTCTTGAATAATTAGAAACTTAAGGAGTGGATAAATGTTAAGAATAGCAATTTTGGGAAGCGGCTGTGGCTCAAACAGTAGGGCTCCCGTTTGCCATATGGGAGGCCCCGGGTTCGGTTCCTGGGGCCTCCTGGTGGGGGCAAGCCCACCCGCAAGGCATGGTTGGCTGACCTGGCGAGCACAAGCAGCAAGGGGGGGATAAATGAATAAATAAATAAAATCTTTAAAAAAAAATAAAAAAAAATAATAAAAAAAAAAAAGAATAGCAATTTTATTTCCTATTTAAAAGTTACACAAATAATACAAGAATACAATCTTGTTAAGAAAAAAAATCAAAGTGAAAATACACACAGGAAAGTGTAAGTCATTTTTTAAATCTTCTTTTTCCCCCATATCAAATTCTTCTAACCTTCTCTATGGGTAACAAGTATTAAGTTTGATTTATATTGTTTGACACTTTCAAAAATATATGTATTTGATTTTTATATAATATAGTTTTCTGAAAGTTATGTTTAGTACATACTGTACTTCATTGTAAAAAGTACTATATTTAGTACATAATGCACTTCATTAAAAATTTTTTTTCTTTTACTTAGAAAATTTGTAGATTTATTTTAAATATCATGCAGAAAGTATAGAGTTCCCATATGCCTCTCTCACACACACAGTTTTCCCTATTTTTAACCCTTTGGATTAGTGTAGTACTTTTTATAATTGATGAAACAACATTATTTTAACTATACTATTAACTATATTCCATAGTTTACATTAGGGTTCTCTGTGTTGTATAGTCTTAAAGGTTTTTTTTTTTTTTTTCCCTAACTTTTACCCTACTAACATACATATATATATATATATATATATATCCTAAAATTTCCACTTTAAGTGCATTCGAATGTATAATTCAGTGGTGTTAATTAAAATCACAATGTTGTACTATTATCACCACCATCCATTAACAAAACTTTTCCATCACCCCAAACAGAAAGTCTGTACCAATTAAGCATTAATTCCCCAATTCCCCATTCTGTACCCCTACCCTGGCCCTGTAAACTGTATTCTAGTTTCTGACTGTGAAATTGCTTAATCTAATTATTTCATACCAGTGAAATCATATAGTATTTGTCCTATTTGTCTTAAATATACAGTTACTACATTATTCATGAAGTGTCATGATTTATATTATTTTGTTAAAATTATTTCACTTGTAGAGAGAAAAATTATTTTGTTTATATTTTTAGCTCAGATATGTAAAATGATGAACTATATTTTGTCCCCTTCAAGCTGACTGTAAATTTCTCTTTGTATCATAAATTATGTTGTAGAATTTTTTTTACCGTAACTCCATGTTGAGGTGCTATCTTTATTCTCTTACTTGAAAGGTTTCGGCCAAATGCTAGAGAACTATGGTGTTACAATGCAGTGGTTGCGGATGCCAGACTTCCCTCTGCAACAGACATGCAGTCCAGATGCAGTATACTAAGTCCTGAACTTGCCTTACCAACAGGATGCAGAGCTCTCACCACCCGATCTCATGCAGCTTTGCACATTCTAGGTACAGCTACTATTTGGAGTTCAGCTAATTTCATTGACGTGTGCTAATATTTGTTTTTTCATTCATTTCTAAAGTTTTAGATTTCTAAGTCCTTCTATCTTAAACAGTAACAAAAGCCTAGGTGCAGAATAAGTTAAATCCTCTATCTTTAAGAGGCTATTCCTACAGAAAACAGGACATCCGACATGTACCAATACCATGAAAGATTCATGTATGCCCATATATAAAAAGCAGTCCTGAATACAATTTTCCTAATATTAGAGCTTTAAAATACAACATTTTTGGTTAACATGAATCTATAAACTTTTAGAGATATAGTTTAAATATTCAAATGTATATTTATAGTGTTTAATTTATATATATTATTTTAAAATAAATTCTGTGTAATATGATCTGTGTTTAATAAATACTACTTTTATCTCTTCTTACTTATCAGTTTTCCACAGCACATCAACTTTACTTCTATTTATTTAATTTGAGATACAGCTAGTTTTCAATCCACATATGTTGTTGCTGGGAATTTTACATCAATCTACATAACTACTTTTTTATTGTTTTTTAAAATGATATGTAATAGATATATTTATGTTTCTCTAGAATTTACAATTGTGAGGTCATACTCCTAAGGATAATTACTAGATCTTAGTACAATTTCTGTTTTCTTTTTTCACAGTTTCATCTGGTAACCATTGTAAACACCCAAATGTAGCCATCAATTAAGTTTATTACCGGCTAATGAGTCTTCCCCAAACAGTACTTTAATAATCAAAATAAAGTGATATGGAGAGTCTTATAAAACGAAGAACCCTGTAAGAGTTCAAAGATTAAGTGATTCCAACTTTTCAAATACAGTATTGTGCAAAACTTTGTCATATAGTATATGTTTAAATATGATAAATGTCCTGACAAAGGAGAATTCTTTTAAAACTTTATTTCAACTTCAAAAAATAAAATAACAGACAAAAGGCAGCTTAACAAATTATGGAAGCATTACTTTAAAAAATCCTGTCCGGGCACATTTATCTTATTTAATCTCAATAACAAACTCAGTTGTTTCTCCAGTGTTGCGAAAGATGAATAAATTAAAAAACACAGATTGGTTAAACGACATGACCAAGGTCTCCTTGTTAATGAAGAAAATTAAAAAAAAAAAAAAAAAAAGCTTCATCATATTCACATCTCATAAAACTAAATCCCATATTCTTTATTTTTGAGCATTAGCATTGATATAGTACCTTCTTTGCCTTTCCAACAACAATACTACTATTAACTATAGTCTGTAAGTTACATTAGTTGTATTTTCCCCATGTATCACCATATTCTTAACATCTTTTAATTGAGGAGCATTCTTGTATTTGTATTATTAACCACAATCCTCATCTACCACTGAAATCACTGTATTATGCAGTCCCTAGATTATCCTATAGTTGTCTTTCAATTAACATTAACCTCGCTAGACTAACCCTTTCAGTCACAATCACATTTATAAATCAGCATTGTTAGTTATACTCATTAAAATGTGTTACCATCAACTCTTTCCATTTCCACATATTTTTATTAGTTGTAAGTGTTCTTCCATGAAATTGCATTTACTTAGAATAAACTTGATGAGCACACTCTGAGTGTGTTTACTTATTTTAATTTCTTTCCTATAGTACCCCATATCATACATACTATGGGAAATTTTAATTCCAAGGAATTGAATTTTGTTTGTTGTTTTAGGATGTCTTGATACCTTGGCAGCTATGCAAGATTTAAAAATGGGTGTTGCAAGTACAGAGGAAGAGACTCAAGCAGTAATGAAGGTTTATTCCAAAGAAGATTATAGTGTGGTAAACAGGTTTGAAAGTATGTGTATTTATGTTTAGAAAATTTTATCTTATAACCAAAATGTATATGGATATTTTAAATATAAATTATTATTTATATCTTTTAGGTCATGGAGGGGGCTGGGGTTACTCTGCCCATTCCGTAGAAGCTATACGTTTTAGTGCTGATACAGATATTTTACTTGGTGGTCTTGGTCTGTTTGGAGGTAGAGGAGAGTATACTGCTAAAATTAAGGTAAGCATTTCTTTGGAAATGTTCTTTTGCTTTGAAGATGTTGGTTTTTACTTAGTTTATTAAGTTATGTAATATTTCATTTGAAAAAGGGCTTAAGTTAACATAACTAAAATCTAATACAATAATACTAAATCATTAACTCAGATTTTTTTTTTTTTTTTTTTTTTTTACCGGGAGGTACCGGGGATCGAACCCCGGTCTCTCCATATGGTAGACGGACGCCGAACCTCTTGAGCCACATCCGTTTCCCAACTCAGATTAATAAATCAAAAATAAATTAAGGTTGGAAATAAAAGGCAAATTATTTTACAATAAGACTGAAGAAAGGTTATGACAGTCAATTGCAGTCCTTTGTGCTGAACTTTCTAGTGGTATTGGAACAGCAGAACCTTTTTATTTGGCTGCTTTCTTATAGCCATTGTAATGACAGGAGGCACAACTGTTTTGATTCAGAGAAAATTTTTTTTTTTTTTTTTTTTAGATTTATTTACTTTCATCCAGGTATAATTTTTTTCCCCTTGGGAGTAAGTCCCTTCTTGATTTTTTGTTTTGTTTTGTTTTGTTTTGTTTTGTTTTGTTTTGATACCTCTGGTTGTTTCTTTGGTCTCCTTTATAGTTTCATCCTCTTCTACCTGGTTACTGAATATTGGATTTTTCTCTAGGTCCAACCCTAAGCCCTCTTTCGTCCTCTGTATTTCACCTAAGATTTCTCTTCCAAGCCCCCAATTTTAGTAAAGTTTGGCACACTCTGGCACCCAACTTTGTATCTCCAGCTAAGACTTCTTTCGCCTATTTCCATGTAAATGTCTTAAAACCATGTCAGTCATTTTATCCAAACTGAATTCAGGCCCTTCCTCTAGCACTTGGCTCTCTTTCAGCGATCCCTTTCTCATGAATTAGTACCACCTACCAAATACTTGTTATATAAGCCAGAAATCTAGATGTCCTCTTGATAGCTCCTCCTCTTTCCCCTCGCCCCCAAAAAACACTTCTGTCAGTATCCTAGGCAAAGTTATTTGCCCTAGCCTAGCCACTTACCTGGTCTCAGTATATATTCTCCAACTTTTTGGTTTCAGGACCCTATTACACTAAAAAATTATTGAAAATACCAATATTATTATTGTTTATATGGTTTATATCTATTAATATTTACCATATTAGAAATGAAAAGTTATTAAAAAATATTTATATAGTAATTCATTTAATAATAATAATAATACACTCAGGGTATGCCATCATAAATAACATATTTTTGAGAAATAATATTTTCCAAGCAAAATAAGCGCTTAGTGAGAGGAATGGCATTGTTTTACATTTTTGCCAATCTTTGTAATCCCTGGCTTAATAGAAATAGGCAATGTGTTGCTTTGGTTAAAGTACATTAATAAAATCCAGCCTCACAGATATGTAGTAGGAAAAAGTAGGGGTGATTTAATAGCTTTTTCAGATAATTATGTAGTTTTCACCATGTCTTAATTTTCTATCCTTTGTAGTTTCATTTAGTGTGTTCTACATCAAGGATACAGTAATTAACAAGATAGTTCTTGCTTTCAGGGAACTTAATGATGAGTGAAAGAGACAGATAAATGAGCCAAAATTCATTCTTTCATTCATTCATATTGCATTTTACAAAGATTATCAAATGTTAGCTATGTCCCAGGATTTATGCGAGATTCTGGGGCTGGTGCTATCAACCAAATAGACAAAAAGTTTGGTAAGTTTTATTTAGTTAATAAATTGGATGATGTGTGAGAGAGCAATTGACAGAGAAGGCTAGTCTGCTTTACATAGGGTGGCCAGAGAAGGCTCTGTGGATATGTAATATTTGAGCAGAAGCCAAGAGGGTAAGAAGGATCCAGCAGCAGGTGTAGCATTCTGAGCAGGGGAAACAGCAATATTTTTTTAAATTTTTTTTTTTTTTTTTTTTTTTTTTTTTAGCAACTGATAGCTGCCCGGTGAAGGAATTTCTGTGCTTTCTGTCTCCATTCTATCTCTTCACATTCCTTCTTGAACCTACTCCAGTCAGGCTTTTGCCCCAATCATGCCAGTGAAACTGCTCTTGTCAAGGACATTCATGGCTTTGACTTCTGTGTTTCTAAATTCAGTGGTCAAGTCTCAGTCCTCATCTTCCTTGACTAATCAGCAGAATTTAATGCTATTATTTCTTCTTTGAAATCTTTTCTTTACTTGGCTCCCAAGACACACTTAGTTTTCCTCTGGTCTTATAGACTGTTCTTTTTAGTCTCCTTGCTGGTTCCTTGTCATCTCCCTGACCTCTAAATGATAGAGTGCCAGATCTCAGTTCTTGTACCTCTTTTTTAAGTATATACTCACCCTCAGAGTGATCCAGCCTTACGGCTTTAAGTATTCTTTTCTCTGATGACTCCCAAAGTTATAGACCTCTCCCCTGACCCCCAAAGTCATATATGCTACTGCCTACTCTGCATCTCTACTTGGATATCTAATAGTTACTTTTGGATGCAACATGTCCCAAACTATGCTTATGATCCCTTTAAATCTGCTATTTCCACATTGTTTCTCATTGCAGTTAACTAACTTAGAATGGAGTTAACTTCATTCTTCCAGTTGTTCAGGTAAAAAATCTTGGAGTCATCCTTGATTCTTCTCTTTCTTTCACACCTCATATCTACTTCAGCTGCAAATCTTCTTGACTCCACTCTCAAAATAAAGCCAGAATCTAACCACTTCTAAAAACTGCTGCTGGTACTGTCTTGGTCCAAGCCACAGCCATTCTCATCCAGATTATTACAGTAGTTTCCCAGTTGGTATCCTGCTTCTGTCCTTGCCTCCTTCACTCTATTCTCAACACAGCAGCCAGAGTGATTGTTACAATGTACACCCATGCATTGTACTCCTGTGATCAGAATCTTCCGTAAGAAATCCAAAGGTCTTAGACAGGAGCTACCAGACCCTACGAAAGATAACGCACATCACCTCTCTGATCGTATTTTATACTAGATGCTTTACTTTAATCCAGCCATGCTGGCCTGCTTCTCCTTTGTCAAACATGCAAGGCACAGTTAAGCCTCAGGATCTTTGCACTTGCTATTCCCGCTAACTAGAATTCTCTTTACTTCACTAGCTGTGTGGCTAACTTCCTCATAACCTTCAGGTCTTGACTTCCTGGTCAGCCCATTTAAAACTATAAATACTTTCCCCTACCACACACTTACTCAAAATAGCCCCCTCCTACCTTTTTTGTTTATTATTCACCCCTGTATGCCTTGTTCCAGTAACTGGGACAGGCATACAGTTTGTGTTCAAAATATTTGTTGAATTTAAGCAAGGGAGCCACATTAGGGCAAATCATTATGGACCTCTACATCATGCTAAGAAGGAAATGAAAAACCATTGAAGAATTTTAGATTAAGAAAGTATTCTGATAATATACTCATTTTTAACAGAGTACTAAAGGTCATTAAAAAAAAAAACCCTAAACTTTATGGAAAGTGGGTTAGAGGAAGCAGAGAGTGGAGGTAAGAAGAGTAAGTCTCATTGAGGTATTTCAAGCAGTAACAGTAAGTACAGTTGAATTGATAGACTGTGGTACCAGCGTTAGAGTAGATACAGTGATGGGGGAGAGAGATGGAAAAAAGGATAAGTCTCAGTTTTTTTATTTGAAAGACTAGGTGAATAATAGTACCAGTTATAAGAGCAGTGAAGGCAGGAGCAGAGAGAGATGAGTCACTTTAGAATTACTGAGATTGAGCTGCCTTGGGGAATCCAGTAACTGTTGAGAATAAGAGTATGAAAGTCAAAAATACCTGCGCTGGAGACAAATTTACAAGTCGTAGCATGTAGTTGAAAATTAAAACGTCTAGCACAGTACCTGTTCGGTAAATTCTAGTGGCCCTTTCTCTTCTTTATCAGTATCGTATCTACCTTTTTTGTAGTTCAACTATTAAAATTTTCTAGAAATAAAAGATTTAAAAAAATATATATACATATTAGTCAATTTTCTAAAAAGACTCTTGCTCATAATCTCCCTTATTTTTACTTCATTTCATAACCTTTTCTTCTTCCCTTTTCTCCTGTACTCTGTGGTCCTCCCCTCTTTTTTATAACCTTTTTCCCCCATACCCTTCATTACACCTTTTCCCATGCAATATTACTTTGAACTATCTTTTGTCTATTTTTTAGGATATTTATATTCTGTTGTTCCTGTCTTTCTCCATAGCTAACATTTTCAAGACCTATTTGTTGGATATTTTTCTAAGTGTTCTGCAAGTATTATTTCATTTAATTCTCACAACTCTTATGAGGTGGGCACTGTTACGGATGAGGAAAATGAGCCCCAGGATCTCACAGCTAGTAAGTGGTGAAGCAGGATTTCACCCTAGGCAATCAAATTTCAAAACTCGAACCCTCTAGATTCTACCTTATCAGTCCTCACCTCCATTAGATGTCTCTACTGGGTTCAAGACTTTTTGTATGGCACCATTTCTGGCATTTGATAAAAGTAGATGAATGCATAAAATAGGAAAACCGAGAAGACCATAAAACTTTGAATGTTTCTTAATTTAAATGTATATTTCACTTGATAAAATTAGAAGAGCAGGTACTCTGAGTTTTACATTCTTTATATTCCAGCATATATTGGACATGCACAAAATTATAAACAAATTATTTAACAGTGTTGTGTAACTGAATGATTGGGCAAAATATGTTTTTCTCCTTTTCCCAGCTGTTTGAGTTGGGTCCTGATGGAGGAGATCATGAAACCGATGGAGACCTTCTTGCAGAGACTGATGTCTTGGCTTATGACTGTGCTGCTAGGTAAATTATTTATTCATTATTTAATGTAACCTTTATATTCTTAAAATGAAAAATTATAAATGAATATAACATATTTTGAAAAGGAAGTTTTGAACATTCTCTTCTAATAGCAGATATTTGAGAAATTAAATTATATACTAAGTAACTAAAGTAGTAATTTTTACAATGCTGCATTAAAACTAACAGTATCCTTTTTACATTTTTATTTCACAAGATATGAAATTGACTGTTTCTGCACTGAAGTTAAAATGGAAATATACATATATTTTGCAGTTTTATTTTTATGCCTCTCTTGGAGAACACCATACTAGTTCTAGTAATGTGATCCTGCCTAGAATTATCTGTTACCTATTGCACCATGTATATACTGTCAAGTATATTTGTATATTCTGACTCCATGCCAGTTGTGTAGGCTTGACTATTACATATTTGGGGAGATTGACCAGCTTTGCTGAAACCTCTTGGGACATTACCAAAATCACTTTGTTTCTTTATGAAGATTCATTAACTAATGGGAGATTGAGATTTTATCAGTCTTCTCTGTATAATCCTAAGAATTATCTCAACACTGATCATGTTATAGCAAGTTAATGATTTGAATCAGAATATTATGGTGAGAAAACTATAAGTTGAGCTTCATCACAATAATAACACACTGTTTCCCAAAAATAACTATGTTAAGAAAATCTTGTTTGGTGTCCACATACTTTTTGCTACTGAAAATATATTTGTTCTGTTAATGTCTGAAATAAGAATGGGAATAAGGCGTTGAGTTTGATTTTAACAGAAAAATAATTTTGAGAAAAAAATAATAAACCTGAAAAAAATTTTGACTATGTCTTCAATTTAAGCACTACCAATATAACGAGGTCATTTTTCAGTAATATTTTATGTTGTATACAAATAAAGATAAGGGAAAATTTCAGGAAAGTTAATTTTTAATAAAGCTTTCATTGGATTTAACATTTATCTTTGAGCATATGATTATATCTCAAAAGATATAATGGTGTATCACACTTTCATGTGTAGAGAATTACCTTAAAAGAAAGCCTACATTCCTAAAGTGAGCATTAAAGGACTTCCATCATCTATCACAGCATCTTTTCTAGCTTTCTATGTACTGCTCTTCTACAACTATCTTAATACTTTAGCAGAATTGGACTCCTTTCCATTTCCTGACCATGTCCTGTATATAGGAAGATCACCTCCACATATCTGTTCATACCATTCTCAACTTTTCCTGAAACACCTCTCATTCTTCACTCTATCCCAGCTACACCCAATAAAATTCTCAAATGCCTTGTCTTTCATAATCCTTCCACTATATTGCCTAGGACTTTGTGGCCTGATAATATCCTTTAATAGATGCTCTTACTTACATACATATCTTTTCTCTCTCCAAAATTAGTAAACTGCTTGAACTCCTAAACTGTCAAATTTATTTATTTAATATATATTTTAATTTTTTTATTAAAGAAGTTGTGGGTATACAGAATGATCATGCCTCAAATCCAGGATTCTTATATACCACCCCACCACACCTTGCATTGGTGTGGAACATTTCTTACATTGATCATGCCACATTTTTTTAACAAATCATTTTTATTGATACATATTAATAAAGCATAAATCCATCCAAAGTGTACAGTCAGTGGTATTTGGTATAATTGCGTAGTTGTGCATTCATCACTTCAATCGTTATTATACCGCATTTTTATAATTGTACTATTAAAGTTTATGGTTTAATTTAGGATTCCCTGTTTCTGTAGTATAGTTCCATGGATTTTTTTAAAATACTGCTACCATATATAGTCAAACATTTACTCTTTTAATCATATTCAGATAAATATTTCAGTGCTGTTAATTGTGTTCACAACGTTGTGCTGCCTTCACCACCGTCCATTACCTAAACATTTCAGTTATTCCAAATAGGAACCCTGTACATTTCAAGCTTTAACTTCCCATTCCCTGTCCCCACCCTGTCCCCTGGTAACCTGTATTCTAGATTCTGACTCTATGAGTTTGCTTATTCTAAAAGTTGAAATCAGAGAGATCATACAATATTTGTCCTTTTGTGTCTGGCTCATTTCACTAAGCGTGATGTGTTCAAGGTTCATCCATGTTGTTGCATGTATCAGGACTTCATTCCTTATTATGGCTGAGTAATATTCCACTATATATATATATATATATATATATATATATATATACACCACATTTTGTTTATCCATTCATTGGTTGATGGACACTTGGGTTGCTTCCATCTTTTGACAGTTGTGAATAGTGCTGTTATGAACATGGGTGTGAAAATATCTGTTGGAGTCCCTGCTTTCAATTCTTTGGGGTATATACCTAATAGTGGAATTGCCGGGTCATATGATAGTTCTTCTATACTTAGAACTCTGAGGAACTACCAATCTGTCTTCCACAGCCAGCTGCACCATTGTATATTGCTACCAGCAGTGAATAAATGTTCCTATTCTCCACATCCTCTCTGACGCTTATTATATTCTGTTTTTCTAATAGCAGCCATTCTAATGGGTGTGAAATGGTATCTTATTGTGGTTTTGATTTGCATTTCCCTGATGGCTAATGATATTGAGCATCTTTCTGTGTGCTTTCTGGCCATTTGTATATCTTCTTTGGAGGGATGTCTTCAATTCTTTTGCCCATTTTTATTTGGGCTGTCTGTCTTTTTGTTGTTAAGTTGAAGAATTTCTTCATATATTCTGGATATTAATCCTTTATTGGATATGTGGTTTCCAAATGTTTTCTCCCATCATGTAGATTGTCATTTATCTTTCATGATGAACATGAAAAGTTTTTTATTTTGATGAGGTTCCACATATCTATTTTTACTTTTGTTGCTTGTGCTTTGGGTTATAAAGTCTAAGAAATCATTGCCTAACCCAAGGTCCTGAAGATGCTTTCCTATGTTTTCTTCTAGGAGTTTGATAGTTGTAACTTTCCTATTTAGATCTTTGATCCATTTTAAGTTGATTTTTGTATATGATATGAGGTAGGTGGCCCTCCCGTCCCCCCCCCCTTTTTTCAATTGGAGATATAGTTTTCCAGAACCATTTGTTGAAGAGACTCTTCTTTCCCAATTGAGTGACTTTTTGCCACTGTGTCAAAAATCATGTGGCCATAAATGTGAAGATTGATTTCTGAGCTTTCAATTCGATTCTATTGGTCTATATGTCTGTATCTGTGCCAGTACCATGCTGTTTTGATTATTGTGGTTTAGTAATAAATTTTAGGTAGTGTGAATCTCCAACTTCATTCTTCTTTTTCAAGATGGCTTTAGCTATTCAGGACCCCTTACCCCTTCCATATAAATTTTATGTTTGGCTTTTCTATTTCTACAAAGAAGGTTGTTAGAATTTTGTTTGGGATTGCATTCAATCTATGAATTGCTTTGGGTAGTATAAATATCTTAACAATATTTAGTCTACCAGTCCATGAACATGGAATGTCCTTCCATTTATTTAGGTCTTTGATTTCTTGTTTTGAAATTTTCTGTGTATAAGACCTTTACATCCTTGGTTAGATATATTCCATGATATTTGAATCTTTTAGTTGCTATTGTGAATGGAATTCTTTTCTTGATTTTTTTCTTCTGATTGTTAATTGCTTGTGTATAGAAACACTAGTGATTTTGGGGTGTTGATCTTGTACCCCACCACTTGGCTTAATTCAATTATTCATTCTAGGAACTTTGTTGTAGATTTTTCAGGGTTTCTGAATATAGGTTCATGTTATCTACAAATAAGGAAGTTTTACTTCTTTCTAACTTGGATGCCTTTTATTTCTTTTTCTTGCCTAATGACTCTGGCAAGAACTTACAGTAAAATGTTGAATAACAGTGGTGACATTGGGCATCCTTGTCTTGTCACTGATCTTAGCGAGAAAGCTTTCAGTCTTTCACCATTGAGGAGCATGTTAGCTGTGAGCTTTTCCTATATGCCTTAATCGAATTGAGGAAGTTTCCTTCTATTCCTAGTATTCTAATGTTTTTATCAAGAATGGGTGCTGTACTTTGTCAAATGCCTTTTCTGCATCAATTGAGGTGATCATGTGGTTTTGGTCCTTCATTCTGGTAATGTGGTTTATTGCATTAATTGATTAATTTGTTTTCTATTTCACTTATCTCTTCTCTAATCTTTGTTATTTCCTTCTTTCTGCTCATTTTGGGTTTAGTTTGCTTTTCTTTTTTTTTAAATGTAAGGATTTAGAGCTACAAATTTCCCTCTCAGTACTGCCTTCTCTGAATCCCATAAGTTTTGGTATGTTGTATTTTCATTTTCATTTGGCTCAAGATATTTCCTAATTTTGCTTTTGATTCCTTTTTAACCCATTGGTTGCTTAAGAATATGTTGTTTAATTTCCACATATTAGTGAATTTTCCATTTCTCCCCCCATTATTGATTTCTAGCTTTATTTTGCTCTAGTTAGAGAATATGCATTGTATGGTTTCAATACCTTTTAATTTATTGAGACTTATTTTGTTTTGGTTTTTTTTTTGTTTGTTTGTTTGTTTGTTTTTTAAGATTTTATTTATTCATTTATCCCCCCCTTGCTGCTTGTGCTCGCTGGGTCAGCCAACCACGCCGTGCGGGCGGGCCTGCCCTCGCCAGGAGGACCCGGGAACCGAACCCGGGGCCTCCCATATGGCAAACGGGAGCCCTACTGATTGAGCCACAGCCGCTTCCCAAGACTTATTTTGTTAACTAATATATGCTCTATCCTGGAGAATGATCTATGTGCAGTACTTGAGAAGAATGTATATTCTGTTTCTGTTGGGAGAACTATTCTGTTAGTTCTGTTAGGTCTTGTACTTCCTTATTTATCTCCTTACTAGATATTCTATTCATTATCGAGGGGGGTGTATAACATCTTCTACTATTGATATACAAGCATCCATTTCTTCCTTCATATCTGTCAGTATTTGATTAATATATTTTGGGGCTTTGCTATTTATATGTTTATAATTGTTACATCTTCCTATTGAATTGGCCTCTTTTTGGTATATAATGGCCATCTTTGTCTCTCAAAACTGTTTCACTTAAAGTCTATTTTATCTAATATTAGTATAGCTAATATACTGCTCCACTCCCTCCCCAACCCTCTTTTGGGTACTACTTGCATGATTTATTTTTTTCCATGCTTTTACCATCAACCTATTTGTATCTTTGCAAGGTAAGTCTCTTGCAAACAGTTTGGTCATGCTTCTTTTTAATCCATTCTGCCAATCTCTGTCTTTTGACTGGAGAGTTTAATCCATTTTTATTTAAAGTCACTACTGATAATACAGGACTTTCTTCTGTCATTTTGCTATTTAGCCTTTGTAAGTCTTATGCCTTTTTTCTCCCTCACTTCTGTTAATTCCTACTTTTATATTTATTTATTTTGTGTCGTACCATATTGAGTTGCCTTCTCATTTCTATCTGGATATATTTTCCATGTATTTTCTTTATAATTACCATGGGGTTAAAATTTAATATCCTAAATATGTAACAGTCATATTTAGTATGTTAACAACTTAACTTCAAAAGCAAACACATAAACTTTTCCTAAATCCCTTTGTCCTCACTATTTTATTCATCCTTGTTACCATTTATATCTTTGTACATTGCATATTCAAAAAACCTTGATTTATCTTTATTTTTTATGCATTTGCATTTTAGAACCTATAGGAAATAAGTGGAGTTATATACCAAACAATACACTATAATAATATTGGCATTTATAAAAATGGTTTCCTTTACCAGAGGTCTTTATTTCTCTGAACCACTGTGTAATGTCCTTTCCTTTCATTCTGAAGAACTCCCTTTAGCATTTCTTGTACTGTAGGTCTAGTGGTGAAGAACTCCCCAGTTTTTGTTTATCTGAGAATGTCTTAATCTCTACCTTGTTTTTGAAAGGAAGTGTTGCTGGATATAAAATTCTTTGCTGGCATTGTCTTTTAGCACTTAAAGTATTTCAGCCCACTTCCTTCTTGCCTCCATGGTTTCTGATGAGAAGTTGGCACTCAGACTAATTGGGACTCCCTTATACCTAACACATTGCTTTTTCCCTTGAAGCTTCTAAAACTCTCTCCTTATCCTTTGCATTCAGTAATGTTATCAATATATGATGACATATTTTTCTTCATTTTTATCCTATTTGGTTTTCTCTAGGCTTCTGGAATGTGCATCACATCTTTTGCTGAGTTTGGAAAGCACTCTTTCATTATTTCTTCGAGTATTCCTTCTGCCTCTTTCTCCCTTTTCCTTCTGGGATTCCCATAATGCATTTATTGGTGCACTTGATGGTATCCCAGAAATGTCTTAGGCTATTTTTACTTTTAATATTTCTTTTTTCTTTCTGATCCTTGGCCTGACTCATTTCAAGTGTCTTGTCTTCAAGTTCATTGATTTTCTTCTTCTGCCAGCTCCACTGTGCTCTTGAAACCCTCTTGGGTATTTTTCATTTCTGTTATTGTGATATTCAACTTTAGTAGTTTTGTTTTGTTCCTTTTTAAAATTTCTGTTTCTTCACTAAGGCCCTCATATTGCTCATTCATTGTTTTCCTAATCTCTCTTAGTTGTTTCTCTATATTTTCCATCATCTCCTTGAGCATTTTTAGGATTATTTTTTTTAAAGGCTATGTTTGGTTCATCTACATTCTAATCTCTCTTGGTGTTTTCTGAATTTTTATCTTCTTCCTTTGGGTGGGCCATCATATCCTGTTTCTTGTTTGTCGTGTACTCTTTTGTTGCATACTGTACATTTTAATATTTTAAAATGTTAACTCTTGGATTTAATCCCTGAGATGTCTGTTTCTTGGTTTTATAAGGCAGAGGTTTCTCTTGAGTTTCAGGAGTATCGGGAAGGTCTGCTCAAGGCAAATGCATTGTGCTAGGTTTTCCCTTTCTTTCTGGGCCTCTGTCTTGTCCTGGGACTTTGCTTTGTTAGTTGTTTTGGAGTTCCCCTGTTTAAAGGGTTTGGTTATACCCTCTACTCCCCAGAAGATAGACCTCCCTCTCCTGTTATTTGAAGCTGGGAAGCCTTTGTCCCAGACTGTCTGCCTCTATAGTTTTCTACAAGCTTTTTGTTGTGTCAAACTGCTTTTGCCTGGAGGGCAAATTCTGGAAGGCAGGTACAATGGGGAGAAATATCCCAAGTCAGTCTTTGCCAGCCAAAACAGGGCCAGGGATCTATGAAGCTGGGCACAGACTGGCTGCAAGTGCAATGAGAAGGGATCAGGAATGACACCAAGAGCTTCTCTATTGGCTTCCAAAAGCTGGGCTTTCCTGTCCTGCCCAGAAAATACAGCCCTTCAGCTAGCTGTCCCCCACAATGCTAAGGACACACAGCTTTGTTAAGTGTCCACCACCACCACCCCTGTTTGGGGTGTGTTGAAACAGTGGCTGCCCTCAGAGTCTCACCCCCGTATATCCAAATTCTCTAATCAAAAGCCATGTTCAGTGATCAGCCATGCCCACCCTTCTTCTTGGGGAAGAGGATTTTTTCCTCCCTTTTTGTCACCAGCAGCTGGCCAGGGGCTGGACCCTTCTGCAGCCTGCTGCGAGAGTGGGGGGATGGGTACCGGTAGCCGCCATGCAGAGAGTAATTTACTATAATTTATCAGCCTCTTCCTCCTCTTCTTCCCTGGCTGCTACACAGTGTTCTTCTGGCCTCTAGAGTTTCAAAATAGTTGTTTCAGACAGTTCCTGCCTGTTTCATAGTTGTTTTGGTGGAAGGACTGAGTCCTGGAGCTCCCTACTCAGCCATCTTACCACAATAAAACATATTTCTTTCTAGATTTATTTTTGTTTCTGTAAAGTATCTAGCATAATTTCTCATACGTAATAGATAATAATAATAATAGCAATAGTTTTTCGTCTGGTTACTATGTAACAGGCACACTTCCAAGTACTTTGTCTAAATTAACTCAATCCTCAAAATACCCCTGTAAGCTAAACTTTGTTTTCATCCCTATTTACAGATGATGAAACTGAGTTACAGAGAGGATGTAGTAACTAGCCCAAGGTTGCCCAGTGGCTACCAAGATGCAAAGCTGAGCCTGGAACCTAGGCCATCTGACATCTGACTTAACCATTTCCTTAACCATGATATGATGCTACCTCTCAAAATACTTTTGTTGAATGAGTGAATTAAAAACTAGCATTACAAATTTTCATTTTCCAACAAAAGTTACATATTTTTTAATAGCAATTTAAAATTTTTTGTCTTATTTTAATATAAAAGTTTTGTAACATTTAAGCAAGTTTTAGAATTCAACAAGAGAGGAAAGAAATATAATTCCAACACCATAACACAAATCATTATTATTTGTTTTGTCTTCTTGCCCGTGACTTTTAAAATAGAGGGTTTTTAATGTTGTTTTACAAGGCTATTGCAATACAGCGAATTTCATGTTCTTTTGTAAAAGATTTAATGCATGTAACAAGAAAGTACACAGGCATTGTCTTTGACTCATAAGTTTTTCTCTTAGAGAAAAATATGCAATGATGTTTGATGAACCAGTTCTCCTGCAAACTGGATGGTGGTATGTAGCATGGGCTCGAGTGTCAGGACCCAGCAGTGATTGTGGGTCTCACGGACAAGCTTCTATTACCACAGATGATGGGTAAGTGAGATGTTTAATTATTACTTAAGCAACTCTGATTTTTTTAGGCAAATACTGTTTTTAACTCTCAGAGGTTTTTCAGTTGGATAGAAAGCTTAGGAAGACTAGAGCATAATATGACTACTAAAAAATCAAGTTCTTGTAATTTATGCCAAATTAAGATCTAGACAGAGCAAAGGGGATCATAAGACCATTCTTCTGGACTCCTGTTAGATGGCATTTGTATTTTGAGATTCTACATTTTTTAAAAGCATGTTACCAGGTTAGAAATTATATAGAGGAATATGACAAGGATAATGAGGAATTTAGAAATCATGAAAAAGAAATATACATTTGTTATTAAAATTGACAATGCTTGTGAAAGCACTTTATAAATTATAAAGCAGTGCAAAATGTTATAAATTTAATAAAATGTAGGGAAAGTTTTACTGCTTCAAAATAGTTTTCATCTATAAAATATTTTTCAGTTTGTTAAACATTTTCATATGTATCATCTCATTTAATGCCCTCAATAACTTTGTGAAGCAGTTAGTAGCACCATTTTCTACTCAAGGAAATAGAGAAATTAAAAGGTGAAATGATTTGTTTAGAATCATATGGATACTATGTAGCAGAACCACAACTGGACCTGAAGTCTCTTGACTCTAAATCCAATATTCTTTGTACTGTGTTCGTCTGATTCATGTGTTTGAAAAGGACTATCATTTGTAAGAGAATTTCAGTTTATTCTTTATTACCTTCAAGCACAAACTGTTTGAAATGGGTCAAAGTTATATAATAGTAATTTCAGTTTAGTTCAACTCCTAACAGAGCTGTCTAAAACTGGAACATTTTTTTAAAAAATGATTCTTCACAAATCTATTTTGAGTGGTACTTCATCCTTGGTGTTTAGGTAATAGTAAAACAACTGTGCTATGATTTGTTCAAGTAAATTACCAGACATTGATACTGAGCTAACTAATAAAGATTTAACAGGGTTTTAATGTTTGTTTTTTGGATTTCATCTGTCAGTGTGTTTTCCAAAAATTCTATTTGGAAGCTGTGACATGATATAAATAAATTCCTTAAGGATTTTTGAATCAGAGATTAAAATGTGAAAAAAAAATCATTGGACTATGAATTCCTTGTTGCTGAAGGTGCTCAAGTAGAATACTGTAGGAAAAAATCAAATCCATTGTTGTATATATCCCTTTCGATTTACTCTAAGATTGTATGCTAGACTTGAGGAGACTGCTTTGATCCTGGGCTGTGTGATTCTCATATACAGTTCACTCAGCCCGAGACTATCATAACAATTTGAAGCTAACAAGCTGATATTGCACTAGTTGGTTGGATTTTAAACTGCTTTTAAGTTAAAACCTTTTGTTCCAAGTTTGCTGCTCTTGTTAACTCTGAGCTAGGGGGACTGGGGAGGGGAATGAGACACCAGTCAGCTCAGGACAATTACTCAACTAGGAACAGAGTTCCTGGTCAGGTTCGATTCCTTCATTTTACCAATCAAGGCATTCAGCTAGTAAGTGGCAGAACTAGAACTAAAATCAGGATGATGCCTTATTTATTTTTCTTAATGAATGAATCTCTGTTCATTAGCATAAGATTTGAAAACACAATTGTTAGATTTCTTATTTCATTTAATGAGTCATGAATCATGTTATTTTTGGTATCATTGTTATTTTATCTCTTCTTAGGGTTGTTTTCCAGTTTAAGAGTTCAAAGAAATCAAATAATGGTACAGATGTTAATGCTGGTCAGATACCTCAGTTATTATACAGGTATTTAGCATATTTACAGTTAATTAATATGGCTTATTCTTGTAATGAGATATGATTATTATAAAATATGGCATAATAAGGGGGAAATTATTTTAAGCATTTGGCAAATTAACATACTGGGAGGAATATTAGCTACATTTAACAAAAATATTGATCTAGTTGCCATTTGTATATTTTTAAACTTTTTATATATCAACCTTAATTTGCTTAATGATTCAAATTATATATGCTAATAGTATTTTAATAACTCGTCTTTAATTCTGTCTATTGATGTTCTTACCTAATTTAGAATGTTATAAACTAATAAAAATTTATTTTTCTTAGAGAAATGAAATTGGGGCAGGAATGAATGTGAGGACTTTAAATTTAGATTTGATTAATTTGCTGTCATTAAGAATTTTAATTGCTTCACATTAATTCAGACATGTTTGTATCTTTCCTAGGAGATTACTGCAATAGTTTTAGAATAAAGAATTCAAATGACTATCAAACCTCATTTTAAAAAATATCATTTTTACTTTAAGAAATAAAAATAAAAGAAAATTACCTTTAGGACAGTGATGCTTTGTCTTCCATATCTTCCTTTCTAGTAATCACTTAAGTGAAGAATCTGGGTGGTACACCGATAAAAACAAGAAGGGATTTTTTTGTTTTTTGCAATCTATTTTAGTTATTTTTTAAAATATGTTCCTTTGTGAACATAAAGGTAGTTTTAGTGGCCTACTTCTAGTAGTTGAATAACTTCTTAATAGTAGTATCTTCCCATTTATATTTTAAATTATATATGTTCTCTTCTAAGAAAAGAGGGCTTCTACTACCCAGTGTTACAAGGGTGGGGTATAAAAGGTGATATGCTCACAATGCTAAAATTTTTGCTTAGCATTAGAAGATGTTTCTGAAAAGCCTAGTTGACATTTTACTTAGCAGAAAAATTTAATTTGCAAAAATATATTTTTCAATGAAATATGTCATTGGAATTTCTCACATAAATTTGATATGTGTCTACTAACTTCAGACTTCCAACCAGTGATGGCAGTGCTTCCAAAGGCAAACAGCAAACCAGTGAACCTGTACACATTTTAAAGAAGTCATTTGCAAGAACTGTCTCAGTGGTAAGCCATTTAAGTATCATTTTTTAAAATTTCAGCTCTTCTATTCAGTGCTCAGTTTCATTTTGCTGTTCACAGTATAGCCACTCTTCTAAGAGTTTATCTCAGCATAGCTTTATGAACTCAGATTTTGTATTGCCATTTATATTGCCAATTATATTCTAGGCCAAAGATAATACACACTTTAAATAAAGGGAAGATAGATTTGTTGACTATGATTTTAACATGCCCAACTTACTTAGCCTTTCCATATCTAAAATAAGTCATGGGTTTGCCATTAAGTCATGTATGGTTTGTGTGTGTGTGTGTGTGTGTGTGTTTTCCATGTATGGTTTTACATGCTGAAGTAATTAGAAAGTGAAGCAAAAGTTAAGGGTGGTACTAGCCCCCAAACTGTTAATTTAATACTTGAGAAACTAATTTGAAGAGTTGCATTTCTAACTGAGGAATTTGTTGAACTACTTGACTATCCATTCTGTATTTAAAGATACATGATGCTTTTGGGATTACCAGTGTGGAATGGAAAGCCAACATGGTTTAATTGAAAGATCATGGTTTGTACACTCAGGAAATCTGAGTGTACAAGTCCTTGCTCTTTCATTTATTAGTTGAGGATTCTTATGCAAGTTATCTAAATAAACTAAATCATAGCATCATTATGAATTTCTAATGTAGAAAATTACTTTTTAAACTATAAGGCACTATATGAATGTGATTAGTTATCATTCCTGGTAGTATCATATGTAAATAAAATCTATAGGGGCAATGGTTTTTATTATTTATTTTTATTTTTTTAAACAATCCATTGAAGTATATCATTCATAATGAACATACATAAACAATAAGTGTTCAGTAAACATTGTGAACTTACAAACCAAACATCATACAGTACTCCCACACATCACCCCTCTACAAATACTTTGCATTGTTGTGAAACATTTGTTAGCAGATTATGAAAGAGCGTTGTCAAAAGTTTTTACTACTAACTATAGTCGGTATCTTACTCCCCGATACATTTTTTTTTAAGGAGTTCCATATACCACCCTCTCACACAATTTTCTTTATTTCCCATTAGTTTGGTGCCTTTGTTACAACTTAAAACAATATTATTTTAATTATATTAACTATACTCCATAGTTCACGTTAGGTTTCACTGTGTTGTACAATTCTATTTTTGTTTGTGTTTAAGTTTTTATTCTAGTGGCCTATATATATATAGCCTAAAATTTCCCCTTGTAACCACATTCAAATACACAATTCACTGGTATTAATTACGTTCACAATGTTGTGTTACCCATTATCACCATTCATTACCAAAATATTTCTATCACTGCAAATAGAAACTCTGTACCAATTAAACATTGATTTCCCGTTCTCTACCTCCACCCCAGTTCCTGGTAACCTTTATTCAGTTCTGAATCTATGAATTTCCATATTCTACTTCATATCAGAGAGATCATACAATATTTGTCCTTTTATGTCTGGCTATTTCACTCAACATTATGTCTTCAAAGTTCAACCATGTTGTAGCATGCATCACACTTCATTCCTCTTTTTGGCTGAATAATATTCCTTTATATGTATATACCACATTTTGTTTATCTATTCATCTGTTGATGGACACTTAAGTTTCTTCCATCTTTTGGCTGTTGTGAATAATGCTTTTATGAACATCAGTGTGCAAATATCTGTTCCAGTCACTGCTTTCAGTTCTTTGGGATATATGCCTAGTAGTGGGATGTCAAATCATACGGTAATTTTGTATTTATCTTTCTGGGGAACCTCCAAACTGTTTTGCACAGCAGCTACACATTTTTACATTTCTGCAAACAATGAACTACTCTTTCTGTTTCTCCACATCCTCTCCAACACTTATTTTCCATTTTTATTTAATAGTAGCCAATCTAGTGTAGTTTGAACTTGCATTTCCCTAATGTTTAATGATGTTGAGCATCTTTTCCTGGCTTATTGTTCATTTATGTATCTTCTTCAGAGTAACGTCTGTTCAGATATTTGGCCTGTTTTTAAATTGCATTGTTTGTCTTTTTGAGTTGAAGGATTCCTTTATATGTTTTGGATATGTGATTTCCAAATATTTTCTCCTATTCTGTAGGTTGTCTATTTTTAATTAGAGAAGTTGTAAACTTACAGTCATGCATAATGTGCAGAATTCCTAAACATCACCCCTCTCCCAACACCTTACATTGTTTTGGAACATTTGTTACAGTTTATGAGAGAACGTAGGTTGTCTTTTTTCTTTCATGATGAACTACTTTCATGCACAAAAATTTTTAAATTTGATAGGGTCCCATTTATCTATTTTTATGTTATGCAAGCTTTTTGTGTAAAGTCTATGAAACCATTGGTGTATAGTTTGAGAAATCATTGCCTAATCATCCTGAAGGTGATAACCCTGTCTTCTTCTAGGACTTTTATAGTTTGGGTTGTTATACTTAGATCTTAGATCCATTTTGAGTTGAATTTTGTATATAGTGTGAGATAGGAGTCCATCTTCATTCTTTTGCCTCTGAATATTCAGTTTTCACAGCAGCGTTTGTTGAAAAGACTATTTTTCCCCCATTGAGTGGACTTGGCACCCTTGTGAAAAATCACTTGGCCTTAGACCTGAAGCATTATTTTTGATGAACTCTCAATTCAGTTCTAGAGTCTGTGTCTGTCCTTGTGCCAGTACCATGCTGTACTGATTACTTTAGCTTTGTAATAAGTTTTTCAAATTGGGAAATGTGAGTTCACCAGTTTTGTTCTTTTTCTAGATGATTTTGGTTATATTTAGGGCTCTTTATGATTTCATATAAATTTGATGATTGGCTTTTCTATTTCTGCAAAGAAGGCTGTTGGAATTTTGTTTGGGATTGTGTTGAATCTGTAAATTGCTTTAGGTAGAATTGAGATCTTAAAAATATTTAGTCTTGCAGTCCGTGAACACAGAATGTCTTTCCATTTATTTAAGTGTTCTTTAATTTCTTTCAGCAGTGTTTTGTAGTTTTTTGTATAAAAGTACTTTATATCCTTAATTAAATTTATTCCTAGATATTTGATTCTTTTAGTTACTATCATCACTGGAATTTTTTCTTGATTTCCTTGTCAGATGTTCATGACTGGTTATTTTAGTTCCTAGACTGCTCAAAGCAAATCCTGTGAAATGGTTTGGGTTAAACAATAGGGAATTTTTTCACTCATGGTTTTAAGGCCAGGAAAATGTCCAAATCAAGGCATCATCAAAGCGATGCTTTCTTCCTGAAGATTCGCTGATCCTTGGCTTCTCTGTCATATGGCAAGGCACATAGCACCTGCTTGTCTCTCCCTTCTCTTCCCTGTTTTGTTGATTTCGGTTTCTTGCTTCTGTGGTTTTCTCTCTGTGTGTCTGTATTTCATTCTCTTATAAAGGACTCCAGTAGTAGAATTACGACCCATCCTGATTGAGATAGGACACACCTTAAATGAAATAAGTAACCTCCTCAAAAGGTCCTCCTTAAAATAGGTTGACACCGACAGGAATGGATTAAATTTAAGAACATGTTTTCCTGGGGTACATACAGCTTCAAACCACCACACTAGTATATAGAAATACCACTAATTTTTGCATGTTGATCTTGTACCCTGCCATTTTGCTGAATTCATTTATTAGCTCTAGGAGCTTCGTTGTAGATTTTTCAGGATTTTCTGTATCATCATCTGCAAATAGGGAAAGTTTATTTCTTACTTTCCAATTTGGATGGCTTTTATTTCTTTATCTTGCCTAATTGCTCAGGCTAGAACTTCCAGTACAATGTTGAATAATAGTGGTGGCAGTGGGTATATCCTTGTCTTGTTCCTGATCTTAGGGTGAAAGCATTCAGTCTTCATCTTCCTTTTTACAAAAAAAATTTAATAGTTTACATCATGGACATCTTTCGATGTGAATATATTTGGCCTTGTCTCATTCTTTTCTAATATCTACATAGAATGGTTGTATTCTAATTTATTCTATACTTTTCCTATCAAAGGACCAGTTTGTTTCTCACTTTTCATTTTTACATTTATCTGAATGAGTATTCAAACTTACATGTCTTTGATTACTTATTTACTTACATGAATATTCCTACTAGAAGTGTGTCCATTTAAATTTTGATTTATCTAGTTAAATTGACCTTCCCAAAGAGCTATAGCCGTTTTCAGTGTTTCTGCTTTGAATCAGATACTACAGGAACTTGATTTCTTGGTACCTTTGCATCCTTTAAGTATTAAGATCCATTTGGTATCTTTTGATCCAAATAATATGTTCGACCCCAGTGTATCTTTTTCAGTTGATCTCTTCTTTATGTCTAAGTGGTTACGTGGTCATTAGGTAACTGTAATCTTTATATGAAAAGTTGATTCAATCATTTCTTTAAACTGTTGTTATAGTCTTTCATTATTGGTATTACTCCCAACAGAAGGCCTGGATTTGGTGAGTGTGGGTGAAGAAGTGCTTTGCTTTGAGATTCATCTAGTTTCTGTCACCAGGAAGCATAAAATAACCCACAGAACAGTTAGAACTGCAAGGAAGAACCACCACCCTAAATCCATATTCTAGAACTTTTAAAAACAAAAATAAGAATTTTTTATAAATTTTTATCTTTTATTAACTTGTATATCAAAAATTACCTATAGTTTGTATTGTAAATTTTAATATGTAGTCATAAAATAAGTTATTTGATACTGCCATTGTTATCTAATACTAAAACTATTAATATTCAAAAGATTATTAGGTATTTGCAACTTGGAGAAAAAGATAGGGGCCAGCAAGCGTGTGCAAGATGCTCTGTGCCTCTGCTCCCTGCCTGGCTTCTGCTCCCTGCCCCGCCTCGCCTGCATGCTGTGGCCAGAGGACGAGCATGTAGGGCTGCCTTTTGCTTGCATGGCCTTTCCTCCCTCTGTCTTAGGGGCTCCTCGAACTCCTCCCTCTCTGCACTTGGTGCTAAGAGCCTGCCTCTGCAAGGAGAGTGCAGGTACTTTGCCTTCAGAATAATTTAAAGGACCCGAACAAGCTTTCAGAGTTTCTCCTTTTCTTTCCCCCTTCTTACTCCCCTGCCATTCTCTGGAGATAAGATCTGACTTTTGAAACAAACAGAGCCCGAACCATCCCACCAAAGCCAAACCCCAATGGGCTGAAATGCATGTGTTGTCCTTTCTTGCAGTTTATTCTGGGCCTGTGTGGAATATAAAGATAATTCTTTATTTGACTGGTAGGAAAGAAAAGAGAAGACTCCTCAGGGTTTCCATGGAGGACTGGGGCAGCTGCTTCAGTGAAGAAGTAGAGGAACTGGCTCAAAGTCACACTACTAGGAAATCTTGAGGGGTTTGATACTTTTCATCCTCCAGCCATTCATCATCTTTGAGGGGGAGGCTAAACAATTCCTGGAATAAAAGGCAAACAATTCCTGGCCTGTGATATTCCACTTAAGAGGGTCTGAGTGACCACATGTTGTCACCAACAGTGATTGAATCGATGGGCCTGGGCTCCAGGTTCCTATCCTGAGACCACATCGGGACGTGCCTTGGAAAAAGGTTTGGACTCCTGATCACCTGGTGACTTAAAAAATTTGGTCTCAGGGTGGATCACATTTCCTTTGAATTCCTAACCTGAGAACTTGTGGTTGGACTATCTCTCTCCTAAGTAAGACAAGATATTTTACAATTACACAGCAGAGTAAGCTGAACATTACCTTTTAGGGCAAGAGAAGATCATGGGACCACTGCCTCTGGCAGCTGTGAATTTTGATCCAGCATATTCCTAACTACAGTCTTCAGATCAGAACACAATATTTATCCATGATTATTTGATATAGAAAACTTTGGCAATTAATTCTGTGGCTTCCTTTTCAAAGAGCACTACTTACCCATGATAACCATATTTTATGTCAGTATAGAAGAATTATGTGGTAAAAGCAAGTAAAAGAAAGACTTTTGTCTATTTTAAAATCTAAAATAGATTTTAACTATTGTAAGAAACTATTCTTTTGTCTATCTCAGAACTTTTATCTATTGATTATATATAGAATGTTCAATCTCAGATTCAAATGAATAGGCTAAGTATGCTTGTGTGAATTCTGTTGTTACACATCATGATAACATATTCAGTGAATTTATTTCTACATATAATTATTGTGAAAATGCAAATATATTCTCTTTAATGTAAGAAACTCCAGAATATGCATTCATTTCAGCTATTTCCTTTTATTCCAGTCTTGGTGGATTACAAAGAATATCATTACAAAGGACATCATTATCAGCACCTTAGTGTCTTGAAATAAATTTGCATGAGAAAAAAAGATTATTAAAGTGTTTATAGTATTTTTGTTTATTTCTATAATACTATAGTGACAATTTGCCTTTCAAGTGAACATATATTTATAATTGTTTTTTATTTTTTCCTTATGTATTTGTCAGCCAAAGGTGTGCTGATGCAAAATACCAGAAATTGGTTGGTTTTTATAAAGGGTGTTTATTTGGGGTAGAAGCTTACAGTTACTGGGCCATAAAGCATAAGTTTCTTCCCTCACCAAAGTCTGTAGCTTTGTGTTGGAGCAAGGCAGCTGCCAACATTTGCCAGGGTTCAGGCTTCTTGGGTTGGGTTCCTCTCTTCTCAAGGCTGCGTTTCTCTCCAGGCTTAGCTCCTCTGGTTCCTCCACAAGATCAGCTATAGACTATGAGGGTCTCTAAGGCTTTGCCTCTCTCCACAAGGCCAGCTGTGAACTCTCAGGCGAATGGCTCGTCTCTATCCCCGGGCCTTCTCTCCTTCCTCACCAGAACTCCAACATCAGAACTGCTCCAACTCTATCCTTTCCAATGTGTTTATCCTTGAGACCCCACCCACCAAGGGGTGGGGCTCAACCCCCTACTGACATGGCCCAGTTAATGCCCTAATCATAACTTAATTATGCCCAAATTAGCAGACCAGTTTTACAAGCATAATCCAATTTTTGGAATTCATAACTACATCAAACTGCCAAACTGCTACACCTTATCAATACAATAAACTACATAGATTGGTATCAGGGAAACTTAAAAGTGAAATGTACTACAATAATGAAAGATGTTGTTAATGTGGGAAAGTTTGGGGTGGGGTGGGGATGGGCCATATGGGAATCCCCTATATTTTTTATGTAACATTTATGTAATCTAAAGCTTCTTTAAAAATAAAAAAAATTAAGAAATAAAATTTTTTTAAAAAGAATCCTTAAATATGTAAATATTTGCAAAACATTATTTTTATAATGCCTAACTACTTTACCTTTTTCATCAAATTTCAAAGGTACTTTTAATAGTATGTTAATGAAATAATAGGGTGACTATTATATCAGACTACCAAAACTCAAGTTAAAAAGTTCAAGATAAAAGTCTGAATTGAATGTGATTATCTTTCCATTTGATTCAAGCTGTGGTGTCATTTGAACTAATTTTTAACTATTTTTTAATATTCTGGATTAGGAATGTTTTGAATCATTGCTGAGTATTCTTCACTGGAGCTGGACCACCTTAGTCTTAGGAGTTGAAGAACTTAGAGGATTAAAAGGATTCCAGTTCACGGCTACACTTCTAGATTTAGAGAGACTGCGCTTTGTGGGCACCTGTTGTTTGAGGTTACTGCGTGTCTATACCTGTGAAATTTACCCAGTCTCAGGTATGATGCATTTTTGAAATGACTCTAAGGACAAAATATTTGAGACATTGAGGAGATTTAAGCAGAATGACCAAGAGATTCAGATTCCCCAACCGCCTTTACCCTGCTCCCAGAATGAGGGTAGAAAGTTGGCTTGGTATAATGCTTGTATAATTGTTTATAGAGAATAAAATTGATTTTATATTATTCTGAAAACAGTTTAAATTTAATACTCTAATAAAGTATTTAAAAATTCTGTCTAATAGAAATATTTTGAACAACTGATTTAGACTTAAACGTTGACAACAGTTTTTTCTCCCTTTAGACTAAAAAAATTAACTTTGGACTGCACATAATCTCTAAATTGTTTCATTTCTAGTTTATGAAGACTTGTGATTTTTAGCTATTCAGGAAAGTATATACTTAATGTTTTCATGCATTTTGTTATTTATTTAATTAGCAATCTGCTTTGTTCCCTCAAAGCTACAGGAAAAGCAGTTGTAGAAGAAACTAGCAAATTAGCAGAGTGTATTGGAAAAACCAGAACTTTGTTAAGAAAAATCTTATCAGAAGGAGTTGATCACTGCATGGTGAAGCTGGATAATGATCCTCAAGGATATCTCAGTCAACCTTTGAGCCTCCTAGAAGCTGTCCTTCAGGAGTGTCATAATACTTTTACTGCCTGTTTTCATTCTTTCTATCCAACTCCAGCCTTACAGTGGGCTTGCCTTTGTGATCTGCTGAATTGTTTGGATCAGGTAATTTAAGTTTGTAAAATGTTGTTGAAAATCTGATATATAATACTCTTTAAAAAAATAAACTACAGTTCTTCTAATGTTTAGAAAAGGTAAATTGGGAAATTAGTTTGGTATATATAACTTGCATAGTCAAAGTTTTAAAGTTTGTTTTGTTCTTTGTTTGCTTTAACATTTTGTAATAAAATTGGCAGGCACGCTGTGCAGCTGCTGATTTTCTCCTTAATGTATGAGAGACTGAGTGAGAGAGTAGATGAGTGTATGTGTTCATGAGATGGAAAGAAAATGAGTGACTGAGTATATGTACGAGCAAGGCCAGCACCAAAGTGTCATTCCCTGCCACCTCTACATAGGCAAAAGCCGTAGGGAGCACGAGCTGAGTGAACTTTATGGTAACCTGGTATGGCACAGGGATTTGGTGAACATTATTCATTCATGAGGAAAACAAAACTTTCATAAATGTGTATGTACCAAATAAGAGTTTCAAAACATATGAGGCAAAAAACTGGCAGAACTAAGGGAGGAAATCCACATTGATGATTGGAGACTTTAACACTCTACTTTCATAATTAGTAGAGCTACTAGACATAAAGTAAGGATACAGATGATATGAACGATGCTAATGACCCTCTTGACCTAACTGACATTTATAAAACAGTATGTAAAATTGCAGAGTACACTTATTTTTTTTTAAAGTACACATGAAATGTTCACCAAGATACATCTTGTGATAGCCCTTATTATAAGGCTTAGAATATTTCTAAATTAATTAATTTTAAAAATATTAAAGAATTTGTTTTCAGACCACAATAGAATGAAATTACAAATTAGCAAAGTATATAAATAATCGAGAAAAGCACCAAATATTTGGAAAATAAGCAACACTTCTAAGTATCCAGTGGGTCAAAGAAGAAATCACAAATTAAATTAGAAAATATTTTAACTTGAAAGATAAAAATGTAACATCAAATTTGTAGGATGCTGCTAAAGCATTGATTGCTCAGAGAGAAATTATACCTTTAAATGGTTATTCTGTCAAAGAAGAAAGATTTTAAATCAATAATCTAAGTTTCTACCTTAAAAAGCTGGAAGGAAGAGCAGATAAAACCAAAAGTAAGTAGAAAAAAGGAAATAATAAAGATAAATGCAGAAAACAGCAATATAAAAAAATAGAGAAAATCAGCAAAGCCAAAACCTGGTTCTTTGAAAAGATGAACAGCATTTATA
This sequence comes from Tolypeutes matacus, assembly GCA_026826555.1. NCBI lineage: Eukaryota > Metazoa > Chordata > Mammalia > Cingulata > Chlamyphoridae > Tolypeutes > Tolypeutes matacus. The sequence continues at coordinate 29,039,386 of JAKSZT010054334.1, forward strand.
ACTTCCTACAAGCCTGATCAAAAGAGAGAGTGAAAGAGAGAAAGAAAAAAAAAAAATTACCATTATCAGAAATGAAATAAGGAAATATCACTTTAGAGTGAACAGAAATTAAAAGCATAATAAGGAAATATTATGACCAGCTTTATGCCAATAAATTTTACAACTTTAGATGAAGTGGACAAATTCCTTGAAAAACACAATTTACTAAAATTGAGTTAACAAGAAATAGGAAATCTGTATTGCCTTATATCTATTAAAAAATTGAAGTCATTATAAAAAATTTTCCCACAAGGAAAACTCCAGGCCCATTGGTTAATTATGTCAAACATTTAAATAAAAAATAATATAAATCCTTTGCCAACTCCTTCAGAAAATATAGGGGGAAACACTTCCTAACTAATTTTATGAAGTTAGCATTACCTTGATACCAAAATCTGACAAAGATAATACATGAAAAGAAAATTGCAATCAAATAACACTCAGAAACATAGATATAAAATTTCTTAACATCATCAATTCAAATCCAGTAATGTAAAAGTAGATAAAAATCATGACCAAGTGGAGTTTATCTCAGAAATGCAAGGTTATTTTAATAATCAAAATTCAGTCATGTGAATGTAATTAATGTATACTTAATATGGTTTAAATGGTAAGTTTTATGTTATATATATTTCACCACAATAAAAAAAGAAAAAAAAATCAATGTGATGTAATTCTCTAACTGAATAAAGAGGGAAAATCATGTTATCCTCTCAATAAGTATGATTTTAGAAACTCTCAGCAAAGTAAGATATATGGAAAGTTCCTTAATTTGATAAAACTACAAAAACTCTATAGCTACATAAAACTTAATGGTGAAATATTGCCTACAAAAATTCTATAGCTAACATCAAACTTAATGGTGAAATATTGCCCTAAATTTGGAAACAAAGTATTTCTGTTCTCACCACTTCTTTTCAACATTACATTGCAGGTACTGGCAAAAAAAAAAAAAAAAAAGTATATATATAAAATAAAATTCACTGTCATCACCAGGACAACCCAGAGTAGTTGAAAGGTATTCTTGTTACTACTTCCAGTGGTGACATTTGGGCAGGCACCTTTGGATCCCTGTAGCAGAGTAGAGTATTTTACCATTAAATTTCCTGGAGCAAGACAAATTGGTGCACCCCTTAATCTCTTACTCACAAAATCTGCCTATCATGATATGGTTGTTATTTTCCTTTAAACTGAGTGGGCTAACTTTAACATTGGTTTAACATATGCAACATTGCTTTTCTTTTATCTTGACTTTGTAACAAGTGTTTTGTGAACTAAACAATGTGTACATGATTTTTATGAATTAGGATATCTTGTATTAAGTTTTGAAATACTTTGTTATAAAATTTTACAGGAATGCTACTCACTTTTATGGATAAACTTTGCAATGTGAAATGTTATTACAGTAGCACAGAATTACAATTTTAATCATTTATTTATATGAGGAAAATAGTTTCAGTGTTTGTTACTGGAGATGCCTTAGTTGTGTACTAATTGGAACCTTTTAAAAGTCTTTCCTTGAGAATAGTGGTAGAGAGAAACTTTGATTCTGAGGATGTATAAATATATAAAGTCATTTACTGGAGGAAGCTGATTTTTCTTAACGTTTCGTTAAAACTTAATTTTCCATCTTCATTGAGTTATAATAGTAATAACATTGTGTTTCAAGGTATTGATGTAATAATGGTATAAGTATCAATGTAATAATATTCTAGAATATAATATTCTAGGTAAGACAGTAAAAATGACAGTGATCAAAATCTTTGTGTACAGTTTAAAAGTTCATCTTTTATATATCTGAAAACTTGGATTATATTGATGCAGTAATTCTTGGTGGGTATGCATGTTTGTGCTTAATAGGATATTCAAGAAGCAAATTTCAAGACATCAAGTAGCCGACTTCTTGCAGCTGTTATGTCAGCTCTATGTCATACTTCTGTTAAGCTGACTTCTATCTTCCCTATTGCATATGATGGAGAAGTGCTACTACGATCAATTGTTAAACAAGTTAGCACAGAGAATGATTCAACACTAGTTCACCGTTTTCCTCTTTTGGTGGCACATATGGAAAAACTCAGTCAGGTGGGTCTTTTTCTGAAATAATTTTGTTTTTATTTTTTGAGCCAGTGGAAGCATGTTTAGCTTGGTTCTTATTCTTCTATACTGGTAAATGTTGATCATCTGTTTCACAAGAAGAGCTTAAATGAAGAAAAAAATATTTTTACGTTTACCTATAAACTGAGAAAACTTTTTTCTCCAGGTTTTTTTTTTTTAATAATCCCTAATGTATAGAAAATTTGAAAGTGTTATTCAATGAATAGCTGTATATGTGTTTTTCACTGAACAATTTGAAAGTAAGTTGCAGGTATTATTAATAATCTTTTCTTTTTTCATATAATATTTTAGATTACCCTGATGGATCTCTAGGGAAATAAAGAATTTTAAAAACATTTTCTGTACAAAATTTGACTATGTTAAAATAAGCACTCTTAAACATTAGGCATAAGAAACATTCTTTATAACTGTTTCTTGTTTATTAGAAAGCGCTATGAGAAAAATTAACTTAAAGACATGCATTAAACCACTCTTAATTGTTCCCAAGTTGACTGGAATTAAACATAAAATAAAACCAAAAACAAAAAATAAAGGACTAGAAAATAGAATAATTATCATAAATATTTTATGATACATTTTTTTGTTGATTGAAGCAACAGAAAAATTCTGAGGAAAATTTCAGTGACATCTAGATGTAAAAAATTTGTTTGATTCCCTAATCGACAGTAAAACTGAAAGACTCATTAGTCACAATTGACCACCCTGAGGAAATCATTTTGCTCTCTCCTCAGTGGGCTAAAAGATTTAGAAGATGGTAAAGAAGGTAAATAATATTTATTCCATGTATCAGCTAAATTTATGATTTTTTCCAATTTTTTTTTTTTTTGGAAAGTTTTGGTCTTTAATGGTACTCTATAATTTCTTATCTTGAAATTTTTACATTGGTGGACTTTGGAATTTTCTGATCTCCACTTAGGAAATTGAATACAATAGAGTAAAACCTCATTGGAGGGGAATGGCTGTAGCTCAGTAATTGAGCACCTGCTTCTTTGCCAAGTAAAAGAAGACTCATTGGAATAGTTATAGAAGAATTCCATGTTCTTATTATATGGCATATACAAATAGAATTTTGTTAGAATAATAGATTTGCACAAATGATTTCTATCACTTTACCTCTAAATATACCGGTAATATTTATCTCAGATTGAAATCTTGCCTTATAGAAAAAGCTTTTTAAATGGGAAGAATACTTTTCTGTCATATAGGATTGTTACTGAAAAGTAAAGTAAGAAAATATGTGAAAATAACTCAAAGTTAATAAAACCACAAACACTCTATAAATATGTGGCACCTTTATGATACACAGAGACTAATAATTTAGTAAAGTTTAAAGAGAAAGTAAATATGGTAATTCCACATACAATTGGATAAACGTCTAGAAATAGACTCAAGTCTGATTTTTAACGATATCATCTAGGAAGACAAGATTTTGTAATTGGGTACTTATGTGAAGGAAAAATAAAGCAATATCTTGGAACTTTGTCTTGTCATGTATCCTAGAGTGAAGAGAATATCTCAGGGATAACAAGTTTCCGTGAAGTTTTGGAGAAAATGCTGGTTATTGTTGTGTTACCTGTGAGGAACAGCCTGAGGAGAGAAAATGAACTCTTCTCCTCCCACCTAGTCTCTAACACCTGTGGATTACTTGCCAGTATTGTCAGTGAACTTACAGCATCAGCACTGGGATCTGAGGTAATCCATTTTATCTTTTGAGACTGGATAATAAGCACATGTTTAAGATTTCCATGTTTATTTTTCCACATATTTATACTTTGCAGAAACTAATTTCAGAATACTAATGGGTCAGCAGTTCTCCTGTTTTTTGTTTCTAAAAAAACCCCCAAGCTAGACTTTTCCCCCCTTTCTCATCCTTGTTCTCTACTCTTTATTTACTTCCTCTCCCTTACCAGTTTACCCAGTAGATCACAACAGTATGAAGTATACTTTTATCAGACTAGGTTCTCAACTACCCCATTGTGTAACCCCTTTGCCATGCCCCAAGAAAAGCAAAGTTCACGTTGCTAGGTAAGGATAAATATGTAAAAGTAGGACTACTAATAATGAACACATTGTGTAGAAAAGGTAAAGTGGTTCAAAGCTTAGCCCATTTTACTGACGCTAGACAAATGTACAGGCATACCTCGAAGGTATTGTAGGTTTGGTTCCAGACCACAGCAATAAAGCAAATATCGCAGTAAAGCAAGTTACACAAATTTTTTTTATTTCCCTGTGTATGTAAAAGTTACGTTTACACTATACTATAGTCTTTTAAGTGAGCAATAGCATAATGTCTACAAAAACAATGTACATACTTTAATTAAAATGTGACAAGGAGATATGAAATGAGCACATGATGTTGGAAAAATGACACTGATAGAATTGCTTGGTGCAGAGGTGCTACAGACAATTTTTAAAAACTTGATATCTGTGAAGTGCAATAAAACGAAAGCAAAATAAAACAAGATATATCTGTATATGTAAAATGAGAATAATAATTTTATCTCACCTCTATCACAGAATTTTTTAAAAATATATTTTAAATTTTTTTTAAAGATAATTAAATAAATGCTATATAAAAAATATAGGGGATTCCCATATGCCCTGCTCCCGACACCGCCCACATTTAGCCCCATTAACAACATCCTTCATTAGTGTGGTACATTCATTAAAATTGATGAACACATTTTGGAACATTGCCACTAAGCATGGCTTATAGTTTACATTGTAGTTTACACTCTCTTCCACACAATTTTGTAGGTTATGGCAGGATATATAATGGCCTGTATTTGTCGCTGCAGTGTCATTCAGAATAATTCCCAAGTCCCAAAAATGCCCCCATATTACACCTGTTTTTCCCTCTCCTTGCCCGCAGAACCTCCAGTGGCCACTGCCTCCACATCAATGATACAAGTTCTTACATTGCTAGAGTCACAATAAGTCTATAGTAGAATACCAGTAAATCTACTTTGGCCCATAGTTCATTCCCCAATCCTGAGGATTCTGGTATGGTGATGCCCACCCCACCTCTAATTGAGAGGGGCCTTCAATCCCATAGGGCAGATGGATGGGACTCTCTTGCTTGCAGTTACAGGCTCTCTTCGTTCCTTTGTGTGGTGGTTGTCCATCATCTCCTCCTTGTTAGTTGTCCTGGGTGAGTCCAATGAACTGGAGAGTAGGTTTTGCAACTCTGTTGAGATTCAGGGCCCAGCTGGTACATGGAAAGGCCAAAGCTTTAAGTCTCTTGGACAGGCACCTGCCAACTCTACTACTAATTATAGTTTCAGATAGAAGAACAGAAGAGCCATGTGTAGGGAAACCACAACTGAGTCCAACTCTGTCACACTGGGGAGCATAAATTCCAAAGTAGGGCCCACTGGCAAGGCACCAAACTCTTGAGCTATCCACCCTGACTATAGTGTCTGGATGTCTCCAGATCCCTCAGGAGCCCTGCTATTTGAGGTAGCATTTACTTTGGCAGTCAGTGAGGTCCTGCTTTTCACAGAATTTTTAAATGATCAAATATTTTGTTTGTGAAAATCACTCTGAAACCTTTTAAAGTGCCTAATATTTTGTAAAGTGACATAATTTCTCACCATTTAACTGCCTTCCTCTGCTTTGTAATTTATCTAAATGTTTTGACTATTTGGTGAATGTTTCTATTATTTTTTCCAAAAAGCTCACCGTAGATTCATTTTGAAAATCGTGTTTAATATATCTTATATTATTCCAATTAAAGTTTAATAACTAGCATGTATTCAGTGGCCTCAGCTCACAAATTTTCTGCTACAACTCAGAGTCTGTTTTTTCTTATTTATAAATTTTCTTTAGAATCTATTCTGAATTAACTCATTCAATCTACACTCATTTCTGATTTATAGTAATAGGTTAAGCTCTTAGAATTTCTGAATAATTATATACACCTAAGAAAATTTATTGTCTCACATTGGGAAACACTTCCTAGTTTTCTTCATTAGCTTTGACTTTGACCTAGGAGGAATTTTATTTGTTTATTTATGCAACAAAGAATTATGAATGCCTACAATATGCTTCCCTTCTGTACTAGATCCTGCAGGATGCAGGAAAGTCTACAATGCATAGGTCATCTTCAAAGAAGTTTACTATCTAGTTATCCCCAGGGAACTTACCTTTCTAATGAAAAGGAATATCCAAAATTTCAGGGTGGCTAACATACTACCTTTGGAGTTCCCAAAGGACTTGGCTTAGAATCTCTCTTCTTTTCCAGTGCAGTTAATAATTCTTGCTGAAATCATAAACTTCCATTTTTTTCCTTCTGATAAGTCTCTGAAATTTCTGGAACTAACTTAGGTGAGAAATGGCTCCATAATTAAAAAGAGCAGTATTAAACCAGAACAAGTTCTCTAATGCTTCCTAATGAAAGTCCATAATTAATAAGGTTGAGTGTGTATATCTAGATTCAAATATTGAATGTCAGGTTATCATAATGTCACTGTATATTAATGGTATTCAAACTTTAGACACAGAACATTTTCTTCTAATAAAGTCTCATTTGGAAACTCACAGATAAGAGGAGAGATGACCTAGTTGAAGAGGGGGAGGGGAACTTGAGACACTCTTCCATATGTACCTGTACCCAGAGAATCTCCAGAGTTCTGTGTAGTATAGTTTGAAAAACATTGTTCTATAGAATGTTGAAGAAATTTTTTTATCTCTTTTCAAAGCAATAATAATTCATTCATATGTTATTTCTGTGATAACTAAAAGTTTATAGGTCTGACATTCTAAATTAAGTGAAAATGTAAAGCTTTTTTAAATATAACTAAAAGACAATTTTGTAGCATTGATTTGTGAATTTACAGTCATAAAGTCTGATTTTATTGCTGGTTTATCTCTTGAGAGAATGTACTTTTAGTCAGGTTTAAAGCCACTTGTTAAATGTAGGTTATTTTATTGGACTTCTAGGAAACCTTTGGATGGTTTTGTTTGAGTATCATTAATGTTCAAGCACAAACTATTAATGTAATTGCTTTTGTTGTTCATAGGTTGATGGACTTAATTCTCTCCATTCTGTAAAAGCCAGTGCTAACCGATTCACAAAAACAAGCCAGGGAAGAAGTTGGAATACCGGGAATGGATCCCCCGATGCAATCTGTTTTTCAGTAGACAAACCTGGGATAGTTGTGGTTGGTTTCTCTGTCTATGGAGGAGGAGGAATTCATGAATATGAATTAGAGGTATTGGTTGATGATGTAAGTATCATTTCTGCAGCATTCATCTTGCTATGAGTGTTGTATATCAGAACTTCTCATCAATATAATAGTATGAAGAAAAATGGATTTGTTCAGCAGTTTCCAGTTGTGCAAGTGTGTCTCTAGTATTTACATGCAGCTGATATGCTGGTTCCTTCCCAGTATTCTTTCCAGGCCCTCTGGGTCTCAGGAAGTGGTTCTTGTCAGCCCCAGGGTTCCTGGGCTCATCCCTGTCCTTCACAGGAAATTCTAGCTTCCTCAGTCTTTGCACTACCACACTTAAACCTTCCTGGGCAAAGTATTTGTCATCCTTGTCTGCATTTTGGTCTATCTTCTTTAGTACTGTTTTAACTTCACTCTGCAAAACATCAGTGTATAGAATTTGTCCAAATTTTTGTAGTGATTTGGCTACATTGAAACGAACATTCGCTATTTGGTCTCCCGCCATTTGGTTTAGCAGATCATTCATAGGAGGGATGACGTTAAAGGAATTGAAAGAGAGTGATTTTTATCTGATTGCTGTGTGCCACCTTGCATCTCTCCTTCCTTTATTTGCATTTTCAGGATAAATCTGAAATGAGGTCAGATTAGAAATGAGAAATGATCTCAGCAACAGCTAATTGCTTCTGTTTATATGGCAAAAACATGAATGACTTTGTTTTCAAATGCTGTATTCAAGAGACACAAAAAACAATATTCAGACTGGTAATATTAACTATATCAGTGATTAAACAATTTTTGTCATAGAGTGCAAATGGACAATTTTTAGTAAGGACAGTATTGATTGATTGATTTAGCTTTATCTTGTTATATTCTCTAAATTATATGAAGTACTTTATTTTCACAAAGTTTTATCAAAATGGTTTAGAAAGGTAATGTGTAAATCATTTCCTACTAAATAGCAATCTCTGTAGCTTGATACTTTTGAGCAATTGATTGAAATTATTTTTATACTCTATAAATAGATATAGCACTATTATAAAGATGTGGTATATCTACACATAGTTTAAAACATCAAGTGAGAAAAGCCCATTTATATGATTTGGGTGGTGAACTTCTCAGGAGATCAGATAAAAGCGAATGGTTTATAATACCAACATTTATTTTCTTTAGTATGTATGAGGAAATGCTAGTGGCTAATTTTACATGCAAGGAAATAAAGTGATTAAAAAAATAATTTAATAATGTCTTTGCAAATGTGTTAACTCATAGAAGAAAAATACTTTGTACTAATAAAACATTTGTAATTTCTCTCGAAGATTGAGAACTGTGTCCATAGGCTTCAAGAGGTCTTTACAAATTGTATACACAATTGTGGCTATGTGCATGTGGACATTTTCTTGGGGAGAAAAGAAATCTTATCTTACGTTAGATTCCCAAATGGAGTTGCATTCCAAAAGAGGCTATGAGCCTGTGGTCTAGAGTTTTGTATTTTATAAACCCAACAATAGAAGGGAAATTTTAGTGGCATTTTGAAAGTTACTGAATTTTTATTTGCAGAATAATTTTGAGACAACAAATAGCAAATATAACAAATTAATTGTTTTGTTTTCATTAGAGTGAACATGCAGGAGATTCAACTCATTCCCACAGGTGGACATCTCTAGAATTAGTCAAAGGAACCTATACAACAGATGATTCACCCAGTGATATAGCTGAAATCAGACTTGACAAAGTTGTTCCATTAAAGGTAATTTCAAAGAAATGTTTCTGTTTCAAAAGTACTCAAACCATGTAGTTTTAAAAATACATTTAAAAATAGTGAGAAGTATTCTGTGAATTTTCTTTGTTAGATATAGCTATACCTAAGTTGTCATTACATGATGCTTCAAATGTTTATAGAGTCCCTCCTGTGGTCCTGATATTTCACTGTATAATTCTTTTGCATAGTATTTCTCAAAGTCTGGCATAGTAGAAAGTATTGTTAGGTTTTAGAGTCAGACAGACCCTGGTTCAGATAACTGTTCTTCCACATATTAGCTCTAAGACACTGGACAAGTAGTCATTTAATCCCTTCGAGATTCATCTGTAGATTGTAATAGATTGTGTAGATTGAAAGATAATAGTGTATATTGTAATGTTTAGATTTAATTAAATCATAGAACTAAAGCACCTTCCTTCCTAAGTCTAGCACGTTATAGAAACCCAACAAATGTTATTCCCTATCTTTCCTTCTCTTATTGTGCCAAAACACATTTAAAATACAGGTGATCTTAACAGTTAATGTTAACTATTGAAATTATTATTTTATAGAACTTGATTCTCTAAAAACAACTATTTAGCAAAACAGATTGTTTTTGCTGTCTCTTAAAATAAAAATATAATTGACTCACCCTGATTTTCCCCAAAATAAAAATTATTTTAAAAGTTAAGCTGATCAAGGTAAATAATTAATTTATGTATTTTAAGTATTTTTTTTATTTTAATACTCTTAGACTGTGGTGAAGAACTGAAACTAGAATCACACTGAGTATGTTCAAATCCCAGTTTCATCACTTAGGGATTATAATGGCACTTAATTCTTGAAGTCATTTTAAGGGCTAATCTAGTTAAATCACATAAAGTCCTTAGAATAGATTCTGTCATGTAATAGGCATTCTGTGTTAGTGACCATCACTACTGATTCATTAAAAAGTCATTCAATCAAATTGTCTATAAATATGGCAAAAAAAATTCAGTATGTTTCCCCATTTTGGTACTAGAGTTCTTTTTGTGTATCTGTAATACATTACTAATAAATATAAATATGTTTACATCTTTATTGTGAAGGAAAATGTTAAATATGCTGTGCGCTTGAGGAACTATGGAAGCCGTACAGCCAATGGAGATGGAGGAATGACCACAGTTCAGTGCCCTGATGGTGTGACGTTTACATTCAGCACGTGCAGCTTGAGTAGTAACGGTACAAACCAAACCAGAGGACAGATTCCACAGATACTATACTACAGGTAGATGTGTGGAGAGAGTTAAGGGAAATATTATAAAGTGGTAGAACATATACAAGTAACTACAAAGCTGAAAAATGCTAAATGGGTAGTTTAAATTATACAATATATCTTCTTTGCACATACTTGTGCTAATTCATAAAAAGAAGTCTTATTTTTAATACATGAGTTCAGTGTTTACTGTAAAGGTGAATAAAAAGTTTTTTTGTCATTATTCCTTTAATATCATTGACATTTTTATCTATTGGTCATAGGTGCTATTTGCTGTCAACTATAATTTCTGGTCTGCAATTTCAAATTTAAATGGAATTCATTCATTTCTTTTTATAAAATACCTGAAATTAATAATTGGATCAACTCTCCCTATGCAATGGTGTTGACTTGATCCTGTTATTTATTCTACAGAATATTTTGATGTCTGTGAATTTTGTGCCTGTCCATGCTAACCCCTGAGGCCCTAGATTATATAATCTTATGTTTCTTATAACATTTTTATCTAAAACTATCCCTTATTTAAACATTGGAAAATAAAGAATGATAACAACCTTTGGATTAAAAAACTTTGAAATATACATTTCTCCCTGGGTCTGAATTTTTCTTTAGCAACTTAGGCAGAATCATAGGTGGTGGTGAGTACTAGTCACCAGGTTTGTTTTAACCTGTTTTAGCATCAAATCATTCAAATTGCATATCACTTTCAGAGGCTTGCTGTTTCTTCCATGTCCTTCAAAAACTATTTGGAGACAATGCCTAGGCAGTTAGTACAAAAAAATTCTCTATATGTAGATTTTCTGTTTCCTTTCTCCATGTGAAATGGAATAAAATAACAGAACTTAAATAGCTATATAGTGTCATGTTGCTGCTGAGATACAAAACCTTTCTAGTCTTTTTGCCCTTATTATGAAGATCTTTTTAAATAAACACTCCAACAAACTACATTATTCTCTTTCTCAAACCATTGATTAAAAACTATATAGTGCACAAAGAAAAGTTATATATTTCACAAAGCTTAGAGAGCTTCTTGGCAGCATCTTCTATCCAGACTTTATATTTTATGCAAAATACAATATTTTAGATATTTTTGTGATTTCTACCAACACCTTAGATTGAAGTATTATTCTATTCTGTTAGCCCTCAAGTTTATATTTCTAGCCTTGGTCTCCTCTAAGCCCTAGACTGAATATCCTGCTCCCTCTTAGACATCTTCATATGATGGCAGTAATGAAGATGATGATAGTAAATGTGTACTGAGCACTTACTCTGTGCCAGGCAATACTTTAAGTGCTTTATCTCTGATTTCTCAGCTAATCCTCACAGGAACCCCATGAGGGTAGGTACTTTTTCTAGCCCTGCTTTATAGATCAGGGAACTGAGGCACTGAGCAGTTAAGCAACTTGCCCAGAGTCACACTTCCAATGAACTATAGTACTGGAATTTGTAGGCAGGAAATTGGACTTCAGATGACAACACTTAATTACTACACCACATATCCTCTTTAAGGATGCTCTTTGTAGTTGTCTAATAGACATCTTAGGTTTATTTCCAAGGTGTACCCCTCCTCTAGCCACAGTTACAACCAAAAACCTTCTCTCTTTACTCACCCTTCACATCTACTTCATCAACAAGTTCTGGCACCTGTACTTTAAAATATGGCCTAATCTGACCTCTTCCACCACTCCTATAATTAAGTCTAATCCAAGATCCCACTACCTCCTACCTGGATAACTGCAATAGCGTCTAAACTAGTCTCCCTTTTTCTGCTATTGTCCTCAGTACTTCCCAGCACAGCCAGAATGATCTTATACATGTAAATCACATCATGTTCCTCCTTTGATCAAAACCTTCCAATAGCTTCTCATCCCACTTCCTATCAGATGTAGAGTCATTTCAATAGCCAAACATGATTTGACTCCTGTTTACCTTTCTTACCTCTTTCTCATTTCATTCTAGGATCACTTGTCTTCATTCTGTTCCTTGAATTCACCAATCTTTTTTCTGTCAGACTTTTTCTAACTGTTCCCTTGTCACTGAATACTTTTCCCTGAGATCTTTGCCTGGATTTTGGTTTTGTTTTGTTTAACACAATTCAGGTCTTTATTTAAACCTCATTTCCTTAGAGAGAATCTCCTTGATCTTATTTGACATAATACCCTACGCTTTATGACCTTATGTTGCTTTATTTTTCTTCAAAGACTTTATCATTCTCTGAAATTACTTAGTTATATATTTACTTTTCTTAACTTTAAATTAAGAAGAGCTCTCCTCTAGATATGATTCCCAGAGTTAGATTTTTTCCCATTTCCCACATGAGTAGTAAATTCATGTTTACTGCTGTTACAGGAGTGAATTTGATGGAGATTTACAATCACAACTTCTGAGTAAAGCCAACGAAGAAGATAAAAACTGCAGCAGGGCTCTCTCTGTGGTGAGCACTGTTGTTCGAGCTGCTAAAGACCTCTTGCACCGAGCTCTTGCTGTTGATGGTAAAAATTTCTTTTTCTTTCTTTATAATCATATTTTAGAATAAAGAATCTGAAAAGTATCTTTATCCACCCATGGGGCTAGGTAACCCTAAACATCTCCCCCAAAATCCACTTGACTAAATTAACTTCTGTGAATTCTTCCTAGTGGAAGCTCTCCAATTTGTGTTCCCCTCTCTGTTCTCCCGCTATCGTAATTCAGGCTGCCACAGTTGAAGCACGTATCTGCTTTTTCAGATAGCATCCTAACTAATTTCACTGCTACCTTTCCCCATTCCCCATTTAGTTAGCCTCCACACTAGTACCAGATTTATCTTTTGCAAAACATTCATTATTGTCCCTCTGCCTTACTGTTTTCTGTAACATTTCTTTCTAAACCTGATTGCATTTCACACTCACCTGAGAAGCTTGCTAAAAATAGAAAAACAATTGGCCCATCTCCAGAGGTTCAGCCTGGGCTAAGAATATATATATATTTTTAAATAAGTACCCAGGCTATTTTGATGCAATGACAGATATAGAAATCAGTATTTGAGGAAATACTGGCCTATAATATAAAGGTCTCCATTATCTACCCTCAGCCTTTCTAGCACTTGCGTTCATGAGTAAATGACTAAACTCTCAGCAAAGTAATTTCCTTGGAAAAATAGAAGGCATTATAGCTTAATAACAGCAAACATTTTTGGAGCATTTAATCTGTGCAGGCATTGTTCTAAGCATTTTACACGATATCTTCACAATATCCAATGAGGAAGATATTATTATCCTATTTTGCAAGTGAGTAACCTGAAGCACAGACAAATGAAGTACTTTTCCTGATGTCACACATCTAGCAATTTGTGGTTCCAAGAGTAGTGATTTAAAATCATTACTCTGTTACCATGGGTTCTAATCCTGGCTCTATCGTTTTCTATGTGTGTGATTTTGGGCAATATATTTAAACACTGTGTGCCTTGGTTCCTGTTACGAAAGGTGGGATAATAAAAGTATCTTACTGTGAGGATTCCTTGAGATAACACATGTAAAAAAAACCCTTCAAACAATACCAGATTCTTTTTATAAGTACTCAGTCAACGTCAATTATAATTTTGCTCATGAGAACAGACTATAAACTTAGTATAGCTTATATACTTTAAAACGAAATTACCTTCTAACTATAATTTAATGACTTTTTTTAGCTGATGACATTCCAGAACTGCTTAGCTCTTCCAGTCTGTTTTCCATGCTGCTACCCCTTATTATAGCCTACATAGGACCAGTAGCTGCTGCTATTCCCAAGGTATGTAATTTAATTCTATAACTTTGAGTCTTTTTTGAAAGGTCAATTTTTTGGACTCTATATCTTTCCTTAAAAAATACTTTAATATTTGAAGACCAAACAGAGATAGACATTAAAATGGTAGAAATTACTAGTTAAACCTCTCTGTTCTTAGTATTTTTTACTCAAATATTCTGCTTACTTATTGGCTTTTCATTTCAAGAATTTGGGAATTGGAAATATATATTCAAAATATTATATATAAGGAAAGATCGAGATAACAGATTTTTTAATTTATGAGGTTTGATGCCAGGTCTTCTCCATCTTAAATAACAATAACAATGTAAAAGGATAGGAGATTTTTTAAATAGTGAAATATTCAAGACATGGAAGAAATCATAGCAGTTGATTCTTTAGCATAATTAAATATTTAGTGAAACCTAATTCACCACAGCTCACAAAAAGGCAAAAGTGCTTAAAAATATAGACTATCAAATCTTTTGAATCCATAAAAACAAATTTTTCTTTGAATGCAAACTTAGCTAGTAGAAACTCTAGAAGGAAATTCTTAATAATAAGGTTACCCATAATTATAGTGATTCATAAATTTAAAGCTACCTTCACATTTATTACCTCATTTAATCTTCTTTATTTTTATTTTATTTTATTTTTTAAATATACTAGGTGGCTGTAGAAGTCTTTGGCCTTGTTCAACAGTTGCTTCCCTCAGTTGCCATTTTGAATCAGAAGTATACGCCCCCTTCATTCAATCCTAATCAGTCAACAGATAGCACCACTGGAAACCAGCCTGAACAAGGCCTCTCTGCTTGTACAACCTCTAATCACTATGCTGTCATAGAGAGTGAGCACCCATATAAACCTGCAGGTGTTATGCACTACAAGGTAGGCAATAATTCTTAGTGAGGATTTAAATTTAAAACTTGGCTTGATTTATGTTGTATAATACATCTTAAAGAGTATTTTGCATATGTTCAGATATATAACTTCTCAAAATATTTCAATAAGAATCAGCATGTGGTTAGATACTATCAGATAAATAAAAGGAGTATGACACAGAATTTTTATCTTTAAAGTTGTAAAGTTTTTTTAGGATTTATGAGACTTGCTCTTGTATAGTGCAGTATATATACTAAACTACATGTATGTTGTAATAGTAGTGGATATAAGCATTAACATTTAAAATCATATTTTTCTAACTGAGCAAAATTTATACCACAGCCCGAGCTATGAAAATTTACATATCCAATATAGGTTTTAAAGTAATTTATTACTTATAATGTAAAAAAAATAGTTACTTATAAAACATTTATAAATTTAATGTTGTTGTTGTTATGGAGTGTTCATAATCCTTATTCCTTGTATTTTAAATTGTATCATGTATATTAAGAAGGAGTCGTCCACTTCACCAATTTATTATAAGTTTAAATTGTATTATAAAATAATAAACTTTTTATGGTAGAAAAGTTTAAACATACAAAAGTAGAGAAATGAGTACAGTGTGCTCCATTTATCTATCATCCCAGATTCAACAATTATCAACTCTTGGTCAAACTTGTTTCATTTATCCCCCACTTTCTTCTTCCCCTCTTGTGTTGTTATGTATCTATTAAATATTACCTTAATACTATATCCTTTAAAAATAACTATATTATTATTATTACTCTGAAAAGGTTCCTTAATATAATCAAATATCATTCAAATTTTTAATAGTTTCTTTGAATTAGAATCCAAATAAGATCCATACATTGTGATTGGTTTTGTCTCTTAAGTCTCAATCTGTGGTTCCCTCTCTATGGCACACGCGCTCTCTCTCTCTCTCTTTTTCACGCTTTTTTTCTTTGAATTTTTGTTTTGTTTTTGAAGATCTGGATCATATGTCTTTGTTGGATGGGACACTCTTTAACTTGCCTCTGGAGTACTTAGACCCACTCTTTTAGTCTTTCATAGCTTCCTTTGCTGTTCAGTATAAGTTGTTCCATTTCCTGACCCAGATCTGGAACCAGTCATTTTTCCAAAGTACCTAGTTCCTTTTGATGGGAAAAAGGTATTTAAAATATCAAATCTGATACTAAGAATCTCATTGCTCCTGGGTTGGTCATTGTTTCTAGATCTTTATAGTAGATAGAATTAATTAATACCCTCAATCACACAAACACAAACACATGCATATAATTATACACACATATATATTATTTATTCATATGTTTATGTATATATATATTTATGTGTATGTTTGTGTATATTTATGTATAGTCACATTTATGTGTATATGTATTTTTTTAAAGATAAAATATCTATGAGTTTATATTGATGACGCTAATTCAAAATAAGGACCATAGAGTGATACATCTGAATCTCCTTTCTCAAACATCAAGAATCCCTATTCTCAATGACTCTGGGAATATTAAAATTAAAAACTCTCTTAATTATTCACTTGTGTGTATGTGTTTTTGTTTTTTTTGTGTGTGTGGCATTTGTTTGTTTTATTTTGTCCTTTGGGTAAATCCCCTCAAGGATATATATATAGCCAAATTACTATGTTTTAAAGTGAGTTGTGTAATAATCCCTCCATATGTGATTATGCCACTAATTGGATATATATTTGTATTCATTTATTATTTTATTTATTTTTTATTTTTCTAGGAATTCCTTTTAAAAGTTTAATTTTTTTTAGGTTATTAAAAAGAATTACATTTGCCAAAATCAAATCTATAAAGAGTATATTCTACATAGTCTAACTTTTGTCTTTTCCTCTTTACCCTGTTCCTTCCTTCCCTCTCATAGGTAACATTTGGTTTTATTTTAATTTTATAATTTATCCTTCCATTGTTTCTATTAATATAGGCACACAGATGCAGGTACCCATTTGTCAAGATATATAGATAAAGACGGATATTTATGTTCATTACTTATTTCTAACTTTTCGTTTTGAAAAACTTCCAGCCTATTGAAAAGTAGCAAAAATTGTCCAATAAATACCCATATACCCTTAATTTAGCTTCCCCAGTTGTTAAGATCTTGCCACATTTGATGGATTTATCTCTGTATACTTATTATTATTGCCGAACCATTTGAGGCAGTAGCAGACATCATGACCACTCACCTTGTTCCTAAGGACATGGAAGTTTTCTTGTATAATCACAATGCACTGATCAAATGCCATGAATTTAATATTAATTCAGTGGTATTACCAGAGTCAAGTTTATCAGCTTAACATTTTGCTATTTGTCCTGACAATGACATTTATATCATTTTTTAAAAATCTGCATCCAGGATCCAATTTAGGATGGACGTTACGTTTAGTTGTCAAGTCTCTTCTATCTTCTTTAATCTGAAACAGTTCCTCAGCCTTTCCTTCTCTTTTATGTCATTAGCAGCATATACACTTTCACAAAGAAACAGTTTTCCCTAATAATAACGCTTTGCGTTAGTGTGGTACCTTTGTTGCAATTAATGAAAGAATATTGTAGTAACTATTAACTTTACTCCATAGTTTACATTAGAGTTCACTGTGTTGTACAGTCCAATGGTTTTTAAATTTTTAAAAATTCATTTGGCATATATACAACCTAACATTTCTCTTTTTAACCACATTCAAATAAATAATTCAATAGAGTTAATTATGTTCACAACGTTGTGCTACTATCACCACCATCCATTACCAAAACTATTCCATCACCCCTTAATTGTCTCTGTACCAATTAAGCATTGCCTTCCCTTTCTCTACCCCTGCCTTGGCCCCTGGGAACCTGTTTCTAACTCTATGAATTTGCTTATTCTAATTTTTTCATATCAGTAAGTTCATACAATATTTGTCCTGTTGTGTCTGCTTATTTCACTCAACTCAGTGTCTTCAACGTTATCACATGTATCAGAACTTCATTCCTATTTACAATGAATAGTATTCCATTGTGTTATATCATGTTTTGTTTATCCTTTCATCTTTTGATGGACACAGTTGCTTCCCTTTTTTTTCTTTTGACAATTGTGAATAATGCCACTATGAGCATCAGTTTGCAAATATCTATTCAATGTCCTTACTTTCAGTTCTTTGAGATATATACCTAGAAGCAGGATTACTAGGTCATATCATAATTATTTAACTTCCTGAGGAACTGCCAAGCTGTTTTTCTACAGCAGTTACACCATTTTACCTTCTTATCAACAATGAACTAGTGTTTCTATTTCTCTACATCCTCCCCAACATTCGTTGTTTTCTTTATATGTATATAAAGAAAACAACGAATATATATATATATATTCGTTGTTTATATATATATATATATATATATAGTGTGTGTGTGTGTGTGTGTGTGTGTATATATAGTAGTCAGTCTTTTTCTTCTCTTTTAGACACAGTATAAAGATTACTTTGTTAATACTCTACTTAAAATGTCTGTTTTCCAGACTACTATTTTCATTCTAGGTAAATTTTTTTAGATTAATATCATACATAGGAAAATTTTAAGGCTTATATCATATCCTACAAACAGTCATAGTTTACTATTTGGCATGGAACTGCTTAACTGTATTTTGCCAGAATTCTCTCTGCCACTATTGTGACAGAAGCTTGATAGTGCCCCTTATAACACATGTAATTATGTGCCACCTAAAGTTACTATATAAACTCTTTTCTACAGTAAACCTTGACGAAAATATTGAAAAACTAGGCATTTATCAAGTGTGTATGTGTATTTATTTTTACCTTTATTTTCATAATATGTAAAGCTATGGAATTTTCTTGCTAATGATAAAGCAGCATTTGTAACATAATATAAATCGTAGATAACCTGAAAATGGTCAATATTTTATGTTTTCATGAATTGTTCATTTTTCATCAATATATTTTCATATTTTACCTGTCAAGTATATTATATTTTGGTTTACCTCCTTATGTTCTGTACATTCATACTGAGTAAAGTGGAAAATTTATTATAAAAATAAACTATTTCACAAAGAAAATCATAGTTTAGAATTAATATTGGTGAATATTTATGGGAAATCAAGCAACATTAATATTTTTTCAATGCTTTCAATGTGTACTCACAAACATTATTAATGCAACTTCAACCTATTATTATTAGGTAGAGAGCAGTAAATATTGCTAATGGGAGGTGGGGAGAATTGATATTGAACATTAATTAATATTTTGATTTCTAATTTCTTGCTCAAAATTTATTTTACTACATAAATTTTGAAAGTCTAATCTTTACAGTATGATGTCCTGTTTCTCAAATTGATAAAAGCATAAGCCAAATTATTCCTAACAAATGCAAGTGTCCTTTTGCCTGTTGGCCTCAGGTAACATTCCCAGAATGTGTAAGGTGGATGACAATCGAGTTTGACCCTCAGTGTGGTACTGCACAGTCAGAAGATGTCCTCCGTTTGTTGATTCCTGTTAGAACTGTTCAGAATGCAGGATATGGACCAAAACTAACATCTGTTCATGAAAATCTTAATTCATGGATAGAATTAAAGAAGTTTTCAGGATCCTCTGGATGGCCTACTATGGTTTTAGTGTTGCCAGGTGAGTGTTTTTTTATTTTCTCTCTCTTCTGTGTCATATGGTAAAATATATACCATATATTTTATGATAATGTACATGTAATAAGGATTCATCATTGAAAATATTTATTTCATTTTAGATTAATTTATAGAGGAAAGAATGTTTTGAGTATCTTGTGAAAAAAGATTAGCCTGACCAAAACAGAGTTAATATTGAAGCGTCTGCATAGTTGGGACCAGACTAAAGAAAATAAGAATTCTATCTTTTATTTCCCCAATAAACCTAAATTTTAAGAAGTTACTAAGGAATTTTCAAGAGAATTCATGCACTACATAATGAATTGTGTTAAAGCTATTGAGTTTTCAGTACATTTGAGGGTGTGTGTGTGTGTGTGTGTGTGTGTGTGTGTGTGTATGTGAGAGGGGGAGGGGAGGGGAGACGCTTGCCTTATTGCCATTACTGTTATTTTCCTTTAAACAAAGTTTTTTTAAGTTTTTAAAATGTAATTTGTTGTGTTTTTAGCCAATTAACCATAGCTACTCGTCTGATCCCTCAAACTAATAGTCAGTTTGAATTCAGAATCTTCTTCCTTCTACTCTGAACTGTCTTTTTTTTATTTTTTTATTCTGAACTGTCTTTTAAGTAGACAAATCCACAGTATCTGAAATAATGAAGAGTTTGAAAAGTGAGATAATACCAAAACAAATCATATTTCTATGAGCATAAGTGATAAACATACAAATTCATGCATCCATTCATTACTTCATTTGAAAAGGGATCAGGAAAGCCCGGTGCCAGGATAAGGGATTATAATAGTTTCTTAGTTTCCTAGGGCTTCCATGATAAATTACCACAAACTGAGTGGCTTAAAATAACTGAAAGTTATTCTCTCTCAGTTCTGTAGGCCAGAAGTCTAAAATCAAGGTGTTAGCAAAGTTGGTTCCTTCTAAAATTTCTGAGGGAGAAGCCATCCCTTGCCTCTGTCTAGCTCCTGATGGTTGTCTGCAATCTTTGTGTTCCTTGGCTTAAAGATGCATCATTCCAGTCTTTGCCTCTGATTTCACATGGGTGTTTTCTACCTGTTTTTCTCCTTCCCATGGCCTTCTCCTCTTTGTGTCTCTGTGTCTGTGTTTCTTCTCTTCTTATGAAGGCAACAGTCATATTGGATTAGGGCCCATCTAACCCAGTATGGCCTCTCCTTAACTTGACTACATCTGCAAAGACCCTATTTCCAAATAAGGTCACATTCACAGATAGCAGGGATTAGGACTTCAACATATTTGGGGGAAGGGAGGATACAATTCAACTCATAACGGGGATTGCCCAACTTTAAAATGGGCAACTGACAACCTAGTAACTGACAACTGATTAAAAAACGATTGCCCATACCCACAGCTAACATTGTACTCAATGGTGAAAGACTGAAAACTTTCTCATTGAGATCAGGGACAAGACAAGAATGCCCACTCTTACCACTGTTGTTCAATATAGTGCTAGAGGTTCTAGCTAGAGCAGTCAGGCAAGAAAAAGAAATAAAAGGCATCCAAATTGGAAAGGAAGAAGTAAAACTTTCACTATTAGCAGATGAAATGATCCTATATCTAGAAAGTCCCGAAAAATCTACAACAAATCTGCTAGAGCTAATAAACGGTTTCAGTAGAGTGTCAGGATACAAGATCAATATGCAAAAATCAGCCGTGTTTCTATACAATTGTAATGCACAATCTGAGGAAGAAGTCAGGAAAAAAATCCATTTACAATAGCAGCTAAAAGAATCAAATATTTAGGAATAAACTTAACTAAGGATGTAAAGTACTTGTATTCAGAAAACTACAATGCATTGCTAAAAGAAATTTTAAAAAGACTTAAATAATTGGAAGAACATTCCATGCTCATGGATTGGAAGATTAAATATCAGTAAGATGTCAATTCTACCCAAATTGATATACAGATTCAATGTAATCCCAATAAAAATTCCACCAGCATATTTTAAACAACTGGAAAACACAATTATCAAATTTATCTGGAAGGGTAAGAGGCCCTATAGCCAGAAACATCTTAAAAAGGAAAAGTGAAGTTGGAGGACTTTCACTTCTGGACTGTAAATCAGATTACCTAGCTACAGTGGTGAAAACAGTATGGTATTGGCCTAAAGATAAACACATAGACCAATGGAACCAAATTTATGGTTCATAAACAGACCCTCACATCTATGGCTAAGTGATTTTTGGCAAGCCTGTCAAACCCACCCAGCTGAGGCAGAACAACCTATTCAACAAATGGTGCTGGGAGAACTGGATATCCATAGCCAAAAGAAAGAAAGAAGACCCCTATCTCACGCTTTATGCAAAATTTAACTTGGATCAAAGACCTAAATATAAAAGCAAGAACCATAAAGCTCATAGAAGAAAATGTAGGGAAACATCTTCAAGACCTGGTGGTAGGGGTTGCATACTTAAACACTACTGTGATTCAAAGGACATCATCAAAGAAGGTGAAAAGCAGCCTATTCAATGGGAGAAAATATTTGGAAACCTCATATCCAATAAACATTTGATTTCCATTCTATATGAAGAGATCATACAACTCAACAATAAAAGAGCAAGTGATCCAATTTAAAAATGGGCAAAAGATTTAAATAGACACTTCTCCAAAGAAGAAATACAAATGGCCAAAAAGCCTATGAAAAAATGTTCCATATAACTAGCTATTAGGGAAATGAAAATCAAAACAGCAATGAGATACCATCTAATACTGCATAGAATGGCCATTATTTAAAAAAAAAAAAAACAGTAAGTGCTGGAGACGATGTGGAGAAATAGGAACATTCTTTCACTGTTAGTGGGGTTGTAAAATGGTGCAGCCTCTGTGGAGGACAGTTTGGCAGTTCCTCAGGAAGCTAGATATAGAACTGCCATATGATCCAGCAATTTCTCTACTAGGAATATGTCCAGAAGACCTAAACTATGACACAAACAGACATCTGCACACCGATGTTCATAGCAGTGTTATTCACCATTGCCAAAAGATGGAAACAACCCAAGTGTCCATCAACCAATGAATGGTTAAACAAAATATGGTGTATAATGGAATACTATGCTGCAGTATTGAAGAAATGAAATTGGGAAACATATGATTACATAAATGAACCTTGAAGACATGCTAAGTAAAGTAAGCCAGACACAAAAGGATAACTATTGCGTGGTCTCAATATGAACTAAATATGAAGAATAAACGCATGGAGTTAAAACCTGGAGTATAGGTTATTAGGAGATAAGAGGAAAGTTGAGAGGAATTACTGATGCTTAATGTATGTGGAAGTTTTAATTAACTTGACTGTAAAAGTTTGGAAATGGATAAAGTTGATGGTAATACTTTATAGTGAGTAGCAGCTGGTTTATAAAAGGGATTGTGGCTGAAAAGAATAGTCTGGGGAAGTAAATATCAATTGAAAGAAAGCTAAAATAATCTAGGGGCTGAATAACACATTGAACCCAGAGGTGGGTGAAAGTTGTGGTTGTAGTACAGATGCAAGAGTGTCCTTCTGTGAGCTAGAGCAGCTGTACGTTGCTATTACAGGGTGGTGGGAATGTGAAGCATGGGAAAAATACAATTGGTGTGACCTATGGACTGTGGTTAACAGCAATATAACGTTCTTCCATCAATACCAAAGATGTACTGTGTTGATAATGGGAGGGTATAGAAAAAATGTGCCAGATGTATACTATGGACCGTGGTTGGTGGTATTAGTCTGATGATATTATCTCATAATCTTTAAAAAATATTCTACCACAGTGTGGCATGTTGGTGAAGGGGTGTTATATGGGAATTCTACACTTGTGCATGATTGTTTTTTAAGTTCATAACCTCTGTAATAAAAATATATTTTTAAAAAATCAGGTTAGTTTGGGGGAAAAATACACCAAATGTAACCAGATATAAAATAGGGACTATAGTTAATAATACTATTTTGAGGATGCTCTTGCATAATTTGTAACAAATATATCATAACAGTGCAAGATGTTGGTGGAGGGCTGATATATGGGACCCCTGTATGATGTTATGCATGTTTATTTTGTAAGCTCACCATCTTTACTATACACTTACTGTTTATGCATGTTCATGTATGAATGATATACTTCAATAAAAAATACATTAAAAAAAAACAATTAAAAAAAAAAAAAAAAACAATTGCCCATGTAATTCAAAACTAGGAAATTTGATTCAGAAGGAGAATTTTATCATGAAGAAAAATCATAACAATTCCCTTGGGGTGGTCATATTGTTTCCAGTGTTGTTTTTAACACAATTTCCTTCCCTCACATAGATATACAAACCTGGAGAAAAAAAAAAGTCTCATTAGGTTATTAATATCTTGATTTTTATTGCTACCTATTTTGAGATGGATAAAAGGCAGGGAAATTTTAATGAAATTGTTTATGATTTTAAACTTAATTCTAGTTTTCTATTTTTAGGAAATGAGGCCCTTTTTTCACTGGAGACTGCATCAGATTATGTGAAAGATGACAAAGCTTCTTTTTATGGTTTTAAGTGTTTTGCAATTGGCTATGAATTTAGCCCTGGACCTGATGAGGTAAGAATGAATTATCTTTCAATTCTGTTAATTCTGTATTTCTAAGGGCTGCTATTAAATATGATTCATTGGCTATCTCCAAAAATTTGGAAATTTATTTTAAGCTAGGGTGTATATAATTTAAAATATTTTGTGGTTAAATTGTGTCTTGTGATCTGTTCTGCTACTTTTAAAGCACGAAGAAAATGGAGTTTGTGCAATATGATCTGCCTTTAAAGACTTAGTATAATTATGTCTGCCCCAAACCTGCTCAAATGGCTTTACCTTTCTGAATAAATAATAGAACCTGATTTCACAAAGGGACTAACTTTCTATCTCTTATAAATATCTTAAACCATACAATAAAACAAAACAAGGAACTACAGTTGATCATGTCCCTTAAAGGTAATGAATGAAAAAAAAATTATTTGGACAGTGAACATTGTAGGCCTGAAATTAACCAGCATGAGATACAATGTTGAATCTCTTCAGTTTAACCATTAGCTAATACATGCTTCTTTCTAGTTTCAAAAGTAATGCTTGAATGCAGGTCACATTTTGTTGATTAACCCACACTTTCCAAAATTTTATTTAAAGCTGCTAATTTTTTTGCAATTCTACAGGGAGTCATTCAGTTGGAAAAAGAATTAGCCAATCTTGGTGGGGTTTGTGCAGCAGCTTTGATGAAAAAGGATCTAGCACTTCCTATTGGTGAGTCTGGTCAAGCACTAGGTGTTTACTTTATGATTTTTTTTTTTTTTTTTTAAGAGTAGAATATATTCATTATAGAAAGTTCTGAAAATACATTAGAAAAAAAGATTCCATAATCACATACGCTTATGAGCAATAATTGCTTAATATACTGATAGTTTGATTTATTTTTAACAGAGTCTGAAGAGTATCTACCAATCTTTGGTTTATACACACACACACACACACACACACACATCACCCCTTATACACATACATGCTATGTTCCAGGTACTGGTTTAAATATTGAGTAGATATTATTAAACCAAAAGTTTGAAATATTTCTTAAATAGCCTAGTAGAGATATCTATTAGGCAATTGGCTATTCATTGTCTGGGGCTCATGGGATGAATCAATAACAATGTCATTCGATTATAGTTGTTAATTAAATTATGTTAGACCATATGAAAGATGTACATATTAAGAAATTCATTTTAAGGAATTATATAATTGTGGGGTCTGACAAGTATTGAAATTTGTAGGGCAGGCTGGCAGGCCAGAAACTCAAACAATAGTGGATATTGTTGTATTGAGGCAGAATTTCTTCTTCTCTAGGAAGCCTCAGTTTTTGCTTTTAAGGCCTTCAACTCATTGGATGAGGTCAACTGACATTACTGAGGGTAATTGCCTTTATTTAAAGTCATCTGATTGTAGATATTAATCACATCTACAAAATACCTCATAGCAATATCTAGATTAGTGTTTGACCATACAACTGGGCACTATTACCTAGCCAAGCTGATATATAAAATTAACCATTTCAGAAAGGACTAGATAAGATAGCCCAGGATCAAAGCTGAGACTAGCCAAAATTCAAAGTTGGACAGATCAGGAGGAGGAGACTGTAAATTAGAACAGCCAGTGAGGCTAGAGAAAAAATAGGATAGTGGATGGCATGCTCCTGATATGTTAATTAAAATTTATCATTGAATTTGAAAATGTGTAGGTTATTTATATACTCAAAAAGAAATATTTCAGTAAAATGATACACCAATATTTGGCCTTTTAGAGTGGATTGACAGAATAGAAAGCAAGGACATGGAGTCAGGTTGAATATATAGACAGTTCTTTAGAACTAGAGTTTTCATGTGAAGTAGAAGAGACAAATGAGGCAATGGCAGAAGTGTTAACTGTTTATGTGATGCAAGTTTGTGTTGTATATAAATTAATTTACAATCAAGAAGATAAAAACATGTTTGCTAATTATAATTTACATATGTGCCAACATGTCATTTCATAGTATTTGGGAATAAAAGGCTCTTACTATAGTTTCCCAATCCTCACCCCCGACAAGTCCATCTGTGTCCCACTTTCAGAATACCTTTCCTTCCCTTCTTTTCCTCTCTCCCATTCTTCCTTCTCTATTCCCTTTCCTCTTCCTGGTTCCTTTAATTCTTCTCAGTTCCCTGGCTCCTACATAATGTTATCCCATGTGTGAGGAAACAAGGCTTCTTGTATTCCAGTCGTATGAGGAAAATTGGCACAACCTCTTTGGAGGAAGCTTGTCAATAGCTTTAAAAATTGTACATAAATGTACTTTTTGACTTAGAATTTTTATATACATAGTTGCACAAATGCACAAAATATGTATGTTCAAGGATGGATTGAAATAGCAATGCTTGTGACTGTAAAAATCTATATGTAACCAAAATGTCTATTATCTGGAAATTGGTTAGATGAGTAATGGTATATACATACATACAATGGGAGAATGTGCAGCTGTTTACAAAAAAGTAGACCTATATGTTCAGAAAAGGAAACATGTCTAAATTAGGTTAAGTGAGAAAAGCAAGTTGCAGAAGAGTTCCATTTTCATATATGTGTATAAACATATATGTGCATGTGCAGGCATGTGTATATGTGTACACAGAAATACATACATGCACCTATTTGCACAGAAAGTTTCTAGAAGAATAAGAAATATTCTATAAATACTTATAAGAATAAGAAACTGTAGACACTGGTTGTCTTTGGTGGGTGGGTGGTTGCAGAGATAGAATTTTTTTGTTCTGCACATCTGCACAATTCGAATTGTCCCCTTGAACAGGTATTACTTGTATAGTAAAATTGTATGACTTAATTGAACTATTAAATAAAAGTCAATAAATAAAATATTCTGTACTAAGCAATAAATTGGAAAAGGCTAAAGAATACAGTCACTACCTTATGTTTCTTAGTGAGTCGATGCTTAGTAAATGTATAACTCTTTCATAAGACAACTGAAATATAAGGCCTTAAATTCTGAATAATCAGTTCCCTCCATTTTGTAAAAATAGTAGGTCAATGGTATCAAATTAAATTCAAAGGTATATATTTATATACATAAATATAGTGTATATGTTTTGCAAATCACTTGATGGGTGCTTTTTTGAATATTGCCTTGAGAATTGTAGCTTATTCTCATTCTGAAAAAATTTTACATTTTAAAAGGCAAACTACAGAGACATATCCAGAATGATAACTGTTCTTTTCAACCTGGAATATCAGAATTACAAAAAGTTATAATGACTTCAAAGGACTACATAGTTAAACTGAATATTAATAAATTTTAGTGAAACTTCTCATTTGCACAACAGGTAATGAATTAGAAGAAGATCTTGAAATTCTTGAAGAGGCTGCATTACAGGTATTGTACCAAACATTGTAGGATAAGCATTATATATTAATTTATAAGTAGTATTTTCATTCAAGTCAGCCTCATTTTTCTTAAACCTAGGGATCCTTCATTAAGTACTTTTATGTAATCTTTGGCAATTATAAAGATAACTCATAATTGCTCACCTTGATGAAAAAGACCAGTGTTGCCCAGTGTGTGACGGGTGTTAACTTGGAGTTAGACATAAATCCTATGGGAGAAAGAAGAGCACCCAGGTGCCAAGGGTGTAGGGGAAGGCTTTGCAGAGCTGTGGACATTAAAGTTGGATCTTGGTTTTATTTTTACCAGTTAGAATAAGAGGAAAGGCACTTCACAAAGAAAACTGGAGGTTTATGGTTATATTATAAGTTCTGAAACTGGCAAAACATGAGATAGGTGAAGTTAGTGAATTCAGATTGTGATAAGCCTATATATATCGCATTAAGTCCTTAGAACCAGTTGGCTGCAGGCATTTGGAAGCCTTTAGTTTGTTATTATTGTTTGTTTGGTTTTTGTTGTTGTTGTTCATATAGACATTAATAAACTTGCACAGTTGACACTGTGTAATGGAAATATGTGAGTACTCTATTTCTGTGAAATGCTCTTTTGGGTCTATTGTTAACGTTATTTATGTCAATCTGTAGTCTTTTATTACTCAAAATTGCTAAGAGACCATTATAGTGCTTTTTCACTTTATTAGTCTGAATTTAGCTAGCTAATGAATCTTAATAGGATGGAAACATCAGTATCTTCTGGCAAGATTTTTAAAATTATAATACCTGCTTCCCTCAGGCCAGAGATTCTGAGGTACTGTTAATTGAGCATCACTGCATTTACTCTGAGTGTCAATAATGGGAATATTTTGCAAAGTGAAATGGTGTGAAGGTAGAAAAAAGATTGAGAATCACTCAACTAGGTTGATGATATCAAGACTTGAAGATTTTATTGATTTGTACTTTTTCCTGAACTAGGATTGATAACTTTTTGTTAGGTAAAATCATTTTTTCACAAAGTGTACTATTATCAGCAATACCTTATAAAAGAAAGGACATTTAATATCCCCAAATAGAAAGATTATATTCTAGGAGTGAAGGACTCACTCTATTCTGTCTCCATTTTCTTCTAATTTCACCATGGACCAAGTATGTACATCATTGAGCCCACATTTGGTAATTACTGATGTAGTCATATTTATTTTCTATATGCAGTTAGTAGTAATAATTTAAATAATATTTGTAAGTACTTTATACTTTATAATATCTTTAATATTATCTCATCTTTACAGTTAAATTTTGAGGTCATTAATATCTCTTGCATTTTACAATTATGGTAACTGAAGTTCAGAGAAATTATGTGACTTGTCTAAGAACTCAACTAGTTGGTAGATAGATATTAGTGCCCAGGTCAAACTGCCACATCCAGCTTTTGTTGTTTTTTTTTTTTTTGTACCTTAAGATACGAAATAAGACAACATTCTAGTTAAGGAGCACCAACAAGGAAGTCATGTATGCTTCATCATTACAGGGATTATTATGTTTTATAAAATGTCCTTTAGGCCAGCTGTAAAGAGATCCTTTATTGTGCTGCTGTTCAAGAAAAACATTGTCCCAAATTGCCTACTTTTTTTTGGCATGTAAAGGAATTTAATCATTGTGGTTGTCTGGCATTACTAAATATGTACTATTTATTAGGCAATGTAGTGTGTATTTTATGTTATTTAATTTAAATTTTATAATAACCGTTTCATAGAGGAACTATTTAATCACCAGTTTATTCATTGTGCATATTGAGGAATGTTCTGTAAATTGTTAGCCCAGATCTCCCAGTAACTTGTCCAAAGTTAGGATTTGACTCAAGTCTGATGTTAAAGATCATAATTTTTGAAATTGCATCATTTATAGAATGCTGAAATTATGGTTGTATTAATTTGATAGTTTTAGAAGTATAATCCTTTTTTATAAAAAATATTTTGTTTTGAAAATTATTATATAGTCATTAAAAATGTCTATAGAGTTTCTGTATTTAAAGAAAACATTTGTAAAGCATAATGCATACTTGTCAGATAGGTGAAAACTAAAATTTGTTTTATCAGCCTCTTTTTCTCAACTTCAGTATCGCTAGGCAGGCTAATACAATTTATGTGCAGCCACAGTAGGCTACCAGTACCTTTGGGCCTAAGTCAAGACTTTGGTAGCCAACCACCTGTAAGATCACACACAATTTACGAAGATAGCTAAAGAGGATCTTAAAAAGGAAAATTTTTACAGCTATCTGGAGAAGGGAGGTCTGGCCCTGACACATGAGATGGATTACCACCCCAACCCAGCTGTTCCCCCTGTGGTCTGGATTAGGAGGAGAATGCATCATTTCATCTAGCAGAATGGAGATGGGAAAAAAAAGAGTACCCATAAACTCTAATCTGTCGTTCAATCTGACCAACCTAATAAAGTCATTGTTTTTTTTGCATGAGGAGAAAGAATAAAGGAACAGAAAAAGACTGAAAGTTTATTCTCATCATTTTCCCTCTTGGATTTTCTACTTTATGGGTAAAGAATAAAGGCTGGGGGATGAAGAGAGAATGATTTCTCTTAGAAGGCCTTTCTGTAATTTTGTGCACATTAAAAATTTCAGAGTTAAAGTTTTATATTTTAAAATATATAAAGAATCTCTTTCACCCAACAGGTGTGCAAAACTCATTCTGGGATTCTTGGAAAGGGTTTAGCTCTTTCTCATTCACCAACTATATTAGAGGCACTTGAAGGAAACTTACCACTTCAAATTCAAAGCAATGAACAGTCCTTTTTGGATGATTTTATTGCTTGTGTTCCAGGATCAAGTGGTGGAAGGCTTGCAAGGTAATGTAATTTAAGTACTAAAATTGCTTTCTTTGGGGACTTGCTCAGTCTCATTTCTTAAGAGAAATGAAAGAGAGGTCATAAGGATCTTAAAATGTTGCCTAAAATAATGTTTTATGTGCTTTGAACTTGTAGAAATATAAAATGGTATTTATTACTTCAGAATATTTTTGAAATATATGATAGCTGTTGAATGAGTAAAGTTTCCTGTGAACTTTTAGTTTAAAAGATGAGTAGAACACAGGATATAATTGAAAAGTCTATGTATTTGACAGTAATATTTAATATGTAGGTCAAACTCCTAGATTTATTGCCATATTTTATGTTAACAGTCTGCTTTTCAAATATATATATAAACTTATAGTTTAAATCAAATCACTTGAATTTTCAGAATTCTGATTTATCTTTGTTGTTATTTGCTTTTCTTTTAAGATGAAAAAATATATATGTATACTGGCTAATGTGATTTTACTGGTTAAAAGAATAAAAATCCAACTTCTTTCTGGTTTTAATTTTAAAAATGCAGAGATTCCCTAGTTATTAAAAACCAAAATGGCAATGGAGAGGAATAGAAATCTTGTAAATCAGCCTCATTGCTATCTTGCTGGGGGTTTTATATAATGCATGATAGAATTACCTATTACTTATCTCTCAGGATGACTTGAATGTAATCGTGGAATAAATTCAGGAATAGATATCACAGACTATAGAAAATTGTCGAAATTACATGGAAGGTAAGGTAATAAGGAAGAGAGTTGAAAAATTGTGGAAAAAAATTGTGGCTAGTATACTTTGAACTTAACTACTCTTGAGCAAGCATAATGCCATTTCTGTCCTATATTAGTCAGCCAAAAGGGGTGCTAATGTGAAATACCAAAAATGAGT